>CM044111.1:4315163-4915163 GCA_024174645.1 Lemna minuta | reverse complement strand
AAGGAAATAAAATGTAAACTTACGTCTCCCCATGTCCCTCTCTCTTGTCTTCCTCCTCTTAGCTGACCTTCTTCCATCTATCATTCATCTCCCTTCTCTCAGATCTCTATCTCCTAGCCCTCATCTCCTTCTCCACCCTCCAGATTCTACCTCTCACTCTCCTCTCAAGGATTCATCCGACACTTAATCACATAGTATGCCTTAGAAAATCAAGATTTGAGTACAGATTGAAGTGTCTCCGTCAGAGATCATATCAGCTAGCAACTCTCTCTTCCACAATTGAAGTCTCCTAATCAGTGCATTAACCACAACGTCAGGTGGGTAAATGATGACCGGTGGGTTCACCAGGAACACCTGCATCCCATCATCCACACAGTGAACCAATGTCATCGGTTTGGACTGCATGTCACCAAGTCAGGTGCCATGTGCTCTGCCATGTCAACTGCAATGCTTGCTGTGAGCTCAGCATGACATTGGGCAAATGTGCTGTAATATAAGGACCTGGTCATTTGGTTCGTACCAAGGCCCTTGGAACCAAATCTAAGGCCTTACAGAAACTCTAATATGGAATAGGCGATCTGCATTCACCTACAAGTTCTCTCTCTCTCTATGTATCGCCTCCAATCTTCCTTCTTCCCAAGAAGCTTCAGGATCAACTATCAGACTGGAACATCGTCGCAGGAAATCAAAACAACATAAGATTTTTCTATTTTTGCCTCCAAGCGCAAAATCATAAAGGTATAATTTGGTTGTGCGTTTGTCAAGTCTGGCAGAAGTAAATTATAAATGAACAAGATAAGAAATTTACTAGTAAACCAATAAGATATTTTTGGGGGATATATCAAAGAGAATCATTTACCTGATGTTTCTTCAGTGGCGACATAAACTGGCAGTTTCAACACTAGTTCACACCTTAGAAGACAGCCTCTTTCCCAAAAAAATCTTTCAGGGCAGTCTTCAGATATAACAGTAGAAATAAACTCAAAAGATCCCGAGCTTTTGCTTACGGAAACAAAAAACCTAACATCATTTGAAATTATGTGGGAACTCGCACCAATCACACTGAAGGTATCTTTCTCAGGAAAGAGGATATCTCCCAGTTTAATAGAAACTTTGATTGCTTTGTTTGCATTTTCTTCATGATTCCAGTTTCCAATAAACAGAGCTCCAACCACACTAAGTCCTCTCAGAAGTAATGTTCTGATGTCATCTGATTAATTTCATTTATCACAAAAGAGGAACCAGTGTAAGCAATATTATAATTAGATGAGCATAAGAAAATATCAATAGAACAAATGCATTAAGGCCTAGAGGGAGGAATGTTCCATTTAAATGACCAAACCAAATCTTACCAAAAGTTAAACGACTGGTCATAAAGTATGAAACCTTTTCAGCGTACATGGAACAAAGAAACTTCACTTCACCTCATTGAGATGGTAAAGACTACAGCTAGTGTACCAGATTTCTCAGAAATTTAATGGATTATTTGCAATAAGAGCATTAACTCTAATAAGTCATGTAAATGTGACCATTAACCAACAATATTGAGAATTCATCCAAAAGCGGCAGGTTTGGACAATTGTTCAAGTCTTTATATCATGAGGATCGCCCAAAAAAGATGATGTGAGCTGCAACGGACACCACAAAATAGAAACCAATGAGCTGTGGTTATGTGGTTTCTATCGCCTGAATGAATGACAATAAAGGTAAAAAGCAGTTCAACACTTGTAAAACCTAACATGAACAATCGAAACACTTAGAGTATTGTAAATATTTAGCAATAACCCATGTCGCTTTGACATCAGCGATCCGTCAAATTCACTAAGTCCTACCTCATATCCTAAGTTAATCTACGTGACTAAGATGTGAAGCATCACCTTGAACGACAAATGCTTACGAACAGCACTACGTTACCAATGTTCTTTTATTGATTATGCTCTACTTGAACATAAACATTGAATTATTTCCGGCGAAAATTATACTCCACTTTCCTATAATTTCAGCAAAAGAGCACTACAATACGCGATTACACCAAGATCGAGCCCGTCGAATCAGAAAACCACACACTACATCACCGGTGAAACACAAATCGAATTAAAACCTAATCATCTCTACTAAGTAAAAGAAAAACCTGCTTCCTTGGAGAAATCAACGGACTCGGGTCCGACGGAGGGGTCCCAGTGGAGACACTTAAGAATGGAAACAACAGTGAAGGGAGGGAGAAAGAGAGGAGATCCGATTAGCCAGTAAAGTGCGAATTCCCCTTTTGAGACAACGGCGTCAATCTTTCTGCGGCAGAGTAACCTAACGCACTTATCCGGAGATCCGTCGCCGCCCTCCATCGCGGAAAATTGATGTCCCCGGAGAGGATTCAGAGCTTTTACTTGCTGTTCGATGAGGATTCAAGCAAAAAGTTCTCAAGCTTTACAAAGTGGGCCCCAGGTTTGTGGGGGAGACGGGAAACCGGCGCCATTTAGTTTAGGAGACGGTTTTGCTTACCTCATCTCTGCCCGATGTGATTGAATATGGCCTCTCTCCCTCTTTTCTCCATTCACATTTCTCCCATTCGTTTCTCTCTCAAGCTCTCTGACTTTCCAACGTGGTAACCATAGATTTCTGAACTGGAATGGATTTGTTCAACGAAGAAATGATTGATTGATAACCATAAAATTGATTGATGGTAGAAATGAGAATATGCTTCTATACATAGATGTGAATATAATATAAACATAGACATGCCCCCCACATAGGATTAGGGCACCCAAATCTAGCGCTAACAATGGTTATACAAAGGCGATGGCATGGGCGTCCTCTGGCGGTAGCAAGGCTGCACAAATGGCACTAGCAGCAGCGTACGGAGGTTCTGGCAGGAGCGTTTGAAGGCGATGACGGTGCTACAGTCAAGTGTTTAGAGAGAGTGAGGTATGCTAGACTCTCCCCCTCTCAAAGAAGGAACAAGAGATGAAGATGGAAGTTGCGGAAGAGGTTTCCCCTCTCTCTCCCAAGTAGACAATAAAATAGTGCATTTTTCTTTTCTTCCTCTCTTTTCTTCTTATTTTTTTTCTTTTTAATATATTTTTCCTTGTATTTTCCTCTTTTTCTCATTTATTTTTTTATTTTTTCTACATTTTTATCTTTATTGTAATTTTTATTCAATTGGGTCAAGCCGATTCAATTAGATTGCTGCTCTAGTAGAATCCATCTTGACAGGTGGCCTAGTTAGTCTAGGCGACCCACACTAGGGAGAAATCTGATAACATAAAATATATGCTACAATTGTATAGTTATTAGTGCATTTGAAGGCACAATTCACACATTTCATGATGCATATTCTCAAATTTTGAGTACATTTTCCTAAATTCTACGTCAGTTATCTTAACACATCAAACTATATTATGTTAAGGTTAATTTATAAAATTTATTAGTTTGACTTTCCAAAGTCTAAATTCTTTTAGTATTATCCTCATTTTCTTGGGATTGTAAATTTATAGGATTTACATGAAAACAAATAAGAGAAATTATTTTAAATAAACTTTTAGAATTATCTATTTTTAGTTTTCTAAGTGAATTTAGTGAATTTTAGCATTAAAACTTGTATTCTCTTGTGATTTATTGAATGAACTGGTGTGGAATGATATATCATTCAATATTTGATTTTATGAAGAAAATTTGGAATAAAAACGAATTTTATATTGAAAGATATGAGTCTTCTAAGTTTTTAGGGATTTCTTGCTTTTTAAAATTTATTTTAAATATATTTAAGCTAACATAAAAAAATGAGGCCCACTACAACATCTGATGTGGTTTTATTGAAAAAAGAGAGACAAATTTAACGAATCAAAATATTGGAAAAACTAACTCCATAAAAGAAAACTGAAGAAATAAAATAAGCATTTTTTTCTAGACATACAATCATAGATAATTGTCGATGCCCCCGATCATTAACGTATTAGACATGTGGGATGATGCCCCTAATCAATTACCAAAGAAGGGGGGGCAAAAGCTAAGTGTGGTTGATGAACTCGATCGCATATGTTTTTCGTCGTTGTTGTGCATCGATTTCATGCAATAAAATATAGTTCCTTACTAAGTATAGTGTCAGTAAGGGTCAAATCCACAGGGAGCTAAAGAAATGTGGTTATGTGTTTAAAAGAAAGATGAGGGCGAAGGAAGATGTGTGAGTTGGAATAGAGTATATGGAGGTAAGTATGAGAGATAATTTTGAGTTTATCTTAGAATTAAGATAGAAATTAGAAAATAGACGAGATAATTAGATTAATAGAGATGAAAATAGAGATAATATGGTGGAAAAATGAGAAAATAGATGGCGGTAGCAATGGATGATAAATGCACGATGAGGGTGAGAGTGAGAGATGCACGCAGAGATGATGTCAAAGCTACTAGAATAAAAGTAAAATAAAACATATGTCTAACTGTATATGGAGATGTTCCCAAGCCAAAATCCAATCTAGATCTTTCCACAAATCCCATTGGTGTGCCCTTTCTAGGCCAGGTAATGCTCGATCCGCTCCAATTATGATCTTTGCTTTCTCCCATTCTCCACTACAAGGTTGAGCAGCAAACAATGCTCCTCCTTGGGCCTTGACCTCCTCTCCCTTTCTTTCTGGTATCCTGATGCTAAGAGAGAGCCAAAAATGTAAGGAGAGAGAAAATGAAGGCTTTTATAGGTAGGTTTCTAGAGTTTGAGTGTAAAGATAGGTAAAAGAGTCCAATTATTAAAATTATTTTTCCAGCTCGATTCATTGATCCAAGGGTATGGATGGATAGAGGGTTAAAATATGAATCTAGAAATAAAATTTCTGCTCAAAACTCTATCTAGATCGTGAGATATCATGATTTTAATTTAGAGAAACCCTAGCCTTTTATTGAGATTGTGCATAGTGGCATTTCTATAAATTTCTTACTTAAAAAATCAAAGGGGCATTTCTATAAATTTTCACTTTAAAATTTGAAAGGGTATTTTTGTAATTTTTTTATTTCAAAAATCGGAGGGGTATTTCTATAAATTTTTGTTTCAAAAATTGGAGTGGCATTTTCATAAATATGCTCAAAATCAGAAAAGTCCCTAAAAAATTCTTAAAAAATTCCCAAAAAATCCCTAAACTTAGAAATTGAATATCTCACAAAATATAACTTATTTTTCCACGAAATTTTCTTCATTAGATCAAAAATTAATCCTCTATCTTTTCATTTAAAAATATCTAGAAAAAATTAAGGTCTTATTTAATAAAAATTAACTTTGGTCTAACCTCCTTAAAAATAAGGAGGTTGACCCAATATTCACTTTAAATCAATTTTGGATCATCTTAAAAACCTTATGATGATCCGTCTACCAAATAAAAACCTCATTTACCACATTTTATACAAATATGGTTGACTTGGTGTTCAAATTTTGGGGAGAGTTGTTTCCTCTTTCCTTTTATCGTCATTCATATCCATGCTTTCCTACTTGCATACCTATGTCCCCTACATCCACATAACTCATAGAAAATGTGAGAATTCAACCACTTTACTTTGAAAGAGTCAAATGGGTTTAGTCTCATAGTATAACTAATTGAAAAAAATGATGTATGATCGGACATTTTTTTTTTTACCAAATCAGCACTAAATAGATGCAAGTTCTGAATATGAGTGGAATAAATGATGAATGTCAAAAATATCATAAAAATATGATAACGTGCATTATATTAACAAGAATTTGTGTGTTAAAACCCATTTATAATGATAAAAATGAATGCATCAATGACAAGTTATTAGTGGCCATATTACTTGGAGGAAAAGTCATAGAATGAGTAGTTGCATGACTAGTTCAAGTGATCTCCTTGACCTAGTAATGTTGGTGGCATGGTGATTGCTCAACCATGAGTCATTAAGAAATATGCATCATAAAATATATACTTTACTCACATAGATAATTGATAACATGCAATTTTATGCATTAATATCAGACATTTTATGCACTTTTTCTTGAAAATCAAATCATAAATGTATGTTATTATGATTTAAAATGATTTAAATGATAATTTTCATGTTACAAGAATATTCTTGATTTTTACATAAATTAATAACATTTAATGAGCATTTAATGACATGATTCATCAAGAATATAATTTTTCTAAAAAAAGAGATTTATATTTATTTTCTGGATTTTCTGAGATTTTTTCTAATTGTTTTTAGAAATTTAAATCATTGAAAAATGATTTTTTAAGGTGTCACGCCCCTCCTCAGACCCACGTCCCCTCAACTCCGACAACCGCTTCACAAACCACTTCGGAATGTCAATCGACATGAACGTCACGACACTCCACCTCCACCGTCCCTCCGTCCTTATAAAAGGGCCCCATCTTGTCTTGCCATGGGATATAATAAGAATCTCCTTTCCAGATCATCTCTCTCTCTCGCTCTCTCCTCCTCCTCTCGGGCCTGACAATTGGTATCAAAGCCAAGGTCTCCACCCGCCAGACACCTCTGCCGCCCCTTTGCGAACCTAACCCTCCCGCCCCTAGCCCCGACCTCCCATCCACCTCTACTTCTTCACCCCCTCCCCCTTCCCCTCCTCCCTTCACCACCTTCTCCCCTTCTGACCCGCCTGACTCCCTCGCCAGCTTCATCGCCACCCTCTCCTCCCGCTGCGACTCTCTCGCGCTTCACCTCCAAGAGGAAATGGCCTCTCTCAACGACCTCCACAGCACGGTCACCACCTCCTCGACTCCTCCCTCACCCTCCTGCAACAAGCCTTCACCTCCACTGCCCTATCCCGGACCCCCCGAAATCCACCACCCAAACCCACCACTTCCTACGCCGGCGAACACGACGCATGCACCCTCGACAACTTCCTATGGGACCACGAGGAATACTTCACCAACGCCGACATCTCCACCGACGCTGACCGCCTCCGCACGGCCTCCACTTCCCTCACTGGTGCCGCCAAGCTGTGGTGGCGCCGCTGCTGCTCCGACCTTGCCCAACCTCGGGACCTCTCTTGGGACGGGTTCCGCGCCTCCCTGGTTGCCCAATTCCGCCCCGCCAATAGTGCCTTCTCCGCGTGGGAGGCCCTCACCGACCTGCGACAAACCGGATCCCCCCAAGAGTACGTCGCCGCCTTCACCACCCTACTCCTTAGCGTCCAGGGCCTCTCTGCCGAGTAGACCCACTTTCAGTTCCTCAAGGGGCTCCAGCCCTGGACTCACCAAGAAGTCGACCGCATCGTCGAGTCGCTCCAAGATTCTCGCCGAGTCCCTCCTCGCTCACTTCCCACCACCATCTCCCGCCACCCCGGCACACCCGCACTCCCCTCCACCAAACCTGTTCCCCCCCCCCAGCCTCCGGACTCCTCTGCCCTCCCTCCACCTCCAGCCCACCCGCCACGGGGTGCTTCACCTGCGGGGGCCCCACTGGCACTCCGAATGCCCCCAAAAGCCTCCTTGTAACCCCCCAAAGCTTCATGCCCTCACCACCTTGCACGAGCCGACCCACCCCAGAACTCCACACCCTCACACTCGACCTCCTGGCCACCACCCCTTCCCCTTCCTCCTCCTGGCCCTCCGCCTTCGACGATGACGATGAAGACATGCCCGTCCCTCCCCTCGGTCCAATTGACGTCCCCCCTCTCCTCTACATCAACGCCTCCATCCTCGGCCATAACGTTCGTGCCCTGGTCGACACAGGTGCTTCTAACACCTTCCTCTCCATCCAGCTCACCACCCGTATCAGCCTCCCCTTTCCCCACGACGACGAGGACTCTCGGATGTACTGCCAGACCGCCACCGACCGCACCAACCCAATCATCGGCATTTCCCACGACATCCGCCTATCCCCACCTACACTGTCTCCGTTGATGCCTACGTTGTCTCCATGCCCCACCACAACCTCATCCTCGACATTGACTTCCTTCAGCGCACCGGCGGACTCATCTAGCCGTGGCCCACCCTTACCCTCCAGATTCCCCAACGCAACGGCACCCCTCTCATACTCCCTACCCGCGAGGACACCCCTCCGCCCAATGCCCCCCTGGTTGGCCCCCTCCTCTCCGCCATGCAGCTCAAAAAAGGTCTTCAACACCAGGACCCGACCTTCCTCGTCCACCTTTCCGACAGAACCTCCACCCCCACCCCCTCTGACCCCCCGGACTCCCTTCAACCCCTACTCACTGCCAACGCCGACCTCCTTCCCAACTCTCTTCCCTCTTCCCTTCCTCCTCGCCACGACATTGACCACGCCATCGATCTCCTTCTCGGCACTTCTCCCCCAGCCAAGGGCCCCTATCGAATGCCCCCTCACCACCTGACCAAGCTCAAGGCCCAACTCACGAATCTCTTGGAAGCAGGTATGATCCGCCCTTCCTAAGCCCCCTTCGGTGCCCCCGTTCTCTTCCAGAAAAAGAAAGATGGATCTCTCCGCCTATGCGTAGATTATCGCGGCCTGAACCGCATCACAATTCGCAATAATTGCCCCATTCCCCGTATTGATGATCTCTTTGACCGTCTTGGTAGCGCCCGGGTCTTCTCCAAGCTCAACTTGAAGAGCGGGTACTTCCAAGTGCGGATCAATGAGGGAGACAAGGCGAAGACCACCTGCGTCACCCGCTATGGCGCCACGAGTTCACCTGTCATGCCTTTCGGCCTCACCAACACACCTGCTACATTTTCCAGCACTCATGAACGATATCTTTCATCCTTTCCTTGATACTTTTGTTATTGTCTATCTCGACGATATCCTCGTCTACAGTCCTGACCTCTCCTTCGACCCCACTCATCTCCGACAGGTGTTCCAAGCTGCTCCGTCAGCATTCCCTCTACCTCAACCCCATGAAATGCGCCTTCGGCCAAACGAAAAATCGACTTCCTCGGCCACGTCATCACCAATGACACCATCTCAGATGGACCCCGCCAAGCTCCAAGTGATCCACGACTGGCCCACCCCCTCCCCCACCCTCACGACCTTTCGTTCCTTCCTTGGCCTTGCCAGCTTCTACCGCCGCTTCATTCGCCACTTCTCTCACATCACCCGTCCTTTAACAGACCTTCTCCGCCACAACCAGCCCTGGTCCTGGACACCCATCTGCGCCTCAACCTTCACCCACCTCAAAACTCTCCTGACCGCCAACCCCCTTCTCCACCTGCCAGATTTCTCCCTCCCTTTCACCGTCCACACCGACGCTTCCGACCTTGCTCTCGGGAGCATCCTCTCCCAGAATAGCCATCCCATCCTATACGAAAGTCAGAAATAGAGCCCCACCGAACTTAACTACCCCACCCACGAAAAAGAACTCGCCTCCGTGGTCCATAGCCTCTGCACTTGGCACCACTACCTCCTCCACCGACCCTTCACCGTGCTCATGGACAACATTTCCACCCGCCACTTTCTCATCAAAAAGGACCTCTCCAAACGAGAGGCCCGCTGGCAAGCCCTCCTCGCAGAATTTGACTTCTCCTTGGAACATACCGCAGGGATCCACCAACACTGCTGCCGACGCTCTCAGTTGCAGACCCCACCTCGGCAACATTTCCCTCCTTCGCGCGGACCGCGAATGGCTCAAGCAGCTCCACGCTTCCCTCGACACCGACCCCTCAACGCAAGCACTACACGCAGACATACGCAACGGCTCCAAAACACACTACACATTAGGCGACGGCCTACTCCACACATCCACGGGACAACTCTAGATCCCCCCCAACCCGAATCTCTGACGCTCTCTCATCGCCGAATGCCACGACAGCTAGTGGGCCAGCCACCCCGGCCAGCGACAAACCACCGCCCTCTTATCCCGCTACTTCACCTCGCCAGCTTTACGCTTCGACGTCGAGCAATTTGTCCATACATGCAGGTCCTGCCAACTTAAGAAAACTGAACGTTGCTCCCCCACCAGTCTTCTCGAACCACGTCCCGTCCCCAACGGGCCCAGGACTCCGTCTCACTCGACTTCATCTCCAGCCTCCCCAAAGTCAACGGCGTCGATTCCATCCTCGTCTCGTTGACTGCTTCACCAAGTACGCCACCTTCATTCCCTTTCGGCAAGCCATGCACAGCTCGCGAGACCGCTGACCTCTTCTTCCAACACATCGTCAAACTATGGGGACTACCTCGCTCCATCATCTCCGACAGGGACACTCGCTTCACCAAACACTTCTGGCGCACACTCTTCAAGAAATTCGGGACCAAGCTCTCCTTCTCATCAGCCTACCACCCTCAAACGGACGGCCAGACTGAACGCATTAACAGACTCTTGGAACAATACCTTCGACACTTTGTCAGCTTCAACCAACACAACTGGCCCTCCCTTCTCGACATTGCCCAATTTGCCCACAACAACCTCCCTACCTCCACCACCAGGACCTCCCCTTTCCAACTCCTCCTCGGCTTCACCCCCGGCACCCCCCTCTTCCTCCAGCTTCTCGACTCTGATATCTAAAACCCAGCCGGCCAATCTACCGCCGACCACCGCTCCTCCCTTCTCCAGACAGCCACCCAACACCTTCAACACACCCGTGCCCAGATGAAACGGTTTGATGATCGACATCGCCAACCCCGCCAATTCACACCCAACGACCTCGTTCTCCTCCACCTCTCTCCTCACTACTTTCCCAAATCCTCCACCCATGCTAATCTCCTTCCACGCTACGATGGCCCCTTTCGAATCACCGAACGAATCGGCAACGCTGCCTATCGCCTAGACCTCCTGACGAGATGAGACCACGAGGTCATCGATTTCACACGGTCTCGTGTCAAAAATTAATCCGAACTTACCAATTTGGGGAATTAAGAGTGAATTGAAGGGTATAATGGTAAATAAGGGTCGAATCCACAAGGAATTTAGGTATTTTTGAGATATCTTTTGGAATTTGGTCAAATTGGACGATGAATTGAGGTGAGAAATTAGGGAAAATGGTGTTTTTAGAAAGATAACTCAAAGATCTATCCGTGGAATCAAAAATTGCTCGATTTGGATTAGTAATCACGGAGAAATCAAAGATGGAAGTGGGATAAAATTTTCGGAATCACGAAGAACACTAATTGAAAATTAAAAATGAAATTAAACTTAAATTGAAATCCTAAACCTAAAATTGATGATACATGACGATAGATAAGAGGATAAACTTGTTTTCTAACCCGAGATAACGATCAAATCGATCCAATTCATCGTTGGATCGACAGCTATTCATTCCGCGAATTCAATCGTGAACATCGGTGTTCAAGAGACAAATTCTCCTCGCACGATCGTCGAAATCTCTCTTATAAACACTTTCGTGGATACGATTTCGAGTCTAGAAGCGATTACAAGAGAGAGATTCAAGAGAGAAGGGGTTTAGATAGGTCGATTAGATCAAATCCCTCAAGAATACATAGAATGACAAAGAACTCGTCTATTTATAGGGCGAAATGGGGAGAACCGTCCGATCTCCTTGATTAACGGTCGTGATGAAACGGTTCATCACGAACTGTTATAATTAAATCCCGGCCGTCCGATCACGATCTGACGCGTGAGATGAGGCCACGTGTGGAGGCGTTATAAAACGCACGAAACGGCGTCCGTCGGATCTTCATCGAGCGTTCAGGATGCGTTTTGATGATTTGAGAAGTCCACCGATCGCGATCGATCCTGACCGTTATAACTCGGCAGATGAACAGTCGAGATCAATCGGAGGGCTTCACTTAAGTTGTTTTTATAACACGTGCGTTGATCGAAGATCGGGTGGACCTTGTGTCCACCTCATCGACGCGCGGTCTGCATCGCGATTTTGATCGAATGCTCCTCGTCGCGCCACGTTGCGTAAGATCTATCTGTTATAACTCTTTCTATCGCGCACGTGCTTGATTGATCATCCCGGTGCACCCTCGTCTACGCGATCGATGCTCGCCGATCGATCAGCCGTTCGATCCAACGCTCCTTATTGCGCCACGTTTCCTGCATAGTAAAATAGCTTACCGTTTAGTCCCACACGGAAAACGATTTTGGAAACCGTCGAGTCTTATAAACCCGACGGTTTATAGGGTTAATAACCCTCCCCATATAGGGCAGGCTAAAGACCCCTTTTATATATAGTATAAATAAATAAATATATATGTATACAGCGCCACGTAGGCACTGCGCGGGTCTGCGTGGCTCTGCCACGTGGCCTTGCGTGCCACGTCGCACCCGCGTGGGACCCGCGCGCTTTTTGCATTTTATTTATTTATTTTAAACATTTTTTAAATAGAAATTAAATCAGAAAAAATCCAGAAAAAATCCCTAAAATTGTAAAAATCATATCTTTTAAAATACAACTCCAAATTAATCCAAATTTCTTTCATTTGATCTGAAATTTAATTATCTATCATTCTAAAGAGTCAAATTATTTAAATAACAAGAGATTTAATTCTTATTTCAAAAATACATTCATTTCTTTAAGATTTTAACTTTAGAAAATTAAATGAATGTTTATAAAAATAATTTCTCTTATTATTTAACTTTAAAAACCACTTATAATCTCAAGTAAAGATAGGTTATAAAATCATTTATCCTTAATTTATCACAATTAACCCTAATTTAGTGTATTTTGAGATTATAACATAAATTTGCATGAAATGATAGAAATGCACTCAAAGTATGATAACATGCATATAAATAGAATGTTTTATGCCTTATTTTGCATTAATAATCATGTTTTATCATGTTAAGATTGCATGTTATCACCTCCCACCACACCTCGCCATCCACCGTATTCCACGTCTCACTCCTAAAACCATTCTTCCAAGACCCCAACCCCACTCGACCAAACCCGACAACTTCTACACCCTCCATCCCCCCACTCCTCGCCAAACCCGCCCGTATCCTCGCCCACCAGACCCTCACCCCATCCATCCCGAAACCCGACCGCAAAGCCCAGTTCCTGGTTCAGTGGCTCGACCGTCCCGTTGACGACAGCTCTTGGGAAGACGCCCAACGCCTAGAAGCTTTTCCCAACCTCATCCTTCGTTTTCGTCACGACCCGACGGGGACGTTGGGGTTTCGTGCGCTAGGAGTCTGTCACGCCCCTCCTCAGACCCACGTCCCCTCAACTCCGACATGAACCGCTTCACAAACCGCTCCGGAACGTCAATCGACATGAACGTCACGACTCTCGACCTCCACCGTCCCTCCATCCTTATAAAAGGGCCCCATCTTGTCTTGCCATGGGACATAATAAGAATCTCCTTTCCAGATCATCTCTCTCTCTAGCTCTCTCCTCCTCCTCTCAGGCCTGACATAATGAAAAATTAATTAAAGAAAATAGAGAAATAGAAAAGAGAGGATTGCTTCTCCTCCTTCTTGCGTTCTCTCTCTCTCTTGTGTTCTCCTCTCTCATGACGTCTCCTCTCCCCGCTCTCTCCACACTCTCTCCTTTCTTCCTCGCGAGAGGGAGAAATCGCTTCTTCCTCTCTCACGACATCCCTCTTCTCCTCTTCTCCTTCTCTCTCCCCTTTCTCTCTTTGCCCGCAAATCTCTCTCTCTCTTCCTCTCTCTCCCTCTCTCGCGACGCTTCTCCGCTCTCATTCTTATCTCTCAAGCTCTATTACTCCCCCTCTCTCCCTTCACCTCACTCTCTCTCTCTCGCGCTCTCTCTCTCTCTCGTGCACGTTTCCCTCCCCATTCTCTCTCTCAATTCTTCCTTCTCTCTTTCTCTCCTTGACTCTTTCTCTCTCTTCCATGGTCCATCGCTTTCTCTCTCCCGCAATCACGCGCTTCTCTTTCTCTTTCATTTTCTCTCTTGCTCTCTTACAAACTCCCTCTCTCTCTCTCTCTCTCTAATTCCCTCTCGCGAGCGTACATGCGTGTGCGTGTGACGAAAAGTTCTTCCATCACCGCAATATTGTTCTTCTTCCGTCACAGCTAGAGAAAGGGGACAGAAGAAACTTTTCATCTTCCTTTGCCTCGTCTCGTCGCACGCAAATGCATTTGCACGTGAGGGGGAGGAATTCTTATCCCCCTCTCTTCCTTTCTTCTTTTCTTTTCTCTCTCCCTCTTCCCATCTCCTCCTATTTTTCTCTCAAGTGACGGAAACTCGTCGCGCGATCTTGTCTCTTCTTCTTCATCCCCACACGCGATCTCTGTCTCTCTTACGCACTTTTCCTGCCATCGAGAGAGAGGAAGAAGAGAAGAGAGAATAAAGTGGAGACGAGAGAGGAGTGAGAGTGACAAGATTTAATCTTTTTTAGTGTGTTACTTAGCGTGACGTTTGACCGGCGAGAGCAATTTGACCGACATAATTTGGGGAGAGAGAAGATCAGATCAACAATCCAAATTGCTTCAAATTAAAATCACGATATCTCATGATCCTGATTGAGTTAGGGGCTAAAATTTTGTGTGCATGATTGTAATTTCAAGCTCTACGAATTTTTTGGCGCTGATTTAAGTTTTGAGACAAAAAATTAGGGTTATGAATGTTTCATTGTGTGCCTCTAGCATTGGCTAGCCAGAAGGAAAAAAGGCAGCAATTGACCATTCTTCATGTATGGAACGTCATTTTTAGTGAGTTTCTTCTCTTCACTTTTCATTCTTCGTGTTGGATGTAAGACCCCTATCCTGGGAAAAATGTACAGGCTCTCGAAGGTATATTTTGATTAGAGAGCATCACTAGATGTGTTTTCATCATGAATACTTAGATTAGGATAATTTTCTATCCATCTCTTCTATTTTCTTTATACTTTTATGCACATTTCTATATTTACAAACCCTAAAAACTGCTTTTCCACCATTGATCAAGGGTTTTCAAATATTCGAAAGGAGTTTGGAAGCATTTGATTGGCTCATTTCATTTCCTCATACATCTTCTTCCTTTCATCGATCATTTCTACTTTCTAAATCTAAAAATGCCAAAAAAAATCTTTTGATTTCAATCTTTAACCTTCTTCCATGTGGATTTAACCTTGACTTGCCACTGTTCTAAATTTAAATCTAAATTTGAAGAGTTGAGTATAAATTTGTTTGATATGTAAATTTGTGCATTCAACGACTGTGTTTTAACGCGTATCAATAATCACTAAACGTGGCACAAGGAAAAATCAAGATTGAAAAAGTAAGGAAAGTAGGTTTAACTTTTTAGGAAAAGGACCATGGATTCAAATTTTGTCAAATTTCAGGAAAAAAGAATCAAATATTGAAGAGGATAGAAAAAAATTTAATGAATCAAATATTGGAAAAATGGGTAAACCAATAAAAGAATATAGAAGAAATAAATTATCATTATTTCTAGAAGTAAAATCATAGATAATTGGTGTGTGAGTAGGAAGAGCATTTGATAATGAATAATCAAATAAGAGATTACGAGTCTTGAGCTATAGAGGAGGTCTTGAGTTAGCCAGAGGTATGTCCCATGCGAGAATAAGGCTTTAACAGGCTAACATAGTTGGGCTATGGTGAAAATGTGGAAAATATGCTTCAGAATTTTGATCTAAATTGAATTTAATCCTAAGAAAGTAAAGACTACATAGAAAATATTCCTATGCACATAATCATGTAAGAATTGAGCCAATTGAGATCAAATCAAGGATTTCTATTCACTTTCTCAAAGACAAAGGTTTTGAGTTCAAGACAGAGAATTCGTCACAAATGAAATTTCAATTTGTGAGTTTTTGTCCTCTACAATTTCAAAAACACACCAATTCATCAATTTGATTCAAGGATGAGTTCTCAATCTTTCTATGGATCCACATTTCTATGAATGTAAATCATTGTGGAGAAAATGAATCAATTTAAATGAATTTGTCTTCATTAAGTCACAGAAAACTA
Organism: Lemna minuta; assembly: GCA_024174645.1. Taxonomy (NCBI): domain Eukaryota; kingdom Viridiplantae; phylum Streptophyta; class Magnoliopsida; order Alismatales; family Araceae; genus Lemna; species Lemna minuta. Next base: position 4,899,394 of record CM044111.1, on the reverse strand, counting down.
ATCATAGTATATATATAAGCTAGATTGCAAGTTGTTAGTGATCAACTTCCCACAATGAAAGGAGGGTACTGATAATATGCCACTTACATTTGTAATTACATGATTATTAAATATAAGTTAAGACAGAGAACATTAATTCTTATGCATGTTATCATACTCCTAGTGCATATTTATCCTCCTATGTAATTTAAAATTATAATATCAAAATATATTATTTTAAGGGATAATCATGCATAATTTATAGTTGATATTTTAGAGTAGATTATTCCCATTTTAAATTTGAGGTTATAATTGGGTTATTAATGCAAAATAATGAGAGAAAACATTTTTATACACATTTATTTTTCTAACTTATATATTTCTAAAATGAGTGTAATTTTCAGTTAGAATTTTATTCTTTTGTTATTTATTAAATTTAATTTTTTGGAACGATAGTTATTTAATTTTTGATCAAACAAAAAATGGATTAAAAGGAATTATATTTTGAAAGTTATAAATTTTCTAATTTTTATGGATTTTTATAGAATTTTTCTGAAATTTTTTCAAATTTTTTTGAATTTTTCTAGAATTATTTTGAATTTATTTTACTTACAAATGTTTTAAAAGGAGGTTTTATATGCGTCCTGATGTGGTAGCTAATATGGCAAAAGCGCTTGTGTGTGAACATGTGGCGATGTCTGCTACCACATGGCTCACACGTGAGCACAATATTAGCGTGCAGTTATGAAAGTCCCAATAGGGTGGTGGTTTAACCTAAGAGGAGGGTGAATTAGGTTATATGTTAATTTTAATTGTTAATACCTACTTTTTATGTTTACTAAGATTTGTTGGTTAATCACTCACTTCTTGTCCTCTCGATGCACCAAATATTATTATACTGGTTGGGGGACCTAATGTCCCTTAATCCAGTCCCGAGTACTATAGACTCGGAGCCTCAATCCTCACCAAATGAAACATAATCCTCTCACCCCTCAAATGTGTGAAGGACAATGTTCAAATACAAGGATTTAGATTTTTCCCCAACGGCAAACCTAACACTCACCTTTACTTGTCCCCACGACACTACCCTCTAGGCCTCGACCTCCTCGGCTCCCGAACGCCCTGACTCCCTCAAGCCGATCTCCACACGATCGCTCGTCCCTTCACGCCCTGTCGTGGCTCTTCCGCTAGTACTGCTGATCACCGATAAATTGAGACCTCATCTTCAGGCTCCTCTTGGTCTTCCCGCTCCTGAAGTCTTGACTCCTTCTCGTCTCAACGAATGAGACACTCCCGTCCTCTGAATGAGTGAATCTATGAAAATGTTTATCTAAATGCTGATAGCTATAAGAGATGATGATAGCACCTATGTGAGAGTGAATTTAAAAGTAAATGACACATGAGACTCCAACTTCAGGATTTGATACTCTGACCTAGGGTTGACTTTTGACATTAGGTTGACTTTCTTACTTATGTTGACTTTTTTGACTTGAGCTGACTTCCTATCAAAGGTTGACTTTCTTGATAAAGATGACTTTTTTGACAAACGTTGACTTTCTTGACAAAGGTTGACTTTCTACTAAAGTTGACTTTTTCTAACAAACATTGACTTTCCTGACAAAGGTTGACTTTCTGATAAAGGTTGAATTTTGACCTAGAGTTGACTTTTTGACTTATGTTGACTCTAGGTTGACTTTTAACCGAAAGGTGACTTTCTGACTTCTAGTTGACTTTAGGTTTAATAGGGTTGACTTGAGTAATCAAAGTTGACTTGGACCAATCAGGTTGGACTCGACTACTTGGGTTGACTTTAACTTACTCGAGTTGACTTTCTATCTTGCATTGACTTTTCTATCTTCAGTTGAATCTGGGATGACTTTTGACCTAATCAGGGTTGACTTGACCTAATTAGGGTTGACTTTTGATTAAAGTTGACTTTTTGATAGAAGTTTGACTTTGACTGAGGATGTTGACTTATGAGGATAAACTTGAATTGGAAAAATCACTCGTCTACAGTCAGCTGGCTATCAAATTTTTCAATCATAGAAATGAATATCCAACCTAGCTAAGGTGCACTTAGTACAACATCTGCAGAGAACACAAACTTAATTGAAGTTTCTAATAACTGTATGTATGACTGAGAAATGGAATTGATAATGGAAATAACTTCAATGATAGTGACAGATTAACATAGGCACTGACTACTATACCTGAGGAGACGAGAAATACTATCTTGAAAATAACAAACAAAAGGATGCACAAATTAAAATAGAGATGAATTCAAATTAATGGATACCTGCTACTACCTTTGTGGACCTAGAACCACAGTAAATTGATTAAGTAAATGATTACTCTTAAAAGGAATAATAATAGTGATTGAATATTCAAATGAAGGAAGATATGTAGTGTAAATTTAAAATTAACCGCCCCTGCAACTTAGAATTTGAGACAGCAATCAGATGACTATACGTGAGTTTTTGCTTTTTAAAAGTAAATACCTGTAGAGAAAGGTTAGACTAGATATTGATTGAGACAAATTATAACTTCTGTACCTCTGTCAGTCTCACGGTGACTGTGACAACAGTCTATTAAACAAGACAATAATTTATGTAAACAATAGAATTGATTTATTGCAAGCTGCCTCTTTCGACAACAAAGAAAAATACTAAGACATCAACTATTTATAATATAAACTAACTGTAGATAAGACTAGATTAATCATAGAGGAATGTAGAAGATTAAATTAAAACAGTTGATGAAATAATGCTGAAGAACAGAGAAGAAATGCCACTCAAGTATATATCAATTTAAGTAATATGCGTTTATATTAAATGACGATAGATTAGATGGCTATATGTGATATAGAATGATTCGTGTAGATAACAAGAACTTTAGACTGAAATCCGAATGATATGTGACTGGATAAATAGAATACTTTATATATAATAAAATTAGAAATCAATAGATGTTTTGTTAAGCAGATAGTTCTAAAAAAAACACTTAAGATTAGGGACACAATCAATAAATTAACAAGACATATAATAAGAACAAATCACAGAGAGATTTAAGATTTAGAATGATAAAGTAATCGGACGCAGACGATTAGAAATTACCGATTGTGAAACTAAACTTAGGCAGAAGAAACAAAAACAATTGAGCGATAGAATGTATGACTGAGAGACTTAGATTGATAAATTAATCGAACGAAGATGATTAGGAATTACCGATTAAATAGAAGAGTGAGCGATTAGAAGTTAAGGAAGAAGGACTAACGATGTAATGGAAAAACCAAGAAAATTGGGAGTTTTAAAGATGCCCGTGAATCAGAAGAGAGGGAATAGCTTAAAATCAAGCCTTAAGATTAGGAAAGTGACAAGGGAGGCTTTTGGTTATCAGATGATCACTGAAGAAGTTTCTTCAGAACGGCGTCAAAGGTCTGTAGAGGACGTTTCGATCTGTCGCCGTGTGGAAGGAAAGAATGAGCACAAGATTTTGGTCTTCACGATCACCAGCACCCAAAAATCACTTTTGCCCCCTTTTGATCTCCAGCCGAAATTCCTTTTCTCTTGATTTCAACTTAAAAAAACTCGCAAAGAGACCGTTAACCCTAGAAAACAAAAACCTAAAGCTTTTTAAGTAAACGAACAAAAATTTACTTAAGTGTCAATAATACCCTAATTGAAAATTACTATTCTACATACTAGATCTAGCATCGGCATTATGATATAAGTGTCAAATAAATAACTTACCATTGCTTTTCCTGAAATCAAAGAGAAAACACACCCATTAGCCTAGTATAAGGTCATTAGTGGGTTAGTCCAATGTAATCATGAAAACAATTGTAGAGAGTGGAAAAACTACAATTATATCCTTAATAAAATTAAAGTGATATATTCTAGATTTAGCCAATTGAAGTATTAAACTATAGGAGAAGATATTGAAATATAATCATTAAGTAAGCATAGACATACTAAAAAGAACTACAGAATTTTGGTTAATATCAGCTACAAAATTAATATAGCTTATCGAGAAAATAAATAAAGAGATTATCGCTGCTTTGCCTGAAATCAAACATATTCATTAGTCTCAGATTTAACGTAATGGAAAATATGAAATAATAATTCTTAAAATGAATAACATATAACAACAACTTACTGAGATGAAGGAAGTTAAATCCTCTAGTATATCAATGACAATTCAAGATAATGTTTATGTCAAAACTAGCTCTCTAACAATCTCCCCCTTTTTGATGTATTACAAATTCTTGAATTGTAGCTTAGTAAGCTCCCCCTCAGTTTATGACTTATTAATTTTCTCCCCATTTTTGTAATAATTCAAAAAGAAATCTCCTGACTTCGAGCTAACGACACAAGATAGAAGCTACTCCCCCTCAACCTATGACCCAATAATTTTCTCCCCTTTTGGTAATAGTTCACAATAATGGTGGTATTAACCTCTGTAAGCACTCCCCCTTAGCTAGAGATCCATTCAGTGGTAATGACATAAGTCAGTTGTCATAGGATGGGATAAGATAAAATCAGATACTAAAGGCAGTGATGAGCTAGGGGAAACATCTCAGAGTGCAAAGTCGTGATAGTGAGTGTTCTGAATATCAACATAGCATCCAGAGAGTCGAAGGATTGGAAAAGAAAAACAAAACTTTCTTATTGTAATTGAACAGATGTGTGACGAAAAGTGTCAAGATGCCAAAAGATCAAACTGCCAAGGTATGTGGTGGACACAAAGTGAAAGACACTGATTGCATAAGAAAAATTGAACTACGACATTAAGAACTATACTATAATGAACAACGTCAACTAATAAAACTGAAACTTGTAAAAAAAATTGATATATGAATTGCTCATCATCAAATGTCCCCCTTTGGTTGGCTCACCATGCAAATCAAACCGTCGAGATAGGAAAATACATCGAGGCAAAAGGAGAATGCCTACTGGTTTTAAATACATAGTGATCCTATCATATCCGTATACTATTTTTTATTTACACTCTCTCCCTTCTCATTGGCATCAATTTTTACTCCATTTGCCATTGGGATGGCCTTTCCTTTAAGATCGTTAAGATTATATTAAACTAGAAGCTCTCAAGTGTACTTTTCCTATGACATAAATAAACTAGTGAAAGTTTGTTTAACTTGTAGACCTAAAAGATTTCCCTATGAAACTCATCACAAACTCTTTCTACATCAATTTAGTAACCTCATCACAAATAATTTGATTGCTTGATCCAAATATAATATCATCTACATATATCTGAACTACTATCATCCTTTTGTTCATCCTCGTGACAAACAAAGTTTTATCTACATGACCTCGATCTTATCCATGCACCATAAACACAACTACATATTTTCTCATACCAAACTCTAGGAGCTTGCTCTAGCTCGTATAAGGCCTTGTTTAGTCTAAATATCCAATCTAGATGTTCGTCATCATCAAACCGGGGTATTGTTCAACATATACTTCCTATTTTATTATGTCATTCAAGATTGCACTCTTAACGTCCATCCTTTTTAATGTTATTTAGCCTATCCTATCCTAAGTCATGTGTCTTGAACACTATATATAAACTAGAACCGTTTCTGCTATCTAATTACCACTGTGGCAACAGCCGGTGATTGCTTGCACAAAAATTTGGAACCGTTTAGTTCCATCCCATGGGAACCCATGATGGGAACTAAGGTAATCTAAATCTAGGAATGGTTCTAAATATCTCAAAAGGTGCCAAAGACATGTGATGTGGTGGAACGATGTGCGAATGAAAAAATGGTGGATGTTCAGTGACGAGACGAGACCGCGAGGTCGTCGATTTCACACGGTCTCGTGTCAAAAATAATACCGAACTTACCAATTTCGGGAATTAAGAGAGAATTGAGGGGTATAATGGTAAATACAGGTCGAATCCACAGGGAATTTAGGTATTTTTGAGATATCTTTTGGAATTTGGTCAAATTGGACGATGAATTGAGGTGAGAAATTAGGGAAAATGGTGTTTTTGGAAAGAAGACTTCAAATCGATTCCACGGAATCAAGAATCGATGAATTTGGACTTAATTTCGCGGAGAAATTGAAATTTGAAGTGGAGAGAAATTTTCGGACGTTGAAATCGTGATTTTGGATGAAATTCTATGAAATTGAAATCTAAAACCTAATCTAAACGAAAATTAAAGATAATAGGAGGATAATTGAGGTAAAACCGCTTCCACTAAACCCGTTTAGCGATCAAAACGAGGTGATTAAGCCGATTAATCACCGAAAATCGTCAAGATCGTCACGCCGAGCTTCAAGCGTCGATTTCTCCCTCGATTTTCCACCAAATCTCGACTTCTACCCCTCCATGGATGCGGAATTGAGAGAGGAGGAGGAAGAACTCGAGAGAAACGAGTGAGAGAGGTGTCTAGACAATCATTTTCATTGAAATCTCACTCGAATACATAGAACGACGACGAACTCGTCTTTTTATAGGGCGAAAAAGCATAACCGTCCGATTGATGCGTTTAATCCGCATTAACGGCTGAGATTAAACGCATGAATTCGAAACGGTAAGCTTAAATCGTGGCCGTCAGATCGTGGATGGACGCTCCGGATTTGATCTCCACGATTTACGTTATAAAACGCTCAAAAACGCCGTCCTTAGGATCGTGATCGGACGGCTGAGATGCGGTCCGCGTGGATGCATCTCGGCCGTTATAACGCCTGGAAAAACGCACGTGTTTGATTGATCTACGGTGCGCCACGCGTCCACGCGATTGACGCGCGAGATGCTGCCACGTCGCATAAGATCCAGCCGTTATAATTCTTTTAATTCCGCACGTGCTTGATGATCTTTGGTGGACCGTGCTCCACGCGATCGACGTCCATCGATCGATCGGCCGCGCTATCCAACGCCTGTCGTCGCGCCACGTCACCTGCAAGGTAAGTAGAGTGTGGGAATTAGTCCCACACGGAGAAAAAGAAACGAGATTGTCGGGTTTATAAGACCCGACGATCTAGAAGGGTATGACCCTCCCCATATAGGGGAGGACAAAGACCCATTTATATATGTATATATAATATAATATAATATATATCGCGCCACGTGGGCTCGCTGCGCGGCTCCGCGTGGGGCTGCCACGTGGCCTTGCGTGCCACGTCGCATCCACGCGGGCCCCGCGACCCCTTTTTTATTATTTTTAATATTTTTTTTATCGTTTTTAAATAGAAATTTAAATCAGAAAAATCAGGAAAAATCCAGAAAAAATCCCTAAAATTGTAAAAATCATATCTTTTAAAATACAACTCCAAATTAATCCAAATTTCTTTCATTTGATCTGAAATTTAATTATCTATCATTCTAAAAATTCAAAATATTTAAATAACAAGAGTTTTAATTTATATTTCAGAAATACACTCATTTCCTTAAGATTTTAAGTTTAGAAATTTAAATGAATGTTTATAAAAATAATTCCTCTTATTATTTAACTTGAAAAATCACTTATAATCTCAAGTAAAGATAGGTTATAAAATCATTTATCCTTAATTTATCATAATTAACCCTAATTTAGTGTATTTTGAGATTATAACATAAATTTGCATAGAATGATAAAAATGCACTCAAAGCATGATAACATGCACATAAATGTAATGTTTTATGCCTTAAATTGCATTAATAATCATGTTTTATCATGTTAAGATTGCATGTTATCATTCAGCCATACGATGATAATGCATATGTGCTCTAGGATCCACTCTCTATGGGCCAATTTTAGGAATCCTATTAGGTGAAATGGGTGCCCTAGGAGCTTCTCTATGATTCGCAAAGTTATCGATCCTACCTACTGGTCTCAGGCTACTACTAGTTGGTATGAAACGACTATAGATGACTCTACTATGCTCTACTCTCGGTGGTTCATGGCGAATCGAGACCGCGAGGTCATCAAAATAAAGTCCAAACTTACCAATTTAATGAAAATATCTCGAATTGAGGGGTATAATGGTAAATAAGGGTCAAATCCATATGGAATTATGGAAATTTTTTATGATCTCTTTGAATTTGATCAATTCTGGCGATGAATCGATGATAGAAATTGGGAATGGTATATTATGAAAGAGAACTTCAAGACGATTCTATGGAATAAAAAATCATCTAATTTGACTATGATTTCGCGGAGAAATTGAAGATCGAAGTAAGAAGTATTTTCTAAAAAGTGAAATCACAAAATTAATAAAAATTAACTCTAAATTACTTAAATTAACAATTATAAACAAAAATTAAATACTAATAGACAATAGATTAGGCAAAATCGCTTACACTAACCCATAATTGCGATTGAATTAACCCAATTAATCACCGGAATCAAAGGCTATTCATCAAAATCAAAAAATCGCGATTCGTAGAGTTCAAGCGTCGATTTCTTCCTCCTTTTTGCCCAAATCTTGATCTTAAGCACTTCGTGGACGCGGAGTTGAGTCTAGACGCGATTGGGATCGAGAGATTCAAGAGATTTGGTGTCTAAACAGTTCAATTTGATTGAATTGCTCTCGAATGCTTTACAAATCGGAAGAACATCTCACTTTATAGGACATTTGGGTGTAACCGTTCGATTAAACGCATCAACGGCTCTGATGAAACACTTGATCGTGAATCATTAACATTAAGTCGTGGCCGTTGGATTGCGATCAGACGCTCTAGATGAAGCCACGTCGACGCGCATTATAAAACGCATTGAAACGATCGTCGTTGGATCGCGATGGGGCACATCAGATGCGTTTCTTCGCAATCTAATCTCAACAGTTATAACTCTCACGATCAACGGTCGAGATTAGACCCATCCGGTGTACCCCGATTAAGCAACGTTTTCCCATCAATTTAAGTGAAGATCGACGGCTAAGAGCGCACGCTCGATCGGACGTCCCACATGCTGCCACGTCGCCTCCTCATTGCGATCGTTGATCACGATCGATCGGAGGGTCTCTGATTGCGCCATGTCACCTGCGCGCTTTAAATATTCTGAAAAATCAATTTTAAATTAGAAAAATCAATTTTAATTCCGGAAAATCCTTAGAAATTCATTAAAAATTCATAAAATTTTAGAAAAATTCAGAAAAATTCTAGAAAAATCCCTAAAAATTAGAAAATTCATAACTTTCCAAATATAACTCCAAATTAATTAAAATTTCTTTCATTTGGTCATAAATTTAATTATCTATCATTCTCAAAAGTCAAATTTAATAAATAATAAGAGTTTTAATTTATATTTCAAAAATATATTCATTTATTTAAGATTTAAACTTTAAAAAATAAAATGAATGTTTATAAAAATGATTTCTCTTATGATTTAAGTTTAAAAACACTTATAATCTCAATTAAAAGATGGATTATAAAATTATTTATCTTTAACTTATCATAATTAACCCTAAATAAAAGTATTTTGAGATTAGAGTGAATTTTTCATAGAATAATAGATAAATACTCATAAATATGATAGCGTGCATAGGAATGAAGTCTTTTATGCCTTAGTATGCATTAATAATCATGTATTATCATGTCTAATTAGCATGTTATCAGTTTACTAATTTTACTTACCATATGATCAATTAGTTTGTCCACTATCCTATGACCTCCTAGCATCCTATAGCTATGTGAGTATCGATACTTAGAATCCCTTTGAATCGTCTCATCTATGAGGTAAGTCCTGGACCCCTTTTCTTTCTCCTCAATTTCAACAATTGTTGATACACCTTGTGGTTCTAGAAATTTAAAGATGTCTTCCGTTCCTTCCTTTTCCCATTTCGTTCCTTCATTTGATCTAGTCGTGTCATTGGGTTTGTAACCTAGACCCTCTAGGTCCATATATCTCACTAGTTAATAACTCTATAGAACAAATAACACCTTATTGGTCACCCTTAATTAATTATCTACATTCACATATAGATTAACTAATCAAGGATCAATTTGACCCAATCGATAGGTTGAGTTGCCAGCCCGTTGGGTGCCAAGCTACACCACGTACACTAGGAGATATGGAGTATGTAAGAACTCACTTATAGAACCTTCCCATCATCGATTACCATGTGTGTATAATCCTTCATCCACATTCGACTCATGAATGACTTAGGGTATAGTCAACTGTCAAACCCTAATTGGTCACTCAAGTTAGTACTGATGCGTGTAGAAATCATCGAGAACTCCTTCTTCGATATTTCTACTACCTTTGCCAAGGATTTCATCGCATCTCATTCCTTGAGTCAATCTCCTTAAATACCGAGGGTGGATGATCTCATCTTGATCACACAATCATCTTTGTGAACTTCATGTCGTATCCAATATATAACGTTTTAGATATCTCGTGACTAGGGATTCGTAAGTCATAATCAAAACACGATCATCCATCCATAAGATGTCTTTGGTATCTCAAGTCAAAGGACCACATACACAACCATGACATCAATCAACCTAATTTACAGTTAGGTATAATACTATTCAGGGATTCATACGGATCAATTCAGTGAACTCTTTCTCCAAAGAGCACCCACTATCTATCCTTAGTGTCTCCACACCAATGGCTATAGGATCAGCCATACTCATCACATGAGTTAGATTATATAGTACTATTCTTTCGGGATAATTTGATGTCCTTCTCGAATATCTCACGAATAGGAATATTTAGAATATATGTTTAAAGACTAGTGATCACTATATTATGATCTCATCATAATTCACTTAGTCATTTCACATGTTCATAGACTTCATTAAAAATATCACACAAGAATGACAATGAATAAATTTTATTTCACTGAATATAAACAAGATACATAAAAGTGTGATTGGCTTATAGGCCACAAAATATCCATCAAATCTACACTTCAAAATGTAAATCTAGTACTAAAAGAAGATGAATTAAGACCACATCCACAACCAATATGTGACGTTTTAGATATTATGTGGTCAATTTGGGATATTTCCTCTGAAGTGTTCATTTCGGGATTTTCTGATATTTTGATTTTCAATAATTCATAGTAAATCCATTTCTTATACAAAAATCACGAATTTACCTATCAATAAAATTCCATTTTCTCTCTAGTTTCCAAATATATAATTTTAAAATAGAAAAGCATAGAGCCGTCGAGCCGTAATTCGTGATTTTGACGAAAGCGTTTTCGTGCGTGGTTAAAAAATTAAAATGTAAGTCAAAAAAATTTATAAAACCGAACTCACAAAGATAAGATATAAAATCAAGTAATGTGTAAGTATCGGGTCGATCCACAGAGAGCAGGGTTAACTTTAATTGCAGAGTTGACTTGGTCAAACTTAGGTTTAAAAGGGGGTTTTAAATAAGTAAAAATAAGCAGTGATGAGTGGAACGATATAAATAAGCTAAATAAGAAGTTTTAAGAATTTAATTCTCGAGTTTGACAGAGAAAAGTCAAAAGTCAAAGTCAAAGCATTCACTTTGACCAGCAGTAGGTGTTCTATAAAATCAGAGAATCAAACAGTGTCAGAAGCTTACGAAAATTATATATTTAGAAACTAGAGAGAACATGGAATTTATTAATATATAATTCGTGATTTTTGGATAAGAAATAGATTTACTATGAATTATTGAAAATTAAATATCAGAAAATCCCCCAAAATGAACACCTCAGAGGAAATCTTAAAATTGACTAGCCAAATGAAATTCAAATCTTGTAATTTATATGAAATGAAAAGCTAAGAGCTAGAGGAATCTAAAGAGATAAAAATGATCGAATTCTGATCTGTAAATTGAAAGTAATTGACCCCGAAAGTCAACATTTGACTTCTGATGAGAGATGAACAGTCCTCGGTCAAAGGCCAAATTAATGGGCAAAATGAACTCGGAATTCAATGAATTTGCTATCCACAGAAAGCTGATGAAAAGAGGAATCCAATGTAACCAAAATCAAGTGATTTAGAATTATAATCAGATAGATATACTATTTTCAAAATCAGTAATTTTTCAAACAAAATTTTGGGGAAAATGAAGAACACTAAGAACTAATTTGCAAAATTAAAGATCTAAACCTAATAAAAACTCAAATTACCTCTTGATAATCGATCGAATCTCACTACTAACCCGATTGCCGCAAGAATGGGGCTTCAATTCTCATGGAACAAAGCAAATTTGCTCAGATTCTTCCTCGTGGACGTTCGGAATTCGAGGGGAAAATTTGATGAAATCAAGTGATTAGATCGTGATTATCATGCTTCAATGGCTGCATCTCTACACTCTTGGAAGCAGAGGATCACGAGAACTTAAGACCTTCCTCGAAATTTGCCTAATTTCTTCACGAATCGATCAAAAGTTAAGTTTACAAAGGGAGAGAACATCTATTTATAGAGAAGTTTGTGCGAAATTGGTGGATCGTGGCCCACGACGCAGATTTCACTCCGTGTGATTTCAGCCGTCGGATCGCGCGAAGTTAGTGGCTCATGACACGGATTTCACTCCGTGTAATTTCAGCCGTCAGATCGCGCGTAATCGGTGGGAATTGTGGCCCATGACGCGGATTCCACTCCGTGTGATTTCAGACGTCCAATTGCGCGATTTAATCCTGACCGTCCGATTGCGCGATTTAATCCCGACCGTCCGATTGCGCGATTTAATCCCGACCGTCCGATATCACTGTTCACGCCACGTAGGCACCACGTAGGCATCCATGTGGGCTTGCGTGACCCCGCCATGTGTCAGCATCGTGCCACGTCACCTCCGTGGGTCCCGCACGATTAACTAAATCCTAAAAAATCAAAATAAAATCCAAAAAATACTATAAAATTAAGAAATTCATAAATTCATTTGTCTAACTCCTTTTTAACTCAAATTTTCTCCATTGGATCACAAATTCCTTCCTTTTTAATATCATGTCATCTAAAATATACTTTCAATGAATAAATTAAGATGAATTAAAAATCACTTACTCATTTCTTAAGCAATCTTCTTAATCACATTTTCATCTTGAAATTATCTTTCAAAACATGCACTAAAGTCAAAGTAATTTAAGAAAATAGGTCAACTTCTATTAATTTTAACTTTGCAAAAGATTAATCATTAATTAAGCATAAAATTATCCCTAATTTATGCATAAATATCGACTTTAGTGAAATGACATACCAATGGAGAAAATTCCTAAAAAGTATGATAACATGCATCAAATTCACATAAAATAAGCATGAATATGAGTTAATTAGGATAAGAAATTAAGTTATAAATGCATGTTATCATCTGTCAATCAGGTTGATTCATGTCATGGTTATGTATGTGGTCCTTTGACTTGAGACACCAAAGACATCTTATGGATGGATGATCGTGTTTTGATTATGACTTACGAATCCCTAGTCACGAGATATCTAAACATGTTATATATTAGATACGACATGAAGTCCACGAAAGATGATTGTGTGATCAAGATGGGATCATCCACCCTCGGTATTTGAGGAGATTGACTCAAGGAATGAGATGCGATGAAATCCTTTGCCAAGGTAGTAGAAATATTGTAGGAGTTCTCGATGATTTCTACACGCATTAGTACTAACTTGAGTGACCGATTAAGGTTTGACAGTTGATTGATAACATACATTTATAACTTAAATTCTTATCCTAATTAACTCACATTCATGCTTATTTTATGTGAATATGATGCATGTTATCATACTTTTTAGGAAATTTTCTCCATTGGTATGTCATTTCACTAAAGTCGATATTTATGCATAAATGAGGGATAATTTCATGCTTGATAGATGATTAGTCTTTTGATAAGTTTAAATTAATAGAAGTTAATCTCTTTTCTTGAATGATTTTTGACTTTAGTGAATGTTTTGAAGGATAATTTCAAGATGAATTTATGATTTAGAATATTTATTAAGAAATGTGTTAAGTAATGTTTAATTCATTTTAATTTCTTCTTTGAAAATATATTTTAAATGACATGATGTTAAAAAGGAAGAAATTTGTACTCCAATGGAGAAAATTTGGATTAAAAAGGAGTTTCATAATTAAAGTTATGAATTTTTGAGTTTATGACCTTTTTCTGATTTTAATTTGATTTTTAAATTAATTTTTATTAAGTTTTTCTTATTTAAAATCGCAAAAAGGGGGTTTACTTACCCGTAGGTGATGACGTGGCGAGCGGGGCCAGGTGGCGAGCTGATGTGGTGCGCGGGACCACCGTGCGGGTGCGATGCCACACTGAGGCCACGTGGCAGGGCCGCGGGTGGCCCACGCGAGGCGCAAGTGGCGCACAGGGCACAGGCACGTGGCAAGAGGCCACGCGTGTCCACGCGGACGCCCGTGTGGGGCGCCACGTGGCAGGTGAAAGGGCCCACGGGTTAGTGGGCCCTGGTAAGTATATTGGGGCGGTAACTCAAATGCGTACCGCCCCTCTAGCTTCTCAATCTCTATTTTTTATTCCGTGTGGGACTATGTCCCCACGGAAACTTACCTTTGCAGGACGCGTGGCTGCATCAGAGCCGTTGGAGAAGATCTCAAGTCGTCGATCACGTGGACCTGAGTCCACGCGATCATCAATCAAGACACGTGCTTAAAAATAACGAGTAAAAGGGGCGATTTAGCGGGCAACACGTGGATGCTTCAAAAGCGTCCGATTTGCATTGGAGGCACAACTTGAAGATGTACCACTGCTATTCATCAGATCATGCGATCTTCATGGAACGCCATCAGACGGTCGCGATTTCGGCTCATCGTGGACACATCTTCCTCTCACCGGTCGCCACGTGGCGACACGAGGAGAGCTTATCTTTCATCAACATCAAGGTCGCGCGATCATGATCTGACGGCCACATGAAGCCCGATTTTCTTCTCTTCGTGGAGACCAATGGAGCGTCAGATCTCCATCGGACGAGCTGGGAAAGACTCGTGGAAGAAATCCACGATCGTGGTGCAATCGAGCCACAATCGTGGCTCGTTCATCACGGAATCAATGTCACGATCATTCCAACTGAATCGGACGGCAGTCATTTGAGAATCAAGATCACGATCGACGCATGATCGTGGCCCGATCGCGGCGCGATCGTGGCCTGATTGTTGCGCGATTGTGGCTCCTTTGAAGCCAAATCGTGGCTCATTCAGCGCCAATCCGAGAGCCACCACGCCGCCAAGGGAAATCGCTCCCACGACCCATTCAAACCGCTCCCACGATCGCATCAATCAGTCACGATTTTCGGGCAAAATTTCCCTTTAAGAGACACGTATCTCCCTCTTGTTCTTCAACTTTTTGATCGATTCCTGAAGTAAATTAAGCGAATTTTGAGGAAGATCTTCAGTTCTTCGTGATCCCCCCCGTGTTTAGACTCGATTGCGAAGCAATTGGAGCCGGATTGATCGCGAATTCCCCCTTGATTTCATCGAATTTTCCCCTTGAAATTCCGAACGTCACGAGGAAGAATCCGAGCAAATTCGCTTCAATCCACAAAAATTGAAGCCCCATTCTTGTAACAATCGGGTTAGTAGTGAGATTTGATCGATTATCAAGAGGTAATTTGAGTTTTCATTAGATTTAGAAGTTTAATTTTGTAAATTAGTTCTTAGGGTTCTTCATTTTCCCCAAATTTGAGTCCGAAAAATCACTGATTTTGAAAATAGGATATCTCTCTGATTATAATTCCAAAGCACTTGATTTTGGTTTCATTGGATTCCTCTTTTCATCAGCTTTTTGTGGATAGAAAAGACATCAAATTCCGAGTTCATTTGACCCTTTAATTTGACATTTGACCAAAACATTGTTCATCTTTCATCAGAAGTCAAACGTTGACTTTCAGGGTCAATTACTTTTAATTTACAAATCAGAATTCGATCATTTTGCTTTAGATTCCTCTGGTTCTTAGCTTTCCATTGACATCTAAATTTCAAGATTTGGATTTCATTTGACTGGTGAATTTGAAGATTTCCTCTCAAGTGTTCATTTCGGGGATTTTCTAATATTTGATTTTCAATAATTCATAGTAAATCTATTTCTTATCCAAAAATCACGAATTCTATATCAATAAATTCCTTTTTGTCTCTATTTTCCAAATATATAATTTTTGTAATCTTCTGACACTGTTTGTTTCTCTGATTTTACAGAAACACCTATTGTTGATCAAAGTCAACACTTTGACTTTGACTTTTGAATTTTCTCTGTCAAATCTGAGATTTCAATTCTTAAAACTTCTTATTTAGTATATTTATATCATTTCCACTCATTACATCTTATTTTTACTTCTTTAAAACCTCTTTTAAACCTAAGTTTGACTAAGTCAACTCTACAATTAAAGTCAACTCTGCTCTCTGTGGATCAACCCGATATTTACACATTACTTGATTTTATATGTTATCTTTAGTGAGTTCGGTTTTATAAATTTTGTTTGACTTACGTTTTTATGGTTTATCCGACGCGCAAAAACGCTTCATCATTGACCATACCCTAAGTCATTCATGAGTCTAATGTGGATATAGGATTATACATACATGGTAATCGATGACGGGAAGGTTCCATAAATGAGTTCTTACATACTCCATATCTCCTAGTGTACGTGGTGTAGCTTGGCACCCAACGTGCCGACAACTCAACCTTTCGATTGGGTTAAATCGATCCTTGATTAGTTAATCTATATGTCGATGTGGATAATTAATTAAGGTTGACCAATAAGGTGTTATTTGGTCTATAGAGTTATTAACTAGTGAGATATATGGACCTAGAGGGTCACACACATAAGGTTTATGAATGTTTGTAGATATAGACATAATTATGAGGGTTTTTATGAAAAAACCTCATACCAAATGTCTATAAATATGGGGGAGAACGACCACAACTCAAGGTGCCCATGCAAGCCTTGTGGGAATTCTCTCCATTCTTCTTTTTCTCTCTTGGTGAAGAGCTTTGAAGAGGATATCCAACCATCCGGAGACCGTGTGGATACTGCTAGAGGCTAGACACTTGAATAGCTTCAAGAACTCTTTCAAGGAAACCTGTAAGTATGTTTTCTCATACATATTAGATGATAGGATCATCTGTTCTTGGTGCCTCAATGTTTTGAATATCCAATTCAATGGATTCCGCTGCATTTGATGTCTTGATCAAAATTTTGGAAAGTTATTGAGCTCAAATCCCATCAGTTATAACGGCCCATATTGAATGCGCCCGATAGACTTTTGTGGACACGTGATATCGTTTGAAGCGTTCAATGGAAATCAAACGGTAACTGTTACACGACAATTGCTCTTCATATGATGATATGAGGTAATCTAGATGCTCCATCATGGATCCGACGGCCACGAATTATCGATGATGATTTGTCTCTTGAGGATTAATCACAACCATTGATTGCAGAGGAGAAGGCGATCCGACGATCATGCCCTATTCATACTCTATTTATACCCCCCCTTCTTTGACATTGTAAAACATTCTTGGATGTTTTGATCAACTGAACTTTTTAAACATCTATATCCTTGAATATATTGTTTTCTTCCTCTTCTAGGCTCATTTTTGTGTCTAGGGAGTGCTTGAAATCACGATTTCATCTAGAGAGAAGGAACAATTTGTTTCTTGAACTCTCAATTTTTATTTTGTGACGGCAGAATGAAAAGCCTTGATTTGGCGATAAATTAGATCATCTCAAGCATATTTTGGGTTATATTACATGTATTCTTTCTAATATTTCATCCTATAACATTATATTTAATTTGGATGCATAGATTAGTTTAATTTTATGAAATTTAGTCTTTTCTTGTCTCTTCACGATTGACAAAACGATTTCGTGCGATCATTAAATACACACAAATTTGTGTCAAAAAAGTTATAAACTAACCAATTAAAGGATTAAATCACTAATTAAAGAGTATAGTGGTGAATAAGGGTCGAATCCACATAGAAATAAGGGAAATCTTTGAGATATCTTTGAAATTCGATCAAATCAGACAATGAATTGAGGTGAGCAATTAGGGCTTTTAGTATATTAAGAAAGATAACTCCAATACAAAACCACCTAATAAAAAAATCACTAAATTTGGATTAGAATTCGTGGAGAAATCGAGATAGAAAATCGATCGCGAAAATGGATTAAAACGGAAATGAAAACTAAATTAAACTTAATCTTGTTGGGTTATGAGGTCGGTAACTTTCCGAAATTTTGATCAAATATCAAATGCAATAGAATTCATTGAATCGGGCATTCAAAACACCAAGCCACCAAGAACAAATGATCCTATCATCTAGTATGATTCTTGAAGGAGTTCTTGAAGCTATTCAAGTGTCTAGCCTCTACAGGTATCTACATAGTCTCCGAATGGTTGGATCTCCTCTTCAAACCTCTTCACCAAGAGAGAAAGAGAAGAATGGAGAGAATTCCCACAAGGCTTGCATGGGCACCTTGAGTTGTGGTCGTTCTCCCCCTATTTATAAACCTTTGGTATGAGGTTTTTTCATAAAAACCCTCATAATTATGTCTATATCCACCAACATCCATAAACCTTATGTGTGTGACCCTCTAGGTCCATATATCTTACTAGTTAATAACTCTATAGACCAAATAACACCTTATTGGTCAACCTTAATTAATTATCCACATCGACATATAGATTAACTAATCAAGGATCGATTTAACCCAATCGATAGGTTGAGTTGCCAGCACGTTGGGTGCCAAGCTACACCACGTACACTAGGAGATATGGAGTATGTAAGAACTCACTTATAGAACCTTCCCGTCATCGATTACCATGTATGTATAATCCTTCATCCACATTCGACTCATGAATGACTTAGGGTATAGTCAACTGTCAAACCCTAATTGGTCACTCAAGTTAGTACTGATGCATGTAGAAATCATCGAGAACTCCTTCTTCGATATTTCTACTACCTTGGCCAAGGATTTCATCGCATCTCATTCCTTGAGTCAATCTCCTTAAATACCGAGGGTGGATGATCTCATCTTGATCACACAATCATCTTCGTGGACTTCATGTCGTATCCAATATATGACGTTTTAGATATCATTCATCTATCATTCTCAAAAGTCAAATTTAATAAATAACAAGAGTTTTAATTTCTATTTCAAAAATACATTCATTTATTTAAGATTTAAACTTTAAAAAATAAAATGAATGTTTATAAAAATGATTTCTCTTATTATTTAACTTTAAAAACACTTATAATCTCAATTAAAAGATGGATGATAAAATTATTTATCTTTAACTTATCATAATTAACCCTAAATAAAAGTATTTTGAGATTAGAGTGACTTTTTCATAGAATGATAGATAAATACTCATAAATATGATAATGTGCATAGGAATGAAGTCTTTTATGCCTTAGTATGCATTAATAATCATGTATTATCATGTCTAATTAGCATGTTATCAGTTTACTAATTTTACTTACTATAGGATCAATTAGTTTGTCCACTATCCTATGACCTCCTAGCATCCCATAGCTATGTGAGTATCGATACTTAGAATCCCTTCGAATCGTCTCATCTATGAGGTAAGTCCTGGACCCCTTTTCTTTCTCCTCAATTTCAACAATTGTTGATACACCTTGTGGTTCTAGAAATTTAAAGATGTCTTCCGTTCCTTCCTTTTCCCATTTCGTTCCTTCATTTGATCTAGTCGTGTCATTGGGTTTGTAACCTACACCCTCTAGGTCCATATATCTCACTAGTTAATAACTCTATAGACCAAATAACACCTTATTGGTCACCCTTAATTAATTATCCACATTCACATATAGATTAACTAATCAAGGATCGATTTAACCCAATCGATAGGTTGAGTTGCCAGCACGTTGGGTGCCAAGCTACACCACGTACACTAGGAGATATGGAGTATGTAAGAACTCACTTATAGAACCTTCCCGTCATCGATTACCATGTATGTATAATCCTTCATCCACATTCGACTCATGAATGACTTAGGGTATAGTCAACTGTCAAACCCTAATTGGTCACTCAAGTTAGTACTGATGCATGTAGAAATCATCGAGAACTCCTTCTTCGATATTTCTACTACCTTGGCCAAGGATTTCATCGCATCTCATTCCTTGAGTCAATCTCCTTAAATACCGAGGGTGGATGATCTCATCTTGATCACACAATCATCTTCGTGGACTTCATGTCGTATCCAATATATGACGTTTTAGATTTCTCGTGACTAGGGATTCGTAAGTCATAATCAAAACACGATCATCCATCCATAAGATGTCTTTGGTATCTCAAGTCAAAGGACCACATACACAACCATGACATGAATCAACCTGATTGACAGTTAGGTATAATACTATTCAGGGATTCATACGGATCAATTCAGTGAACTCTTTCTCCAAAGAGCACCCACTATCTATCCTTAGTGTCTCCACACCGATGGCTATAGGATCAGCCATACTCATCATATGAGTTAGATTATATAGTACTATTCTTTCGGGATAATTTGATGTCCTTCTCGAATATCTCACGAATAGGAATATTTAGAATATATGTTTAAAGACTAGTGATCACTATATTATGATCTCATCATAATTCACTTAGTCATTGCACATGTTCATGGATTTCATTAAAAATATCACACAAGAATGACAATGAATAAATTTTATTTTAATGAGTATAAACAAGATACATGAAAGTGTGATTGGCTTATAGGCCACAAAATATCCATCAAATCTACACTTCAAAATGTTAATCTAATACTAAAAGAAGATGAATTAAGATGAAAATACTCAACCTAACCCGAAGTCACGCTCGAAATGATCCAATTAATCGCGAGATTCAAGGCTTTTCATTCCGCGATTTCGAAAACAAAGTTCGGCATTGAAGATATGATTTCTTCCAATTCTCTCAACCAATTCTTGATTTTAAACACTCCTCTCATGCAGAGATCATTCTAGAAGATGAAGAATTCAAGAGATTCTCAGATTTTGGTGTCTTAATAGTTTGATTTACTCGAAAATCTAAGAAAAATTTTTCGCGTCGAAGAACATTTCAATTTATAGGAAAATTTGGGCATGACCGTTGGATGCGTCATTTCATCTTTGATCAATGGCTGCGATTAAAAGTCGTTTGATGAATCGATGTCTTTAAGTCGCGTCCCTTTGATTTACGATGAAGCATCCAGATTTCGCCACATCGCACGTGAAGAAGAGGCGTTGTTTGATGATGTCTGTTTGATCTTCATCAGACGATCGCGATGAATCCACGTGTCCATCGGGTGCATTTAATCTCGATTGTTATAACTTCTCCGATCAACGACTGAGATTAAATCACTTTAAATCGAATCGTCGCCTAATCAGATGTCTCCACATACCCTCATGAGTAGGTTAAATCTGGTGATCACGATTTAACCACACGATCAGACGTCTCTCGTTGTGCCACGTCACATGTAAATAAAAATAAACACAAATAGTCCCACATGGAATAAATTATAACAATTAATTGCATATATAAGGTATAAGGGTTTAACGGGTTAGCGCAAATCCATTAAGGATGCTTTAACCCATTAATCACTCTCACGCGCACACGTGTGCACACACATGCACAAATGCGCACACACGCACACATGTAACTCACGCACACACACACATCGCCATGTGGTGTGTACACACCTGCCACGTCAGCTCATGATAAAATATTTATTTTTATTTTTATTCTTTTAAAAATTGAAAATAGCTTTAAATAAATTTAGAAAAATTCTAGAAAATTCCTGAAAAATAGGAAATTTATAACTTTCAAAATACAACTCCAAATTAATCCAAATTTATTTTTTTGGATCAGAAATTGCATTATCTATAATTATAAAAAGTCAAAATATTCAAATAATAAGAGAATTAATTTTAATTTAAAAAATATACTTGATATCTAAAAATGGCAATTAAATCATGAGTCGGGATCATAAAGAGCATACGGCGAGTAGGAAATGAAATTAATACAATTGACTCATAAGCATCAAACCTCTCTTGTTCGAAAGAATATAAATACATTGAAATAGTACTAGCCGTACTTAATAATGGAAGGATTTGGCAAAAATATGTGATATGGTTCCTCCTAAAAAAATATTCTAGAATAAATAGGCAGTAGCTAGGAGAGGTACATCAGTGACAAACAAAAATCAATGTTATTATATACTGAAGGTTCTAAACGACCAGAACCACACAACAAAGTTTCCCTGCATGTGGCTTGTCCATGATAATTTCTTAAGATTTGCATGAACTAGTAGGCTGATCACTAAGTGGGGATGCTCCCTCCAACATAAGCAAACCTTTTAGATAGTAGTGAGGAATGGGCATCACTTCTTTCAGAACCAGCCCTTATTTACTTCTACAATTCTCCCCGCTTGCTCACCTTCTTTATCATTTCAAACCTTTCTCGCTCTCCCAAGGTCAAACCTCATAATCTTGTCTTGGGGTGTCTTTGGCTTTCTTTATGAAACCCCCCATTAAAGAAAGTCTTTCTCTATGGAGGTAGAGGTGCCTCCATAGAAGAGGAAATCACAATGCATCTTGCTTAGTAGGCATAGCTTGGAGTGGGAGTGTCGTGTGTTCTGATTTATCATAACATTTCTTCGTTTAATTAGAAACCACCCAAGGCCCCGTGCAGGTACACTAATAAGCGTTGGAGAAAGCCAGAGATTACAAAGTAAAGAGCATTGATTCCCGCTAATGCATGCTTGGAGCAGTCCCTGACCGAGGTCACCACTAAACTAAATAAAACATGCAAACGTAGTTAATTATTACATAAATAGATACATAAATTGCATGTTATTTGGTGCCCACTTGGGTTCCATGCATGCTCCACCATGCCTCTCGATGTAATAGTAACCTTCCTCCTAGTAATGTATTTCACATCAGACTCTTGATGCGAGCCTATTTTGGTTTTTGTCCGAATAAAAATATTTCAAGGGAAGCCTACAAATCTTAATGGGCATGTCATTTCATTTCAATTAACGAGTTCGAGGGTAGATTATCAAATTTTTGACATAAATCGATGAGTAGATTTATCATAATGCATGTATATATACATAAAAAAATGTATATCACACACACATACATGTATATATATAGATGATGGAAGGGGGAGACCGAGGATGTATAAGATCATAACATGAGTGATTTGGATTAATTCAACCTCTATTGTCTGAGCATTTCAGAATAAAAATGAATTTTTACTTGGAATATAATATATATAAACTATATTCTCGATGGTTTTAATAATTCGAGACTAATATAATCTCTCATAATTCAGATTATCACAAATGGTTTCGAGAACCTTAGCATACCTCCTTTTATTTAAAATTGTTTAAACATGCACAAAAAGAAATTTAAAATGCTTTTAGCATTAGGGTATATAAATTTCTCTCTCTCTCTCTCTCTCTCCCTCTCTCTGCGCCCGGCGGGAAAAACTTAGCCTGTCTTCCTCACAGTGACTGGGCTGCTTTCCCCTGGTATGCCCTCCCCGAATCAAGTAATCTGCAAGAGACTCTCCATATGCTACTTTCTGCGACGGATTACCAATAATTTGCTCTCGTCCCGACTTGAAGTGAAGTCGGATTTCTGTCAAGGATGTTTCCCTTCTTTCCTTCTCCTCTCAGTGACCTTCAGGTTCAAGGACAACAGGTTGATTTTCTTCTCATCTTTCGTCTCTAAGATATGTTTTTGTATTCCGAATATGCTCATTATTTGGGTTGATTTGTTGTTCAAATCAGAGAGATGAGGCCACCAAACGATTTCCTTTTCGCCTTTACAATCCCATAGATGTTTTATTTCCGAATACCCTGATCGTTTGTGATTTCAATGAGACAGGTGAGGCCGCCTTGTGATTCTCTTTGCACCTTGATTATCCAAGATACGATTTTTATCCCGAAAATGTTCATTATTTCTGTTTGTCTTTTAGTTTAAAGAGGCAGATGAGGCCGCCAAGTGATTTCTTTTACCACAATTTTCCAATATATTTTTTACTTCGAATATGCTCATTATTCGTGTATTTTTTTATTTTGGCAGGGTGAGTTTCTTTTCACCTTTTCTGTACAAGATTTTTTTTATTCGAAAAATGCTCATTATTTCTGTTTATTTATGATTTTTAATGAGAGATGTTACGTTGTAAACTGATTTTCTTTCACCTTGACAACCGGAGATATGTTTTTGTTCCGAATTTGCTCATTATTACTGTTTATTTATCATTTTTAATGAGATAGGTGAGGCCGGCAGAATGATTTTCTTTTCACGTTTATTATCCAAGATATGTTCTTTAGTCTTAAAATGCTCATTATTTCTGTTTATTTGTGATTTTCTTGAGATAGATGAGGCCGTCAAGTGCACTCAATCAGGAAGAAAACCCCATGGGATTAAACAACGTGCAACAAATTTCCCCTCAATTTCAATCCCAAAATCGCCAGCTTCAGATTCCACAAATGCAAACGTTCAACAACCAGAGTATGATAGCGCGGAATCCTTTGCCGTCTATTGGCTACATTCCAAACATCATGAATCCATTACAATCTTCTGTCATGAGCGTTCATCCTCAAAATGGGAATCCTTTCTTCAATCAACTTCCTCAAAACATCACCCAGATGCCTGGACTGCAATTTCCTGGCCAGATATGCAACGTCTCTCAAGTTTTAAACCATATTGGAATGCAGCAATTATGTGGACAGTTAGCTGTCAACAATCAAATGCAGAATCTGAATCAATTTTATAATTTCCCTCGAGGAGGGAATCTCTGGCCTCATAATCTCTCTTCAAATTTAAACCAGATGATGGGATTCCAAGGACAAAATGGTTCACATAACCTTATGCTACCACAGAATCAGATCCAACAATCGACAATTACTGGCCAAGGGATTCCAGGATGCATTCTCATCTAGTTCTAATCAATCTGGATTTTCTAATGCATCGTTTACCTGATGATTTATTGAAAGTCAAACCTCACGGACTTGGAACTCCTGGGGGATCATCATCTGGTGCTTGTTCAACAAGAATCGATGATAATAAGCGGAGTTTTGCCTCAGGGTCAGTCAGAGCCTCTCAGGTACCAGAATTCACTCATGTCATTTCTGGATACCTAGAAGTTAGTTGTTCTGAAATTATTTTTCAGGTCAGTCCAAAGGGAAATGCCCATTACAGATTTTCGGCTGATCGAAATTTTCAGAGGAATCACCATGGATCTTTTAAATAAAGATTATTCGCAGAGAAGGCAGGTTTTCTGCTTTAAATTTGAAAACATTTTGATAAAAATACTTTGATTAACCTCTGAATAATTTTTGCTTCAGAACTCAGAAACCGAATCATCATATGGCTAAGGAAAAGGGAAACAGCAATATGTACGGGAAAAATTGGGACAGAGGTAGTGCATCTGTAATCTATGATTTCATAATTATTTAATTCTTAGGCTTGGTTTTCCATGTATCCTTGCAAGTTAATTTCCTATCATTGAGCGAATTTTGAGTGATAGACATCTCGTGAAATTTTTTAATCACTTAAAATTTAAAAAATTACGTTTATCTGATTTGATGAAAAAGAATGCAAATCTGATTCAGCAGCAGGACCGCCAGAGGGAAGGGCAAGATTTCCTCACCAGACGAAGGATGGAAAAAACGATCTGGGTGAAAAGCACAGGTTGAAATCCATATTTCTCTCTCTTTTATATCTCTCTCTCTCTCTACCTTTGTGTGCCCTGAGAAGTGCTTCTTCGCCGTTTAGAAAAAGGTCAACAGCTTTAACCTACACGGAAGATGAAGTCAGACTGTGGCGAGAAGCTAGGAGAAAGAACTTCCCCTCATCAACCAATATACAGAGGAAGTTTGAAAAAGACAACAGCGACTCCAGGGAAGTGAATGAAGATGAAAAGCTGCGTCGTCAGGTCAACTCCTTTTTGACCTTGCCCATCTTTTTAAATCCAGGCTTTTTAGCTGACTCTTGTTTTTGTGCAGCAACTGAGAGAGGTTCTAGAAAAACAAGTAGAACTGGGCTTTGAAGCTGCAGAAGTTCCATCATCCTACATGGTTGAGAGAGAGAGAGAGCCACCAAATAGGCGTGGAAAGAGAGGTCGAGGTCGCGACAAGTCGCGGACAAAGAGGCAAAGACCTAGAAATGGACTGCCACCACTGTTGCCGCCAAAAGAGACTCTGCTGAAGAAGCTTCTCAGTTCTGAGATCAAGAGAGATGCTAGCCATCTGTTGCAGGTCTTCAGGTTCATGACTCTGAATTCCTTCTTTGACTTTTGGCCGGAGAAGCCGTTGGAGTATCCGCAGTTGACTTGCAATGGCGTTGATCTTCAAGAGGGAAATGAGAAGACAGAGGTGGGAGCTGGAGAGAGGTCTGAGGAGAGTGACTGTGTCACTGATGGGGAAGAGGATGGTGTACTTGATGACCCTGTGGAACAGACTGAGTGTAGGGATGAGGATGAAGAGGGTTGACATTTTCTTTCTATTTTCAATTTTCTGGTCTGGCCCCTCAATTTATGGTTGACTTTGATAATGTGCCAGAGGTTTTCTAATCTGTTTATTTTCGTTGGAATAATATTTTCCTGATGTGGCAGTAACAACCCAGAACAGGCTATGAAAGGTTCGAGGGCTGGCGAGTGGCGAACATGTTCATCCATAAATGGACAGTATTATAAAACTATTCGTGTTTGACCGTGTAGGATCGTTGGTCGGTGAAGAAATTACAGAAATTTTGATACATCATAGGTGAAATCCTGTACATTTTCTAGGATTTTTCGCCTAATTTTTTATCCGACTATTTTCTTGCAGTCTTCAAATGTGTCTTGCAATTCTCCTGGAAAGTTATTCATCCGGAGCGAGCAAGTACTCGATCCGATTCTCCTTGCACAAGCATTTTGGAAAAGAGTTCAATCGTTTCCTCTGGAGAACAAGTATTTGTTCCGGTGGAGGGCAGCTTCCCCGTTAACGAGTTATTTAAAATGATGAACTCGGATAATAATTATCCTGACGTTCCAGTTTCGGCGAATTCTGGAGATTTGTAATAGCGAGGGGGGCAATACCGGAGAGACCAATTTGATCTAAGGTTCCAATTTGATTTGGATCGAAAATTGAGAGGGCAGTATCCCGATCAGATTGCATTGACCCATGACCAGAAGGCTTAAATTCAAGTGCCTGATGCTCTCGGGGATCGATCCTTCGTCTAGTAGAATTTCTCGAAGTTCCAAGGAGATCAAGCCTCACAGAAGCAGTTTTTTTTTTCCAAATCATAGGCGACATATCGCCAGTTCATGATTTCCTCCAACAAGAAGGTAAAGCAAGTTCTTTCCAATCTCCAGAAACATCAGACTGAAGAGCGAATCGCTCTGCTGATCCAATCATGCCCTAACATGATCATTCTCCGCCAAATCCACGCTCACCTCCTCAAATTCCCCTCTTTTTACCTTCTCTCCAAAATCCTCGGCTACTGCGCCTCCTCTCCTTCCGGAGACGTGTCCTACGCGCTCAGACTCTTCTCCCAAATCCCAAACCCTAATACTTTCTCCTGGAATACCGTCATCCGAGGGTCCTCCAAGCTTCACAATCTCCCCGGAGAATCTTTCTCTCTTTACAGGAAGATGCTCCGGAGCAGCTCTTCCAACCCTAACAGCTTCACTCTTGCATTTACCCTGAAGGCTTGCTCCTTGATTAATTCCTTATGGGAAGGATCTCAGATCCACGCTCATGCTTACCGATTGGGATTAATTTCCAGCCCTTATGTTCAAACAGGGTTGCTGAATTTTTACGCCAAATGTGAGATAATTGAATCTGCAAGACATATGTTTGAGGAATTTCCTGAGAAGAATTTGGTTTCTTGGAGTGCAATGATTGGCGGGTACGCGAGGATTGGGATGGTGAATGAGGCCTTCGATCTTTTTAGAGAAATGCAGGCTTCTGGGATCGACCCAGATGAGGTTACCATGGTCAGCGTGATCTCCGCTTGCGCTAGAGCAGGAGCATTGGATTTGGGAAGATATCTCCACAAGCTTATTGACAGGAATTGCATCAATTTGGACATGGAGCTGACGACGGCGCTCGTTGATATGTATTCGAAGTGCGGTTCTATTTCTACAGCGCGCATGCTGTTCGACAATATGCCTGAAAGAGATACAAAAGCATGGAGCTCCATGATTTTTGGGTTAGCTGTCCATGGTCTTGTGGAAGACGCTCTGGAACTCTTCTCTGAGATGAGAGACGCCAAGGTTCTTTTGTCTTGACGCCGTTAAAACCCTAAAAGACGTACTGTTTTGGAATTAATTTATGGAATCTCTACAGGTGAAGCCAAATGAGGTAACTTTCATTGGGATATTATCAGCTTGCGTTCACAGAGGCTTGGTATCTGAAGGTAAGAAATTTTGGTCAATGATGCTAGAGCTTGGAATTCAACCTTCAATGGAGCTCTATGGCTGCATGGTTGACCTTCTTTCTCGAGCCGGGTTGGTTGATGAGGCGCATTCCTTCATCATTTCCATGCCCATGTCTCCTAACACGGTGATCCTTAGAACCCTCCTTGTTGGTTGCAAGAAAAAACACATGCTACAGAAAGGCGAAGCTGTAGCTCAAAGACTACTTGAGCTTGAGCCCATGAATGCGGAGAACTACGTTCTGCTCTCCAACTTGTACGCTCTCAACTCTCAGTGGGAGAAAGTAGGGAGCTTGAGGAAGAAGATGAAGGAAATCGGAGTAAAACTAGCCCCCTGGACTAAGCTGTGTGGAGGTTATGGGGCATGTTCACAAGTTTGTAGCTGGTGAGGGATCACATCCAGAGATGGAAGGAATAAGAAAGATGATGAAAGAGATAGAGAAGAGGGTGAGGAGGGCAGGGCACCAGCCAGAGACGAAGGTCGTGTTGCATGATGTTGGAGAAGAGGAGAAAGAGATGACTTTGTGTGAGCATAGTGAGAGGTTGGCTATTGCCTATGGGATGATGAAGATACCTCAACATGGAGTGATTAGGGTGGTTAAGAACTTGAGAGTATGTGGAGACTGCCATGAGGTGACCAAGATAATAAGTAGGGAGTTTGGGAGAGAGATTGTGGTGAGGGATCGGGTGCGGTTCCATCATTTTGTGGGGGGAGCTTGTTCTTGTGGGGATTTTTGGTGAACAAGATGGGCTCCAATTTATTTAGCTCCAATTTGAGTCTTGTGTATATTGTCCTCTCAAGCCCTACTCTTCAACTATCTCAAGGAAGGGAATTCATCATTGATAAGGTATTCATTGTATGCTGTTGAGGTGGAGAAAATTCCATACACACACATAAGTATCTTGAGATGATTTGCCTTTTGATTGGGTCTCTTGAGTATCAATTGCTCCTAGGAGAGGGAAAGTGGACTGCCATCTTGTGAAGGTTTATGGACCAAGGTAATTTCTTTTTCATAGTTTCCGGATATAATAGTTGGTTTTATTGACCTGCATTATGAGTTCTAGAACATGTGAATCATGCATAAAACTTTCTACAATTCAAAATGATTTATTTATTATGGTAACATCCATATTTGATGCTAGTCAAATTTTTTATACATTTAATTAATATTCTAAGATTACTAACATGGGGATTATCATCAAGAGTTTCTCATCATAATTGATGAGCATCCTTCTATTATTCCATGGATGATAAATTTCATATTTGTTACAAGGGTTCTGCGATGTCGATTCTGGTCTCAATTTTTTGGAAGATTTAAGCTGAAGCCTAAGACTGGCACCGTACTCGCTGCAATTGAAAAACTTGAACCTGACCTTGGGTCCAGCAAAAGTAATATTTTCTTGAAATTAATAGCATTGAAGTCGTAAAAATAAAATAAAAAATCCACTATTGTAACACAAACATTCGCATGTCAAGCTTCATTTACTAGTTGAATCGATAAATATGACATCAGCTGCTCTAAAAAACTGCGTTGGCTATATTTCAGTGCTTTGATGCAACAGCCTACAAAATGGAATGCAGTGAGAAGCTTAATTATTTGTAAGTATTCGTGAATAATTACCACAGAAATGATATCAATGGTTAAGCTTTACCTTTTGTAGACAATGATCCCTCCTTTTGGTAGAAAAAAAGGGCTCTCTTAGGAAGCAGAAGATGAACATATTCCAAGGAATTCCTTTGCTAATATTTTCTAAACAAGTGTTTGAAAAAAACGTTGTACTCAGTAATTAAGTAAAAAAATTACATATCTCATGAAGAAATAAATAGTAAGAACAGTTATTACCTTGCCCTTCAAATTTTAGTTTCTTTGCACATGCATGAGAACCTCTGCCATGGCTGGACCGTATGTGCGTCATTCAACGCCTCTACCACCGAAACGCACTCACAAAGAGACAAAGTATCATCAATCTAATGGATTGTCATCCCCATAATTGAAAACTTGGTTTGTGCTTGTCCAAAGATCTGTAGCAAGCAACAATTTGTTGACCAAGCCAAGTAATTGTACAAGACCACCCTTTTCATCTGCAAATATTTTAGTCATAGCTTGTGGTACCCTCATGGAAGAATGCAGCTTCATGTCACTTTAGACTTAGTATCATACACATTTTTGAGCTTCCATCTCATCAAAAGGTGAGAAGGGAACATTTATGAGGACAAGTAACGCAACAAACCCTTTCCTTAAATTTTCTTGGCACTCCATATATTCTTGATTTCATGCACATTTGTCCAAGGAAAAATGTAGGTGCTGGAGGGCTGGCCATGGAGAGGTTTCTGTTGCAACAATAATCAAAGGATTTTTTTTTAAAAATTCCTACAAACTTGTTTCCAGTACCATTCTCGTCTTATATAATCGTTACCTTCTTTAAGACCATATCATCTTCACAAGAATTGCAACAATAATCTTTGTCTTCATCAGGAAAAAAATATTTCTCCATCTTTGAAACCTCTTAGGTTTCTTATTTATCAATATTTTCATGAATGTTTGATTGTCTTGTGAGTTCAACATTTGACCTATGGAAAGTGAAAATCCCAATCGATATATGAGAGGAGAGAATACACGCCTCTATATAATTTTCTCCATTAGTTACGAGATCGCTCTGAGGATCGGGTCTGATGTCGGTGCGGTTTGGCGTGGAGCTTGCGTGTAAGCTTGCGGTTGTGATTGCGGGATGAACGACAATTGTCTTTGATTTGCGTAAGGTTGTTGATGTTGTTTCTGACCATTGTATGATGGATGATAGGTTTGATCGTTGTTCCTCCTAAATCTTGCATACTGCGAAGGATTGTTATTGAAAATAGGGGTATTATAATAATTCGGGTATGGATCCAGAAAATTTGGTCGTCCCTGTTGAGTCGGCCCTCCTGATGGGCCTTATCTAAACATGCCCTGCCCTTGGATCGCCATTACGAGGCAATCTAGTTCGATGTGGTTGATTCTTGAGCAATTGGCGCATTGCGACGCTTCTTGAGGTGAGACCGGGGCGAGTCCTTCGGGACCGTTGCAGATGTTAAGGCGGACCAGTAGTAGATTATGGACTTCCGCCATCTTGTCGATTCTTTCAAGAAGCATCCCTGTCTTTGCTGATTTTGCATCGATCAATTGTCCCATTCGGCATCTCACCTTTTTCGAATTGTTTCATCGCGTTCTGGTGGCTATTCTCCGCCACCGTCTTGATGAGTTCCCTGACTTCATCTCTGTATTTTCTCATGAAGGTGCCACCGTTGCTGTATCTAAAAGATATCTATCTTGCAAGCCTAACCTGTCATAAAATATTTGCGTTAGTTCATGGTTAGATACTCCATGGTGGGGATACTCCCTTGTGAGGTCTCTAAGTCGCTCCTAGGATTCATGAAAGGTTTCACTCGTGCCTTGGGTGAACTTGCGGATGACTTTTCGGACGGAGGTGGTTTTCCCTACGGAATAATATTTTCTCAAAAATTCTTACTCCATCTCAATCCAACTAATGAATTCTTTCCCTAATTTTGAGAACCAGTCCTTGGCTCGGTCTCTAAGTGTAGCGGGAAAGAGTTTCATCTTTATTATGTCAGCGCGGACATTCGAAACATGATTGATTTCTCATACTTGGCTAAGTTCATCTGTGTGTATATACGGGTCCTCGGAAGGTTTTCCATGGAAGATAGAAAGCATTCTCATAATGTGTTAGTCTATTCTAAATTTGCCCCTCTATTTAGGGGTGCGTGAATCCGGGTGACAAGTTTTTGGAGGACGGACCTGGCGTAGTCACTAAAGCGTTTCCTTGCATTTCCTTCGTCATTCGGGCCATTTCTACTGGTTTCTATGTTAGAAAATGTCTCAGTAGTGTTAGGGGATTACGAGGATCGTACAAAGAGGTCTATGTGTAAAGGATTATTCCGTAATCTCCAAGTGGTCCGTCATCTCATGAAAGGGTGGAGCGGATATTTAGATGAATAAAAATAATAATTACTTATAAATTATCAAATAATGACAATAATCGTACATAAGTGTCGGTTTCCGTGAGAGTAAAGTGCTCTAAACGCGAAATTTGATGAAATCATCGCCCACAATCCTTAGAAAAGTTGAGGAAATCACTTGATCTTATCGAATAAAGGATCTCAAAGATTAATTTCTACTTCAGATCACTCTGTAGGATCTATATAAATTAATTTCAAGAAATTAAAACAAAATCCAAGTTGACCAAGTCAAAATTGACCAAAAATTCTCAAAATTACGCCTGAATTCCTTGGCAGCGGTGTTATTTGACAAAACGATTCTGTGTGGTCGTTGAATTCACACGAAAATCATGTCAAAACCTAATACCAAACTCACCAATTTTATCAAATAATCACAAATTAAGGAGTATAATGGTGAATAAGGGTCAATTGCATAGAGAATTAGGGTAATTTCAGATGATCTTTTGAAATTCGAGAAAATCGGATGATAAATCGTGGTGAAAAGTTAGGAAAATTGATATTTTTGGAAATAAGACTTGAAAACGAATCCACAGAATGAAAAATCACTAAATTTGGATCAAGATTCACGTAGAAATCATCAAGTGAATAAGAGAGAAATATGTGAAATTAAAAATCACAAAAACTGAAATTGAAATTGACTAAATTAAAATTCAAAATTGAAATCTAAAGCTATGCGAAGAAAGATTAGAATGAAACATCATCTCTAAGCCAAAATTGCACACGAATTGATCCAATTATTTGCTAGATCGAAGGCTTTTCATTCCCAAATTCAAAAAAAGCGATAATTGATGTTCAAGAGCTAAGTTATTTCTATTCTCTTAACCAAATCTCACTTTCAAGCACTCTATTGATGCAAAAATTATCTAGAAGCGATTGAAGCGAGAGAGTCAAGGGATTTGGTGTCTAAACAGTTCGATTAATCGAATTGTCTTGTAATACTTTATAATGTCGAAGAACATCTCTATTTATAGGGTGAATTGGGTGTAACCGTCCGATGAAGCATTTAATCCTTGATTAACGGCTTTGATGAAATGCAGGATTGTGAATCGTTACAGTTAAGTCGTGGCCATTAGATCTCAGATGGACTGTCAAGATAGAACCACGTCGCACGCATTATGAGTAACACATCAAACGGTCGCCGTTTGATTTTGATCAGACGCTCTAGATATGTTTCGTCGGTTTTAATCTCAACCGTTATAGGTCGTCAGATCGACGATTGAGATTAAATTATTTTAAAACGATTCGGTGGCGAATAGAATTGCCCCACGTACCCCTTGCCTTATGTGACTATCGATGATGACGATTAATCGCGCGATGGGACACTCCACATGTTGCCACATCACTTGCACAAAAATAAAATGCTATTTAAATCAAATAAATCGATTTAAAATTAAGAAAAATATAGAAAAATTCGTAAAAAATACCTAAAAATTAGAAAATTCATATCTTTTAAAATATAACTCCAAATTAATCCAAATTTATTTTATTGGATCATAAATTAAATTATTTGTCATTCAAAAAGTCATATTTTATAAATAACAATAGATTATATTTATATTTAAAAAATATACTCATTTATGTTACATTTTAAAACTTCGAAAAATATATGAGTGTATATAAAATGATTTCTCTTATTATTTAACCTTAAAACTAACTATAATCTCAAGTAAAGATGGGTTATGAAAATATTATCTTTTATTTATCATAATTAACCCTAAATTAATGTATTTTGAGATTATAATGACTTTTTCATATAATGATAGATATACACCAAAAAATATGATAACATGCATTATAATGAAATATCTTATGCCTTAATTTGCATTAATAATATTGTATTTTCATGTTTAGTTAGCACGTTATCAATGACGGCAGGGGTTCTACGAAAGAGTTCTAATATACTTTATATCTTCTAGGTGTAGCTTGGCACCCAATGGGTTGACAACTCAATCTATCGATTGGGTTAAATTGATCCTTGATTAATTCATCTAAATGTTGATGTGGATAATTAATTAAAATTGACCAATAAGGTGTAATTTGGTCTATAAAGTTATTAACTAGCGATATATATAGACCAAGAGGGTCACACACATAAGGTCTATGGATGTTTGGTGGATATATACATAATTATGTTGGTTTTTATGAAAAATCCACATATGAAATGTTTATAAATGAGGGAAGAATGACCACAACTTAAGGTGCCTATGCCAGCTTTGTGAGAATTATCTCCTTTCTTCCCTTTCTCTCTTGTTAAAGAGCTTTGAAGAGGAGGTCCAACCTGACGAAGCGTTTTAGTGCGGTCGTTTAAACACACAAACGTCGGTTCAACAAAATTTATAAATCTGAACTCACTAAGATAAAGATAAAAAATCAAGTAATGTGTAAGTATCGGGTCGATCCACAGAGAGCAAGGTTGACTTTAATTACAGAGTTGACTTGGTCAAACTTAGGTTTAAAAGAGATTTTAAAGAAGTAAAAATAAGATTTTATGAATGGAAATGATATAGATATACTAAATAAGAAATTTTAAGATTTGAATTCTCGGATTTGACAGAGAAAAGTCAAAAGTCAAGATCAAAGCATTGACTTTGACCAACAATCGGAAGTCTGTAAAATCAGAGAAGCAAATGATGTCATAAGATTACGAAAATTATATATTTAGAAACTAGATAAAAATGGAATTTATTGATATAAAATTGGTGATTTTTCGAGAAGAAATGGATTTATTATGAATTATTGAAAATCCCCGAAATGAACACCTCAGAGGAAATCTTCAAATTGACTGGTCAAATGATATCCAAATCTTCCAATTTATATATCAATGAAAAGCTAAGAACCAGAGAATTCTAAAGAGACCAAAATTATCGAATTCCAATTTGTATTTTGAGAGTAATTGACCCCGAAAGTCAACGTTCAAATTCTGATGAAAAATGAACAGTGCTCGGTCAAACGTTAAATTGAAGGGTCAAATGAACTTGGAATTCGACCAATTTGTTATTTATGGAAAGCTGATGAAAAGAGGAATCCAATGAAATAAAAATCAAGTGATTTGGAATTATAATAATAGAGATATCATATTTTCAAAATCAGCAAAATTTTGGACTAAAGTTTGGGGAAAATGTAAAACACTAAGAACTAATTTACAAAATTAAAGATCTAAACCTAATAAAAACTCAAATTACCACTTGATAATCGATCAAATCTCACTACTAACCTGATTTCCGCAAGAATGGGGCTTTAATTCACGCGGATTGAAGCGAATTTGCTTAATTTCTTCCTCATGGACGTTCGAATTCACAAGAAAATATTCGATGAAATCCGGTGATTAATTCGTGATTATCATGCTTCAATGGCTACGGAAATGAAACTCTTGGAAGCAAAGGATCACGAGAACTTAAGACCTTTCTCGAAATTTACTTAATTTCTTCACGAATCGATCAAAAGTTAAGTTTAAAAAGGGAGAGAAACATATATTTATAGAGAAGTTTGTGGGAAATTGGTGGATCGTGGCCCACGACGCGGATTTCACTCCCTGTGATTTTAGCCGTCGGATCGCGCGAAATTGGTGGCTCGTGACACGGATTTCACTCCGTGTAATTTCAGCCGTTGGATCGCGCGTAATCGGTGGGATCGTGGCCCATGACGCAGATTCCATTCCGTGTGATTTTCAGCCGTCCAATCGCGCGATTTAATCACGATCGTCCGATTGCGCGATTTAATCCCGACCGTTTGATATCACTGTTCACGTCACGTAGGCACCACGTAGGCATCCATGTGGGCTTGCGTGGCCCCGCCATGTGTCTGCCTCGCGCCACGTCACCTCCGTGGGTCCCGCACGATTAAATAAATCCTAAAAAATCAAAATAAAATCCAGAAAATTCTAAAAAATTAAGAAATTCATAAATTCATTTGTATAACTCCTTTTTAACTCAAATTTTCTCCATTGGATCACAAATTCTTTTTCTTTTTAATATTATGCAATTAAAAATATAATTCAAAAGAAGAACATAGGATGAATTAAAATTTAACTTAACTCATTTCCTCGAGAGATCTTCTTAATCACATTTTCATCTTGAAATTATCTTTCAAAACATGCACTAAAGTCAAAGTAATTTAAGAAAATAGATTAACTTCTATTAATTTTAACTTTGCAAAAGATTAATCATCAATCAAGCATAAAATTATCCCTAATTTATGCGTAAATATTGACTTTAGTGAAATGACATACCAATGGAGAAAATTCATAAAAATTATGATAGCATGCATCATATTCACATCAAATAAGCATGAATATGAGTGAAATAAGATAGGAATTTAAGTTATAAATGCATATTATCACAACCAGCTAGAGACCGTGTGGATATTTTCTAGAGGCTAAACACTTGAATAGCTTCAAGAACTCTTTCAAGGGAACCTTATGAGTATGTTTTCTTATACATACTAGATGATAAGATTATCTGTTTTTGGTGCCTGATAACATCCAATTTGTGCATGAATTTACTTGATTATTAATACAATTTAAGACATTAAATATTCTATTTGTATGCATGTTATCGTATTTTAAGTGCAATTCTATCATTTTATGTAATTTTAGGTTATGATCTAAAAATATAGCATTTTGGGGATAATTATGCATAATTCTCATAAGAAAATTTTATTCCCATTTATATTTGAAATCATAATTCTATTTTCATGAGATAATGATAAGAGAAAATATTTTATTTACACTCATGTATTTTTCTAAATTTATTTTCTAGGAAGAATGAGGGTATTTCTTAAATTAAAATTAATTATTTTGTTATTTAAATATTTTGACTTTTTATAATGATATATAATTCAATTTTCTGATCCAACAAAATAAATTTGGATTAATTTGGAGTGGTATTTTGAAAGTTATGAATTTTCCAATTTTTAGGAATTTTAATTGAAGTTTTCTAAATTTATTTAAAGCTATTTTCTATTTTTTAAAAAAGAATAAAAATTAAATAAAAATGTTTTTATCACGAGCTGATGTGGCAAGACGTCACCATGTGGCGATGCATTGCACGCCATGTGGCGACGTCTGCTTGTGACACATGTGCGCTTGTGTGTGTGCGCAGGTGTGCATGTATGAGAGTGATTAGTGGGTTAAGGATCCTTAACAGATTTAGGGCTTACCCATTAACAGCTTAGAACTTATATTCGCGATTAAACATCAATATTTATTCTGTGCGGGACTATTTGTGTTTGTTTTTTTGCAGGTAACGTGACGTAATGAAACACGTTTGATCGCACAATTAAATCACAATCGTCGAATGTCACTTACTCGCGAGGGTACGTGGCAGCATCTGATTTGGCAAAGATTTGATTAAAAGATGATCTAATCTCAACCGTTCATCTGAGGAGTTATATCGGTCAAGATTAAATGCGCCCGATGGACACATGAACTCATCGCAATCGTCCGATGAAGATCGAACGAACGAAATCAAGCGACGCCTCTTCTTCACGCACGATGTGGCGAAATTTGGACGCTTCATCATGGATCAGATGGACGCAACTTAAAGACACCAATTTGTGAATCGACATTTAATATCAGTCGTTGATTGGAGATAAATCGACCCATCCGACGGTTACGCCCAAATTTGCCTATAAATTGAAATGTTCTTCAAAGCGAAAATGCGTTCTTGGATTTTTTAGCAAATTGAACTGTTTAGACACCACAATCTGATAATCACTTGACTTCTTTCACCTTCTAGACTCATTTCCGTGACCAAGGAGTGTTTGAAATCAAGAATTGGTTGAGGGAATTGTAAGAAATCATATCTTGAACTCCCAACTTCATCTTCAAAATTGTAGAATGAAAAGCCTCGAATCCGGTGATTAATTAGATCATTTCAAGCACGACTTTGGGTTAGGTTGAGTGTTTTCATCTTAATTCATCTTCCTTTAGCATTAGATTTACATTTTGAATCATAGATTAAGTTTAATTTAGTTTTAATTTTGGTTTTTCACTAATTTTCATGATCAAATTTCTTTCTCCATTTCAAATCTTGATTTCTATTTGAATTCTTATCCAAATTTAGTGATTTTTGATTCCGTGGATTTGTATTAGAGTTATCTTTCTTAACATAGTAAAATCCCTAATTTCTTACCTTAATTCATTGTCTGATTTGATCAAGTTTCAAAGATATCTTGAAAATTTCCCTTATTTCTCCGTGGATTTGACCCTTATTCAGCAGTATACTATTTAATTAGTGATTTAATCCATTAATTGGTGAGTTTAGATCTTGTTTGAACATGAGATCTTGTGTATTCAACGATCGCATGAAATTGTTTTGTCAGTGCCTCAATGTTTTGAATATCAGATGCAATGTATTCTGCTGCATTCAATGTTTTGATCAAAATTTTGAAAAGTCTATCGAACTATGAACCCAACAACATGTTGTGACATAAGCCGTTTGCCACAAAAGCTCCGTATGTCAATTGCCCATTGTGAGCCTTATTTAGGAAAGTTCCAAAAAACCCTAAAAACTTAGATATTTCATATATTTAAAAAACAACTCTTTTTTAAGATGAATTTTCTTAATTAAATTATAAAATTAATCTATCATGTTATGCCATTTCATGTAAGAAGTGATAAGAGAATAAAGCATTTACCCCGAAATCACAAAATTCACTTAGAAATGTTAAAGGAGATGATTTTTGAAGTTTATTAAAAAAAATGTTTCCTATCATTATTTCCATGTGAATCTTATAATTCGAAACATCAAATAAAATGAGGCCAATATTAATAAAATGTTTATGTTTGAAATGTCAAAGTTAAGAATTGTGCAAATTTAGCCTTGAAATAATGCATTGCGAGATTTTAAGATAGTTAACGGAAAATTTACAAAAATGTACTCAAAATATAATAATATGTATCGTATTAATATGCTGAAATTGTGCCTTCAAATGCAATCATTATCATATCATTGCATGGATATATTGAATGTTACCAAATACAATGATTGTCCTCAATGTTTGAATCTTGGAAGATGATCTTGTATGGCCTTTCGTTATTTGCTTGGGTCCATACCTCACGTTCACCCGTACTTCAATTCTCCTTAGCGTTTGACACACCCTCTTATAGGTGACTATGGCATTTCCAGTGCAGAATAACTGTTCTATAAGGCTCATGACTTATACGTATAACATTTCTTTGGCTACATAAGCAACTTAGGGTAACCCTTTTGTGCCTATGTGAGAACACCAGCTCATTGTAGTGTCTCCCCCTTCATTCTTGATGTTTGATGAATTAATTTTTGTGTGTAAAGGTTCTTGATGTGTCCATCAGGAAATTACCTTGTCCCTAGATTACGTAAGCTGCTGTTGATTTGTGGCACGTGTTGGTGTTGTATCATCATGTAATAGTGGTGGCGTACGACCCCCGTCGCCACCAAGGCATGACACTACGGTGCCGGAGGAGCCGACACCCGCGTGCGTCCAGCCCCCTTGATAGGCGAAGACGAAGGATGTCGATTTTCACTACACCAACTGAGGACTTCATCTCGCCACGACACGTCTCACCGGGCTCGCGCGCGTGTAGTTATCTATTTTATCTCTCCTTTTATTATGAACTTTGCTTAGCCCGCACGTGTTTAAGCAGGCCTTTGCATATTCTCTTCTTTCTCTTTTAGGGCTTCCGGGTGGGTTTTCCCCTTTTCGGGATCTCATTCGTGAAGCCCTTTCCCTTTGTGAACCTTTAATTTTCTATGAGCATGTTTAGGTGTGGGTTGTGGGCCTCAAGTGGGCCCTTTCCCCTCTTGGCCCATTATGGGCTCTATAAGAGGGGAAGTGACCCCCCCACAAACCCTAGCCGTCATTTGACGAAAGAAAGGAGTGAACTCCCTCTCAAGTGGCTGCTCAAGGAAGATCGGGGAAGAAGACCAACCGCCGCCTCCGCCACCGCCGCCGCCGCGTGCCCGCCGCCGAGACCACCGCCTCTTCTCGCCCCAATCACGTGATACCCCCGCGACTCTTCGTTCCGCCGCCGCCGCCTCCGCCTCAGGCCGCCGCCGCCGCCACTCAGGTTTGCTGTGCCGCCACAGCCCCTCTCCAGCCCTACCTCCTCCCCCACATCGCCACCACTATCTCTGAGTCCCCACCTTTCTCTGCCCTTTCACCCGTGAACGCACACTCCCTGCCCTCCCCCCAATTTCCGATTGCCTCTCCTCCCACTCCCTCCCGTGTGCATCCCGACTTCCGATTCTCCCAGTAGTCATTTCTCTTTCTCCTACTCCTCCCAAATTCACGTTCTACCGCCCCGATTCCCCCCCATCTTCTCGAATCCCGATTAATTCCACCAACCCAATTCCGACTCCCGTTGGATTCCCCCTTTAGCGAAGTTTCCCTCCCCTTCCTCCCCGAACGCCTACCCCAACCCCTGCTACCACCACCCCAGAATCGCCCGATCCTCCTTTCCGCATCCGACGATTGCCCGCTCATTCCGCATTCACCCCATACATTCCGCCATCTATTTTCCTATACACGAAATTCCAGTACACCACTATTCCCTGACACGAAATTCCGTTCTCCCCCGGAGATACCTAGCCCCAAAGTCCTATCGTCTTTTCCCCCTCCCATTGTTCTCCGAAATCCGGACATCCACGCGTCGTCCCCGTCCATTCGATGCCCAACCCAACTTCTCCATTTTCCCTGTGACTCGGGCTAGACCGCGGAGCTCAACCGCCGCGCTGCGCCTATTCCTGTCACCACATCGATTCCGCCCACGTACCCATCTTCCCACTCCCCACCTTCTCTTCTTGCGCCCACACGAATCCGTCGAATTCACTCACAGATACATATTTTGCCCATTTCCTTTCGGCCTTACCTTCTCAGCGACACGATCGACGTTTTCTGAAATTTCGATTGTCATTGTGACGCGACCTCTACTTGACGTCTTCCATGACTCCCAAACGCCCCTCTGCAGCGGGATCACTCCTCCACAGAGCATCTACGACGTGACTTCCTGTCGATCAAACAGTCCTTGCACGATCGGCCTCTGCGTGACTCCGCATATTACTTGAGCTGTGCGCTCCTGCGATCAGATCGCCCACACTCGTTCCCCACAGCTACCTAGCACATACAGCCGACGCGTCATTATTCGGGCTGAGGCCGCCGCCCTTCCTCGACGTCGCCAACTTCATTCCACCGTGCCAACCGTTTCGTGTCACGTACGAACGGCTTCCCTCGTTGTGACCGACCGGGCTCGTGCCCCGCAGGTTAGGCATACATCCCCTCTCTCTTACGTTGAAGTTCTATATCTTTTTCAGTATTTCCCGCACCTGTCTCGACGGATCATTTTCGTGCGTCGTTAAAAAAAAAAACGTAGGTCAAACAAAATTTATAAAAACCGAGGTCACACAGATAAGATATAAAATCAAGTAATGTGTAAGTTTCGGGTCGATCCACAAAGAGCAGGGTTGACTTTAATTGCAGAGTTGACTTGGTCAAACTTAGGTTTTAAAGGGGTATTAAATAAGTGAAAATAAGAAATAATGAGTGGAAAAGATATAAATAAACTAAATAAGAAGTTTTAAGAATTTAATTCTCGGGTTTGACAGAGAAAAGTCAAAAGTCAAAGTCAAAGCATTAACTTTGACCAACAATAGGTGTTCTGTAAAATCAGAGAATCAAAAAGAATCCGAAGATTACGAAAATTATATATTTAAAAACTAGAGAGAAAATAGAATTTATTGATATATAATTCGTGATTTTTGGAGAAGAAATGGATTT
This sequence comes from Lemna minuta, assembly GCA_024174645.1. Taxonomy (NCBI): domain Eukaryota; kingdom Viridiplantae; phylum Streptophyta; class Magnoliopsida; order Alismatales; family Araceae; genus Lemna; species Lemna minuta. The sequence goes on along the minus strand of CM044111.1, from coordinate 4,857,319 downwards.
ACTATGAATTATTCAAAATCAAATATCAGAAAATCCCCGAAATGAACACCTCGGAGGAAATCTTCAAATTGACTGATCAAATGAAATCCAAATATTACTAGTTATATTTCAATGGAAAGCTAAGAAATAGAGGAATCTATAGAGACCAAAATGATCGAATTCTGATTTGTAAATGGAAAGTAATTGACCCTAAAAGTCAACATTTGACTTCTGATGAGAGATGAACAGTCCTCAGTCAAATGTCAAATTGAAGGGCCAAATGAACTTAGAATTCGATGAATTTGCTATCCACGGAAAGCTGATGAAAATAGGAATCCAAAGAAAGCAAAATCAAGTGATTTGGAATTATAATAAGAGAGATATCCTATTTTCAAAATCAGAAATTTTTCAAACTAAAAATTAGAGAAAATGAAGAACACTAAGAACTAATTTGCAAAATTAAACTTCTAAATCTAATAAAAACTCAAATCTTATAGTTGGTTTGATTAATAGATTGATATAAGAGGAAGGAAATATCCTAAGATTAACACATAAACCCTAAGTGTTGGTCGATCCGTCTAATCGTGACGCATTCATCATTATTCTACCGGAGCTTGAATTAGCGCCCAAGCTTGGCGTCTATCACAGTAAAATAATGAGCTAAATAACCAACTAGAGCTCACATAGTAACAACCTTGCCCCCTATCCTCAGTCCTCATGGGGCTAGGACCCTCGCCCTAGCCTTGAGCGGGATCTCAGTGACAAGGCCCTCTAACTTTCTCGAGATCGATTCAACCGATGGTGATTAATTCTAAACACGATAAGAAGATAAAACCTGATCCACCAGTGCTCCCTTGACCTTTCGACATGAAACACTCTTTCCATGGAACAAGCGATCACAAAAGAGGATACGAAGAAGCAAGTCGGGTATCTAGATGCACTCGGTTCGTCACGCCGCACAATCCTAGATACCAGGAGAACACACAATAACATAAGAAGAACAAACAATTACTAAACATACCAAGATAGTTGATCCCTAGCAGCGTTGATCCCAATGGCCAACCTCCATAAGGGGGCTAACTAGAGGATCAATTTTACATTGGTGATGAGGCCTATTTATAGATAAGTTTGTGCGAAATTGGTGGATCGTGGCCCATGACATGGATTTTACTCCGTGTGATTTCAACCGTCGGATCGCGCGAAATTGGTGGCTCGTGACGCGGATTTCACTCCGTGTAATTTCAGCCGTCAGATCGCGCGTAATCGGTGGGATCGTGGCCCATGACGCGGATTCCACTCCGTGTGATTTCAGTCGTCCAATTGCGCGATTTAATCCTGACCATCCGATATCACTGTTCACGCCACGTAGGCATCCATGTGGGCTTGCGTGGCCCCGCCATGTGTCCGCATCGTGCCACGTCACCTCCGTGGGTCTCGCACGATTAACTAAATCCTGAAAAATCAAAATAAAATCCAGAAAAATACTATAAAAATTAAGAAATTCATAAATTCATTTGTATAACTCCTTTTTTTAACCCAAATTTTTCTCCATTGGATCACAAATTCCTTCCTTTTTTTAATATCATGTCATCTAAAAATATACTTTCAAAGAATAAATTTAAGATGAATTCAAAAATCACTTACTCATTTCTTAAGCAATCTTCTTAATCACATTTTCATCTTGAAATTATCTTTCAAAACATGCACTAAAGTCAAAGTAATTTAAGAAAATAGGTCAACTTCTATTAATTTTAACTTTAGCAAAAGATTAATCATCAATCAAGCATAAAATTATCCCTAATTTATGTATAAATATCGACTTTAGTGAAATCACTTACTCATTTCTTAAGCAATCTTCTTAATCACATTTTCATCTTGAAATTATCTTTCAAAACATGCACTAAAGTCAAAGTAATTTAAGAAAATAGATCATCTTCTATTAATTTTAACTTTGAAAAAGATTAATCATCAATCAAGCATGAAATTATCCCTAATTTATGCATAAATATTAACTTTAGTGAAATGACATACCAATGGAGAAAATTCCTAAAAAGTATGATAACATGCATCATATTCACATAAAATAAGCATGAATATGAGTTAATTAGGATAAGAAATTAAGTTATAAATATGTTATCAGTCTCCATTGCTATCGGGATTTAGTTTAGGACGAGTTGTTAGACAACGCGATAGGATTGAGACCGTGGTCCAATCCGTCAGGTGGATTGTTGAGCTCCTCTCGACGACTCACGGCCCGACGCTCGCGAGGACGTGGACCGGAAGGATTCCCGGATCTACACTTCTCTGCGCACCCCAGGATATCCGGAGACGACGATCGGGATGGTCTTCTGCTTGTCGGCATTATTAGATTACTACATCATTGTTAGATCGGCCTTAGTTTCACCCTTTGTAGCACGGTGTGTGATCGGTGTTGTACACCGGTCCTGCATCAAATAGTTTTGGGAGAAAGTTAATGGCGGCCTCCTTTATCTTGCTTCCTTGTGAAAGGGATCCATTATGGCCCTCATAGTGTTAGAAAAAACCTCCACCTACTATTTTAAGTTGTTCTTCATCATGATGCAGCCTCTTCAATTGACAAACGGTCCTCCAAATGCTTAGGCCCCATGATAAGACGACAATCCTTTGTCTATGTGATGACACTATTGATCTGCTCTTGAAGTTGTAGAATAATTTATAGGATGTTGGAGATAGTTGGACCTTGTACCAAACTGACATACTTGAGGAGATGTAAAACTATCAAAGGACCTGGTCAAATGCACTCGATAGCTCCCACTCATCTTTGGAGATATTTATTTTTCTACCCCTATTTGTGAAGCTCATAAAGATCTTATCAATCATATCATACTTCTTGATGGAACTGAAAACATGCCATAGGTAATATTCCCAATAGGGTAGGGCAGCTCAATATGACCATCTTGCTCTTTACCATGTCAATGTGATGCTCATAGATCTAACCAACTATCACATAATTTATGTGAGCTTTGAATGACATGAACTAGTATGCTCACCATGGACATTGCATGTTCAAGGCTTGTAGAGAGCCTTTGGGAGGCCTCATTCTCATCAACATAAATCTCTCCAATGTCCATGACTTTGCTGTTGTTGTAATTTTCCTCTGTTGTAAATCTCTCGAAAGTGGCCTTACCCGCTTTGGGAGGCATAGGAGTAGGAATGATGAAGCCCTTAACTGACTAGGTTTTAGATATGAGCGACACATGACACATGTCATTTCATGGTCAACTATGGGTCAATGCCCTTTATCTTCTTCAGAGTCACTAATTAAATTATTTTCTTGATAGAGGTGTCATTAATAGTGATGGAATAAACCTACAAGAAAAATGATGAATGTGTCAAATTGAAGGAAAAATGAACAAAATTTCAACATGGTACGCAAAAAGGCTTCCCACCAACGGATAAGTCCTTAATGAATGGTAAAAGTGCAATCATTTATGCACCTAGTAATTCATAATGTCATACATAACAAATAAAACTGATTTCACTCTAGGGGCAATTTACAAAAAGTAAAATGATGAAAACATGTTGAATCCATAGAGAATTTGGTTGACAACAGTGAGAAAAGAAAAATTAGTCACGTTTGGTAAAATCAAAGGGCAAAGATAAATTAGAAAATAGGGATAATATAAAATTTAGAACCACGTAGAAGAAAGGAATCCAATGAATGAAACTGATCATCAATTGGAGAAGAAAGGAATCCACTACCATTTATATTTCCACTACCTTCTTATGTGTGATGCTCTAATTCCAAGTAGTTATCTATTTATTAACTTTATTGACTCAATAAAAATATTGGTCAACCTTATTAATTAACTATATTAGCATATGTAAAAATTAACTTATGAATGATTTAACCCAATTGACATGTCAAGTTGGTAGCCCACCACTTGCCAAGCTAATCTCGTACTCTAGAAGATATGGAGTGTGGAAAAACTCTCTTATGAAACATTTACTATCATTAGTTACTATGTACATGTAATCTTTCGTTTGCGCAAGAGTCCAAAATTGACAGGCTATGGTTACCATCAAACCGTAATCACTCATTCTTACTAGTAATAATTCATGGAGAAAATGATCAAGAACACCTAGTTTTGATATTTCCACTACCCTAGATAGGGACTAAACTGCATCTCCTTGCTTCAATGAATATCCTCATATATCAAGGGCGGACTATCTCAGTCTAACCACTCAATTACCTTTGTGTACTTTATGTCATAACTAAGGTAAGACATTTTTTGAGATCTCGTGGTTAGGGATTCATGAGTAATATAAAAAAATGATCATCCATCCACAAGACATCTTTGGTGTCTTTGGTTTAAAGGAAACTTACATACTGATGACATGAATTGACATAATTAATAGTTCAATATAATACCATTTAGGAGTTGATACATATCAGTTTACTAAACTCTTTCTTTAAAGAGCATCTACTATCTATCCTCGGTGTCTCTACATATTCATGATAGGATCAAATATATTCATCATATGAGTGAGATCAAATAGTTTTATTGTTTTAAGATATCTTATTGTCCTTCTCGCGTATCCTTTAAATATGAATATTTAGAAGATATATTTAAAGACTAGTGATCTTATGTATTATGATTGTATCATAATTCACTAAGTCGTTGACTTCATTTCAAACTTCACATGAGAATGGCTACGAATAAAATTTTATTTCAATGAATATAATCAAGAGGTGAAAGTATGACTATCTTGCATGACACATATTATCGATCATTACCTACTTTTTGGAGCAAGGAGGAGACCTCTGATTCTTGTATAATTTCTCCTCAACTATCACCTTCCTCTTCGTTTGTCTCTAGAACCACCACTATCTCATTACCATTAATTGAATGATGACATTATCGAAAGTGGGTCATTTATTAGCTACTCTTCACTCAAGACACCTCATCAATATTGTATCATCTTTCATCACCACTAGAAATTGGGGGAGAACACTATCATCAATTTGTTGAGTCCTTTGTGAATAGGTAAAGCTATTTTTTAATGAATTGATATTAGAAAAATGGAGGACATGCCTCTATATATAGAGGAGAAGAGATATAAACAAAGATATGCCCCATGTGAGACTAAGCTCCCTAACGCAATGACCCTATTGGGCCATACTATAAAAGCCTTATGCCTCATTCTAACACCCACTCTTTCCTTGGGCCACCAATACAAAATTAGTCAAGCCTCCAACATCGTCTCAATGTAGTCATCAAGAGGGGTAAGACTCTCTTTGGGTAAGAGTACCCAGTGACGGAACGATCTGGTGCGGTCGTTGAAACACATGATCGTCTGTCAAACAAAATTTATAATTCTGAACTCACGATGACTTAAAAATATGAAATCAAGTACAACGATGAGATCAGGTCAAACCACAGAGAGAACAGTTGACTTTTATCGATAAGTTGACTCGGTCAAACTTAACTCTAATTAGGGTTTCCAAGAAATGAATGTGATATGTTATTAATAAAAATAATATGAATATATGAGAGAAGATATTTTAAGAGTTATAAAATAGACTTTGAGAAGAAAAGTCAAAAGTCAAGGTCAAAGCATTGACTTTGACCAGACTTTGACTTTCTTTAAAATCAGATAGGAAAAAGGTGAGAAAATATTACGAAATAATATTTTCAAAAACTAGAGAGAAAATGGAGAATTTTGATATATAATTTGTGATTTTTAGACAAGAATTGGATATATTATGATTTTTCCAAAATCAGTAGGCAGAGAATTCTTGAAATTAAGATCTCAGTCAAAATCATTTAATTAACCAACCAAATGTTATCCAAATTGAGAAATTCATATATTAATAGAAAGCTTATGATTAGAGGATTCAAGAGAAACAAAAATTATCAAATTTCACCTTGTATATTATGAGTAATTGCCCTTGAAAGTCAACGCCCAAATTTAGATTGAAAATGAGCAGTAGTGGGTCAAACATTAAATTGAAGGGCCAAACCTCAATGAAAATTGATGAATCAGATATCCACGAAAAGTTGGATTGAACAAAAAAATCAATGAAACACAATTGAATGATTTGGACTTTAGATCAGGGAGAAATCCTTGTTCGGAAATCAGCAAAAATCGACGATGAAATTTGGGCGAATGATGAAATTTCTGATTCCTAAATTCTAATTACCTATCTAAATCTAATCTACACTACCTAAATTGCAAGGATTACAAAGAAATTAAACAAATAACCTGATTGACGTGAAGATTGTGCTTCAAATTGCTTTGATTGCTGCGTATTTCTCCGATTTCTTGTTCGTCGTGCTTTCGGCGTTCAAGGGGCAATTTCTAAATGTTTTCTTGCAACGATTCATGATTAATTAGCCTCAATCCGTTTACAATTGAGTCTAGAATGCAAGAGAATCACGAAGAACTAAATATTTTGCTCAAAAAATGCTTAATTTCTTCACGTTTCAATCAAAAGTTATCGTTTAAGAAAGAGAAAATATCGATTGATAGAGATTTCATCACGAAATATCCGGACCATCTGATTTGTTGAAGGAGCTTTGGACGGCCACGATGACGCGAAATAGGTGGGCCACGATCGCACGATGCGGGCTCCACTCCTCCTTGATTTCCGCCATTCGATCTTCATTGAAGTATTGTCGAGCAGCCACGTGTCGATTTCGTGATTCATTGAGTGTGCGATTAAATTGCGACCGTTTGATTTCACTTGAGCGATTGACGGCTCTGAATTACGCAGGCGCTTTGATTCATGATCTGGTGAACCGAAGTCCATGAGATCAACATGCAACGATTCGTGGGATTTGATCTGACCCACCACGCTCCGCCACGTCGCTTGCAAATCAAGAGAAGAACTTAGTCCCACACTGAGAAAATTATCCGAATTTTTTGCATATAAAAAGGGAGAGCTCCATAAGCCTTTGCATCACCCAATTGGGCCTTGTACACCCCCCTATCCTCTATTGTGGGCCCACTATACTCGTGGGCCCACACACTTAGCCTGAATGATCCATCGCTCCATGTAGGCGCCCACGTGGGTCCACGTGGGCTTGCGTGGCTCTGCCACATATTCGCGTCGCGTCACGTCAGCTTTGCTCGGGTCCCACGCATATAAACCCCTTTTTGTGATTTTTTTAGCTTTTAAAATCCAAAAAATACCCTGAAAAAAAAAAAAAAATAAAATCCAAAATCTATAAAATTCAGAAATTCATATTTTCATTTTTATAACTCCTTTTTACCTCAAAATTTCTCCATTGGATCACAAATTAAGTCTTCTTTAATCCATGCCCCTGAAATATAAATTTTAAGAATAAAATAGGATCAATTCAAAGTAATATTAATTCAATCGCTTTGAAGTTCTATTTTGATTCATCCCATCATTCTCTTCTTGTAATTTCTTCTTTTAATCATCTACTAAAGTCAAAATAAATGAATGAAAATGGTTAATTTCTAATTTTTTGACCTTGAAAAAGGTCAAACATCAATGAAACACATAATTAACCCTAAAAAATGCAAAAAAAGTGGACTTTAGTAAAATGGCATGCCAATGGAGAAAATTCATAAAACTATAATAATATGCATCTTAATTACATAATATAAGCATGAATATTAGTTAAATTTGATAATAATTCAAGTTAAATATGCATGTTATCACCCACATGTAGGAGACGCTTGCATGTAGGGGATGGCTAGAGTGTAGAAGCATCTACCACTCTCACTTCCTCAATAGACTCTCATATCCTCACAAGGGAGAGTACCCTCAATTGATACAATTGCTCTTGCAAAGACACACAAAAAAAGGAGCCCACACATGGGGGACATGAATGTAAAGCACCCGTACATATCTTTTATTTCATTTGGAAAGCATAGCAGGAATTTCATCTCTATCAATTTCATAGACAGATCTACCTCTCATTTCTTCTCTGACACCTCTTGATGTCTCTTTTCAGTAGCACACTACCACCTCCACCATCATCAATATTTTCATCTCACCTTCATCAAGATCTTTTGAGTTGTCATTTCATTGGGCAGTTCACTCATGACCTCACACATGACATCAACTATGTTGTTTTAGCATTATAATTTTCCAAGCTAAGCATTTATATGTCCATGTTTCAGCTTGAGGGAACGGTGAAAGCCCATTAAGACCCAACATGACCCTATCTTTATTTTCTATCTCTTTTACATCCCAATATAGTATATCCTTGTGTAACCCTCCTAATACTCCAGTGCATATTCACATTCTATTTCCTCAACTTTCCACAAACGTACTTGGGTAATCCCTTATTTCTAAAGAGTTTCCTAGATGCTTTGTAAATGTATCTAATTTTAATAGACCCTGTTCATACATTGCATGTCCAAATTAAAATCAGCATCCCCTAGTCCAAATAAATAGTTCATCTAGGTGCTAGTTCATCAGGCTTGGACTGAGTAAGACCATCTTTGACATAATTCAAGTTTGAGTTTGCCAAACCTAATTGTTCATATATTTAGTTTCCTTGACTGACTTGCTCTATCCCTCTCTCTCTCTTTCGATCTCTTTTTCTAGTAACAACAAATTTTTTTTGAGAGAGATCTACTACAATCAGTTTTTGAAGTCAAGGTTGACCTTTTGAATAAAAAATTGCTGGAGCGAGCACATTTGATTGGCTTTACAACACTTTTTTGTTCATAACTTCCAATGGAGTTGATAAATTGGGATTTGCAATATAATGGTGTCAATATTAATACTGATAGCCTTTTCACGTTACCTTTTAATCGATAACTTCATTTGAATAGGACATTTGAACAAGCTGATAGCCTCGTTCAAGTTTAGATTTTAAAGTTGGAAGGGGACCGGTCCCAGGCCAGTGCCAAGGCTGCACTTAGGTGTAGGCTCAAGTTTTTAGAAAATCAAGACTGGGACCGAGAACCCTGTTTACTGCCTATCTTCTTCTCTCTTCCACGCCCTTCCCCTCTCCCTCACCATTTTTATCTCCTACATTTTGATAAGTTTGCATCCCATATTTTTATCATTTGACACCACGAAGGTAAGCACTTTAATTTTGACCCACCGTGTCTCTCTCTCCCTCGCCCCATCTCTCTCTCGCCCACCCCCCTCTCCCATTGCCTCTCAAAGACTTTGAGGGGAAAAGGAGACATTGAAGGCGATGGTTGACAGAGGAAGCCTTGCTTGCCTCCGCGCTTGAATGCTGGGGCTCAACTGGCGGTCCCAATTAAGTTGCCCGTGCATGGGAGCACATGGGAAAGTTGCTAACGGCATGCCTCGTTAGGTCTTCGCACAGCGACTTCTCTCTCATCTTATGCATGGTTGCATCCAATTCAATGCACCAACCCATCGTAGGTGTTGATGACGAGGACGACCTCTCTCTCCTCTTTCTCTCTCCTCCCTCCCTCCGAGGAAAACGTACGACAAAAATGTACCGTAAATTGAGCGGTCAAGGGGCGGAATTGCATATATGAATCCCGGAGAGAGAGATATAGAGAATAAACTGAGGCCATAATTTCGAAATCACACGAATGACGAGTAATCTTGAGGAAACATAAGGAAGAATATGAATATAGTGAAATCACGGAGATGTGATGGAGGAGCAGTCGCAGGGGCTTTCTCTCTCTACCTCCCTCTTGTGGAAGCTGCGATGGCAACCGCAGGCGGCGCAGGATAAAGCTCTACTGGATCCTTCCTCGCCGGCAGCCATGAATTCCATGCACCCGTCAACCGCGTAACCTCCAATACTCGCCGCATGGTTCCTTCGGCACTCTCTATATCTCACTACCTTCTCCTTTTTCCCCTCTTCAGCAGCTACCTTTCTCTCTTGCAGCGGCCCCATGGAGAAAGAGAGAGAAAGACAAAAGGAGATAGCGCTGGGAGAGAAAGAGGAGGGGTATTTATATGAGGGGTGCGAGTAAAGAAGGGGGAACAGTTGCCCTATTCGTCGAGATCTACGTGGTAGCCTGGTACGTCAGCAGTGGGGTCTTAGATATTATTGGGCATGTGAAAGTCAATAGATTCGGGTTGCTTGAAGAGCTCGTCAATGTCTGTCTGATTGCTGAGAGAGATATGATGGGCTCTTTCCCCGGGGTCTTGAAATTTACCACTGAATAAATGTACCTAAATAGTTTCGATACAAGTCAATGGCTTCCTCTGGAGTGGACTCTTTCTCTCTCATTTTTTCTCTCTCTTCATCTCCCTTTCATATCTTCAATCTCTCTCTCCATTCTGTTTTCTCCCTTTCTCTATCGTTTTGTCCTTCGTTGGTCTCCGTTTCATACTCTCGCTCCTCTCTTTCTTATACTCTTTCTCTCGTTTTGTCATTCTTTGTCTCCGTCTCATACTCTCTCTCTCTCTCTCTCTCTCTCTCTTATTCTCTTTTTCTCTCGTTTGGTCATTCTTTGTCTCTGTTCATTCTCTCTCCCGCTCCTATTATCTCTCTCTCTCTCCCTCTCTCATATATTCTCACTTCTTATCTACTTTTTATATTTTCTCTCTTTATAAATCTCTTAATCTCTTTCTCTTTCATTTTCTCTCTCTTTATCTCCCTTAAATAATCTCGTCCTCTCTCTTTGTCTCTCCCTCTCTTGTTCTCTTTCTCTTCTTTTTTTTTTATCTCATTATCTCTCCTTTTCTCTCTTCGTTTCCCTACATCTCTCTATCTACCTCTTTTCTCTGAATCACTCTGCGACGTTATTTGCCGTCCCCAATCTAAGATGAGGCCTAGATGAGGAGAGAGAAGAGCATTATGGAAGTCCGCCGATAATGTTGGTTATCTCATTACAGCAGGGTGGACCGTCTCACACGTGCACATGCACGGCGATACTCCCGGGCAAAAAGATGCTGTTTTTACACCTCTCTCCTGAAGAGAGAGAATAGAGACAAATAGAGAGAGAGTCAAAGGGAGATTATCTTCTAGAGAGTTTGAAGAAGATCGGCGACTAAAGAGGACAGCCGAGAGCACGTTCCCTGAGATACATGCGTGCAGGGGACAACAAGAAAAATAAAATAAAATGCAGAGAGAGAAAGTAATACGAGGGAGAGGGAACGCAAGAAAAAGGCCAAAGGGTCAATGGAGTGATAACCTTGTCGCCCTCACTGGAGGGGAAAATTAAAGAACAGCTGTTGCGTGGGCGCTGGCCTCTGTCCCCATATGAGTGCGGATAGATTCGTTGATGGGCAGGAAGATAGATAGATAGACATTTATATGTATAGAGATTGATAGGTTGATAGATTAAGTAGATCGATCGACTGATAGGTATATAGATAGATTTATAGACAATTAAGGAGATAGATGGATAGATAGGTATATGGATAGATTAATTTATAGATGATGCGTGGATAGATTGATAGATGCATTTACAGATATATAGATGATATACAGATCATTAGGCAGATAGATTCATAGATAGATAGATATATAGATACATTGATATAAAGAAGGATGGATGGATGTATGGATAGATATATAGATAGATAGCTAGATTGATGGTTTTTGACTTGTCATGGTAAGAAACAAAGATCCTTCCTCTCTCAGAATCTCGCTCTCTCTTCCCCCTCTATCTCTTTGTTATACCTCTCCTTCTATATGAGCTTTCATGGTGCTGGTACAGTCTCGGGATAAAGGATTTAGCAGATGAGCCAAATTATTGAGGCTGATGCATATTTATCATATGATTAAACTTTTTTCAGAAGATATAAAATAGAAGACTTTCCATAAAAAAATATTGATTGACAGGTTGCAGACAAGGAATCAAAAACATTTCCTATTTACAGGCTTGGGAAGGACACCACGGTATAAATGAATTATCCTAATGTCTGATCCTAGCAACCCTAGCGTGGAGACATTCTCTTTCAAACTACTTAGATAAGAGACCGGTTTTTACATAGTGCATTTAAATTCAGGGAAACTCAAGGCTCTCGTGTATAACCTATTTGAGTCTTGTCGCAGAAGGATCGACTTGATGCTCCATGCATTCCCTTTTTACTGTATTCCAATATGAAAATCCATTTTTCTAAAAAAAATTTCACACGTTTATTTCTACGAAAATATTTACATGTAAATCGAATCTACTTCTGTGTGAGAAATGATTGCTCGTAAAAGTAATCCAGTATTTTGTAGAAGTGCGAAGAAAAATGAATAGTAATACAACATAGGTTGTGATGTTTGCTTTTTATCCATAGGGAGACTAGAGAATCTAAATTATCAAATGTAGAACTTAAAAGATTTCAAGGGCACATATCTTATTCTGCTGATGACCATTGACCTAAAAGCATATGTTGGAAAGAGGAATTTGGAAGCAGATGTTGGTCGAATGTAATTAGCTAGGATGCTGTTATGATGATTTCATTTCCAATAGAATGGTTTTCAAAGTTCTAATTTCACTATTTTCATTATATTGTAGCTACATTTATTTTTCAATAACCTAGAAAAGGTTTTGAATTGTGGATTAAATCCAAGAGGCTGATATAGGGCTGGAGAGTTGATTACTCATGAGTTTCACTCATAAGGTAGTCAATGTCTAACTAAGAAATGAGGTTAAGGAATAATATTGCTTGATTCCAATTCTGTAGTCTCTCATTTTTCAATTGAACATAGTCCAAAATTTTGGGATTTTCGGCACTCAATGGAACCCCATTTGTGCAACAGAAACAATTTGGATATCCCTACGATAGTGCAATGAGAGAGCAAAATTGAAACAAAACAGGAGAAATGTGTTCATATCACCTTGTGTGAAATCTAATCGACATTGTTTTGGTACCTTGAAAGCAATGGTACAATGTACTCACATGCGTCGCCTCTTTTCACTTATTTCTCATCATGACACATCTCCTTCCTTTGAATTTGATTGAAGTGTTAGTTGATGTAACCTTGGTTGATACCAATCTTTGCATCATTATATGTCTCATGCATTTGAGGGAGATAGAGGAGAAGACAAGGTGGCTATGGGGAAGTTATTCTCTTGGATCCTTAAAATCCTACCCATTAAGGACCATATATAGGTTTTTCCATTTTACACAAAACCCAAAACAATTTGTTTACCCCCGTCGTCCAAGAACCTTGTGCGTGACCCTCTAGATGCAAGTACACATTCAATTAGTAACCCTATAAGCCATAGTTATTGGCCTTTATAATTAATTAATAAAATTAAGAAATATCCAATATTGATTAATCAATCACAGATTGATTGAAATTAGTCAATAGGATGAGTCATTGACAATTGAGGTACACTATGTGCCGTGGAAGGTGATGAGATTATGCTACCAACACGTGGGATCTATCTACTAGCAAATCCCTATACATGTGACCCTCTTACAATGACTTGGACTATATAGTCTAATGTCAAACCCAAATTTTCATTTTAGTTAGAGATATTACAACTAGAAATCATAATAAAACTCATTTTCTAATGTTTCACTTTCCACACTGTCCAAGGAGTTAAATGAAATATTTCCAAAATCATATCTCATCTAAAGGTTATTGTCAACTGTCAAACTCTAATATGTCATTCTAGTTATAGCTAGTCCAGTTAGAAATATTATGAAAACTTCTCCTCTAATATTTCACTTTACACCTTGTCCAAGGACTTGAATGCACTATTTCCCAAATTCTATCTTCTCTTGGTACAAAGGGTAGATGATCCCATCTTGATCACACGATCACCTTCACGGACATTTTTGAGTATGCAAGCTTTCATGGGTTTGAGTCCGCTGGTTAGAGACTTGTAAGCTCAAGTAAAAACATAAACCTCCATTCACAAGATATAAATCTGTGACTTGAGTTTAAGGACCACCTATAAATATATGATATGAATCAACTTGATTGCAAGTTAGGTACAATACCACTCACATATTCATACTTATAAGTATGAAGTATTGACAACACCTCATGTCTTGTCTTAGAATTTCCACTCCAATGGTCACATGATCCACCATCCATATTTATTGAGCAAGATTAAGAATCGCTGTTTGATCTAGATACCCAATATCCTCCTTAGATATCCTATAAATAGGAATAATTAGAATATGTATTTCTAGATATATAATCACCATAGTATGATGTTATCATAATTTTTTATCTTTGCACATATTCTTAGACAGCATTTTAAACAAAACATATGTGCAATAAAAACACAAGAAAAAAAAGAACACAAAGTTTATAATAAAGTGAACAAGGTGTATGTAGTCTAATCGACTTGTAGGCTACTTATTACCAGGATAAATATAAACTAGAATCCCTGAATAAAATAAACAATGGTATTATAAGAAAGTCTTGCATATAGGTTGACACAATGCTTCTATCAACGTCTACCTACAAGAAGTAAGACCAGCTATCCAATGAAGATGGAGATAGAATTTTATCAGTGCTAATGGGCTTTCACACTATCCCTCAATCTTGTGCATGGAGAAATATATGCTCACATTGGAACATATAAATATAAAACAAGATGTCGAACACATATCTACCTTTGTGCACCTACCTTTGGGTAGTCTCCTATATGTAGGTACACTTGCATGTGTGCATATCTTGCATGCAAGTCCTCTACGCCAATTTGCATGCTCATGATCCTATGTTTGGATTGTCTCTAAATGCGAACACTCCTGAATATGGATGTCTTTGATGAACCTCTTGCATGTGTCCATTTAAAACATAAGTTAAGCCTCATGTAGACGTGTCAAAGATATACTCCACTCACTTAAAAAAAATGTAGCATACTAGGCATTCAAGGTTGAATATCTAGATAATTACATTTATGAATAAATATTTGGATCATGAGATAGGAATGAAGATAGATATATAAATTAGACAAAATAACCTCTCCAATGATCCCAATATTATGCAAAGTGAGAGCATCAAAGGAGAAATCACATAGAAAATTCAGAGAGAGAAAACATTACATTAAGAAAAAGGAAACAATGATAAAAAACCTCATTAAATATTTAAATGAAAAAACTAAAACTATATAAGTATCTTTGTGGAAAAATAACCCTTTTCTATCCTTGATCAATTAAACTAAATCAATCAAGGATATACTCTCACAATCCCACTTCAAAATCTTCTAAGTTCAAGCAAGTTATTGTCCATAAAAAGGTTTCCCAACATTGTATCTTAGCATGAAACTGAATGAAAATGAAAGATAAATGATCTTGGGATCAAGAACTTTCATTGTCATCAGATTGCACTTAATAGAGGACTTGATGATAAGGATTTATCCACGTCATATGCCTTAAAGATATGAGAGAGGTGATAGAGTGAGATAAGGGAGTGGAAGGCAACACTTCTAGTGTAGGATTTTTCATCCAAGATATACCAGTGCCCAAAACAACACATGAAGAGGATAGACAATAGATAGGCAAGGGTAACAAAAAAGACACATTTTTTTTCAATTTTTTTTCCTTGTTTCCTTTTTCTATTTTCCTTTCCTCATTTTCATGGATTCTATTTTTTTCTTTCTTCTTTCTCCTTGTTTTTTTTATTTTTTTATTTTCTTAGTTTTCTTGATTTTTTTCTTGCTTTTTGTTTCTTCCTTTTTAGATTTTTCATATTTGTAATTTTATTTTTTTTCATCCAATTTTTCATTTAATATATTTTTTATTTTTCAAATTTGGATGATTAGCTTGGCAAAAAACTTAGCTATCCTAAGGTAGCATCCCCTTTGGCGTGAATTGAGCTTGAGAAAAGAAATTCCTATCACAACTAGGGGTTTTCAGTAGTGAAGTGCATGGCGGTAATTTTCATGCAAGAGAGGGATACACAATGGTGATCATGATACCTTGAGAGGTGGGGAACATGATTTCTATTGTTATGCCCAATCACCATTGTGCCTAGAGATGTTGATGTGGAACAATAACCACAAAATTGGGCTTTACAGTGCTCTTCAGTCAAAAGGCTGAAACTATGTAGAAAGGACAGTGACTCTAAGCCACTACAACCTGAAAAGACATGTTGTGACTCAATTTTGGTGCACCCAAAAGAAGATGTATAACTAGATACTTCAAAATTAAAAGGTGATGCGCTTGAACAAGCTACCCTTTGGCAGAGATGGACTGCACTAGAGAGAAAAGGAGATGGACAAATAAAATGGCCTTAGAATGTGGTTGTCAGAAAGACATACATACTCTTTTTGTCATAGGAAGGCTAGAAGTTGATTGACATGGCACCTAGTAGAATGCTCAATAAAAAAGACAAAAACTTTGTTGCCTTGAAATAAAATCTTGTTAGAGCAATAGTTTTGACATAAACATTTGTCTTGAATTGCCACTTAAATGATTAATTTGAATTGTTAATTTTCTTTTACATGATTATCACTATGAAGCATTACTATTTTATATTTCTCATTAATTTTGGACTAACTCTCATCGAGGCTAATGCATGTGGCTAATTTCAGGAAAAGCAGCAAAAATCAGTAGCACTCAATCAAGTGTATTGACTTTGTAGCTGATCATAACTATAAATATACCCCTGTAAAGTGTTAGTGATAACATGCTAATTAGACATGATTATACATGATTATTAATGCATATTAACGCATAAAAGATTTTATTCCTATGCATGTTATCATATTGATGAGTATTTATCTATCATTCAACAAAAAAGTCATTATAATATCAAAATACATTAATTTAGGGTTAATTAGGATGAATTAAAGATAAATGACTTTGTAACCCATCTTTACTTGAGATTATAAGTAGTTTTTAAAGTTAAATAATGAGAGAAATCATTTTTATAAACATTCATTTAATTTTCTAAAGTTAAAATCATAAAGCAATGAATGTATTTTTGAAATAGAAATTAAATCTCTTGTTATTTAATAAATTTGACTTTTTAGAATGATAGATAAATAAATTTCTAATCAAATGAAAGAAATTTGGATTAATTTGGAGTTCTATTTTGAAAGTTATGAATTTTCTAATTTTTAGGGATTTTTCCACAATTTTTCTAAATTTTTAATGAATTTCTAAAGATTTTCCGGAATAAAAATCAAATTTTCTAATTAAAATCAATTTTTTTGAATTTTATAAAGTGCGCAGGTGACGAGGTGTGATCAGAACCGTCCGATCAAATCATGATCAACGATCAAGGAGAGGAGGCGACGTGGCAGTGTGAGGAGCGTCCGATCGCGCGTGGATTCTTAGCTGTTGATCTTCATTTAAGTGAAGGGGGGGGGTACGTGGCTAAATTTGGGTTCACCGGATTGCGTCTAATCTCGGCTGTTGATCAAGAGGAGTTATAACGGTTGAGATTAAACCGACGAAAAACGCATCAAGATCGTCCGATCGCGATCCAACGGTGAGCATTTTGATGCGTTTTATAATGCATGCGACGTGGCTTCATCTGATGCGTCCGATCGCGATACAACGACCATGACTTAGCGGTAACGATTCGCATTGATGTGTTTCATCAAAGCCGTTGATTCATTTCATCGGATGGTTACGCCCAAATCGCCTATAAATTGAGATGTTCTTCGAGATTGTAAAGCATTCGAGAGCAATTCGAGTAAATCGAACTATTTAGACACCAAATCTCTTGAATCACTTGATCCCAATCGCTTCTAGACTCATTTCCGCATCCGAGGAGTGCTTCAGATCAAGATTTCGACTATCGACGAGGAAGAAATCGACGCTTGAACTCCACGAATCATGATTTTTGGATTTTGATGAATAGCCTTGATTATGTCGATTAGTTGGATCAATTTGATCGTAATTGTGGGTTAGGGATCATGTTTCATCCTAATATATCTTCGTTTAACATTTAATTTCAATTTAGATTCATAATTTCAAGTTAATTTGTTCTTATTTTCGGTTAATTCGCGAGTTTTATATTCAGAAAAATACCCTTTATTCAATCTTCAATTTCTCCGTGAAATCAAAGTCAAATTCATTGATTTTTGATTCTGTGGATTTGTCTTCAAGTCTTCTTTCATAAAATACCATTTCCCCCAATTTCTATCGCCAATTCACTGTCCGATTTGATCAAATTTGAAGAGATCATCTGAATTTTTCCTAATTCCCTATGGATTCGACCCATATTTATCAGTATACCCCTCAATTCGAATTAATTTCATAAAACTGGTTTGTTTGGACTTTATTTTGACATGAGACCGTGTGATTTCAACGACCTCGCTGTCTTGCATCGTTAGTTAGTATGCCTGGGTTTTATTTACGATTTACATTTTAATATCTCTACCCATAATTTAATATTTCATATACTAGACGTAGACCATACAGCTTGGTTTAATACCACAAAGGGTATAATCGTACCTAATGCTCTTTCTTTTTCTCTTTGAAACTAATGAAATATAAGGGACTTAGGGTTTTCTCATTTTGAACATGCCAATAGAAATTGAAAAGAAAAAGAAAAGCGTGACACCCATATACTGCAGATGAAACCCTCTGGCGATCGTGGACGACCACAAAATCTTTTTCAGTTTCTCTTCATGGAGGGAGATGAAACTCACCTTCAGCGATTGTTTGACGCCGACTCGACGAAGTTCTTTTTCGGCCACCAGCTGATAGCAAGATCCTTCTATCTGTCGGTTCTTTCTTCTCTTAAATCTTAAGTTTATACATATGGTTTTTGGTTTCTTCTAGTTTTTATTGATGAACATTTGTCGACTCTTAATCTCTAGCTTTCGGGTTCCAATTGTCTGGTTCTACATCAGTTTGTTTCATTTTTATTTTGATCCAATTTCGTATCATTCACAAGAATCAGTTTTTTTATTATTGACGAACATTCATCGATTTTAATCTCTGCCTTCCATATTCCAAATGTCCGATCGTACATAAGTTATTTTCTGTTTAATCCAATTTTTATCATTCACTAGAATCGATTTTTAGTGACGTTTTTGCTATTAATTAATAGTGCATGTTGACATATCATATATCTCTTTAACTCTCCTCCCTAACTGCAAATTGTTTGTTTGTTGTTTGTTCTCCTCTCTATGCATTACATCGGCTCAATCACGGTGAGTCTGACCCTTTGACTGTCTGCGTTAAATACTGTCCGTGAACTTTATTCTTCTACGGTTATTAAATATATATATACCCATTTCCCAGTAAATCATATCTTTCATTAACGCCTTCTGTTCTACATTATTTCTAGCTCATTATAATTACAGTGGATTGTCTAAGTCAATATCTCTTCTAACCTTACTCTACAAGTATTTATTTTAAATACTTATGAATAGTCATCTGATTGCTGTCTTAGATTCTGATTTGCAGTGGCGGTTAATTTTAAATTTACATAACATATCTTCCTTCATCTGTATCTTCAACCATTGTCATTATTCATTCTAATTGTAATTATTTAGTTAATCATTTGGTTGTGGTTCTAGGTCCACAAAGGTAGTGGTAGGTATCCTCTAATGTGAACTCATCTATCTGTTTTGATTTCTGCATCTTGTTTTTTATTTTCAAAATTGTATTGCTCATCTCCTCAGGTATAGTCAGTGCCTCTGTTAACTTGTCATTCTCATTGAAATTATACTCATTATCTCTGTTGCCTCAGATTAGTTAAAATTTGTTGAATAATAGTTATTTCAAATCTGTGGTGATTCAAGTCACTTTACTCGATTTATAGAATTTGTTATTTCATATCTGTTACTTCATTACCTTACCTACCATTGATCATTTTTAATATCCCATTGTCTAAGAGAAGTGCCAAGGTTGATTGGAGCATCATATAACTCTCTTCAACTTTATATTGATGTCTACTCTTTTAGCATTCATGTTAGATTTGGGTGTTGTGTTTGTTAGGTTTTAGTTAGAGTCAGTCTCATAGATTCAGAGTCAACCCTTATTAGTTAAAGTCAACATTAGTAGTAAGAGTCAACCCAAATTAGTCAAAGTCAACCTTTTAAGTCAAAATGTCAACCCAAAGTCAACCCTAAGTAAAAAAGTCAACCCTATTCAGAAAGTCAACGTAAGTTAGTAAAAGTCAACCTTAGGTTAGAAGATCGATTTTGAAGTTGTTGTCCTATGTGTTTTAGTTAATTTTAAATTCATTTATTTGGCATTGCCCTCTTATATAGCTAGTTGTACTTAGATAAATATATGCTTACAATCACACACATGAGGATCGGGGGTGTCTCATTAGTTGAGACGAGAAGGAGTCAAGACTTGAAGAGCAAGAAGATCAGGAGAAGCCTGAAGACGGGGGCTCGCTTTACCGGAGGTTGGCAGCACACTAGCATGAGAGGCACGACAAGGAGTCCAGGAGCCGAGGAGGTCGAGGCCTAGAGGGTAGTGCCGTAGGGTCAAAGTAAATGTGAGTGTTAGGGTTGCCGCTGGGGGCAGACCTAAACCTCTGTATTGAACATTGTCCTTCACCCATTTGAAGGGTGAGAGGATTAGGTTTCTTTTGGTGAGGATTGAGGCTCAGAGTCGACTCTATACTCGGGACTGGATTAAGGGACGTTAGGTTCCCCAAGAAATATAATAACCCTTGGTGCACAGTAAGGACGAAAACGTGAGTGCTAAACAAACAAATCGTATTAAAAGAAAAGTTGAAAACCTAAAGAGTAATACATATACCTAATTCACCCCCTCAACGGGACTTTCAAATCTCTCTAGGAAACTTTAGGAAGTGTTTTTTTATGTACATGGTGGACAAAAAAGATGAAGGAATGACAAGAGTGACTACAACACTATGAGGAATACACAAGGACGCCCTATACTTGACTACACGTGATTACTAGAGGTGATGTCATGAAATTAATGGTTCTCCTAGTGATGGCTTACTCTCCCAAATTTAAGTAGTTCAACTCTCCCTTTCTAAAAAAAATCTACCCTCTATCTCTCTCCCTTTTTCAAAAAATGAAAGGGACTGTAATGAACGAGATCATGGACAATTTGGCATCATGATGAGCTCTGGAAACAAAAATTCGATGAAGTGACAATTGGAAATGAGGGAAAACAAAAACATAAATGCAGTTGGTAAGGCTAAAATATCATATATCTGCATACATATAGACATAGGGGATAAAGCGCTTGTCTACAAGGGGTTTTGTGAAGACTTCACCAATTTGATTTGAAGTATTGACAAACTTCAACTCCTTTGATGATGTGATCATCAATGAAGTGATGCTTAATCTTAATGTGCTTTGTGTGAGAATGCACTTCACAATTCTTGGCTAAGTTTCTGGCAATTATGTTATTAGATGGAATGCATTTGTGTGAGTTTAATCTCACAATCCTCAAGCTAATTCTTAATTCAAAGAATCTCCACCTCACAAAAAATAGTAGTTATGCATGTGGCTTTAGCTTTCCATCAACTCAATATCTGATAAAATGCATGATAACATGCAATCTAAACAGGTAAGTATATGATTATTAACGCACATTAAGGCATAGAACATTTCATTTGTATGCATCTTATCATATTTTGAGTGCATATCTTACATTCTATGAAAATTTAAGTTATAATCTCAAAATGTAATATTTTTAGGATAATTATGAATAATTAAAAAGAGATATTTCGGTTTTAATGTTAAATAATAAGAGAAAATATTTTTATATACAATCATTTTTTTTAGTTTTATTTTTAAAAATTAATTATTTATTAAATTTGACTCTTTATTTAATTTCTTATCAAAAAAGATAAATTTGGATTAATTTGGAGTTGTATTTTTAAAGTTATTAATTTTCTAAGTTTTTTGGATTTTTTTAATTTTTTTGGATTTTTTTGATTTTATTCTTATTTAAAAGAATAAAAATGTTTTTATTTTCGTGCACTGACATGGTGAAGTGTGTTTGTGTTGCCACGTGACGAGGTAAGCACGCCCCCCGCGGCGCACGTGTGTGACTGTGTGTGTGCACATGTGTGCGTATTGTGCGCATGTGTCCGTGTGTACGCATGTGTGCACGTGTGTGCACGTGTGTGCGCATGTGTCCATGTGTGCGCATATGTGCACGTGTGTGATTAGTGGGTTAAGCACTCTTTTTCTTTCTTTTTATGTGCAGGTGACGTGGCACGATGGGAAGCGTCTGATTCGCGAACTTAATATGAGCCGTCTATCTTCACTTAAGTCGATGGGTACACGATGACATCTGATTGGGGGACGAATTATGTTTTAAACATTTTAATCACAACCGTTTATATTAGGAGTTATAATGGCTGAGATTAAATCACGCTTGATGGACTTTGGTGGACGCATGGTGACATCTCTTGTGTTTGATGAAGATCAAATGACAAACATTACGCAATGCTTCGTCACACGCGACATGGCAAAATCTGATCGCTCCATCTTTGATCAAATGGATAAGACTTAACGGTGCCGATTTGCATTCAAGGATTTCATTCGAGCCATTGATTAAAGATGAAGAGGCAAATCGAACGGTGATGCCCAATTTTACCTATTTATTGGCATGTTCTTCGACGATGTAAACTATTCCCAGATGTTTTGAGCAATCGAACTATTTAGACATCTCAATCCTTGAATCTCTTGCTTTCCTTCTCATCTAGAATCATTTTTGTGTCCAAGGAGTGTTTGAAAGTGAGATTTGTTGAGAGAATTGAAAAAATTCACCTCTTGAACACTGGATTTTTGTTTTTCCACATGCGGAATGAAAAGCCGTGATCCAACAATGAATTGGATCCCTAATCTTTCTTCCTATAACATTATATTTTAATTTCAAATCCTAGATTAGTTGAACTTTTATGAAATTTTATTGTTTTCTCTGTCTTCGTGATCGATTTCTCTCTCGAGATTTTGTTCCTTGATTTCTCTGTGAATATTGATCCAAATAGAGTGATTTTTTATTCCCTCGATTCGTCTTAGAGTTTTCTTTATAAATTTATTAAAATTCTTATTTCTCAACTCAATTCCACATCTAATTTGATCAAATATGAAAAACACCTCAAAAATTCTGTATTTCTCTGTGGATCCGACTGTTATTCACTATTATACTAATCGATTCTTGATTTAGACTTTAAATGGGTGAGTTTTATATTTTTTTTTGACACGCATTCGTGTGTTGTCAATGATTGCACGAAAACCTATCGTCAATGCACATCACAATAGCCAAGAAGTTTGAGTTCTTGACCTTTAGGATACCGTAATCCTCATCTTTAGTTCTAATAAGATAGAAAAATATTTACTTTATTGCAATCAATGTGAGTGCCTTGAATTTCTTTGAAATGGTGCACATAAGAAAATGCTAAGCAAGATATCAAGTCAAGTGGTAGCCAAGTACATTAGCAAACCGATCATCCTGCGATATTTTTTCTAATCTAAAGACTTCCCTATTTCATCTACATAAAGTTTTACGCCATTGGCCATAAGATTGCTTTTGCCTTTAATGCTTTAAACTAGAATTTCTCAAAGGGTTAAAGTGTGTACTTCTCTTGGGAGATGAATAATCCCTTAGGAGTCTTTGAATTTAAAGACCCAAAAAATTTTAAAGGTGCCCCATCAAAATCATTTCAAACTCTTTCTAGATTAGATTTGCAAACTCATCACATATGATATTATCAATATGATTCCTGGATCCAAATATGATACTATCAACATAGTTCTAGAGGAATAATAATATCTATGTTTTTAATGAACAATGTCATATCAATGTACCCTCCAATATCCATGGGTTATGAGAGAATCAGTGAGCATATTGTGAAGAGCCTTTAGAGATTATTTCAAGTCATATAAGGCTATATGGAATTGATTCACCCAATCGAGGGTTTTTGGGGGCAGGAGGGGTTTGACACACATTTCTTCTTTAAGTACTCCATTAAGGAATGTACATTCATCTAGAATAATTTGAAGTCATTTGCACATGCAAATGATAATACTAGCCGAATGACACCTAGTCATCTCACATGGGTGTACGTCTCTTCATAGTCGAGCCCCTCGTTATGGGCAAACTAATCGAGCTTTATTTTGCTCAATCTTGTCTTCTTCATTTAGCTTATTCTTGAATATCCACTTTGTGCCAATTAAATTCTAGTGATCAAGCCACATGACTAAACTCTAGACACAATTATACTCTAATTTTTCCAGCTCTTCAAGCATAGCATTCAACCAAAAGAAAGGCTTAATCTAGGGCAGTCCAAAGACCGATCGAAGGTTGGTCGACCGGACCGAATCGAGACCGTCGGTCCCAAAAAATGGACCGGACCGGTCTCGGTCCAACTTTGGTCCGGTCTGCGTCAGGCCTTTGGTCTTGGACCGAAGGGCAAAATCCGCCCTTCCCTAGGTTCGGCAGAATTTTGGGGAGCTTGGACTCCGCGTTGCGCGGCTCTCTCTTGCTTCTATCTGTAACGCTCCCGGCGTAGCAGCTGTCAGCTGAGGAGACGTCCCTATCGGGACCGGGCAAAAGAACAATTCGCGGCACCTGCAAGGCGAGAGGAAGAGGGAGATGATGGACTACCGATGAAATTTCTCCATTTTCCGCGCGGGCGAAGAGGATAATCTTCCAAATAACCGCATTCCGGATCAGAAATTTAGAGTTCACTTTAGAGCTCTGTCCATGTCATCCAGATCAGTCAGGGATGGAACCTAGCACAAAGATTTCAAGAAAAGTAAACGACTCTGGGAGATTCATCGCGAATAAATTAGAGCTTCAAATCTGCTGCAACCTGTACACCAACAGGATTTCAAAGATTGATTCGAGGTGATGTGAACAAATTTTAAATCACAATTGATTCCCTCCAATGCGGAATGTTTCTAACTGCGCTGAAACCAAACTGTAAATGATCCGCATACTTCGTCGCGAGCAAAAAAAATCTCTCACGTCTATTGTTCTTCAGCTTACTTGAGAAGATCGGCTGATTGAAAATTTTGCACGGAATGAGATTGCGGAAAGGAATCCGTGAGCTGAAACTCCGGGATCACATTTTTCACATGTATGATTAGTGCAGGCAGAGAGAGACGTGTCCGAGCAGGGAAGGATAACAAAAATCCGCACAGGCTTCTTTGTAAATTTTCTGAAGTCAGAGTAATGAATGAAGCTTCTACTGATATGACGCACAGAATGCTCTGCTCCGTGCCATAAAGTCATTCCTTTCGGGACAGGTCATCTCCAGCGTCTTCAGCCGAAGTTTGATTCAAAAATCTGGGATCGGAGGAGAGGTGAAAGATTGGCCCAATATGACCGGGGAAAGCAGTATGGCTCAGTCTTCTCCAGCATCGGAGTTCGCTGATACTGAAAATAGTGCCTCTAAACTCAGGGTTGGTAGTTCAGAAAAGGATGACATGGGCAGAGCTCGAAATTTAGAGTTCACTTTCTTCTTCTTTGTTTCAAATCAGCAAGTATCATCGGTAAAGTTTTTGACTATAAATTTTTTTTTATTAATGGACGTTGATGGTCAAGAGAGACCGAAGTTAAGACCAAACCGGACCTTGACCGAGGTGGACCGAGACCGAGACTTGGACCGAATGGTGTGCCAAAAACTGGACTGTGACCGGGACTGCCCAACCCTAGCTTAATCTCTTTCTCGGAAAAAATTGGAAAATTTTTTTTGGAAAAATTTTAGATGGACATGCAACCTGCATCTCTTATCTAATTGTGGATCGTTCTTGCACACCATCTTCAACATTCCCAATCAGAAACATTGGGGGATGGTTTTTGGAAAAATGGTGTGGTTGTGGAAGCGGGATCTTTGTATCATGAGCTAGATTTTCTTCTATGTGATTTGGTGGAGTATTTTCATAAGATGAGCTTTGATCACCATACTCTATGATCTGATCTTCATCTTTTTCCTTGATGGTGTTACAAGTTGGTGTAGAATGGGAACGTTCAAGATCAACACAAGTTTTGAAAAATCAACATGAATTGATTCTTCAACGACTAACCTATGTTTTTTGAAGACTTGATAAGCCACAATCTCTTGGAGTATCCAAGGAAGATGCCTTTGTTACTTCATGAGTTAAATTTTCCTAAATATTCCTTTATGTTCAATAGAATATAACATCTACATCCAGATGCTTCGAAGAAGGAAATGTTTGGTTTACATCAAGATCTTTGAAAATGGGGACTGTTTTGATTGAGAATCAAAGACATGACAATGAGTAAAAGTTAATGGTAGAAGACTAAAACCCTAACTAGAGAACGATCATCCAACAACTTCATTTAGTTGTGGAAGCGACCTCAAGAAGTCAATGATCCACCCAATGTCACCATACAAGCCTTGTTGTCCAAATCTGTCTAGCTTTCATTTTAGTGTTTTATGTATTTCGTTCTTTTGTATGTGCTTCGTTGGCTTTTTTTTCAAATAAACTAAGTCCTACTTAAGGCTAGATTGTCACACTTATTCCTTAGGGGGAGTCTCAATACAACCCCAAAATAGAGTGAGGATAAAAAGCTAATAAATCCAGCAATGAAAGGCCAGCAGGGAAGACTTGAATTGATTTTTCTCTCTTTAAATATGACTATGTTTAAACATTTTCTTGCAAATCAAAGAAAGTATTGTATCACAAATCTCATTGTTCTTCATCATTTATTTGGAACCTTTTGGTTTATGTTAAACTTTGAAAACTATTGGATTTGCTATCTAATATCTTTTATAAAAGGAGTAGCTCATAATTCAAGACATCACAGACCATCCATGAGAATTTTCATTCAATGAGCCAAATGGGGATTTTACAAAGGGAAACAGACCATCCATGAGGCACAACAATTTTAAGGGGTTTTTAATAAATAAAAAATAAGGCATACCAGCTTCACATTCAAGGATACAAATGGAGGCCTTTTCCACCTGCCATCATCCTAGTTTGGAGTTTTTTTTTTTTGCTTTTTTGTTTCTAAGTGGATTTGACTGTAAGGGCTACTAGGCATTAAGGCTCGTCTTTTCAGGTCTTGTGGCATGCCTTGAGTAAGCTCCATCAAGTTGACCTATATTTGATTTACTCTCAGGAAAGATTGAGAGACGAATTTGTTTGGAATGTTTGGCTAAGTAAAGCTTATTTGTTATGGCCGCGAGACATCCAGGATGGCATATGCTATGTCGCGGAGGCGGCACAAGTGAGGAGGCAATCATCAATACCATGGACAGCAAGAAAATGGAGATGCAGGCGAGGAGGGACGGCGGTTGTCGATTACATATTTTTTCATGATTTCAGATACTTGGGGAGGCTTAGTCCCATCCAGAGGTCACCCTCTCATTTAGCTTGGACTGATTACTTAAGCTCACCCTCTACATTGGATTCCCTGTTTTTTCATCATGTTTTTACCCTCCTCTATTGCTCGGCCTGCACATTGTTTAGAAACCCTGGGTTATGACAAGCTAGAAAACCATATCATGAAAGACCAGCTGCCGCAACTCATGATCTTCTTCTCCCCAAGAAACTGATATGGGCGAATTAACCAGCAACACTGACCTGTTAGCAGAGCCCAATAGGCTCACATTTGTACTGCAAACCAGCTCTTGATTACAAAAAACCAGAAGATAAGCAATACGGAAGAGGAAAAGAGAAAGATGCTAGAGAGTTCTGAGGGCTCTAATCCAGTCTAGCTCAAGTCTAAAGTCACCTGGCCCAGTCTGGGACCCAGGGAATCCCGCCTCGGCATTCACAGAGAGAGACATTCCCACAATCCTTGATGGGTTCATCTCGAGGTTCACGTCTATGACATTCCCTCTCCATGTTGGTAGGTATTGGCCGAGGGGAAGCTGAAAGATTCTCTGTTAATACGGGAAGAAAAATGGAAAACTAAACATAGAGAGGGAGATGAAGGTAGATAGTGAGAGCTAGCTTTTCATAAAGAGAGAGAGAGAGAGAGAGAGAGACTAGCTACCCAGAGGGACAGGGGCATAAAAAGCACAAAAAATCAAGAGAGGAAAGACACAGAGAGAGAGAGAGAAGTTATGACACAGAAAGAAAGAGGGAGCTAGCTAACCATAGAGATTAGAGATGGATAGAAAGATACCAAAAGGAAGAGCAACGTAGATTAGGCACAATGACAAAACAGAGAGAGAGAGAGCGAGAGTTTATCACACAGAAAGAGAGGGAGAGCTAGGTTATCATAGAGATGAGAGATTGATAGAAAGATAGAGAGGGGGCGAGAGAACTAGCTTTGGTTCAAAAAGAAAACAGAGGAGAGAGTAAAAGGACAGAGAGAAAAGATATATACATGTGTTTGTCAGTCTATATATATGAAGAGAGAGAGAGACTACCTGCACAGTATGCCAGATGCCCTTCGGCACAAGAACAAAGGTTTGCCATGAGTTGTCTTCCTGTTGGGCTGGAGAATTTACCCAGTTTTCGGTGTATATCTGCATTTGCAACTTCAAATAAACACAAACTTCCACGATATCTAGATATATTCACAGGCCGAAGTACTCAACTGTAGATATATAGCATCTTCCATCACCTCTTAGTCTCATGGCAATGGTGTCATAAGCATCCAAGTCAATGAAGCCATTGAACTGTATCCATTAGAGTACATGAAACGAAAATTTCAAAATAGTAAAAGTATACCATTTTAATCTAAAATATAAACAAAATAAAGTTTTGGCTTTCAGTATTCACCTTCTTAGAACGCATACCACAGAACCCACTACGGCTTATTTTCCATCTGGAATCCCCAGCTACATCAGTGGATAGATTGCCAGAAAAAATACCTTTTTTCATCAAGAAGGGAGAAAAAGAAAGGTATCAATCAACTGCATAAACAATTCAGAGATTATTGCATCCTTAGATTGTTCATCATAACTGGCATACCCCTCAATCCAGAATCGGAATCAGTGATCTCCAAGGAGGCAGACGACAAACCTGGAATGTTGCATTTCAAGAACAAGACTAATTAACTAGTAAAAGATTGCATTAGAAAGTCTCTGAAGGTTTCATTTTCACAGAGTAAAACCCTTTTCTAACATGTCACTAAACAAAAAGCAGTTTGACAATTGGTTTCTTGGTCACATAGAGAGTGAAAAAGGCGAGTTCAATCTGATTGACTGTCTCTCAAATTTGAGGGTCACCACATGTTAACAAGTCAGCCATCTGCAATAAACAAACAAGGGCAGGTGTGCCACGATACTTTTGACAGTCTTTACCCCAAGAAAAAAAGCTACGTACTGATCAGTCGCATTGGCTTGATTGACAGGTTACATTGGCTAATATAGATACATACATACATACATACATACATACATACATACATACATGCATACATACATACATACATACATATATACATATATAAATATATATATACAGACAGATAGAACGATATATTGAGAGAGATAAATAGATAGATAGATAGAAAGAGAATCACCTCCATACTCAGAATCTGAACACAAATGCCACGTATGGGTATCCTCATCTACCTACCTCTCCGTCTATCTCTCTATCTCTCTATCTATCTATCTATCTATCTATCTATCTGTCTATCTATCTATCTATCTATCTATCTATCTACCTGTCTATCTATCTATCTATCTATCTATCTATCTGTATACATGTGTATGTGTGCATCGAGAGAGAGAGAGAGCAAGACAGAGAGAATCACCTCCATACTCAGAATCTGAATACAAATGCCACTTATTGATCTCCTCTTTTGAATTGAAGTTGAAAATGGCTACTTCACTGGATGGCATCATATCTTCTATGTTCCACGCCAGAGCTGCGAACAAAGATGTAAAATACAACGAGAATTAAATGAAAATTTACATCACCCAAAGAGAATTCAGAGGCGAATCAAATTCAAATTAGGCGAATAAAAAATTTCGAATTTAATTGGTAATTATATAAATAGCCGACTCGATTCACATGGAAAAAGGCATAATTACCAGGAATGAAAATAAAGATTCGAATGATGTCATTAGTAATAAATCTCATACTGTCAACGGAACTGCCAAAAGCGCAATCGTCCTAACTATCTCGATTTTAAATAAAAAAAAATCGATTATTTACTTACATATATGATAAAAGTCGAAGTTACATTGTCTCTCGCGCTACGCTTTGTCTAACAGAGAAAGAGGGAACGATTTCTGGAGCACGAAGAATAGAAGGACGCAAGAGTAACGACAACTTCCTCTTTACCTCTCTTCGTCGCGTTTACAGAAGCTTGCAATAGAGCTCGAAACCTGGACATCGTCGGTTTCAAACCAGAGACCTCGCCGGCAACCGAAATTAAATCGAGCAAGATAGCTGGAAACGCTCTACTATCGAAGCTCTGAAATCGAGAGATCGCAGGAGATCGCCTGAGCCAACAAAAGGCCGAGGAATAACGACTACTTTCCAAGAAGGCAGTAATCCCGAACGAAGGTTGTTGTTGGGCCCTCTGGAGTCACGCCCAGTTAACCTACCTTAATGGTCCGCATCCAACAGGCCCATCTTTCTTTAATATTTAGCATTGTTAAGTAGAAAGAGAGATAGTCATAAAGATAGATGGATGGATAGATAGATAGAGAGAGAGAGAGAGAGAGAGAGAGAGAGTAGATTTTAACAAATTTACCAAGTTCTAAAATGGATCAATTCCCATTATTATCCTATTGTCAAAATATGGTGAAAAAGACATAACACTTGTCATTGCAGGTCAAAGTCAATGCAACCTCATGACATAACTTCTCTGCATGGTATGATGCGGATGATAGGCTATGAAAAGTGATGGGAGGGGTATATTGGTAAAGTCCTCTTTTATTCTTTGATATGCATGATCTATCATGCAAGATATAGTTTATGATGTCGATTATACATGGTACTAATTACATATCCTATAAGATATCAAATTATTGAATTGGACATGAAAATTGAGTTATTTGATCAACTTTGCTATTAACTTGAGCCCAAAACATCACATATATGTCCTTGTCCTTGGTGGCGACACCAATTTCGAAATTGTTAATGTTTTTGGAAAATTGTCATTGATCATACAAATATTTGTAGGAAATTTGAGGAACTGGCAGATCTCTGGAAGTCATCCCTCTCTTCTCTTCTTTTTCTCCACTCCATCTTGCGATGTTCATTGCATATCAAGGTAGCATTGGTTCGTGCTTCAAATCAAGTTCAAGGACAAGTTCACGAGTTCTAATGACGTCTTTGAGGCTCCAAAAGATTGCAGATCGGATTCTACACAAGGTGATGTGAGCATGTGATCATTTGATTTGCATTTTTGTCAGCGGCTTTCTAGTCATTTTCGCCTCGTAATTCGGATTCAATTGGACAACCAGATCCCAAGAAGATTCAAGGCGCTCAAATTTAATAATTTACAGTAAACCAGGACAAGAAGGCCAAAACCCTAGAGAGCAAGGGAATTCCATGAGAGAAACTTCATGTCAAAAAAGGCATTAACTCATGAACAAAACCCCACGCCCACCGATGATTCATACTTAGGTCACTGGTCTTCCCATCTTTCCCTCTTTACTGAAGAGTGGAAGAGACAGTGAGAGAGTGCAGGCGTCGGTGGCGTCCGCCGTCAAATCTACGAACCTCTTATTACTGCTCTTGCTCTCCCTGCCCCGAAACAGATGCACTTGCGGTCGTGAAGATCTACTTCGATCTGTGATTTGTCCGAGCTCTTTCTTGTGTATTTTGCCCCCTCGCTATGATCCTCTTCCTTATATCCTAGAAGTGCTCGGCGTTGTTGCTCCTCTTTGATTTCTTCCAGAGATCGGCGATTTCTCGCCGCTTGATGGCGGATTTTCTGGTAAATTTCGATATTCCTTGTTTTCCGTCATCGATTGGATAGTTTACTTATTTATCTTTTTGATGTTGGAATCAATCTATTTGAATATCCTTATAGTTATCCGTCGATTAATGCGCATTTTATTTATATCTGGAGGGGAGATTTAACTCCAGGGCCTTCGCACCGGTGCAGGATGGAAAATTTCCCTAATTCGTCAAAGAAAGGCATCGTTGATTTTGCCCTAATTTTCTAAGACGGGGGCTCTTTGTTGTGTGGCCAGTGGGCCACATGGAGAAAACCCAAGAAAAAGGACAAGAGACTGTTCTGTTGATGATCATAATGGGACTCGTTGGCTTACAAACTCCAGCTTCTCACCGCCATCCACGTGGCATTGTCAATTACCGTCAGAAGGGCTAATATCTGATTATGATCATCGGTTGTCAATTTATGACCCCTCATTATCTTCTTGTACCAAAGGAAGTGGAAGTAGGTGGTATAATTATGACACTGGTGATCAAATGGGTTCTGGTTATGAAGATCCATTATCTTACGATGAGAGAGCACAGCATAGTTTGAATCAATCACAATGGGCACCATCTCGAGCATTTGATCTTCCTCTTGAAGGTAGTTCCGCCTGATTTTCCTGCCCATGACCTTTTTAATTTCACGTTGAGGGATCCATTTTTTGTGCCATATATGCAGGAAACAGGCCCGAGATCACTCAGATTGATGAACAATCGGAGGTAGAACATAGTTTAATTCATTATCACCTTCATAAGTCCTTTAAATAGTTCTGATTGCTCTTCCATTCTCTAAAATTTGTGTCAGGGGAGATTGAGCGGAAGGCAATTATTCATGGCAAAGCCAGTCTTTCCAGTCATCTTCAGAAACCCAATCTCGGAGGCTGAAGACAGGGAAGAACATTACCCAGATCTTGAATTGCACCCCAGAATGGAAGAATTTATCGATAATGCTGCCAGCTGTCAAGATCTTGGGTTTCTGGAGGAGAAAATCGAAGCAGCAGACTTCCTGGAGGATGAAGACCGGAGATGTGAGATATGCGGGAGGTCGCTGTTGGAGAAATCACCGTGGAATTCCTTCCGGAACAATGAGGCAACAATTGCGGCTGTTCTCCC
Source organism: Lemna minuta (assembly GCA_024174645.1). Lineage (NCBI taxonomy): Eukaryota > Viridiplantae > Streptophyta > Magnoliopsida > Alismatales > Araceae > Lemna > Lemna minuta. Next base: position 4,824,634 of record CM044111.1, on the reverse strand, counting down.
CTGTGGTGATATCTTTCATGCAGAGTGCTTGGAGGAGACAACTCCATGGATGCGAACTCGAGATCCGCCGTGTCCGATCTGTGAGGAAGGGTTTGTATTCGCTCGACCTCTGGAGGAGGCGCTGAGATGTGCAAGGAGACACAGGAGGAATGGTGGTGCCGCTATGGCTGTGCCACAGATTTCTGGCGGGAGGGGAAGGTATGGTTCCTTGCTGAAGGATTCCTTCAAGAGAGGGTGTAGGTTTTCATCTTGGCAAGGGTTTTGGAGGCAGAACAGGAGGGCTTGGACTTAGGATGTAGTTAGGGCTTTGCTTTGATTTTGGCAGGAAATTTGTGGGTTTGACATGCAATACTTGGCATATACACAGCGGGGTTGGGGCAACCATGATCTTGTTGGAATCATGATTGTCATCCATGAAAGATAGTGGGAGAGAACAAGCTGAAAAGATGAGTGGAGTCTGGAGAGGTAGTGAGATTAGTAATGGGAGGAAAAGATTATACCTTGCAATTGCCCACTATAAAGCTGTTTTGGACCCGCCTTGCCCATGGCTTGAATGAATTGTGCTGTGGTGTTGTTTGTGCTGAGAATCTGATATAATGATTGATGTCATGCTTTTTCATGGGAAAAGGTCAAAGAAAAATAAGAAATATTTTTGTTATTGAAACAAAGTAAAAAGAAGAAAAAATAAGAAGAAGAAAGGGGAAAATGCAGAAAAAAGGGGAATGTGCTACAAAGAGAAAAAGAAAAGGATCATTTCTGCCTTCTAAAGGAAAATAATAAATGTTTTGAGTAGGGGTTACGTCTCTAAGTTGGTAGAATCTATCCACTCTAAGACCAATGCACAAAGGAAGTGATTAAATTTGTATCTAAACAAATATTTTCATGATACGGTTTCCCAAGGTTGAGAATTAGAGATGGAGAATTGCACTTCTATAATGCTAAGTTTTTTCTAAATTATTGAGAAAATATGGAGTACATCTCTAAGTTACGATCCCTTATCACCTCCAAGCCAATATGCAAGTAGAAGTGAGCAATAGAGAAGTGAAGAATATCCTAATCAAGATCTTGGAAAAAGAAAACCCTGATTGATGAAATAGAAACCACGAGTACATGTCATAGGTATAGAAGAGAAGAAAAAGAATGAGAATATGTCCTATGTAGAACTAATTCCTCTAAAAGGGTTATTGATCTTTACTCTAACACTCTCTCTCAAGCTAGAGCGTATAGATCAGATATGCCCAACTTGGTGTGTTAGGAGTCATAGGAGATACTGTTGAGAGGTTTGGTGAAAATGTTAGCCAATTTGTTAGACGATGCAACATGTGGTGTGGAGATGGCACCCTTGAGGACTTTGTCCCAAATGTAGTGATAGTCTTGCCATGTGTGGTTTGGTCGCTCATGAAATGTAGGGCTACTTACAATAAAGATGTCAACTTGGTTGTCACGATATAAAGGCATAGGTGTTTGAGAGATAACACCCGACTCTTGAAGAAGAGACTTAAGTCATATCAACTCACAAGTAGTGTTGCACATGATGAAATTTTTTGCCCTCTATAATAGAGTAGAAAACAACCTTTCACTTTGAAGATATCTAGGTGACTAAATTGCCACTAACACAAGTGCAATAAGCAATAGTAGACTTTTGATCTCTTCGGCCCCGAGTATCTCATGAGTTTACGTAAGCTTTAACTTAAAGATGACCATGTGTTTATAGACGAGTCCCTTGCCAAGTGCTCACTTTATATAAGCCAAAACTTGTAAATTGCCTACTCAATGCACTTTACTAAGTTCCTCTGTAAATTGACTGTGGACACCAACCATAGATCAATATCAGGGTGATTCACTATCACGTATATCAGCTTCTTGCCAATTGTCGATAACAAGTGAAATCCTCTAGCATTGGAGAACTAGTATCCCAAGACCTTGGCTGAGCCTCCATTGGTAAAGTCACAAAGTTTACTCTCAAGTAATCCTATTTCTTGCAAAAGATTAAGGGCATATTCCTCAAGTAAAGGCTAATTTTCTTAATTGGTAAGATGACTCAATCACGAGGAAGTAACATGGGGTCTACAAATCCTATGTCACAAAGTGTTGATTAAGATAAGCTCTGGCAATTGGGAAGGCCTGCCTTATCACTATTTTCAAAAGAATATCATCAACCTGAACGACTAGTAGCATAACACCTCCATACATGGTCATGTGCATCACAATCAAATCGACTATGCAAGGGATAAACCCATAGGCGGTGAAAAGACAACTAAACTTTACAACTAGGCATAGGGACTTTTTTTAAGTTCATAAATAGCATGAAAATTTAAACAAACCTTAGAAAACTCTTGTTGAGCATACATACCTTGGAGGTTACTCTATAAAGACTTTTTTGTTCAGGTCACCATAAAAATGCGTTGGAGTTATCCAATTGATGCAAAGGCCATTCTTGGTTAATTACTAGAGATAAGAGAAGCCCAATAGAGTTTAAGCAAATCACTAGAGAGAATGTCTCAACATAGTCAATGCCATTAACTTGAGTGAACCCTCTGGCTGCTAGTTGTGCCTTGTGATGAGCCATGATAACAGGCAAAAATGTGTATCTAAGCCATCCATTTTAGTAGCATTTTGGTAATTAAATGTCATAATTTTGTCATTATTTTGCATGTTATCATGATGTTATGCCCGGAATAAAGATTTCCATTGCACTTAACAATGGAAGAGTTAGTTACAAATAATTAGGGCTGTTATGATAAATTTTAAGAAATAAGTACTTTCAAAAATAATTACTTTCACAACCATTTTTTGGACAGAATAATTTTCTTTTTACATCAATAATTACCTTCATAAACTTTTTTTTATTTCAGTTTATGTTACTAATGCCCTCAATGGGCCGGTTTGTACTGATGAGTTTTTGAGGCACTATGGACAGGAAATGCACGCGGATGGTGTTAACAAATCACAGAATGGAGCATAAGGCTGCATACGACGATGTGTATGCAGCCAACTCGCATCTTACTTGTGGGGTACGAGATTCACATATGCAAGAAAACCTCCACCAATCAATGTGAAGAAGAGAAGAAGCTGAGAACTTGTAGCATGCAACACAGACGGGCATGCGGAGCAATGCGTATCGAAGGACATAACAAATTTTGCAACAGAAGCGTCGCAACTTCGAAACGTATTAAGAGGAAGGGGAGATGATTCTTCGAAACCCAATGAACCATTGGCCTGGAGGACACAAGCGAGGTTAAGATCCATTGTAGAGATTAGTGAAGACGTCGAGTAGCTCATCGAGTTGATGACTTCCATTCAAAACTACAAAGATGTTGGTTAGAATTGGTTTAGGTTTAGAAATTATGTTTTGATTCTTTTTTTTTCTCTCAAATAGAATCAATTCTTCACTGGATCTGTTGATTGAAGTGGATTCTTACAGCATTTAGAATTTGTTTTTAGAATCTTTTGGAGTTCGATTCAAATCAATTTTCAGTTTTAGATTGTTAGTTCTTTTAAATTCCGTCAGTGTTTTCTTTTCTTTTCTCTTAAATTGAATCATTTCTTCACTGGATTTGCTGATTGAAGTCGATTCTTACAACATTTATAATTTGTTTTTAGAATCTTTTTGAGTTTCATTTAAATCAATTTTAGGTTTTAGATTGTTAGTTCTTTAATTCAGTCAGTATTATCATTTTCTTTTAGGCAGAAAACGAAAAGAAAATTTAAAGAAATAAAATCTCTACTCTATTTATCCATTTCATATTTGAATTCACTAAGAAAACTCAAGTACTGCTTTGTTTTAGTCAAACTATATCGGATGTAATTTGAGAAGATTTAAAATACGTATGATTCTCTATTAATTAGATATAGTAAGAGGGAAATATGTTGTTAAATAAAAAAAAGACAATTGCAGAAATTTAGAAAGGTTAATAAGGATAAAATAGAATATAGGAGATTAAATCCATGACTAGAAGATGATTCTAATCTAAAGATTCATGATGAAAACATACTCTAGCATGTTCTTTGATCAAACACACCTTTGAGAACCCCACACATTTTGGCCAAACTTGGGGTCTTACATCTAACACGAGGAATAAATTAAAAAGAGAAGAAACTCACTAAAAATGATGTTCTATACACAAAGAACTATCGATTGGTGCCTTCTTTCCTTTGGCAAGACATGATAGCAGCACATAATGAAATATTAAAAAACCTAAATTTTGTGTGTCAAAATTTAATTAAGTCACTATGAGGGTGGAGAGTATGAAATCATGGTTATGCTCACAAAATTTCAATCCCGAACTCCTTCCGGACCATGATATATCATGGTTTCAATTGGAACATTTTTGCCATTGATTTTTCCTAAAAACATGCTTGAATTGATCACATCCATCTGATTTAATCATATCTTGATCGAGAGTTCTAGATTTGCACCATTTTTAAGCCTTGTTGTGGATGAGAGCAAAATACCCTTGTATTGTATATGGAAAAGATAGTACATAAGTTCTTATATAGGAAATGAAGAGGAGGGCCCTAAATGGGCTGAGAGCCCGATACCATTATCAGACACTCTCCCTCAAGGTGAAGCATATAAATAAAAACATGTCTAGCTTGGTACACATGACATCATAAGAGTTCGCATCTAGACTCTTCATGGAAATGTGCAGAAGCTGATGAGATGATTCCACACGAGCAGTGGAGATGACTATGAGCACAACCTTTTCTTTAATCTAGTGACAGTGAATCTCAATGTGCTTTGTATGCTAATGAAAAGTGGAATTGTGATGACATGCAATCATAACATGCAATTACATGATTATTAATAAAAATTACGACATAAAACATTCAATTTTTATGCATGTTATCATACTTTGAGTGCATATATATCATTTCATGGAAATTTAAGTTATAATCTAAAAAATGTACTATTTTAGAGATAATTATGCATTTTTAAGAATAAATTTTTAAATTAGATTATTCCCATCTATATTTGATATTATAATTGGGTTTTAATGTTGTATAATAAGAGAAAATACTTTTTAGATACTCATTAATTTTTCTAAGTTTGAATTTTTAAGAGAAGTGAGTGTATTTTTGAGATAAAAATTTATTCTCTGGTTATTTAAATAATTTGATTTTATAATAATAGATAATTTAATTTCTGATCCAATGAAATAAATTTATATTAATTTGGAGTTATATTTTAAAATTTATGAATTTTCTAATTTTTATGGATTTTTCTAGATTGTTTCTGAATTTTTTTGAATTTAAAATCGATTTATTTGATTTAAATAAATTAAAATAATATTTTTAATTTTCGCTTGCTGACGTGGCATGAGCAGAAAAAAGCACGCCACATGGCGACATATGAGACCGCCACGTGTGGACACGTGTACGCGTGTGCGAGAGCGCACATGTGTGTGTGTATGCACGTGTGCGCATGTGTGCGCACATGTGTGTGAGTGTGTGTGTAATTAAGGAGAAAGCACCCTGTTAAGGATTTTTGCTAACTCCTGAATTATGCACACCTTATATACACATATTTTCTTTTTAATTTCTGTCATATGGGACTATGCTTTTGTGTTTTAAATTTGTAGGTGACATGGCAGCGTGTGGAGTGTCTGATCGTGCAATTAAAACACAACCGTAAATCGTCACTTAAAGCAAGGGGTATGTGGCGCATTCTTACTCGTCGGGGAATCGTTTTTAAAATGATTTAACCTCAGCCATTGATCTATGGAGTTATAACGGCTGAGATTAAAACCGACGAAAATGCATCCGAAGCGTGAGATCAAGATCCAACGGATGGCGTTTCAAGCGTTACTTCTAAAGTGCACGACGCAGTGAATCTCGACGGTCCATCTCCGATCCAACATACCATGACTTAACCGTAACGATTCGCATCTTTGCATTTCATCAAAGCCGTTGATCGAAGATTAAATGCTCCATCTGATGGTTACGCCCAAATATGCTATAAATTGAGATGTTCTTCGACATTGTAATGCATTCTTGGATGTTTTCGAGTAATTGAACTGTTTAGACACCACCATCCTTGAATCTCTTGCTTCCAATCACTTAAAGACTCATTTTTCACGTTGAAAAAATGGTTGGAAGTGAGATTTTGTCGATAGAATAGGGAGAATTTGGCTCTTGAATGCCGATGAAAAAGCCTTGAATCTGACGATTAATTGGATCAGTTCGATCGCTATCTTAGGTTAGATTATGTGTTTTCCTCCTAATCTTTCATTATGTATCATTAAATTATAATTTAGGATCGTAGATTTAGTTAATTTTATTTTTAATTTTGGAATTCTTTCTCTTCGCGTTCGGAAATTTCTCTCTAATTTGCTCATCGATTTCTCTACGAATCTTGATCCAAATTATGTGATTTTTGATTCTCTGGATTTGTCTTTGAGTTCTCTTTCTAAATATATCAAAATCCCTAATTTCTCAACTTAATTCATGGTTTGATTTGATCGAATTTTAAAAGATATTTCAAAAGATATCTCAAAATTCTCTTATTTCTCTGTGGATTCGACCCTTATTCACCACTATACTTCCAAATTTCATGATAATTTTATAAAATTGGTGAGTTTGGTATTAGTTTTGACATGAATTGGTGTGTAATTAATGACCACATCAATTCATTTTGTTAAATTGTCCACGATGAAGATAGTGACATGCTTATCACAATGCATGTGCATTGGATAATGAGATGAGAAGCGAAGATCTTTAAGAAATGATCGAAGTCATATCATCTCTTGTGTGGTCTCGACCATAACTTGATACTTAAACTCTTTGCAGGAGCATGATACCACATTCTATTTTTGAGACCACTAGGTGATGAGGTTATCTCTAATATTCAGAAAATAGCTCGTAGTAGACTTATGATCTCCCTTGTCACTTGCATATCTAGAATCAAAGTAGGCTTCAGTACAAAAATGACTGTACCATTGATAGATGAATCCTCTTCTTGGGGCTTATTAGATGTATGTGAGAACCTGTAGATCTCCCTCCCAATAAACTCTTTTAGGTTCTTGCATGAACTAGCTCAGAACACTAACAGTGTATAGGATGTCAAGGTGAGTGATGGTGAGATTGGACAAAAATCTTTGATCACCATTAGCATCAAAGAGTGGAGACGATGTATCCTAGAACTACAAGCAACCATTCATTGGTGAGGTCTCTATCTAGCACTTAAGAAGTCTTGTTTCTTGAAGCATGTCAAGGGCATACTTGCGCTAGGTCAAAGTGAGCTTATTTTCCTAATGTGCAAACTCAATCGCAATAAAGTATTTGTGAATAAATCTTGGTAACAGGAATACCAATGTCATTACTCTTAGTCAAAAGAATATCATCATCATAGACTATAAGAAAGACTATCCGTAGTCTTCCTAGTGAGTACTATAGGATCAATAGTGCATGATATGAAGCCAAATGAGGAGAGAAGGCCACTAAACTTGGCAAACTATATGCATGGACTATGCTTGAACTTGTAAATAGCTTATCAAATGAAACACACCTTGGATGACTCCTCTTGAGAAACATACCTGAGAGTTGCTCCATAAAGACCTATCCTTAAGATCACCATAGAGATAGGTGTGATAAATATCTAATTGGTGGAGAGACCAAGCCTAATTGATGGCATTGAGAGAGGAGCACGCAAAAAAACTTGAGATGAACGGCGAGGGAGAGCATCTCGTGTAGTCAATGCCATATGCTTGGGTGAAGCTATGAGTAATTAGATGAGCCTTGTGATGTGCAATGGTACTATCATGATGACATTTGAGGGTAAAGACCCACTTTCATGTGATTTTGTTTTTATCTACTAGATGAGGAACCAAGGTCCAAGTCCCTTGAGAAATGAAGGCCTCCACCTTCAAGTTCATCCTTGTTTCCCATACAGATACTTGTGCTGTCTCAACATGCGATCATCAAATTGACTCAAAGGCTACCAAAAGGATGAAGACATGAAAGGTGGGAGAACATCTATCAAGGTGAACAGAGTGAGAAGTGTGATGGCGAGCAGAAGTACATGTACCCTTGTGAAAGGTGATGGGAAGGTAAAGATCATTAGGAGGGGATTGGAAAGCAACATCTGGGGTTGGTGAGGTCATGGTGGAGGAGGGGGACATTGGATTTTGTAGTTTGGAGAGGAGGAGACGGGCTGAGCTGAGGAACCAAGAGGAGAAGGAAAGGAGATGGAGATAGGGGAGGAGAGGGAATTGAAGGGAGGGGATCAACAATGACCTCCAAGGGAGGGAAGCCAGGCGGAGGAGATGCAATGGCAAGAGTCGGAAAAATCAAGGGAGAGGAGAAGAAAGAGAGTCCTCAATGGAAGGTGACATTGCTAGAAGTCAAATAGCAATAAGTGTCAGGAAAGTACACTCGATAGCCCTTTTATATCTTGGAATAATCAACAAATATACCTTTGAGAGTGCGAGTAGTGATAACGTGTCATTGAATACATTCATTTTTATTATTATAAATGGGGTTTTAACTCACAATTCTTGTTAATATAATGCATGTTATCATGTTTTTATGATATTTTTTGCATTCATCATTTCATTCCACTCATATACGCAACTTACATCTTTTCAGTGCTAATTTAGTTAAAAATAAAAATATATCATGCATCACTGTTTTCAATTACTTATACTATGAGACTAACCCCGTTTTGACTCTTTCAAAGTCAATTGGTTGAATTTTCACAATTTCTATAAGTTATATGGATGTAGGGACATAGGTATGCAAGTAGGAAGCATGGATATGAATGACAGTAAGAGGGAAGAGGAAACAACTCTTCACTAAATTTGAACACGAAGCCAACCATATTTTTATGAAATGCGATAAATGAGGTTTAGATTTGATAGAGGGATCATCATAATCTTATTAGGATGATCCAAAACTGATTTATAGTGAATATTTGGGTTAACCTTATTTTTAACGAGGTTGACCAAATTTAATTTTTATTAATTGAGACCTTAATTTTTTTTCTCATGATTTTAGATATAGGATTTAATTCTTGATCCAATGGAGAAAATTTCGTGGAAAAAGGAGTTCTATTTTGTGAGATATTTAATTTCTAAGTTTAGAAATTTTCTAGAAATTTTTCTAAATTTTTTAGAGACTTTTTCGATTTGAGCATATTTACAAAAATGCCACTTTGATTTTTAAAGTAAAAATTTACTAAAATACCCTTATGATTTTTTAAATAGAAATTTGCACAAATGCCCATCCGCACTTATAAAGGCTGGCACACCTTTTTCTAGGTGCAATAAGAGGGTGTCAGGTGGCATGCTCTTATTGCACGATCTTAATCAACGACTAGGATCTCTCTAAATTAAAATCATAATATCTTATGATCTATATGGAGTTTTGAGCTGAAATTTTATGGCTAGATTCATCTTTTAACCCTCTATCCATCCATACCCTTAGATTGAAGAATCAAACTAGAAAAAAATGATTTTTATAATTGGACTCTTTCATCCCTCTTTACACTCAAACCCTAGGAACCCAACCATAAAAGCCTTCATTTTCTCTCTCCTTACATTTTTGGCTCTCTCTTAGTATCAGGCTACCAGAAAGAAAGGGAGAGATGGTCAAGGCCCAAGAAGGAGCATTGTTTGGTGCTCAATCTTGTAGTGGAGAAGGGAGCAAGCAAGGATCGTGATTGAAGCGGATCAAACATCACTTGTCCGAGGATGGGCACACCAACAAGGTTTGTGCACAAATCTAGATTAGATTTTAGCTTGTAAACATCTCCATATACAATAGACATGTGTTTTCTTTTTATTTTTATTTTTATTTTATTGTAGAGCTTCGATATCATCTTCGTCTGCGTCTCTCACTCTCATCATCGCCATTCTTTTGTCCATTTCTACCGCCATATATTCTTCTGATCTTTCCATCATATTCTCTATTTTCATCTCTAATAATCTAATTATCTCATATATTGTCTAATTTTTATCTTAATTCTAAGAGAAACTCAAAATTATCTCTCATATTCATCTCCACGTGCTCCATTTCAACTCACACATCTTCCTTCGCCCTCATCTTTCTTTTGAACATATAACCTCATTACTTTAACTTCCTGTAGATTCAACCCTTGCTGACCATATATTAAGTAAGGAAATGTATTTTATAACCTGAAATCGATGTACAATAATGACGAAAAACACATGCAATTGAGTTCATCTAGTGGCAAGTTTAGAGAGGGAAGTGCAATGATCTTGGACAAAGGCAACACAAAAGACCCAAGGAGAAATGGAGAAGAGAGGCAAGGGGGGTAAGAGACAGTCAAGGGGAATAGCGCCACTAAGAGGAGCATAGGAGAGTTGATTCTGAAGATAGGCGGCAATTATGAGGGTATCAGATCAAAAGTAAGATGTGACATACATCTCAATTAGTAGTATGTGATTGATATCAAGGAGTTGATGGTGTTTTCACTCAATGAGACCATTTTTTGCGAGGTATGATGACAAGTGAACTGATAGATAATTTCATAATTAGTGTAGAAGGTACTAAGAGAGGTTTGGACAAATTGGAGAGCATTATCAATACGGAGAATCTTCGACATGGTAGAATATTGAGTGACAACCATTTTGATTAAGTGGGTAGCCGTAGTTACAAGTGTAGAGTGATCGCACAAAAGGTTAACCCAATTCACATGGATGTAGTTATCAACAAAGAAAATATAGTAGCGATGAATAGAAATGGAAGAGGTTACAAGAGGGATCCTAAACATTATAGTGAAGAATATCAAGAGATATGAAGGAGGGGATGACGTCGCCACTAGAGAAAGAAGATTGATGATATTTCCCAATTCAAATGACTCGCACACAAACTGAGTAAGAGAAAGCCATGGTGAGGTCTTTTTAAATTTTTGAAAACATGGATGACCTCAAAAGCGATGCCACAAAAGGGAAGTAGTAGTAGTAGATGTAATAAAATGAGCTCGAAGGCTCAGTAAGGGTTCATCATAAACTAGGTATGGATTCCCTGGTTGTTCTCATGGCCTAGACCAATCGTCTATCTGTTGTACAAATCCTAAAAAATGCAATGAAAAGGAAATAAGGTAACTGTACATAGAAGAGCACAGATTCTAACACCAATGGAGAAAAGTTTCACTAGAAAACCAAGAACATAGAGGATTTGGTGAAGATAAAGGGAAGGAGTGACATGAGTAATACCATGGCCTTGAATTAGACAAGGTTGACTATCGACAATGGTAACGGGGGGGTTGGGAGGGGATAGGGTGGTATGATGATAAGAGTGATGGAGTCTCGGTCAAATGAGAGGAAACCCTTGAATTGATAATCCATGATGATGAAAACGAAGTAGGGAGAGCAAATGTACCTAATGTGGAGGGAGCTGGAAGCAAGATAAGGCTAGCTGAAGAAGAGGAATCGGTACTCCAAGAGGGGCAAAGCGCGTTATACTTGGCTAACATCCAGTTCACATGATATTGTGGAGCAGGAATGTTGGGTGGAGCTTGGGAAAGGGGATTAGAAGAGTCACAACTGCTTGGGTAGGAGGCTTGTCAAATTTTTTCCAAAATTTATTGGTAGGATGATTCTACTTGCCATAGTGAGGACATGGCAGGAGTTGTGGCGGTTCCCACAAGGAGGATGACTGTCATCTAAGTAGGGAGGCAACCATCATCACAAGCTTGTGGAGTAGAGACTGTCATAACTGAGGGAGGAGTTGTATGGTCTGGAGTAGAAGAGAGAGAGGGAAGGAAGGCATACAAGTTGTGACCCAAAGAGCAATAGAGAAAATGATAGTGAGGCAAGGTACATGATCACTATAGTGAAGAGAGCCCCTAATCTAGGATGCCATGGAGTGTCCAAGCCCATTGGGTTAGATGTCAGCATAAAGCTCCTTGCGATAACACTTTAGTAACACAAGGTTTGTGGTGGGAAGAGGATGATAAAGGTGGACCTCGTGATGTAAGGCTTGAAAGTAGACCAATTGGGCTTGAAGAGAGAGATCACCTTGCCTGCAAGTGAGAATAGAGTGCACCGACTTCATGTACGTGAGAGACTTGACGATGCTATGAAGCATCCAAGCGATAATGATTGAGTCTAATTGTGACTAAGAGGTATAAGATAGGTCGCAAAGCAGCGAAGGGCCATCCGTGAGATTATAAAGACTATGAGACTCAACAAAGAACTCGAAACCAGCAGCTCAAGCTGTCTAGTAATATTTTAGGCAAGCCAAGTAAGTTCTGATGTGATAGAAAGACAAGGTGTAAGACTCAATGGAGTAGGAGACATTATTTGTGGTGGAGTGTCAACACATAGTGATAGGACATGTGGTAGCGAAGTATCATAACCTGGAGATGAAGACGGTGGAGAAAATGTAGAACCCCTAGATGATGCCATAGATTGTTGTGGAAATTTGATAATATGTTGGGGCGAAGGATGTAGGCATGAATCCGGAGCCAAATGTGCTATGATAGGAAAATCAATAATAGAAATGCTTGAGAGCAGCGATGGTTGGAGACAATGATGGAGACGAAAGTGCATTGAAGTGAGAGGAGGTGGTGTGCTAGGAATGACAAATCGAGACCACGAGGTCGTTAAAAACACACGGTCAAGAGTCAAAATTAATACCAAACTCACCAATTTTATGAAATAATCAGGAATTGACAGGTATAGTGGTGAATAAGGGTCGAATCCACAGGGAATTAAGATAATTTTGAGGGATCTTGTCAAATTCAATCAAATCGGATGATGAAATGTGGATAGAAATTAGGGATTTTGATATTTTTGGAAAGAAAACTCGAAGAAGAATCCATGGAAAATCACTCGAAAATATCAAGATTCGCAGAGAAATCATCAAATGAACAAGAGAAAAATTTCTGAAAAATAAAATCGCGAGAAACTGAAATTGAAATTGAAATTGACTCAAATTATGAATTGAAATTGAAATCTAAAGCTATACGAAGGAAGATTATGATGAAACACGATCCCTAACCCAAGATTGTGCTCAAATTGATCCAATTAGCCGCTGTATCAAAGGCTTTTCATTCCACATTTGAAAACACAATCATTGATGTTCAAGCGTCAATTTCTTCCTATTCTCTCAATGAAATCTCACTCTCAAGCTCTCCGTGGATGCATAAATGAGTCTAGAAGCAATTGTAAGGAAGAGATTCAAGGGATTTGGTGTCTAAATTGTTCGATTACTCGAATTACCTTGGAATGGTTTACAATGTCGAAGAACATCTCAATTTATAGGGCGAATTGGGCGTAACCGTCTAATTGGCATTTAATCTTTGATCAATGGCTCTGATGAAATACACGATTATGAATTGTTATGATTAAGTCGTGGTCGTTGATCTTCGATGGAGTGCTGAGATGATGTCAAGTCGCGCATGTTATAAGTAACGTATTGAACCGTTTTCGCTTGATCTCGATCGGATGCTCCAGATGCGTTTCGTCGGTTTTAATCTCAGCTGTTATAACTCCTTAGATCAATGATTGAGATTAAATTATTTTTAAACGATTCGCCGACTAATGAGATTGTGCCACGTACCCATGCCTTTAAGTGACGATGAACGGTCACGATTATACGCGCGATTTGACGCTCCAGATTGCGCCACGTCACCTGCGCACTTATAAAATTGATTTTGATAATAAATAAATAAATTTTAAATTCAATAAAATTCATTAAAAATTCAGAAAAATTTAGAAAAAATCTAAAAAAATCTCTAAAAATTTGAAAATTCATGTCTTTCAAAATAAAATTCCAAATTAATCCAAATTTGTTTCATTGGATAAGAAATTGAATCATCTATGCTTTTAAAAAGTTAAATTTAATAAATAAAAATATAGATTTAATTTTTATTTAAAAAATACACTCATTTCTCTTAGATTTTAAAACTTAGAAAAATATATGAGTGTACGTAAAATGATTTCAATTATTATTTAACCTTTAAAACTAATTTATAATCTCAATTAAAGATGGGTTATGAAAATATTTATCCTTAATTCATCAGAATTGGCCCTAAATTAATGCATTTTGAGATTATAATGACTTTTTCATTGAATGATAGATAAACACTTAAAAATATGATAACATGCATTATAATGGAATGATTTATGCCTTAATTTGCATTAATAATCATGTCTTTCATGTTTAATTAGCATGCTATCAAGGTGGTGGGCTAGGAATGAAGATTACAAAGCTTGATGATGATGGCAATAGCAAGAGAAGTTATTACTTTGATACCATGTTAATGGTGGAAGCAAGAAACCCTAGATTTGTATAAGAAAAATAGAGTACATAGGTCATTAAAAAGGAAGTGAAGATGAGGGGCCCTAAAATGGGCTAGGAGCCTGATACCACTATTAGTCAAGCCCCTCATTCATCAAGAGGAGAGAGAGAGAGAGAATGATTTTAATGAGAGATAGGAAATTTGATGGATACTATGTGGCCAATCACATTTTCATCTTTCATTTATATTCATTGAAATGAACTTTTATTTATTGCCATTCTTGTGTGATGTTTGCAATCAAGTCCATGAACATTTGCAATGATCAAGTGAATTATGATAAGATCATAATACCGTGATCGCTTGTCTTTAAACATATGTTCTAAATATTGCTATTTTTGAGATATTTGAGAAGGACATCGAATTATCTAGAAAGAATACCACTATATGATCTGACTCATATGATGAGTATGGCTAATCCTGTGGCCATCGATGTTGAGACGTCAAGGATAGATAGTGGGTGCTCTTTGGAGAATCCCTGAATGTTATTATACCAAATTTTCAATCATGTTGATTCATGTTATAGTTGTGTAGGTGGTGTTAGATATAATCTCTATTACGTAGACATAGGCATGTATTATTGTGGATTAGCTATCATTATAATCCCATTAAGCGATTCAATTATGTTTTAATCTGGGGATTACAACATTCATTTATGTGTGTGGAGGTTAATTATGTGTAGAGGCAGTAAATCAGTCATTAGTCATTAATGGGCTGACGAATGACTGATTAGAGGCTTAAGCTTCCCTCCATCTCTATAAATAGGAGGCCATAGTCCACTTGGATAACCTGATGCTCATAAACCTCAAGAGAGAATCCCATTTCCTCTAGACGTTACATCAGGGATATTCAAGAAGACTATTCTCCACTTTAGTAATCTACTTTAGATGGAGATTGATCCGGTGAATCCACGTACGCGTTTAATTCTGGTTTATGAATCTGATTATTCTGATGAATCATGATGCATATTGAAGTTCCAACAGGTGGTCCTTTGACCTAAGACACCAAAGACATCTTGTGGATGGATGATCGTGTTTTGACTATGACTTAAGAATCTCTAGCCATGGGATCTCCAAAACGTCATAGATTGGATATGACATGTAGTCCTCGAAGGTGATTGAGTGGTTAAGATGGGATCGTCCGCCCTCAGTATATGAGAAGATCATTTTAAGGAATAAGATGCGGTTAAATCCTTGGCCAAGGTAGTGGAAATATTAGAGAACTTGTTCTCAATGATTTCCTACTCGCATTAGTACTAATTGAGTGATCGATTAGGGTTTATCAATTAACCGTACCCTAAGTCATTCACGAGTCTCATGCAGATGAAGGATTATATGTATACGGTTACCAATGATGACATGGTTCCATGAAAGAGTTCTAATATACTCCATATCTCCTAGAGCATGCGGGGTAGCTTCGCACCCACAGGGCTGGCGACTCAACCTGTCGATTGGGTTAAATCGATCCTTAGTCAATTAATCTATATGTTGATATAGTTAACTAATAATGAAGACCAATAAGTGTTATTGGGTTGATACAGTCATTAATTGGTGAGATATATGGACCTTGAGGGTCACACACATAAGGTCAATGGACGTTGATGGATATAGACATAATAATAAGGGTTTTTATAAAAATTTCACATTCTTAAAGTCTAGAAATAGGGGGAGAACAACCCTAATAGAGGTGCCCATGAAAGCCTAGTGGAAATTCTTCCCTCTCTTCTCTTCCTCTCATGGTGACAAGTGTTCAAGAGGAGATCCAATCGTCCAGAGACCGTGTAGGTACCACTAGAGGTTAGACACTTGAACGGTTGATGAACTCTTTGAAATGATCCATGTAAGTATGAATTTTATTCTATAGTAGATGATAGGATCACCTAGAATGGACGATGAGATCATCTATTCTTGGTGTTTCAACTCTGTTGAATGTTTTGATTCAACATCTTCTGCTGTAATCATTGTTTTGGTTGAAAACTTGGAGAGCTTGTTGAGCCTCAGATCCTAGTAAAATCATCTTTACAAAGCACAAAGTGCACAAGATTGCGTCAAATCCTCTTGTCACTCATTCCTTAGATTTTTTTATATTAGAGAGCGAATCCAAACCCCCCACGCTTGTCCCAAGAGGAGACAATCCCCGTAAGTCTCTCCTCACCCTATTAGTCTCCTAGCAGCTATTACTAAGTGACCAAGTTAATCAGATCAAAGTTCAAACACGAGCTTTTAGTCTAACCCACTCACACTCTTGGTTAGTGACCTCACTTCACTATCATCTTTTGGTATGCCGCCGCTCATCCTATCCTCATGGGCCAACTCCTAGAGCTCTTCACACTGCTCCCGACTCACATTCAGGCCAACCTACCTCTTTGAAGACCTCGAGCCTCGCCATTGATCCATGCACACTCCTATTAGGTCATTCATCCATGATCCCACATGATCCTTCAAGCTGAAGAACAAGGATGCCTCGAGTTGGCTTTTTTGGTGTACTCCATATCAGCACAAATGAGGAACAAATATCATCAAGTAATCTGAATTTAAAAAAGGGAACTAAAAATTATTAAAAATGAAAAACTCCATGATGGGTTGGCTGTTGACTTGATGCCTTTGACTTGGACTTTCTCTGGATTGCCTTGACTTTTGACGCGTTTGCTCTTGAATGTCTAAATTATGATTAATGAAAATTAAATGAATCGTAAAGGATCATATATGCTCCTATTTTATGATCCTCAATGTATCTATATGATGATGAATAGTATATAAACCTCACACTACGATTGAATGTTAGTCTTTCAAGTGACTTAAAATGTTTCTTCTATAATACTTAATATGATTTGAATAGTACTAATAAGATAATGACAAACTCAACTAAAATTCTAGATTAAAGATTCAATATAAACTCAACTAAGCTTAAGATTTTTGAAATGATAAAGAGAAGTCCATAAGTTAGACCAAGAAAGAAATCAGTTTTGATAGCCAATAGAAGATAAATTTCAATACTTTAGAAAATGTGCTGAAATAAGAAATCAATCCTAAAAAAGTTTCAAATAGTTCTAATCAGTCCTAAAATCTCAAAGGAAAAAAAATCAGACCTAATTGAATCATAAATGAAAAGTGTAATTACATGCATCAATAAATAAAAGTTAAAATCAGAAACAACGATGATTTGAATCTATAATCTGACTTTAATTTAATCAATAGTAATAGCTGTAACAAGATTAATATTATGCTTTTCATTACATGAAGATACAACCAAAATTGAAGTCAATGATGTGAAATCTAATTAATCCTAAAAACATCAAAATGAAATTCTTTTGAAAATGAAGATTACAAGAGAAAGGAAAAGAAGAAATATAGGGTGATTTTCAAGTGAGGAAAATGAAAGAGAAATATTAATCACATATTCTGTTGTATAGATTAAAATATACAAAAAAATATTTGATTGGGTGATTTCTTTATTTAAAATAAAATGATTAGTAGTAGAGTGATGAAAATTGAATTGATGAATTTCTAGATTAAAAAGGAAGATAATATTGAAAAGCATAAAATTACATTAAAATCATGAAAAAGAAAATAATTATGATAAAAAAGGAACAAAAGGAGGGAAAAAATCAAAGATAAGAATAAAACATAAAATTATGAAAGAGAAAATTTCAAAAAAAATGCTAACCATGATCATACGTAAATAATTTTTTTATAAAAAAAACCACAATTCTAAATTCAATCCACACACAAAAACCAAGAATTGTTTTGAAAAATGGACTCAAAACTTATGCATGGCACCCAAAATCGAAAGACGATTTCAAACTAGAATCTTTTAGAGATGATTTAGTTGGAGATCACTTCATGTATAAATTTTGGGAGAACTGATAACATGATATTTATGCATGTAATTATATGATAATTAATGAAAATTAATGCATTAATCTTTACAAATATATGCATGTTATCATCTTTTAAGCATATTTCTATCATTTTGTGTAAATTCATGTTATGATCTAAAAATACATCAATTTATGGATTATTATGCATAATTAAACATTATAATCTTTAATCCTAATTATATTTATGATCATAATCATGTTTTAAGAGTGAAAATATAAGAGAAAATGACTTTTATTTACATTTATGTGTATATATGAATTTATTTTATATAATACATAAATGTATAAAATTAATATAAATTTATTCTCTTATTATTTTAATAATTTGACCTTTTATAATGATAGATTATTCAATTCTGAATCAAATAAAACAAATTTAAACTAATTTGGAGTTATATTTAGAAAGTTATGAATTTTATAATTTTAAGGAATTTTTCTGGAATTTTTATGAATTTATTTGATTTTTATTTCGATTTTTAATATTTAAATTAATAAAAAAAGAGCAAAAATGGGGGTTGAATCGCGCGTGTGCACGTGGCATCGCCACGTGGACAGGCGCGAGCGCCTGCGTGGCGCGGAGGTGACGCGTGGCACTGTGACGTGGCGCATATTTCATAGTTACACTATATATACATTTACATAACATATAGGTCTTTCGATTATCGGAAGACGAGATTATTAAATGCCCTTATCCGTCTTACTATAGATAGTGAAGATTTTCTGCCATTTTCCCCGTGTGGGACTAATCTATCAATTTCAGGTAAACGTGGAGCGGTGGATGGAATCGCGATAAGCAATCGGCGTTGATGCGATGGACACGAGGTCCACGGGATCCTTAATCAAGCACGTGGGTTAAAATTCACTTAAGTGAATTCATCAGGGCCGTCGATCACCTGAGTTATAACGGTTGAGATTACTTCTGATCGATGGACTTCTCGAGACATCACGACCGTTGGATCAAAAATCCAACGGACGATCAAAATCGAAGCCTTTTCTTCTTCATGCGATGAGATCGCATCTAGATCCTTGATTTGCGATCAAACGCCCAGAAATTGATCGCAACGATTCGTGAAGAGACGTCTCATCACAATCATTGATCACGATGAGTCCATCAGATCCAACGTCCACACTCATTTTCGCCTCTTTAAATTCAGTTCTTTGCGGCGGAAGAACTTGCCCATGAATCTTCTTCAAATTCTCTTTGTGTAGATGATCATTTCATGCGCCATTTCTTTCCTTGTAATTGAAACTTGTTTCCGCTTCATTTAAGTGCATAAATTTCAAGTTTGATCGAGGGAGAAGGAAGAAATCACATCTTGAACATCAATATTTGTCTTCGAAAAATTTGGAATGAAAAGCCTTGCATCTGGGGATTAGTTGGATCATTTTGAAGGCTAATTTGGGTTAGGTTGCGTGATTTCCTCTTAATCTTTCATCATTTAATGTTAATTTTCATTTTAGCATCGTAGATTAGTTTAATTTTAGTTTAATTTTCAGTTTTTAATCGTTTTTCGAAACGAAATTTTCTCTAAACTTCAAACTTCGATTTCTCTTCGAATTCTTATCCAAATCACCTGATTTTTGATTCCGTGGATTTTAAATTGAGTTATCCTTCTTAATATTATAAAATCCCTAATTTCTAAACTCATTTCATCATCCAATTTGACCAAATTTCAAAGATATCTCTCAAATTTCCCTAATTCTCCGTGGATTCGACCCTCAATTACCATTATACTAATTAATTACTTTGATTAATCATAAATTGGTAAGTTTAGGACTTTTTTTGACACTGAATTGCGTGCATTCAATGACCATACGATTTAGTCTCTTCAAGGACCTACCAGGAGAAGGCTTGAGAGGAATTGCCAAGAGTAGAGGAAGATCGCCTCAAAGAATGAAGATGAGAGATCTTGTTTTGTAGTGATAGATTTCTTTGGCTTGTTGGAAATGGGGGAGAAGTGTTAGCAAGGTTTTTTCTAAGGTTTTCCCTTTTTCAAAATTATAATAAAATAATGATTCTTAGATAGAGGATACAAAAATGGAATTAAAATAGGAAAATACAAAATAAAAATAAGGTTAGGGAAAATGTAATTAAAAATAGGAATAGGGAAAATTTTATCTTGAGATGCTTTTAATTTACTTTGTTAAGTTGAATATTTAAAATAAATAAGAAATTTGTTTAGAATTCCAATCTGTAATTGTTAGGAAGGCTTACTCTAGGTTTTCCCAGTTTTCGCCTATGTTTCAATGTCGATGTGCATTTGTTGTTCAAGCCGTTAAGTACCTACAATGATGAAAATATAACTTCCTCTAGCACTGTCTCAACTTAACAATATTGCATGAAATAAATGGAATAAATAGATAAATTATCAAAGTACGGTTTAACTTACACATAACACCTGAAATAAAATATAAAATGAAAGAAAAGTGATTTTTGCATTAGAATTCGCTTGTCCTCTTCTTCTATCTTCATTCTCATCATTATTTTTTCATACCTTGGATCACGAAAATTCATGCACATATGATTAAATCATCCTTGTTTAACCTTCTAAAAGGTCAAACAACAAATATGGATAAAACGAACTAAAATTTCAAGCCAATTTGGGTTATTGATAACATGCAATCTTAACATGATAAAACATGATTATTAATGCAAATTAAGGCATAAAACATTACATTTATGTGCATGTTATCATATTTTGAGTGCATTTCTATCATTCTATGTAATTTTATGTTATAATCTCAAAATGCGTTAATTTAGGGTTAATTATGATGAATTAAAGATTAAAGATTTTATAACCCATATTTAGTTGAGATTATAAATGGTTTTTAAAGTTAAATAAAAGGAGAAATCATTTTTATAAACATTCATTTAATTTTCGAAAGTTAAAATCTTAAAGAAATGAATGTATTTTTGAAATAAGTATTAAATCTCTTGTTATTTAAATAATTTGACTTTTTATAATGATAGATAATTAAATTTCAGATCAAATGAAAGAAATTTGGATTAATTTGGAGTTGTATTTTAAAAGATATGATTTTTACAATTTTAGGGATTTTTTTTCTGGATTTTTCCTGATTTTTATGATTTTATTTTCTATTTAAAAATGCTTAAAATAAATAAATAAAAAAAGCAAAAACCGCGGGGGTCCCACGCGGGTGCGACGTGGCATGCAAGGCCACGTGGCAGAGTCACGCGGACCCGCGCAGCGCTTACGTGGCACATTATATCTATAATATTTATTTATTACATATATACGTAAAATGGGTCTTCAGCCTTCCCTAGATGGGAAGGGTTATTAACCCTTTAAACCGTTGGGTGTTATAAACCCGACGGTTTTTCTATAATTATTACCGTGTGGGACTAATCCACAGGTTATACTTACCTTTCAGGTCGACGTGGACGTGCGCGGAGCGTTGGATTGGGCGGCGCGCAGGATCTCACGCGTCGATCGCGTGAGCGCGGTCCATGGATCAGAAATCAAAACACGTGCTATTTTAGGGCGTTATAACGGCCCTGATTTCAGCGACGTGGCGCGATAAGGAGCGCCGGATCGAACGAGCAATCGAACGAGGCGCGTCTATCGAATGCGCCGTGGACCACCGGATCAGATCAGGAGCACGTGTTTAATTAGGAGCGTTATAACGTCTACGATTTGATCTGGCGGGGAGCATCGTGACCGCTGGATCGCGATCCGACGGCGATAAATCAAGGCATTTTTAAACGTTTAATCGCACGGATGATCAGAGCCGTCGATCGAGATCGGACGGCTGGGACTTAATTGAAACGGTCCACGATGGACCATTTCATCGTAACCGTCGATCGAAACGATCGGACGGTTACGCCCAAATTTCCGTTAAATAGACTTGTTCTTCATCGATGTATGTATTCGAGTTGGATTTCAATCAAATTGACTTGTCTAGAAACCGATCCTCTCGTTTCTCTTAATTCCATCCTCTCCCTCTCTACATTCCGCATCCACAGAGGGTTTGAAATCAAGATTTGGTGGAAAATCGAAAGACAAATCGCAGCTTGAAGCTCGTCGTGACGTTCTTGGCGTTTTCGGTGATTCATCAGCTTAATCACCTCGTTTCGATCGCTAAACGGGTTTAGTGGAAGCGGTTTTTCCTAGATTATCTTCCTATTATCTTTAATTTTCGTTTTGATTAGGTTTTAGATTTCAATCTCATAAATTTTCATTCTAAATCACGATTTTAACGTCCAAAAATTTCTCTCCACTTCAAATTTCGATTTCTCCGCGAAATCAAGTCCAAATTCGATGATTCTTGATTCTGTGGAATCGATTTGAAGTCTTCTTTCTAAAAACACCATTTTCCCTAATTTCTCACCTCAGTTCATCATCCAATTTGACCAAATTTCAAAAGATATCTCAAAAATACCTTAATTCCCTATGGATTCGACCCTTATTTACCATTATACCCCTCAATTCACTCTTAATTCCCCAAATTGGTAAGTTCGGATTAATTTTTGTCACGAGACCGTGTGAAATCGACGACCTCACGGTCTCGTCTCGTCAGTTATAAACAATATGATATGATAAATGTAAAAATTTAATCAAAACCTAATAATATGCATGATGATGACGTGAATTATGCCTTAAAATAATCAAATAATAATGTGTTAAATGCATAAAAATGTGTGAATTATCCGAATCCAAATCAATATCCTCAAGTCAAGCTGCAATCCAGTAGGATAAGTAGGAGACATCACGTTGGGATGATGGTGTTATCAAATGATATACCATATTTTGGGTTTGAGAATCATTAAATCTAGATTCCCATGAATTGTAATTGAGGCTATCAAATATATAAGCTAGTTGAGTCAAGGAAGTTGTGACAAAATCTGGTACTAGATCAACTGTCAAAGGATGTGGAATTATTGGATGAAGAGTCACTAATGGTAGAACTAATGTAAATTCAATACGAGTATTTGCCATAAATATTGGTTTTAGAAAGCACAAAAACCATATCACAAAATAACATGAACAAGTGGATTCATAAAAAAAATTGGGTAAACTTTGACTCCTAGTGGACCTAAATTGGAGTTAAATTGACCAAGATATGCTCAAAATAGATTTCAAGGGGCTTTAATGGGTTAATGGACCGCCAAAAAGTCAAATATGAAATAATGAGGTCAACAATCTGATGTGGCATGAATCTTGAGGTGACAACAACGATCTCAAGGTGATGCATGAATCTCAAGGCGATGCGACTTTAGTGGGGGCATAGATCTCGAGGTGATTTGATGGAGATCAGGTAAGGATCTTAAGAAAGAAGAAGGGGAAAAAAGGATATTTGCAACACAATAAAACCCAAAATGGAGGCCCAAATTATGTCCAATCGGGAAAACTTGCGATCCTAGGAAAGGTCTCTGAATTAGGACCTAATGATGGTGAAAATAGGGTTTACAAGAAGAAATATTTTGCCCTTGAAGGAATGTGTCTCTAATATCATATAGATAGAGAAAATCATCAGTGATGAAATGGAAACAATGAGTATATATGTTTATATAGAAGAGAGAAGAGAGAGGATGAAATTAAGTCCCATGTGGGACTAATGCCTCTAAAAAAGCTTGTTTAGCTTTACTATAACAACTATAATTTAATCATATCGTAATGGTGGTGCCACTAATCATTTGATGAACTATGGGCCTCTTGACGGAGCGAATCCACGAGGTCGTTGAAAACATGCCGATAAGCATCAAAACATCTTCCAAACTCACCAATTTTAAGAAATAATCACCAATTAAGGAGTATAGTGGTGAATAAGGGTTGAATCTACAGACAATTAAGGTATTTTTTATGTATTCTTTGAAATTCGATCAAATCAGACAACAAAATGAGGTGAGAAATTAGAGATTTTGATATTTTTAGAAAGTTAACTGATAATCAAATCCATGGAATCAAAAATCACATAATTTGGATCAAGATTCGCAGAGAATTGACAAGCAAAGCTAAGATTCGCGAGCGCTTGCGTGGCACAGAGGTGACACATGTGCGATATTTACATATATTCATATTATATATGGTTATAGTACATATAAGCATTCCGTTTATCGGAACTCACTAACCCATATAATCCCTACACCTTATAAACCCATCCCCTCTCCTTAATTTTCTCCGTGTGGGACTATTAGTCTTTCATTTTGAATTTCAAGTGGCGTGGCTGATTGCGATGCGTTGGATCAAAAGCGCGTGGAATTATCGCGTGTGGATCACGTGGACGTAGAGTCCACTGGATCACATATCAAGCACGTGCCTTAATTGGGAGTTAAGTGAATCAATTGCGACCGTCCATCAAGGATTTATAACTGTCGAGATTTGAAGCGACTGATGGACTTCCGATTAAATCGCGATCGTTGGATGAAGATCCAATGGATGGATCGAAACGACGCGCCTCTTCTTCACTCGGTGCGGACACATCTCAGCCCTCCATCAACAATCGAACGGATGTGACTTAATCGCATCGTTTTGATCAAGCGGCGCATCATCTCAGCCGTTGATCGCGATGGACCGTTAGATCAAACGATTACGCCCAATTTTTCTTTAAATAGAACTGTTCTTCAAGAACGAAACTCACCCTTGGATTTTCGAGTGAAATCGATTTGTCTAGACACCACAAATTCAAGCGTCCATCGATTAAAATCTCTTCTTGACTCTTTTCCGCGTCCGAGGAGCATTTGAAATCAACAATTGATTGAAGGGAGGAAGGAGAAATCACATCTTTGAACGCCATCATTGTCTTCGAAATCTCAGAATGAAAATCCATGCATCTGACAATTAATTGGATCATTTCGAAGGCTACTTTGGGTAAGATTGCGTGATTTCATCTTAATATTTCATCATTTAGCATTAATTTTACATTTTGAATCGTAGATTAAGTTTAATTTGGTTTTAGTTTCAGTTTTTAATCATTTTCGGGATCGAGATTTTCATCGATCTTCAAAGTTCGATTACTCTGCGAATTCTTATCCAAATCACTAGATTTTTGATTCTGTGGATTCAAAATTGAGTTATCTTTCTCTATATAATAAAATGCCTAATTTCTAAACTCAATTTGTTGTCCGATTTAATCGAATTTCAAAGATATCTCTCAAATTTTCCCTAATTCTTTCGTGGATTCGACCCTTATTTACCATTATACCCTTCAACTTTGTGAATTAATCTTTAAATTGGTAAGTTTGGACTTTTTTTGACACGACATCGTGTGTATTCAGCGACCATACACTTATCGTTTCGTCAAGAGGAAGAAGAAGAGGGATGGAGAGGGAAAAGTTGTGGATTGGTGTGTGGATGAGAGAAAATGTGAGAGAGGGGGGGAAATTCGTGGATGATGAGAGAGAAAGAGTGGGGGAAGAATAAAACTTTAAAATTTTTACAAATTTCAAATTATGAGAGAGAGTTTGACAAGATCCACATAAATATGGAAAGAGAGAGAATTGTTCAACTCTTGAAGGGGTGTGTCTCTTCAAGGGGTGCCACCTTTTGAGGAGAAATTTTGACCCTCTTGAAAGGATGCCTTAAAAGCCACTTGTAAAGATGTGAGGGTGCCACTTGGAGGGTTTTAATTGGGCAAAAAAATTTTAGGGGTAATTTAGGTATAGTAATCTGCCCTAAAATCATGGGTTTCAGGTTGACTTGATCAAAGAAGGATCTATGATGCAAATAACTTGAAATTTGGGCAATCTAAAATTGCTTCCTATAGTTTAGGGATATGATTTGACTTGGTCAAAGGGGTTCCTAAATTTTAGGAAAGTCGTTTGACTTGGTCGACGGCTCAAAATTAAAGGTTTTAGGTCAAGAGTAGGGTTTGGCCAAGTTAAGAGAAGTATTTTAAGGAGTCTAAGGATTAAAGGTGGCACCCCCATCTTCATGGGCTTGCTCCTCTTCATGTCTTCAAAGTCTTTTGATATAAAAATTTCTTCTAATGATAGAGTCTTGAACTTCTTTGTTAGGATCAGCATGTTATTTACTTCATATGGATGACACCGAATCCTTGCATTTCTCCTTAAGTTGTAATGCTTTGTTGCCTCCTTGGGTGCTTCTCTTGTTATTGAGGTGTCCCTCACCATGGAATCTAATGCTATAGGACTAAAGCGCTCAAATCGATCCAATTTCTTGCCGGATCAAAGACATTTCAGGAATCAAAGAATTTGAAGATGATCATTGGCATTCAGGAATCAATTTCTCCCTATTCTCTCAACAAAATCTCACTTTCAAGCACTCCTTTGTCCCAGAAGCTTATCTAGAAGCTAAGGATAGCAAGAGATTCAAGAATTGTGGTGTCTAGGTAGTTTGATTACTAAAAAAACCCAAGAATTCTTTACATCATCGAAAAACATCTCAATTTATAGGGAGAAATTGGGCGTAACCATCCGATTCAACATTTAATCTTTGATTAATGGCTTTGATGAAACACAAATATGGGAAATGTTACAATTAAATCGTGTCTATTGGATCGAAGATGAACTGCTGAGATTGCGCCACATCGCGGGTAAAGAGAAAACACATGAAACGTCGTCCGTCTAATCTTGATCTAATGCTCTAGATGCGTTTCGTCGGTTTTAATCTCAGCCGTTATAACTCCTAAGATGAGCGTTTGAGATTAAATCATTTTAAAATGATTTTCCGACAAACCAGAGTGCACCATGTACCCCTTCACTTAAGTGATGATCGACGATCACGATTCAATCGCGTGATCGGAGGCTCCACACGTAGCCAAATAACATGTGCGCATAAAAACACAAAAATTGTCCCACATGATGAAAAATCAGAAGAATGTGCGCATACACAAGGTATGTGTACATAATGAGATAGCGAAAATCTTGAAAAGGGTGCTATCTCAGTATTTATACACACACGCCACACACACGCGCACACACGCGCACTCACACAGGCACGCACATGTACATGTGTGTGACATGTGGCGTTTTCATACGCTGCCATGTGGTATTGTTGTTTTGTTCTTGCCACGTCAACTGCCACGTCAACACACAATATAAAAAATAAATTTTATTATTTTAATTGAAAATAAATCGAATTAAATTCATTAAAAAATAAAAAAATTTGAGAAAAATCCCTAAAATAAAAAAATTCATTATTTTTAAAATACAACTCTAAATTAATCGAAATTTATTTTATTAGATCATCAATTAAATTATCTATCATTTTAAAAGGTCAAAGTCAATAAATAACAAGAGAATAAAGTTTTATTTAAAAAAATAAACTCATTTCTTTTAGAATTTAAAACTTAAAAAAATAAATGAGTATAGAAAAAGTGTTTTCTATTATTATTTAAATTGAAAACCTAATTATAATCTCAAATAAAAATCGAGATAATCTAATCATCAAAATTATTTCTGTGAATTTATCATAATTAGCCTTAAATTAGTGCATGTTTAGATTATAACTTAATTTTCAGCGAATGATAGATAAACACTCAAATATGATAACATGCATTGGAATGTAATATTTTATGCCTTAATTTGTATTATCATATTTTCATGTATAAAATGCATGTTATCACCTCTTAGAGTGCATGTATGACTCCCATTGAGATGTCAACATTTTGGTTTATCTATAGAAAAGAATGCTACCTTTTGGTTGTGCTTGAGCATAAGGCCTATTACGCCATTAAAAAACCTCTATCTATCATTGGACGAGGCTAGAAATCATACAATTTTTCATGAATGGCAAGAGGTAAGAAAGAATTCTTATGATGCTTATAAACGCTTCTCGATGATCCTTACCATTACATCTCCTGGTATTCTAGAGATTTGGGATTTGAGGTCAATAAGCCTTCTGAAATTTTGACTAAGACATCGAATGCAATATGATACATTGAATCGGATAGAGAAAACACCAAGGCACCAAAGAACCAATGCTCCTATTGTCTAGTATGTATGAGAAAAAAATCTGATAAGTTCAAAAGGTTAACTAAATTACATCGTTGCACGTGTATTTGGGCTCACGCAATGAAACTTATAATCTTTCCCTTAAATCTCCAATCTATATCAAGATATACGGCTCAATAAGGGGTCAAATCCTAGGAAGGCTATGTGTCAATTTCCAATTTTCCAAGTTTAGGTAAGAACTTATATCACATTCATAAAGTTCTACAATAATTTAGTTAAATTGGATATAAAAAAACTAATATTTATCGAAACTGAAACATGAATTTAACATTTCATGAGTTCAAGCTCTCTTGTAACTATCTCTTATTATCTTCTTTTCTTTCCCCTTTTCTAAAAATGAATTTTTTATGCTTAAAATGAGAAGAAAACTAAAATTTCTACGAAATTTGCTTTGACTTTGAACAAACAAGCAAGAAAGTTTGCAAGGATGTAAAGGAATAGAAAAGACTTGATGACTTAAAATCATAGAGTACATTTTTTTGTTTGATTTATTTGTTTTTGAAATTGAAATTACTTTGGAGTTTTAGTTTAAGATGCAAGACATTCGAAATGTGTGTAATTGGTTTTTTAGGCAAGGAAGAAAAAAAATGTCATCGAGTTAGATGAAAAAAGCGAGTTAAAGCCATTGAAAGTAATTTTGTTGTATTTAAGATTTCAGTTTATGGGAGGTTAGAAACCAATACATCTTAACAGCAAGGAAAATATGCTAAACTATCTCAAGATAAAAAAATTCCAAAAAATCAATATAAAAGAAAATTTAATGCTGTAACCTTAGTAAATCTAGGGTAATATAAGAATCCCAACCTAAATCAATCTCTAGTAGTCCTTATAACAACTTCAAATCATATTTGTTGAGATCTTTGAGTTGGAAAATTTTGCACAGACCTCCATGATCGCCGATCCTCAAATATGATAGTTTTGACCTCAAATTGCTTTGATTTCCATAGAAGAATGGCTCTAATGGATCTCTATTCTTGCTGTGTCCTCTAGGCTAACAATCTAGAACATAAATTGACTTTTTTCCCTCTTTTTTATATTTTTTGAACCCACAAAGAACACTTTCATGAGTTTGCTTAGGTGCCCCCCTACGTGTCACACCGCATGTATGGTTGTACTCTACATCGTGATTGGTCCTTGTTGCTTGCACGTGTTGCTTGTCCATAATCTTCAAAACCCGTAAGTGATAAGTGGCCTATTAAGGACAACAATTAAAAATTATGAAAATTGACTTATCTTTCTTTAAAACTAAAGGACTATTGTTAAAGAAAATATATTAGTTTTTCTTCATTGAAAAGGGAGAAAAATGAATCAATTAAAAGTATTGATAACCTCTTAAATTTTCTTTTACAACTTCCACATCATTTTGTACTCATGGTTGACCTTAGTATTTATCAATGATGCCTTTATCTCCTTTATCAAGATTTTTTTGTATGAACTCATGAAAACATGAAAAAAGTGGTTTTGACATTTTGAGCCTAAAATATGATGAAAATAATTACTTTAAATGCCATGTTTTTGTATGTTATCATAGCCCCCCACTTCACCTATTGCTAGTCCCTTAGCAATTATTGAGGTTTCAGCAGGAGACACATCAGTTTACCCTTGATTTTCATCATTATAAAAGGTATTTTAAGTGTCCCCTATCTGTGCCATGGCGTAATTCTTTCTCAAGAACCAACCAAAGGAGGACTGGGTTGACTAGCTCATGGGTCATCATTTTTATCAACTCTAATTGGGAGATCCTTTTTGCTAGAATTAGAAAGACTGAAATAAAATAGCAAAATTCCTCCTTCCACATGAGTTAAAGTTTCCCCTTTCCCATTGGTGCTCACCACTAGGGTTTAAATTATAGTTTTCTCAATCCACCCCTGTGCAAGAATTTTTTTAAAATATAAGGAAGAGCCTTATCCCCATTTTGGGTTTGTCCACTTATTGTGTGCTCAACATTTATTTCCTCAATACTGCTTGCAACTTATTTGCAGTTGGTGCCACCTACTTGGATATCAATATTTCTCTATAGCTTATTTCTCTCTTTTTTTGGCCTTGCACATGAGCAAATAGAGGATTGAAATTAATTTATCCCTTATTTTCATCATTGTCCAAAAAAACTTACTTGGCATCAAATCACTAACATACATGTGACAAATTGAGACCGTATGGTCATTGAAAACACACAGTCAAGATTCAAAATAATATCCAAACTCACCAATTTTAAGATTAAATCACGAATTGAGGGGTATATTGGTAAAGAAGGGTCGAATTCAAAGGGAATTAGGGGAATTTTTTAAGATCTCTTCGAAATTGATCAAATCGGACAATGAAAACGTGATAGAAATTAGGCAATTTGATATTTTTGGAAGGAGGACTCGAAGACGAATCTATGGAATAAAAAATCACCTAATTTGGATTTGATTTCATCGAATGAATGACGAAACTAAATCGTGCTGTCGTTGAATACACACGATGTTGTGTCAAAACAAAGTCCAAACTTACCAATTTAAAGATTAATTCATGAATTGAAGGGTATAATGGTAAATAAGGGTCGAATCCACAAACAATTAGGGAAATTTCTTAGATATCTTTGAAATTCAATCAAATCAGATGACGAATTGAGTTTAGAAATTAGGAAATTTAGTATATTAAAAAAGATAAATCAATTGCAAATCCACGGAATAAAAAATTGAGTGATTCGGATTAGAATTCGCAAAGTAATCGAAGTTTAAAAATGAGAGAAAATTTGATCGCGAAACTTCATGAAAAACCAAAATTAAAAGAAAATTAAACTTAATCTAGGATTCAAAATATAAGTCTAATGCTAAATGATGAAAGATTAAGATGAAAACATACAATGTAACCCAAAGCCGCGCTCAAAATGATCCGATTAATTGCCAGATCCATGGCTATTCATTTTGCGATTTCGAAGATGAAGATGACATTCAAGATGTGATTTCTCCTTATTCCCTCATTCAAATTCTGATTTCAAACACTCCTCGGATGTGAAAATGAGTCAAGTAGCTTAAGAAATCAAAAGACTCTCAGATTGTGGTGTCTAGACAGTTTGATTTGCTCAAAAATCCAAGATTGCTTCTTCGTCGCGAAGAGCATTCTAATTTATAGAAGAAATTGGGCGTAACTGTTGGATGCGTCGGTTCATTGCGATCAACGGTCGAGATCACGCGTCATTTGATGAATCGACGCGATTATGTTGCATCCATTCAATCTTTGATGGAGCGTCCATAGTGAGCCACGTCGCGCGTTTGAAGAGAAGCGTCATTTTGTTTCATCCGTCGGATCTTCATCTGGCGATCGCAACTAATCGAGAGGTCCATCGGGCACGATTAATCGTGACTGTTATAATTCAGTTGATGGACAACTGTGATTAAACTTCATTTAATCGAATCCAGGTCTCATAGGATGCTATCACCTACCCCTTGAATAAGTGACATCCGACGCATGTGATTAAATCATGCGTTCGGATGTCTTACATATTGCCACGTCACCTGAAATAAAATAGAAAGAAACATCGTCCCACACTAGATAAAATATTAGATTTTATCGAGTTTATAACCTATAAGGATTTAACGGGGTTAGCTTAAATCTGATTACGGATGCTCCTAACCCATTTATAAATCCGTGCACACTTGTCACGCACACACATGCGTGTCACGCACACACGTCATGCACACACGTCATGCACACACGTCCCACGTGTCACAGGGACACATGTCCACGCGTCACCACGTGGCTTCACTCTGCCACGTCAGCGCGCAGTAAACTCTCTTTTTAACTATTCTAAAATAAAAAAACAGAGTTACTTTAGTCCAGAAAAAATTCTAGAAAATTCCTAAAAATTGGAAAAATCATAACTTTCAAAATACAACTCCAAATTAATTCAAATTTGTTTTTTGGATCAGAAATTGAATAATCTATCATTATTAAAAGTGAAAATTTTAAAATAACAAGAGAATGAATTTTAATTAAATAAATACAATCATGTATCTTATAAAATAAATTTATAAAAATATATGAGTGTTAATACACATCTTTTCTCTTATCATTTAACCATGAAAATATAATTATGATCTCAAATATCAATAGTATTAAAATCACAATGTTTAATTATGCATAATTATCCATAAAATGATGTATTTTTAGATCATAACATGAAATTACATAAATTGATAGAAATGTACTTAAAATATGATAACATGCATACAAATGTAATAATTAATGCCTTTATCTACATTAATAATCATGTAATTCATGTATAAAATGCATGTTATCAATGAATAGAAGAGAAATTTCCAAAAATTAAAATCACGAAAAACCAAAATTAAGAATGAAATTGACTCAAATTAAGATTCTAAAATGAAATCTAAAGCTATACAAAAATAGATTAGGATTAAACATGATCTAACCCAAGATTGTGCTCGAATTGATCCAATTAGTTGTCGGAATCAAGGCTATTCATCAAAATTTAGAAAAACGCGATCGTGGAGTTCAAGCGTTGATTTCTTCCTCGTCGATCATCGAAATCTCACTCTCAAGCCCTCCGTGGATGCAGAATTGAGTCTAGAAGCAATTGGGAGCAAGAGATTCAAGGGATCTGGTGGCTAAACAGTTCGATTAAATCAAATTGCCCTGGAATGCTTTACATTGTCGAAGAACACCTCAATTCATAGAGCAATTTGGGCGTAACCGTTCGATCGGCATTTAATCTGCAATCAACAGCTCTAATGAAACACATCGGATGCGAATCGTTACGATTAAGTTGTGGCCGTTGGATCTTCGATCGACTGTCGAGATGATGCTACGTCACGTGCGCTATAAATAACATATGAAGTGTCTGTCGTTGGATCTTGATCAGATGTTTCAGATGTGTTTTTGACGGTTTTAATCTCAGCCGTTATAACTCCTTTGATCAACAGCTGAGATTAAATCGATTTGCCGACGAATCAGATCACGTCACGTACCCCACGCCTTAAGTGAAGATCGACGACGGCAATTTAATCGCGCGATCAGACGTCATATGTTGCACCACATCACATCCCGCCTTTGATCATCGATCAGGATTGATCGATCCTGAAAAATTCATTAAAAATTCAAAAAAATTCACAAGAAATTCAAAAAATCCCTAAAAATTATAAAATTCATTACTATCAAAATATAACTCCAAATTAATTGAAATTTGTTTCATTTGATCAGAAGTTAAATTATCTATCACTCTAAAAAAATGAAATTTAATAAATAACAAGAGATTTAATTTCTATTTTAAAAATACATTCATTCTTGAAGATTTTTAAAGTTAAAAAATTAAATGAATGTATATAAAATAATTTATCTGATTATTTAACTTTAAAAACTACTTATAATCTCAATTAAAGATGGGTTATAAAATTATTTATCTTTAATTCATCATAATTAACCCTAAATTAATGTATTTTGAGATTATAATAATTTTTTAATAGAATGATAGATAAACACTCATAAATATGATAAAATGCATAGGAATGGAATCTTTTAATATGCCTTAATATTCATTACTAATCATGTATTAGCATGTCTAATTAGCTTTTTATCAGCAGGTTAAAACAACCACCTATGATAGCATTGTCATCCCCATACATCACCCAATTCTCAATGATTTACCCCTTCCAAACCACATTTCATAGGTGCTATCTTAAAAATGAAAAGGGAGAGGAAATGCAAACAAGAATGATATCGAGCTATCGTGTATGTATTGATTACAAGAAATTTAATTTGGCCATGAAGAAAGATAACTACCCACTCCCATTCATAGATCAAATTTTAGAGAGATTGGGTGGACATAAATTTTACTACTTCTTAGATGGTTATTTAGGGTATAACCAAATCGCAGTTCATGAATATGATCTAGAAAAAACCACATTTACATGCCTAGTAGGTTCTTTTTCATTTAAAAGAATGCCTTTTGGTCTATGTAGTGCATCTGCAACTTTTCAACAATGTATGAATGCACTATTTTCTAATTTTATTGGTGAATATTTTGAAATTTTTATGGATGATTTCTCTGTTTCTAGTATTTCTTTCGATAAATGCTTAACTAATCTTGAGCAAGTTTTGAAAATTTGTGTGGACATCAACCTTGTCCAAAGTTGGGAGAAACCCATTTTATGGTGTAATAGGGGATTTGCTTGGGCCACATTATCAACAAAGACAGAATCAAGGTGGACCAAGCCAAGGTGGAGGTCATCATGCTGCCCTTGCTCAAAAACAACTTAGAGGTTTTTAGGCCATGCTGCATTTTACCACCACTTCATTAAAGACTTTGTGAAAATATCAAAACCTTTAATGCATTTTCTTTGTAATAATGTGGATTTTTCATTATGAGAAGAAGCTATATCTTCATTTCTACTGATTCAAGATGCACTTATAAAAGAACCTATCTTTCAAGCTCCAAGATGGGAGTTTCCCTTTGAAATTATGTGCGATGCTTCTAATAATGTAGTGGGAGCAATTTTAGGCCAGATGATCAATGGCAACATGGTGGCAATCTACTATGCAAGTAAGACACTCCAAGGAGTGAAGGTAAATTACTCAACTACATAAAAAGAACTACTTGCGATTGTTTTTGCATTGGAAAAAGTTCAACCATAGGTGTTAGGGAGCAAAATTATTGTTTTCTCTAACGATGCCGCGTTGAAATATTTGCTAACAAATAAAGAATCAAAATCTAGGCTAATTCGATGGATTCTTTTATTACAAGAATTTGACTTGAAAATTATGGATCAGTCAGGGAGAGAGAATGTTGCAGCAGATCACCTTTCGAGAATTCAAGCGGAGGACTCACATATAATCAATGAGAATTTTAAGCAACTTGGAAAAGATTCTTAAATGAGGTAAAGTAAATTTGTGTATTCAATTCCTCATTTCTCTCTGGTCCATATTGATAGGAGATCTGCCTTTTGATTTCTCAAGTAATGTCTTTCATTCAAAGTTGTATGCCATCTCCTCCAAGATCTAGGGTGGAAGGACTCCCTAAGATGGGGTGGATTATTAGGATAATTTTTGTGAGAGAAGACCCCCCCCCTCTGCTTCATTCATGAATCATAACAAACTTGGAATTTGTTTCTAAATTGTACGAAAAATGGACCGACTAGTACCCCCCAAATTTAGGAAATAAGAAACAAGTAAAACTTGGGTAGGGGTGTTCTTCTCTTGTATGGTTCTTCAAGATAGAGTTTGGATAGCATGAAGGCACATGACAATATGTTTGACATTTTAGCAATTTTAAGGCCCTTTGATAAAATCAAGAAAAACAAAAACATTTTAAAAAGCACAAGCGAATTGAAAAAAAACATAAAGCATCAAAATAAAAACTAGAAAGAATTGCACTACTTGGGTTGTATGGTAGAATCTAGAGGATTGTCAGCCCCTTGAGTTACCTTAAACAGATGGCGATAGATGGAGGATAAGGATCATTCTATTTATAGGGTTAATCTTTGGCCATTATATTTTACTTGCTGCCATATTTTTTGGATCTTGTATCCAATCAGCCTAATAACATGCAAGATATGCTTATAATTACAAAATTATTAGTGCATTTTCTAGCACAATTCATAAGTTTTTGATGTGTGTTATGATATTTTGAGTGTACTTCAATCATTCCTTGTAACTATCTTAAAAATCTCAAAATTTATTGTTTTAAGGGCCAAAGGTTCACAATTTATGAGTGTAACAT
Organism: Lemna minuta; assembly: GCA_024174645.1. Classification (NCBI taxonomy): domain Eukaryota; kingdom Viridiplantae; phylum Streptophyta; class Magnoliopsida; order Alismatales; family Araceae; genus Lemna; species Lemna minuta. The sequence continues at coordinate 4,788,834 of CM044111.1, read as the reverse complement.
TTCAAACTAAAAAAATTCACACATGTTAGTTTCATTTTATTTGAGATTTTAAGATTTACATGAAAATAGCAAGATAAAAATATTTTTAATAAGATTTGAAATTATAGAATTTTTAATTTGAAGTGAATTTAAGAATTAACTATTTTTTCTATTTGATTTCTCTATGGATTTAAATCCAATTGTCATGATTATAGATTTCATGGATAGATCTTTGAGTTCTCTTTTCCAATCTATATTTTCCCCAATGTGTCATTGGATTTGAGAAAATTCTTAAAGATCTAAAAAATAAACCTCAATTTTTTGTGGAGTCAACCCTTTTTCTCCATTATGCTAAATTAATCATAATTAATCTTAATTATGAGTGAATTTAGGCTTATCTTTGATGTGTGTACATGTGTTTCTAATGACGGCACAATGACGCTTGCTATAGCCCCAATTTAAAAAACTTTGATGATAATTTATGGGCCATCCCATATATTGATTATAATCGAAGATCTCATATTTGATTAAAATTTGGGTGAGTTTATTATTAATAAGAAAACGTGTTCATCTCATTATTGTTCTTGTAAAGATTAATGTGCATATGATGTTCGTTCATGCATTATATGAGTGATATTTCCTATTAACTTTCCTGTTATATATGATTTGCATGACATTTGCATTTTATTTCCTGTTAAATTTTCTTTACAAATCTTTCATGCCATTTGTACATTGTGACATCACTAAGCATTGATGACCTGTCACAGAAATCACATGTTTAACCAAACTACCACTAGACATTATCATCACTATCACTAAACCTAAGCTAGGAATAGGTTTAGGTTCTCACAAAAAAACTAGTACCGTCACAGAACTAAAGAACGCTAATCAATGCCTCGACGCTACCGAAAACCCCAAGACAATGAAATTAGGTATGAGGTAAATGCAACATCGATGAAGACAAGCTTGATCCCATCAAATCTCCCTATCTATATTTTACACTACTACAAGCTCCTATTTAAACATGCTCTGACAAGGAAAAATCATTCATCAAATGCCCGTTGAAAAATTTCTTCCGTAAAGCTTTTCTCGAGTTATTGGAGGGTTAAGGATTTGTTCCTCCGAGCAGCAAGAGCATGATAATCTCCATCTAGACATTGTCAAGATATAGGAAGTGCTAATTCTCATATCTATTTCATCTATTTCTAAGGTCTACTAGAATTTCATTACTTGCTTGATAATTTCCTCATGTCATTGTCTAGGTTTAGGGGAGATTTCCTCATGTCATTATCAATGTTAATGAATATCCTGACCTTCAATCTATTTAATTTTTAATTTGCGAAAAAACCCAAAACCCAAGTACTTAAACTTTGAAATACTCGAATTTTGCTACAGAAGCGAGAGATTTGGGGACGACTGAAAGACAGTTAGTTGGTTGTACTGCTTCGCTGATCCCGGCAGATGAATCGAGGAAAACGTAGCTATCTAGGCATGCGGATCTCACGGAAGTGACGATGGCTTCTGATTCCGATTTAAAGATCATCGAATGGGAGGATCTGCAGCAGGAGCTCGCGCGCGCGTGGAGTCTCTCTTCTGCTCTTAGAACGGCCAAGGAGAGGAAAGAATCTTTGGCGCAGAAGTTGGAAGAAGTCATCAAGGTAGAATCTCTTTCATCTGCTTTGGTTCGTAAAAAGTTAGTATTAGCCGTTCTCTTTCTGTAGGTTGAAACTTTTTCCGTAATGTTCTTTTCAATGTATGAAAAGAATTTTCTAGTTTCTATTTATCATTTGGCTTGTATTTATCATGTGGCAGGAAAGAAAGAGGTATCTCGAAAAATTCAACGAAATTGAAGATGAGAGAAGAAAGGTAGAAGAGAAGAAGTTAGTCATGGGTCAAAAGTTCCTGCGTTCTAGAAGGACTTCGGAAGAAACCAAGTGCAAAAGAGATCAACTTTGCATTGAAGTCAGAAGATTGATGGCTGCTAGAGAGAGTCTCTCAAGTTGTCGTCAGCAATTGCAGGTGATAAAACGTTCCCGAAAAATGTGCTTTGTTGCTCAGTTTCTTTATTGTCGTCATAGAAACATAGATATGCATTTAAATTTCTTTTAGATTTTTTTATCTCGGTTTATTTGTTACAGTTACTATAATTTTTGAAGCTCAATGACACTCTTTTTCTGAAAAGATTCATGTTTCACGTATTTTAAAACTTATTTGATTCTATGCATGTCTCTCTCATGATTTTCTCTCTCTATCGAACAATCATCTATGATAATTATTGACATTCTTCATATAAAGCTGCTGTGATTTCTTTTTGAATTCAATAGAAACCTTTCAAAAAGTTCTTTTACCGAAAAGGAGACCGTAATTTGAAAAATGATTCAAATATTAAAATTAATGTATTTTCTGCCTAGTTCAAGTTATTTTACCTGTTTATTTTTATCTGAATTCTTTATGAATATGTTTCCCGATCTTTCTTGAATTTTCAACCCTCTTCCCAAACCTCTTTATTGTGGCATCACTAGCTTCTTCCATAACGCATAGGTTTTTAATTATTAAATAGTTATATCAAGTGTTGACAAAGCTAACTGTTCCACAGCTCTCATTACTCATAGTAATTAAATGGTATGTTCTTGTGTTAACTGATGATGTGAGTGTTAGTTCAGGAAGCACATAAGCTTTTAGCTGGGCCAAGAGGCTATGGACATCTTTGTAACTTGTGGAGAATGGTCCTGGCAAGGCGACAATATATGGTGGCCCAAGTTTCAATGCTTTATCCTGTGAAGGAATTGTTGAAGCATTCACCTGAAGGAACTCTGCATTTCAACAGCATAAAATCTGGTATTTCTTTGTCTGTCTCTCTTGTTAGTCTCCCCCCCCTCCCACTCATCTTTTCTCTCCACTCCCCCTCTATATTTTTATCTTACGGTCCCTCTCTTCTTTATCCCTCATTTATCTCTTTCATTCCCCTCTCTACCTCTCAATGCTCATCTCTTTTTCCATCACTCTCCCATATCTCCTATCCCTGTCGTTCTAACTTGCTTGTTTCTGTAAATGCACTCATTGGTCTTTCTTTCTTTCTCTTGAAAACATCATACCATATGGCCAGAAAAAACAGGGATGTCAAAAAGAAATTGATAGTCCATAGTCTAGGGTAATATTCTATTGAAAATATGAGGCTCAGGTGTTTGGAGAGGATGATCTTGTGGAAAGATGGAATGCCTTCTGATCCTTGGAGGTCAGAGTCAAGAGGATCCTCCTTTTAGCGAAGTTTAAGTTCTCAAATGAGATCTTCTCTCTTCAATTATTACATGGTGTGTGCCATCTATACTCTTTAGTTCTCAATCTCCTCAATTCTGTGAGCAGATAAAAATCAAGTAGAAAGGTAAATGACGAGTCTTTTATTTTTTCCCATTTTTTCCTTCAGGAAAAAATGGTTCTGTGATTTTTTCATGATCTCCACTCATACTTAGTCTAGGAAGGAGCACAAATAAACTTGAGGAGAAATCATCTGAATAAACAGTGTAAGGGCAAGCGTACCTTTTGTCCTTTAGAGTGCCTCTATATAGAATAGGATGAAATATAAGAAGGAGAATCTCTTTTTCTATGTTGAGAATTAGGAGAGGCTAGGGAATCTTCTTGAGGTTCTTTTCCCATGATTACAGCAACCCAACCATCCTACCTTTTAGATGGCTTTTGGACTCCTTGGGCATCCCAAACCTGTTACTGTTACACCTTCCAGAGCAGGGGAATGTCAAGTTCTTTTGCAAGATTCTAGAATCACACCTTCACCTTTGTTATTAAAAGAACTAGTCTTCTGGAAAAACTTATTCAACAGTCCACAGCCCAGTCATTTGGTGGGAAACTGGTACGATTATCAGGCCCATGGCTGGCCCATTTGTGGCAAGGAGGAAAAAATGAAAAATGAAGTCTATCTTAAGTCAGTCTATCTTAAGTTGACTCAAGGAGGAAAAATGAAGGAAGAAATTGACCTGTCGAGTTATGGTAGGATTAGTTTAGTTTCCCTCTCCGAGCCAAGAAATTTTTAAGGAACCTTAAATTGACAGGAATGAGAAGATTACAGTAGGGGGAACAACAAACAGGACATTAATCGGAGGAATTGATATCCTAGGGACGATGTTCAAGGGATCTCCCCATGCTTTCCCAGATGATACCAGTTTCATAATGTCAATCTTGGAGGCTTCCACCTTAGTTATGCCCCCCTGTAAGCTGACATTCTTCATGAACTGCCCACCCACTGTCAGGGGCCTGCTGAACTGGTTCCAACTGGACTGGTTGAACAACCCTCTATCTTTACCTAAGGTAAGTAATTACCGGCTTCTCGCCATCTATCTCATTGGGTCTTGTCAAAAAGGAGTCATGAAGTAATTAAAGAACGTAGGATGATTTTCCTTTTTGCTCATGCAAGGAGTAAGAACTGCACCCTGCTTGAAGCGAATTAATTCAATAAACCTTACAGTCAAAATCATGAAGAAATCAGTTCAATAAGCTATACATTGGACAACTCTTTCCTTTTTCCTCTAGAGTGCCTCTGTAAATGTAAAGGGGCATCACTTTTCTGAAGTGTAAGGGCTAGGTGGGGCTAAGGAGACTCTTAAAGTCTAGTAAGACTCTAGATCTACCCGAAAGGAATTTCTAGATGAATGAAAAACTTTCTATTCCAATAAAATGCAAGAAAATACAGTGGGCTAACTGAAAGTGTATTTCTACTGCCTAGGATTACTGGAAAGGAATCTGAGAGGTTTCCCTACCTCTTCTTGAACAAGCATTTTTCTTCTTGAATGACCCCTTTCACAAGAGACTCCCCTTACAGCTCCCATATAGTCGGGGTTAATACAGGAAAAGTGTAAGTTTAATAGGTAAGAAGTTCATATGAGTACCCACCCCGATGTCTTTCACCTCTAAATCCATCCTAAATTTGGTTGCCCAATATTGCATAACTATCATACTCTCACAACAGTCATATTGCGATAAAATTTTTAATCAAGAGTTTATGTTGGGTAAACTGGACAAAGTTTTGGTGGCTTTTCCTCTAACATGGACCTGGTATGTGGTAAAATACAATTCTTCTCATCATTCCCAAGTTCAATGTTTGTAGCAGAGGTTGAATGATTAGTCGTTTTGTCAGACAAAACCTGGAAATACCCTTCTTTTTATCTATATTGTGATCTTGACCTATCAATTGAGAAAATCTATATGATTTTCTGCTGATCAAGTTGGCGTCCCTCCCTCGGACGTATCAAGATCCAATCAGAAGTCAACCACTTTAACCATCTCTGGTCTACAACTGCTCACTCCTTTTCTAAAGAAACCAAGCTTCTTTCCCGACAAAAAGGAGCTCCAGAAGTCTGCAACTGCCCTGGGCTACATTGCTCATGTATGATCTACAAAATAAAACATTAAACCTTTCTGTGTCAGATATTTTTAAAGTGCTCTCATCCTTCAAATTTTTCAGGCCGTGATGCTTGCTGCTACCTATTTGGATGTGCCCTTGCGGTATCCTATTAAATTTTTTGGCTCCCGCTCTTATGTTCATGATCATGCTCCTTCGATTGAGCCTGCCATGTCAGGAGGCCTGGCCTCCAATTCTGTGCTGAAGTCGGTGGACTTCCCTCTCTTCTTGGAAGGTCAGGAAAGTACAAGAGCAGCTTATGCTGTTTTCTTGCTTAATAAGGTGAGTTCTTTGCTCATATATTTGTGGTGCCAATGATTATTTTCATGTAAAGTAGCATCAGTTATGCTCATCGATGGAAGTAATGATTGGTGGGCATCTGGAAAGAGGATGTTTGGGTGAAATTCATGTGCTTAAACAGTATTTGGGGAGAATCACTTTGACTATTTTAATTATTGAAACAATGGTTTTTCTTCATTTAGAGATCCTTTTGCATTAACAGGTATCGGGGACGTTGACTTTTTGCTCCAATTGATCCTTGACTATTTAGAATTCCTGTGACCATAATTTTCATCAAGTATAATTTTTGGGTGAAGTTATTTAGTAAATAGATAGATAGGAAATAAAGGTGTTATCTTATTTAATAACAGTTGCCCTATTTATTGGGCTCAATTGAGTAGGAATAATGGCCCATTAAGTGCCGTTATCCCTTTAAGACTATTTAAACAGCTTCATTAATAGTTGGCTATAAAGAACTCCAGTGTTCCAACACTCCTGTCTTCAGCAGTGTTTGGGGCATATATTCTTCTGTCCGACCATTTCTGCTAGTTTCTGGTTACATATGCTATAATTTCATCATTTCAGAATTTTTGTTTGCATAAGCTTTAAGTGAGTTCATTACAGAACTTGCACATGGTGGTTGCAGAGAGTGACATCGATGGACTTGACCCGTTTAGTACGAATGGCCCAATAAGGCATTGACTCTTGTCATCAGCTGATTGGTTGACTGGATCACATGATTTTGTAAACCTAAATACTAGGCTGTACTTTAGAATTCTAATCAACCATATACTCTAATGAAGTCATCATTAATAGCCTCACATCTAGGAATGTGTTTCATTGTTCAACTCTGACTTTGGATTTTAAGGTTGACTCTGTTTCTCTCTCTAACTCATTTTCTCTCTTAACAGGACTTAGAGCAGCTTCTTAATAGCGTAGGAGCAGAAAGTCTGGGGCCAAGATCCGTATTACCCAATCTTATGGAGCTGATGAAGATTATTGAAGCTGAAGAGTACATAAAAATGCGACCTAGGTGAATATTGTAAATGGTGGCATTGTAATTTCAGTGGAAAGAGGGGTTCTCCTGCAAGTTAATATTTTCAATCAATCTGACCATCCATTTTGGTACAATCTGCTGATAAATGGCATTTTTGCAGAAACTCACCTCCAATCCTTTTTCAACCGCGCGGTGGGCAGTGACACGGAATGTGGGAACATTGCAGATATATTTCTGATGACAGCAGCAATCTGGATATTAACAGAACCAAGTAAATCCGCAGAAAAACACATTTCTTGCTTGTCTGCCAAGAATTTATACAGAAGAAGGAAAGTTTTCAATATTGCAAATCATACCATCTGTTCCTTTGTCTGTAAATATCTCTTGACCTTTCTAATTGCAAAATTTGCAAAATACCTGCCTGATTCTATAGTCTTATCCGAGTCAGCATCCAAGAAAGCTGGAAATTTTAACTAAAAGTCCTAGATTAATTGCATAATTGTGAATACAAGAGTCCATCGCTTCAATTTCACCGTGTGTATACTTCATTATTTCTCATCTTAGCAGTGTGGACCACATGGATCATTGCATAGTAAAGAGGAAAACTGTGTGGTGGGATAAGGCTTTCCATCTTAAAATTGGATGGTTTTGAGATTTGGCACCTAACACTTCAATGATGTATGAGGATGCCGGATATGGTCAAAATATTGGATACTAGTTTCAGAGTTAATAACATGCTGGATGATGTTGATGGATGATGACGGATGCCAGATATCAGATGACAAATATCATTGGGTATTGAAAAAAAATTCAATGCATATCATTGGATATTAGCCATCAACTGATATCTGATATCGAATGTGGATATCAATTATCTTATATCCACTTTGAATATCTAATAGCAAAATACATTTTAAGTGGATAGTATCAGATGTTGATACCAAAATAGATGCCAATATTGGATGATGCCTTTTCCTATCTTACATATAATATCTAAAGCAGATATTGGATATCAAATAGTTTCCTGACGTCCTGTAGACTAATGAGGGCACTAGATATTGATATTTGCCTTGATATTGCCATCGATACCGTTGGTAGGACCTGTAAAGCCTAATTAGGGAACACTATGTAATAAAGATGGCCCTGAATGAGACGAACATAGGAGGAGCCCTAAACATGGCAATGAATCAAGTTGAAGGCGTAAGAGGATGGAATAGAGTCACTAGCAAGGTAAGTAGAACAATAATGTTTGCCAATTAGAAGTGACTTGCACACATAACTAGATAAAGATAACCATGATAAAGTTTGTTTAAGTTTAGAAAGACAAGGATAGAAAAGTCTACAATTGCACAAAATAGATGGAGTAGAAGAGCGAGAAAACAAGACAAGAAGCCTTGAGGAATGGGTGTCTGTCACAAGCTCATAGATCCCATGACTGTTCTCATGCTCCAAACCAATCTTCTAACTAGTATGAAGGTGGTAGAAGACACAATGGAAAGTGTAGAAAATGGCAAAACAATATGGTGTATTGGTAGTGGTACAAATAGAAAGAAGGTTAGTGGGGAACCAAGAACATATAAAACATTATGTAAGGGAAGGAGTAGGTTTGGCCAATCCACACCCTTTATTAGAGCATAAACAACCATCTATAATACATGCATGTAGATAGGTAGAGGTAAGAGTAAGGGAGGAGAGGCTAGAAGAGGTTCTAATCGTATGAGTTGAGGGCCCCAAGTCAATAACCTATGATGATCTAGAAGCAAGAAAGACATGTGTACTAGAAGTGAAAGCTAGGTTGGTGGTTGATGTGGATGCCTAAAATTGCTTCCATGCTTCATATTGTATTATGGAAAAGCTCATCTAGATAGTTTTTCTAGCCGGTGGTGTAGATATACTAGGGAGAGTTATGCTTAGAGAAGTAGTAGAAAACATAACTATAGCCCATTGGGCTTTGAGTGGTCTTGCCGCAATAAGTGCATTATGAAAAGGTTTGCTTGCCCTTACCAATGGGCATCCACGAAGGGAAGTAAGAGGCTTGGGGCTACACCCCTCATCCTATTGACGACTATTAGATGCTAAAAGGGCAAATAGATCTTGTAATGAGGATGGAAAATAAGATGAAGGACTTCCAATGCTCCTAGTGACCCTAGTACTAACAAAAAGTAGAAGCCAATATATGGAACTTAGATAAGAGAAAGTACTTGACCACGAATCTAAGAAACAAAGGTTGGTCATCAACCACTAAGATAAACTCCTACAATAAGCTTTTCACGATATTGTTCTAATGTGCATAAGTCTATCGTCGGTGGTTGATAGAGAGACCACCCTTCCATAACATATTGGAGACATCCAAAGTGATCTTTAAGGGACTGATCTCCTAGTTTATAATCAAACATGGACTCAAAGATTTTCATTGTGCAATTGATGTTGGTCTTATTTGCGTACATAGTCTCTAATATATGCCATAGTGTGGTTTCAAGCTTGCTAAATAAGAGAGGTTGAATAATTACCAGAAGAATGCTCTAACACATCCAAGAGCAAATAACAAAGTCTATCTGAGTCCATGTATCATAATTCTAAGCAATTATAGAAGGGGAAGACTTCGTCAGAAGGTGTTGTAGGCGGTGGAAAATGAGAAAAATCTTTAAAAGCTAGTTGTCCATGACACATAATTGTGATCATCAAAGGTGTATAAGTTGGGTTCTGATGGCATGCGATGTCGTGTCATGGAAACGACTTTTACTAGGGTCAATATTTGTGATAAAGTTGCCAAGACTTGAATTGGAACAAGTGGAGAAAGCAGAGCAAGTTGGTGGAGCAAATAGTGGCTATGACTAATAAAACTTAAAAATAGGGCCTAAGGGGTAGCTATAACAACTAAGGAAGGGGCAACAATGGATTGCAAAGGGTGGCAGCAGCTGTAGGATGGAGGAGGGGAGAGGAGATACCTTTGGCCCTCCATGGCTACTAGAAGCAACGGGAGGACGAAGGTAGCACACCAATAACAACAATAAGAAAAAAGAATGTAATTTAGGCTTTGATAGAATGTGAAAGGTAAAGCCAATTTGATTGAGTGATTGAAGAAGAGATTACAAGACTCTTTTTCTAGAGGAAAAGAAAGAAATGGAAATATAACCCATGTGGGGCTAATATCCTAGGAGGAATATAAAACTATATGACTTCCTAGGAGGTCACCCACCCTTGTACTAAGCTCACCCATGCATAATAACCTTTGGAAATCTTATGAGACTAAGTGCACAAAACCCTCTAATGGGCTATCAGTAGAACAATTGTTCTTATCCAGTAGAAGTATGTTCTTAATCTACTTTAGGAGGATGGACTCCTTGGTGACAAACCTCGGCTGTCTCCCAATTGACACTACACCTACTTTTGAGGATTCTTCTTTGTCTTTGCTTGTAAATATTCACACTTATCAGTGGCTCATTGGGAAGCTTATTTATTTGTCAGTTACTTACACGTATATTACTTGTTCAGTGGATCTTCTTAGTTAGCTTGTGCATTCACTTTAAGAGATTCATTGGCATGCTGCTCTCAGCCTTCTTGCCTATCTAAAGCATGCAACTAGGGGGGATGACCTTCTTTATCAGCGCTGCAATCAACTCTGTGTTGAAGCATATTTAGACTCCAACTACGTTACCAATCATGTTGATCGAAAGCTACCTTTGATTTCTAAACCTATGTTGGGGGAATCTTTTGACTTGGGGAATTCACAAGAAGCGCATGGTCTCTCTCTAGTGTGGAAGTCGAGTACAAGAGTTATGGTCCAGGCTTCCTCTGAGATGCTATGGGAACATTGGCTATTTCATGGGCTTGGCTTTCTAGTGCAAGGGGCCATGTCAATGTTTTGTGACAATCAAGTAGCCATCTTCCTCCAAAACAACCACACCTTTTATGAGCCCACCAAGTACATTGAGATCAATTGTAATACTGTTGGTGAGAGGGTGCTTAGGAGTTTCATCGCTACTTCATCTGTTGCCCCATCCAATCAACTTGTAAACATTTTTACTAAAGAATTAAACATTACGTCATATGAGTCTTCCAAGCTGGGCTTATTTGATCTCTACGTTCTAGCTTGAGGGGAAATATGACACTATATAGCCCACTAAGGGCATATTTGTAAGTCTCTCCATCTTCTTTCTCTTTTGCCTCTCTCTCCCTCTTTCTCTCATGGATCATGTGTAGGGTTTTGGTTCTCATGACATGACCACCTTCTTCCTTTTATCTTCTTCTTCCCTCTCTTCTTCATCAATGTGCTTCTTCTACTTCGATGATGTAGACCTGATTCCACCAATCAAAGTATGTTGGTTGATGTTGAGGTGGTTAGCAAAGATCACAAATTATAATATCTGAAGTATCATGTCAAAATGAAAAAGGAAATGGTTATCTCTATTGGCATAGTTTGACTTGAGATATTAAGCCATATCAATTTCAAAGTTGTCTTCAATTCTCCTTTTATCTACCCTCTTCTTTCTGTTCATTGATTCCTCAACATTGTGTCATCAACTCCAAGACATGATTAGATTTGATGTCAATCATACATAATTTAAAATTTTATTATAATGTAAGGCAAAGTTATAATGCGAGGCAAGATTTATTAAAAATTTAAGGATTATGCAAGAAATAAATAATACTTTAATTGAACTTGATAATTTATAGTATCACTATGCTATTCTATTCATGATCAAGAATCACATTTGTTGAGAGCTTTAGGTATGTCGGGTTTTCTCAAATATGCCGCTATACATTCAAAATAATATACAAAAGACATGGGAACCTTCGAGGAAGAGTCTTATTCAAAATAATGTCATAAAAGGGTTTAAAGTGATGATTTTACACTTTTAGTTACTACGCTTGCACTAGGACAACCTGGTTACTTGGAATGGCAAGAAGGAGAACCTAGTATCAAAATTCAAGCGTAAGGCAAAGTGCCAATGTATAACAACTTCTGCATGTTAGTTGAGGTAGATCTGGCTTCTACTACAAGATCTGTATATTCTATAAATCTTGCTAGTCCTTTGTAGTGGGGTTAGTACCTCACTATCTACACTTTGCATCAAACTCATCAAGATGGATTTTCTTCATGCAAGTGAGGCAAGATTATGAAGGGCCTTATCACAATGCATCAAATCATATCTTTGAAGTCCCTCACATATACTTTTTTTAAGAGCTTGATTAGTACCTCATTAGACACTCTCTCTAGTAGTTGGGAATGTTTAACAGCCATGCCCTTATTTTTAGTGGAGTGTGAGGGGGAATCCTTCGACCCAATTAAGTCAATGAAGTTCATCTCCTTTTCTCTTCTGTATGTTTTCTTCCATAGTGTATTAGGGTTAGAGGTCATTAATTTTCCTCTTGAACTCTCATGTCTTTGGCCAACTCACTCTTTCAAACTCTTGATAGAAGAGAAAGAATAAATGTGGTATATTCTAGAATAATAACCTATTTGGTTGATGAAAGGATTTGAAAATTTGGTGAATTAAGAAGAATGGGAAGATTCTTAAAACAATTAAAATAATGGATAAATAATCAATTAACATAATGATGGAACTCAACTAGTGGATTGTCCTTTTTAAAATGAATTTTTTTTTCAACTGCATCCAATTGAGTGAACAAGAATTATAGTAGTTTGGTGGCTCCTTGAGCAGTGTGATATCTCCCTTTGAAAACAAATTAAAAATATGGTAACTTTATATCAGTAAGAAAAAACAAACTAAGAAGAAGAAATTTCATGTCCTAAGAATTATCCACACAATTAGATAATGAAATATCTCTTAACCACCTCAACTTCATAAATAACATTCTCAATGATTTGTTAAATAACTTAGAATTTTACTCTTTCTTTCATGATGGGCCAACATATTACCTAGAGTTTCTATTTGTTCTTGTAAAAATTTACCAGCCTCCTCGTCCTCATTTTACTACAATGATTCTCAATCAGATGCAGCAAAAATTCATTTTCAAAGTTATTTTACAAATATTTATTTACCATGTGATGAAATGCATCCATTGGCAATCCATCATTGGGATGTTTTCAAATGAGTCCTTTAGCCTGAGTCCATGCTTTCTAAAGTGGTTCATAAGGTTCCTGAGAAATATCACATTTAAATTTATTCTTGCACCTATATTTTCGAGATTATGGAATATTTGGAAAAATAACACTATAACTGATGGTATGTACTAATCTGTAGTTTGGATGCCGAACACTCAAATTTTCCCACTTATGAATATGGAAATATTTACATCAACAAAAGTATCATCCATTCAGTTGAGTGATATATAAGTTTTCAAAATTTATGCAAATTCTACCCTAAATCATCATTTTGATTTAAAACTAAAATGAAAAAAATGAAATTGTTTAGGGTCACTTGATGATCAAACCTTCGTTGTTGGAAGTGCTATACTTTTTAAAGTGGACTATAACAATATCTCTATTCTTCATTGAATCAATTAATAAAGAAAAATAAAATTATTAGAATATCCAATAAAATATTTTATGAGTAAAAAATTTATCTAATTTTACTGAGCACTAAAAATGGATGAAGAAAACTAAATGTACCTCTCTTTGTTGAATATTATATTTGTGCCTTGTAGAAATGTTGATTTTATTTTTTAGGTAAGTATTTTTTAAAAAAATAATAAAAGTGATAACAAAATTATAAATAAAATGAATGTTCTAATGTTCCTTAATCTCTCCATCAGCAAATCAGCTTTGTCTAATTTTTTGTGATGAAAATACAATAAGTATAATATTTAGAGACAACGAAAAGAAAAATGAAGATGTTTTTAAATTGATTTTCAAATTGATTCCACAATGAGATTAAGGACTTTAATCATCTAATGTAAGAATGAGATGAGAAGAATGAACTCCAATCTTGATAAGTGAGTTAAATTTTTGTGATAGTTTCACTAAAGTGAATGACTATGGTGAAATCTTCTCATGAATTTTAACATTTTTTTTGTAAGGATAAATTCATAGGAACAATTCTTAGATAATAGATCTAAGAGAGAGACACTAGGTCAATGATGAAGTCAATCGCGTGTGTTTTTCATCATTGTTGCGCATCAAATTTATGCAATAAGATATAATTTCTTACTTAGGATAGTTTCATCAAGCGTCAAATCCACATGGAGCTGAAGTAATCAGGTTAGGAGTTTCAAAAGAAAGGCAAAAGTGAGGAAATATGCGTGGGAGTGAAATTGGATCGTGTGGAGGTGAGTATGAGCGATAATTTTGAGTTCCTGTTAGAATTAAGATAGAAATTAGAAAAGATATGAGAGAATGAGATTAAAGTATTTGAAATGGATATGATATGATGGCAAAATGAGAAGAATGGTTAGATCTAGAAATATAAATGATATCAAAGAAACTATAATAAAAAATAAATAGAAAAATGAAACATATGTCTACTATATATGAAGATTTTCACAAGCAAAAATCTAATCCAAATCTCTGTTTAGACCTTGTTGTTGTGCCTGTCTTAGGCCGGGCAATGCTCGATGTGCTCCAATTACGATCTTTGCTTGATCCCATCTCCACGACAAGATTGAGCATAAAAAAATACTCCTCCTTGGACCTTGACCTCCTCTCCTTTTCCTTTTGGTAGCCTAACACTAAGAGAGAGCCAAAAAACAAGAGAGGAGAGAGAAAATATAGCCATATATAGAGAGGGTAATTTATGATTTTAGGTGATCAAAGGCATAGATCTTTCACTCTTGTGATCAAGGGTGGAGATGTGCCACCCCAAGGACGTCCAAGGGTGTGGTCACCTCCTAAAAGAGGTAACCCTGCCCCTTAATGAGGTGGCCCAATCCCTTTCTAAAGAATGAGTCTCACCTCCTCAAAAGAGGTAATAACCCCTCTTCTTAAAAAGCATGGGCCCCACCTCCTAAAAAGGTAACACCCAACTCCTTCTTTATGAGGAGGAGGTCCATCTTAAGAGGGTGACCTCCACATAATTTTAAATATAAAATAATTTAATTTAAAAGGATTTTAATATAGTTTAGTCAACATTCCTTAAAATAGAGAAAGTGTACCAACTTTGATTTATCTTAACTTAACTCAGTGAAAGTAGCTGTCCCCAAACCAATAGGATGATCTCTATAATTATTTAAAAGATGAATTCGACTACCTTTGACCACCTGGGCCCTTAATTATACACTTTGGCTTTTGGGATTCAGAGTTGACTTTGCCCTTAAAGTGATGAAAAGTTCATTTTCTCCTTTCTTCCATTGCAATTTGCCTCCATATATTTCTGATGGGATCTGAGGTCGATAACTTTCTGAAATTTTGATCAAAATATCAAATGCAGCGGAAAAACATTGAATCTGGACATTCAAAATACCGAGCCACCAAGAACAGATAATCTTATCATCTAGTATGTATGAGAAAACATACTTACAGGGATTCCTTGAAGGAGTTCTTGAAGCTATTCAAGTGTCTAGCCTCTAGCGGTATCCACACGGTCTCCGGATGGTTGGATCTCCTCTTCAAAGCTCTTCACCAAGAGAGAAAGAGAAGAAAGGAGAGAATTCCCACAAGGCTTGCATGGGTACCTTCAGTTGTGGTCGTTCTCCACCTATTTATAGACATTTAGAATGAGGTTTTTTCATAAAAACCCTCATAATTATGTCTATATCCACCAACATCCATAAACCTTATGTGTGTGACCCTCTAGGTCCATATATCTCACTAGTTAATAACTCTATAGACCAAATAACACATTATTGGTCAACCTTAATTAATTATCCACATCCACATATAGATTAATTAATCAAGGATCGATTTAACCCAATCGATAGGTTGAGTTGCCACGGCTCGATAGGTGCCATTGAGCTATATCACGTACTCTAGGAGATATGGAGTATGTAAGAACTCACTTATGGAACCTTCCCGTCATTGATTACCATGTATGTATAATCCTTCATCCACATTAGACTCATGAATGACTTAGGGTATGGTCAACTATCAAACCCTAATCGGTCACTCAAGTTAGTACTGATGCGTGTAGAAATCATCGAGAACTCCTTCTTCGATATTTCTACTACCTTGGCCAAGGATTTCATCGCATCTCATTCCTTTGAGTCAATCTCCTCAAATACCGAGGGTGGATGATCCCATCTTGACCACACAATCATCTTCGTGGACTTCATGTTGTATCCAATATATGACGTTTTAGATATCCCGTGGCTAGGGATTCGTAAGTCATAATCAAAACACAATCATCCATCCACAAGATGTCTTTGGTGTCTCAAGTCAAAGGACCACATACACAATCATGACATGAATCAACCTGACCACATACCATTCAGGGATTCATACGGATCAATTCAGTGAACTCTTTCTCCAAAGAGCACCCACTATCTATCCTTAGTGTCTCCACACCGATGGCTATAGGATAGGCCATACTCATCATATGAGATGGATTATATAGTGCTATTCTGTCCGGATAATTCGATGTCCTTCTCGAATATCCCACGAATAGGAATATTTAGAACATATGTTTAAAGACTAGTGATCACTATATTATGATCTCATCATAATTCACATAGTTATTGCACATGCTCATGGACTTCATTGCAAACATCACACAAGAATGACAATGAATGAATTTCATTTCAATAAACATAAACAAGATGCATGAAAGTGTGATTGGCTTATAGGCCACATAATATCCATCAATTTTAATATGTTTTCCTATTTCCCTGCATCCAAAAAAATAATACAAGTGTGAGAATTCAACCACTTGACTTCAAAGAAGTCAAAGGGGGTTAGTCTCAAGATATACAAATCAAAAGAATGATTCATGATGAGGCGTATTCATGTTTATACATTAAAAAACACTAATTAGATGCAAATTGAGTACATGAGTGGAAAAACATGATAACGTGCATTGTATTAGAAAGAATTATGCATTTAAATATGTATGTAATGATGGAAATAAATGCATCAATGGCATGTTATTAGTCAATCAACAATCAATTAGTTTACCAAATAGAGGGAAATCCAATGGATCGGATGAAATCTAATGATAAAGAACTTCTGTGAAACCAAATTCTATTAATTGGATTAAACTGTTCATTTTTTGAAATTATTTAAATAAATATGAAATGAAACCGACTGGAGGGTGAGTAAACTAAGTCATGTTATATCACTCGATGCATTTTTTAAATGCATGAAATAGTCTGAGAAGAGGGAACTCAATAATCTTTGATGTCATGTTAAAATTTATGATAGAATTCAATGAAATACACAAAAGATAAGTGCATAACAAAGATTCAAGGTGGTTCAAGGGTGATAGCACACAATATTTAAATATACTTAAAAGTTTATTAGTGAATTTTAAGGCACCATTCATTTGCTCTTGATGCATGTTATCATAGTTCAAGGGCATTCTCATCATTCTATCCAATGTATATCCAAAATCTCAAAATGTATCATTTTAAAGGGTAATTGATACCATACAATCTTAACATGATAAAACATGATTATTAATGTAAAATAAGGCATAAAACATTCTATTGATATGCATGTTATCATACTTTGAGTGCATTTCTATCATTCCATGCAATTTTATGTTATAATCTCAAAATGCGTTAATTTAGGGTTAATTATGATGAATTAAAGATTAAATATTTTATAACCTATCTTTACTTGAGATTATAAGTGGTTTTTAAATTTAAATAATAAGAGAAATCATTTTTATGAACATTCATTTAATTTTCTAAAATTAAAATCTTAAAGAAATGAATGTATTCTTGAAATAAGAATTAAATCTCTTTTTATTTAAATAATTTGAATTTTTAGAAATGATAGATAATTAAATTTCAGATCAAATGAAAGAAATTTGGATTAATTTGGAGTTATATTTTGAAAGTTATGGATTTTACAATTTTTAGGGATTTTTCCGGATTTGTCCGATTTTATTTTCGATTTAAAACGTTTAAAATAATTAAAAAAATGACAAAAAGCATTTAATTTTTCGTGCGGGTCCCACCTGGATGCGATGTGGCACTCAGGGCCACGTGGCAGCGCCACGCAGGCCCACGCGGCGCCTACGAGGCGTATACATATACTTATATATTTTATATAGTTTATATAATGGGTATTCAGCCTTCCGTATATCGGAAGGGTATTCAACCCACTAATCCGTCGGGTCTTATAAACCCGACGTGTTTTCACTCATTTTTTTCCGTATGGGACTAAGTCCCACACAGTTATCTTCATTTCAGGCGACGTGGCTGACGGAGGAGCGTTGATCAAGCGGAGCGCAGAAAAATCCGCGCGTCGATCGCGTGGATGCAGACCACCGATCAATCATCACGCACGTGCCCTTTTAAGAAGAGTTATAACGGCCAAGATTTCACGCGATCAAACGCATCAGAAGCGTTAGATCGCGATCCAACGGGCGCCGTTTTGATGCGCTTTTATAACGCATATCGTGAGATCAAATTTGGAGCGTCCATTCAAGATCGGAAGGCCAAAACTTTAATCATAACAATTCGCCTTTACAACTTCATCTGGACCATTGATGGAGCTTGAAACGCACCGATCGGACGGCTACGCCTAATTTTGTCTATAAAACGAAGTGTTCTTCGACTTTTGTAAGCATTCTTGAGGGATTTTGCTTAATCGACCCATCTAAACCCTTCCTCTCTTGAATATCTCACTTGTAATCGCTTCTAAACTCGATATCGCGTCCACAGATGTATAAAAGTGAGATTTTGTCGATCGATCATGGACAATTTGTCTCTTGAACACTGATGTTCACGTTTGAATTCGCGGAAATGAATAGCCGTCGATCCGGCGATCAATTGGATTGATTCGATCGTTATCTCGGGTTAGAAAACAAGTTTTCCCTCTAATCTATCGTCATGTATCACCAATTTTTAGTTTAGGATCTTAATTTAGCTCAATTTTGTTTTTAATTTCAATTTATGTTCTTCGCGATTCCGAAAATTTCATCCCACGTCACTCTTTGATTTCTCCGCGATTACTAATCCAAATCGAGTGATTTTTGATTCCGTGGATAGATCTTTGAGTTATCTTTCTAAATCTACCATTTTCTATAATTTCTCATCTCAATTCTTTGTTCAATTTGATCAATTTCTAAAAGATCTCTCAAAAATACCTTAATTTCCCTGTGGATTCGACCCTTATTTACCATTATGCCACTCAAGTCGTTATTAATTCCTTAAATTGGTAAATTAGGCTTTATTTTTGACACGAGACTGTGTGAAATCGACAACCTGACGGTCTCGTCTCGTGAGTAATCACGTATCAATTATGAGTTTGAGTTTTAAATAGATTTATCCAATTTGATTTGAGATTTGATTTGAGTTTTAAATGCAATATAATAAGATAAAATTTATATATGCTCTGAAATCATTTACCTTTAATTTTCAAAGTGGACTTAGTATATTTTGGAGCTAAATATTTATTCTCTTTTTATTTCCTACATTGAATTCCATAGAATGATGGATTATTCAATTTCTAATAGAAAAAAAAGGATTAAAAAGGAGTGGTATTTTGAAGATATGAATTTAATCATTTTTAGGGATTCTCTTGGAATTGTTTTGAATTTATTTTAGATTTTTATAAATTTTTATGAATTGATTTTAATTAAAATTATCAAAAAAGACCTCATTTAGTGCAAGTGATGTGGGCGGATGATGTGGCTTATGTGCTTACATGGTGACACGCAATAGTATTAGTGAGTGCCATGTGCTGAGTAGGTGGTGCACATGTGGCATGTGTCAAGTGAATGTTATTAGTGTTAACTGCCCTTCGCGGGTCAATTATATTAAATGATTGTTATCTTATTTATTGCCCTTAAATATCTCTTATTTCAAATGATTGCTCAAGTTTTTATGTTCAAGCGATGTGGCAGTATTACGAGCATTTGATCAGCACGAAAAATGAGATCTAATCTAAGCCATTGATGATCACTTAAAGATAGGGGGTCCATGGTGGTTTTTCATTGCCGTTGATTCACGTTATAAGCGTTGAGGAATCTAAACTGTCCATTGGGGGAGTTATGTTGGTCTAGATCTCAAGTACCAATTGGACTTCCTTGTTGTAGGATGCGATCAGATGCGTCAAACAAAGATCCACTAGACAAAAACCATTAGCGGTTCATCTTCACATGTATATGTGGCCAGATGTTGGTGCTCCTTCTCAATTTCCATGGCCATGACTTAATGACATCAATTCAAATCTCTATGATGAATATGAATTGTGATTGCATCTAAAGAGGCAATCCGATGGTTGCACCCAAATTGAACTCTATTTAAACACTCTCTCCTTTGATAGTGTGAACATTCTTGGACCAAATATGTGTGTGACCCTATCGGTTCATATATAACACTATTTAATAACTCTATAGACCAAATAACACCTCATTGGAAAACCTTAAATTAATTATCCAAATCACCATATAGATGAATCAATCAAGGATTGATTTAACCGAATCGATAGGTTGAGTTGTCAGCCCATTTTGTGCCAAGCTACACCATGTACTCTAAGAGATATGAAGTATTTAAGAAATCACTTATGGAACCTTTTTGTTATCAATTATCATGCATGTATAATCCTTCATCCTCATGAGACTCATGAATGACTTAGGATATGGTCAACTACTAAACCCTAATTAGTCACTCAAGTTAGTATTGATGCATGTAGGAAATCATGAGGAACTCCTCCTCCAATGTTTCCACAAACCTTCGCCAAGGATTTCATCGCATCTCATTCCTTGAGTCAATCTCCTCCAATACCGAGGGTGGAGCATCCCATCCTGATCACACAATCATCTTCATGGACTTCATGTCGTATCCAATACATGAAGTTTTAGATATCGTATGGTTAGGGATTCGTAAGTCATAATCAAAACACGAGCATCCATTACAAGATGTGTTTGGTGTCTTAAGTCAAAGGACCCTCATGCACAACCCTGACATGAATCAACTTGATTGACAATTGGGTATAGTTACCATTCATGGATTCATATGGATCAATTCAGTAAAATCTTTCTCCAAAGAGCACCCGTTATCTATCCTTAGTGTCTCAACACCGACGGTTACAAGATCAAACCATACTCATCATATGAGTTGGATCAAATAGTGCTTTTCCTTTTTGAAAAAAATTCAATGTCCTTCTGGAATATCCCACAAAAAAGAATGTTTAGAACATATGTTTAAGGAATAGTGATCACTGTAGTATAATCTCATCAAAATTCACATAGTCATTGTATATGCTCTTAGACTTTATTATCAAACATCACACATGAATGACAATGAATAAATTTTATTTCAATGAACATAAACAAGATACATAGAAGTGTGATTGGCTCATTGGCCACATAATATCCATCACCTTAGTCATAGATAACGAGCACAAATTAATGCTGAACTTAGAGGAATAATGATATTTTTGATCTAGAGATGCTACTTCTTATCACTATCATGGAAGATCCTATTTCTTTTGTGTGACAAAGCAATAGAATGGCTTAAATAAAAGCAGTGATGAGATAGACAAAGACACATGCAACGGGAGATAAAATAGAGATAATAGAGAGACGATAGAGCAAACTTTATTATACTATGAAGGAAAAAAGTTTAATTTGAGGATTTTTGAGGATTTCATAATTTTTGAGGATTTCATAAACTTTTTGAGAATTATTTCTTATATATTTATGCATTTTATTTGATCTGCTTCTTGGATGGATATGCTCCTAAATTGTGTCAAGTTGGAGGCCGTCTCAATGCTTCCCTCAACATACTTTTGATTTTCATGACAAATGATTTACGTGAGAAGCATTTACAAAAATTCATCATTGTAGTGGCTCAAGTGACTTTCTATCAATAATCCATTACTCTGTGTTTTTTGCACAAATCATTCATCAAAAGTTTATTGAAAAATAACTTAAACTATTAAATATAAGGTATCTAACTATTTTTCCTAAAAACATTACAAGAAAATTGTGTTATGAGAATAAATCATCATCACATCATTGATTTCACCTCCACTTTGTCATAGATAAACAATACTCATTCCTTTCAGGCTTGTGTAGTTTATATCTCAACACTAAATATTCATCATTCCCTTTATCCTATATGTGGAGAGACTCTTTCACAAGATATTCTTCATAAGCATGAAATATTTATTGATCTCATTTTATCATTGGATTTCTTCCCATAGCCTTGATATGCCTCCTTATCTTGAGGTTGAGGGTGTCTTTATTGACTTTTCTCAAAGTGAGAAGGGTAATCATGCATGCTTCCGTAGAACTTGGAAGTATATTGTTTTTTTGTATTCTTCCTTTTGAATCCAATTGTTGTGTTTTGCCATCTTCAGGTAATCCCTTGCCCCCATCTTCACTATTTTTATTCCACAAAAATAAATTCTTGAACCAATTCAAACAATCTTCTCTAGCATCAAGTCTAGTTTAGATACAGTCAACCACACATTCAAATCCCAAGATGTACCTCTCCATACAACCTTCAAGGAGCCACAAAGGATGAACATACATATGTGGAAGTTAAATGATCTTCAATTTTATGAGAAACTCTCTTTGGAGTTTGAATCAGAAATAAGAGTGATTAGAAAAGCCTATAAAGAGGTTATATATATTTAATATTAAGGATATTCTTGTTTCTCTTCTACGTTTCCTAACTAGAACATGCAAACCAATACATCAATATCATGCAATTTAATGCACTTATTTACCTGAAAATGATTATAAATGCATGTTATCATGGTTTAAAAAAATTAATTTTTAGGATTTAATAATATTTTTTTGGGAATTCTTTGTGCTCCAAATCATTAAGAAAATAATTTTTGAACTTAGAAAAAGATTTTCTTAATCAAAGAAATGTGATTTGATTTTTAAGGGCATTTATGCAATCATAGCACATGGCGAGACATCATTGATTTGACTAATCTCCATTCTTTTTT
Source organism: Lemna minuta (assembly GCA_024174645.1). Lineage (NCBI taxonomy): Eukaryota > Viridiplantae > Streptophyta > Magnoliopsida > Alismatales > Araceae > Lemna > Lemna minuta. The sequence continues at coordinate 4,766,199 of CM044111.1, read as the reverse complement.
ATTGATGCATGTGAATGGCGATTGGAAGCTGCACTTTAAAGGGATGGAATGCCACCACATCTAATAGAGAAAAGTAGCCTTTTCTGATTGGCCATGGCATTGGAGCAAAGCGACACATGGTGTCACTAGATTTTCTGCCTCCATTTTTATGAATTTCTCACCTTTATTAAAGTAGGAAAATTTTTATTCTACTAATTTTTAAGGTTGGCAATGACATGTCGATTTTGAAATTAGGTGCTTTGCAGATTTGATACCAATGCAGAATTAAAGCTGATTCAACTAGAAGAATTGCTCCATCTTCAAAGCCTTAATATTAGATGTTCTAGAAGTTTTGGGCTGAAAATTTTTATGGGTATATTTATTTTTTGCACCCTCTATCTATCCATGGCCTTTGATCATAAAAGGAGCAATAAACTAGAATTTTTTTTATCTTTTGTTGTATTCTCCTTGCAGTAGTTAGCTAGAGTAAAAGAGTGACGATGAGTCATCATCTAGTTTACAAATCATCCTTTTAAATGATTTCCTTCCTTTTCATTTTTATTCTGTGTTTGATACAAGATGCATGGTCTCTTGAACGCATGATTTTAATGAAAAATGTAAGTCTCTTGAACGCATGATTGAAATATGAGCACCAATAGAGTGATTTCTTGATCATACTTCAATAACAAAAGTTGATAAAAATATTTTATTTCTCTAATCATAAAGTCTTGAAATATCATTTTCATTCTTGATCTTGAATATTATCATCTCCAATAGTATAATTGGATATTTTAGATTATTGCATTACATTCATCTCACTTATCTCATGGATCACTTTGCACCAAATATTGAGAGTTGCAAGGGAGATAATGAATTCATTGAGAAAGACATGTAGAAAAATCCAAACGGACGCGAAAATAGACCCATAGATCAAGACATTAAAGGATAAATTGAAAGAGTATTCTCATCAATGAGAGAGCCAAACCTATTAACCCCCCTACGCTTCAAATATTGTCTACACTCCATAGAAGATTCAATCAAGAACCTTATGAATTTCTTGAGGAATTTTGCATGAAGAATTATTCACGAATTTCCCAAGGCATTTTGAATATGACAATGTTTCCTTTTGCATTGAAAGATAGAGAAGTGCTTCCTGTCTTGAAGTGTTTCCTTTTCGCATTTAAATCAATATGGCAAGAATTTCATTCTTGGTGTGATATGGAGAAGTGCTTCCTAAAGGAAAGTCTATCCATTTGAAAAAACCAATCCCCAAAAAAATTAGAGGTTTCACCAAAGATAATGATTCTTTTTGTGAATCGTAGAGAGACTAAAATCATTTTCTTCTAGATGTAAACAATATGGGGTTCCATTAGGGGAATTACTAAAAAAATTTAATGGAAGATTACAAATCATGAGACAAACATGGTAGATACAGATAGTGGGATTACCTTTGTCGATACTTATGCTGACAACTCCATGAAATTAATGGAGAAGTTAGTGGAAAATTGGGCCTATCATCAAATATTTTCTAGGACCAGTAGAATTGTAGGGCTCATTGATGTGAAAGCAGTTGAGATAAACTACCAAAATGGATAGGGTGGAAGGAGACATTCAGAAAATGGGTAGAGCTATGGAACAACTAATTGAAACATTTGAGATCTTTAATACATGTTTTGCAAGGGTAAACAGCCCATTCTCAAAATAAAAAATTAGAATGGAGTTTTAGAAGTTTTAAGAGAGGGCTAAGCATGCAAGAAACCCAACCAAGTCTATGGAATGAAACTCTCACTAGAATAGCTCTCCCTCTCTCAATCTCAAGAAGGTATTGACACACACAAAAAAATTTATTGCCCTTGAGATTCAGTTTTTAAAACTTAGTGTTCTTTGCATCAATTTCAACTATGTCATCAAAGCCCCTGAAGTGCGTTGAGTAATGTCAGTCCGAGAGTCCTGCATGTCCACGTCCTTGCGGGTGTTGAGTCTTGGGTGGTCGAGGTGGGCTCGACGATCAGCCCGACGGATTGGACCACAATCTCAATCCACTCGAGTCGTCCTCTCAATTGACCTAAGCTAAGTCCCGATGGCGGTGGAAGCAAGTCCAGGAAGTACTAGAAGAAATAAAGGTACTTCAAAGTAAAGTGGAGGGGATGTGTGGTTAACCTATAGGGCACGAGCCTGGTTGGTCGTGATGAAGGAGGCTGTTCGAACGTCGCACAAACGATTAGCAAGGGGAATAAGCCGAAATGGCGACGTCGTGGCACAACGGAGTTCTCGGCGCGGGAGGGTGACCAGGTCAGCGCGAGGGAACAGTTGATGGGCAGGGCGTGTTGAGATCGTGGCGAGAGAGACAGGCCCCGGGCAGACTGGTTCTGCATGGGGAAGACCAAGCAATGCGGGCGGACCGGGGTGGTGCGGGACAAAGCCAGGTCGGCGCGGGTCAGCTGGATCGGGGCAGGCCAGCTGGGCAGCGTAGGCAGGTCGGGTCGGCGCGGGGTAGCCCATGGAGACGCGGACAGACCGTGGAGACTTATATGATTATTACTGCATTTGAAAGCATAGTTATTCATACATTCAACTTAAAATCTTAATATATTTTATTTTACGGCTAATTTTTTAGACTTACGTAAATTTTACTTATTGAAGATCTCATATTTTGTCAATACTAGCCTTATTGTCTTAAGATTTTAAATTTCTAAGATTTTCATGAAGAAAATCATGAATAATTTCACAAAAGACTAATAGAATTGGTTTTTAAATCAACTTTGAAATTTATCTCATCTGACTTGTCGAAATGAAATTAGATATTTTAGGAATAAATGTTTTACTATCTTTTTATTTTGAAATTTAATGATATAAAATGAAAAAGATTTATATTTTTAAAGAAATTCAAGACGATTTATATAATTTAAAACTCATGTTTTCCTGTTTTTATGTTGCATGTGACATTCCTCACTTTGAAGCATTAGATTGAGCAAAGGGCGATACTAAATCTCAGTGCTTCATCTTCACTTAATGGTGGGTGGGGTACACGGTAGTATCTTGTGAAGACTGGATTGGTCTTATTTTTGTGATGAATCCTCAATTAAATGGTTTCCATGGACTTCTAAAAGAGGTAATGTGGCATGATCTAGAGCCTTCTTCTTCTTCTTCTTCAATCAAATGGCAGGAACTTAGTGATAGTACTTTGATTGTTATGTTTTTCTCCTGGCTTTCCATTGCATTAAGAAGATGAAGAGACAGCTAGGCCCAAATCCCCTCTATGTATATTCTCTCTCCTCACAAAAATAAATATTCTTAGATATTTCTGATTGATAGAATTATTTGGATAGTTTTTCCTTGAATCTCTTGGTTGAATCGTGTTTTAAACGATTTCCTTATCCATTTAGCATCAATAATCATGATTTTGAGAAAAAATTTAGAAGAATTTCTGCTTGAACGTCAATTTCTTCGTGGTTTTGGGTTAGTTGGGTCTTATTTTCCCTATTATGTTGCCTTTTACAATTAGATTTCAATATTGGATGGTAAAAAAATTAATTTTCATCATTCTTTATCTCCTTGCTTATCCTTTTCTCTTTTATGCCTCTCTTTGATTTCTCTTTGGATTCAAATCTGATTTATTGATTTTGGATTCATTGGAAAGATCTTTGAGTTGTCTATCTAAATATATAAATCCCTAAACTATCACCACATTTTATTTTTCCTTTTTGACTAAGTCATATAATATCTGAAAGATGAATTCTAATTCTCCCATAGATTTCATACCGATTCACTAAGTATACTTATTTCATCATCAATTCAAACTAATTTTGGATGTTTTTGTCCCATGCATTTTTTTTTGAGAAATGCAAAAGGAAAGTGACTTGTCAGGTGATTAAATTGTGAGAAGAAAGATGATTAAATTTTGAGGAACAAACTATTAATGATGAGTACATTTTTAATACATGATTGTCAAAGTTTAGGAACTTTTTTTATTTTTTGGATTAAGTTTCTACCCCCCACCCCCCACCCCCCTAGCTGGTAAGTGGCAACACACATATTTGAGTCATAAGGGACCATAGTCCACTGATTCAAGTAAAGGAAATGGCGGTTATGTCATTTCTTTGTGGGCAATAACTCAAATAAGCACGACAAGTACAAGTGTGCCATGGAGCTAGATCCACATGCATAGACCTAATGATCAGATGGTGTAAAAGAAATACTCCCTTGTTTCCCTCTACCCTCTTCTCTGGTTCGCTGCCACACTTCCAAGGAAACTTCTGCTTTCAACGACCACACATGGTACACTGCTCATATATCTAGACTGTTACAGATCTTGAAGAGTAATCCAACCGAGGTCAAAAGGTCAATTTTGATTGATCGATCCAGTAGAGTTTATATTTTATCAACTATTGAAACCATGTCATTATATGCTCTGAAAATTTACATATTAAATCTGGACTCAAAAGGATCATAGTTTTCCGGATGATTTTATGTCCATACACTCTTATCATACAGGAAGGACTTTCATGTATTCTTAGGGCAAATCATTGATGGAGTTGACATCTCCTATAATTTCTGACAGCTTTTAACTCATAAGTCGAGTTTCGAACGCAGTCAAAAAACCTGATATACGCCATGAGCCGAGTGCAAACTAGACGGAGGTCAGCGATTCCACGTGGGAATGACCCAGCAGAACGAACAGGGCCGCAGGAGCACGACAAGCGGTGGTGGGGTTAACGGCCTCTAGGGATTCTGGGGTCATGGCGCGTATTTGGTCCGGAACCGGGGTAGTCGTTGCGCTCCAAATCCATCCGCTCAGGCGCCTCCTCCTGCAGTCGGTGTAAAAAAATGGCAGCTATTTGGAATCTTATCGCTTCCATTTAGGTTTTTCAATCTGATCTAGCAATATTCTAGTCCGGACACTTTAGACATAGAGAAAGACCCTGGTCGGTATTATAAAATAATTTTATTTGGCGTTCTTTTGGCTTGCTTCTCTGTCAGAGAGACTCTGATTTATGTAGAGATCTAGATACAGAGATTCTCATCTATGGAGAGTGAGATAGAAAGAGCAGTGTAAGAAACTGTCTCACAACCAATGCTCACGGTTTCACGAAGTATCCCTCGGTTAGTCCTCTTGCATGATGGAAGTTCCCCAGAGATAGAGATAGAGATAGAGAAACCTGATCAGAAGTATCGAACAGCGGGTGCGCCTGATTCCTTGGTGTGAGTCTTCCTGCGAGAGAAACAGCGAAAGAAAAACAGACAAATTCTGAATTTTAAGCATTAGTCTTCTAGCGGAGGTAATCAATCGAGAGAATGGGATAAACGGAAAGCAAGATTACCCCTCGAAAATTCTGGGGATCTTGCTAAAAGAAGGTAAGAAATACTCAGAACAAGGAAAAGAAGAAACGCGCTGGGGAAAATAGTCCGAGCCTTCATGAGTATTCTTTCTTCCAGGACCAAAAAAATCCAGACCTATTCTCCACTTATTTTTTAGGGCCCCCCGAAGATTGTAAACGATAATTATGCATGCATGGAGAGAGAAAATCAGGGCACGTAGAGAGAGAAAAGAGAATTTACATAGAGAACAACGTCGGCGCCGAAAGAAGGAAAAGGACAGTCTCGCAGCTGGTTCGAATAGTTTATTCAGAACCTTTCCTGGAAAGGCGCGCTGCTAGTATAATACTATATCAATATACGCATGAGAGAGAAAGATGAACGGAAAAGCGATACTTGGGAGACACTTGGTGGAGTCAGGAGACGTGGAAGATTGCATGGCTACTGAGAGGTAGAAGAGAGCACGTTTGGTGCTGAACAGCGGTGGATGGAATTAAATCGCTGACATGATTTTCTGTTTGGGGAAGGATTTTTTTTCCCCCTGCGGTCGCTTATCCAATAAACGAAGGAAGAGGAGGGAAAAAAGATGATAGACCAGAGAGAGATAGAAATTTTCTCCTTGTTCATTGGAGGATAGACCATACAATTCTCTCTTTCTCTCACCAATAAACGGAGGAATGGGGAGAAAGTTCGAGATAAAGGGGTGAAGACAGAAGTAGAGAGAGATAGAGAGCAAGAGTTTATTGAAGGGCTGACCATACTAACAACGTCAGGGGAAAGAAGGGTAGCGAAAGGCATAGAGGTACATTTAGATTGATGGATAAATACATAGAGAGAGAGAGAGCATCTTTAAATAAAAGAACATCCCACAGAGAGAGCACGAGCAGACCTAGAGAGAGAAAAGAGGGCGAGCACTTTGGCTTCTCTTGCTATTGGGAATTACACTTTCAAAATGCTCTTAGAAACTTCATAGGCTATTTTTCAACAAATTATGATACTGGGAAACTGTAGAGTGGGTGAGTCTCTAGTACGACTGCGAATGCACATGATGCATTGACTTTCAAGGTTAAACAGGATATCTATGCGTTGATTTTCAAATGGTGAACGATGATGATGAAAGGGAGTCCTCAATCCTTGACCCCATGGGAGTTCGTTATGCCTGTCTGGGTACCTGAAATGATAAAGGCCAAATAGAAAAGAGATTAGAGAGAGAAAGATAAGGGGCCGCGCAGTCAGAAAGAGAGATAGAGATAAATATAGAGAAAAAGAGAGAGACTGATGGGTGACTAGAGACAGATGCATGCACAGTCAAAGAAAAGATACAGAGAGAGAAAGAGAGAATAAAATAAAACAGGGAAGAGAGTGATAGATGGACAGATAAAGAGAGAGAGAGATCGAAAGATACTATAAACGGATAACTAAAACATACAGAGATACAGACACCGCTAAATATTTAGATTGCTCGATTGTGTGTTTGTCTGAGAGAGAGAGAGAGAGGGAGGGAGAGAGATCTGACCAAGAAATAGCTTTCGCCGGCTTGCAAATCCTGGAGAAGAATCCCGTGATTGGTGAGGGGGATCAATTCTCCGGAGGAATGCACGAGCATGACGTCCTGGCCGAAGATTTCCCCCAAGTCAAAAGGACCTCTTGGAACCTCCTGTGGGATCCCGTTTATGAATACTGTCATAAATCCTGCTGCCCGCGCCATCACTGTGCTTAAAACAATCACGACCACGGACAGTGAAATGCATTGATAGATGAGATAGGAAAGGATACATCGACGGAAAGACTGATCGACAAAATTAAGTATAAATAATGAACGGATAATAGGTAAAGAAATAGACACGCATATCGATACATCTATAGATCCATAGGTCGATAAATTGATAAATTGATAAATTGATCAATAGATCGAAAGATGATAGGTTGATGGGCAGGGAAATAGATGAATAGATAGATTAATCAATATATAACTCAATTCGTAAATTTATCGATAGATCGATCGGTACATCACTAGATCGATGGATCGATGGTTTGTATGTATATATGCATATATATATACACCTATGGATATAGATAGATCGATGGATAGAGAGATAGAAAGAAAGAGTAATTGATAAATAGACAGACGGATCGATAGGTAAGTGAAATTATAGATCTATTAATAAATCTATGTACAGATGGACGGATATGTGGAGGGATAGATAAATAGCAAGACATAAATATATATAGAATAATAAATAGATAGATTGATGGCATGATAGATCAACAGAAGGATAGAGAGATGGATACATGGATAATAGGTAGATAGATAGGCGGATAGATAAATATATTGATTGATTGTTGATACAAATATTGTCATATTTCTCGGATAGTTATCAGATTTGACGTAATTTCCATGGCCATTTTCAAGATCCGACGATTTTTTTTATCATTTCACTTCATAGGAAACCAAAATTCCATTTTATACATTCCTTCAAATTTATCCAATAATTTGTTTGGGTCAATTCAGCCAATCTGAATAAAAAAATTTGACAAAAAATTAAACAAGCTATTCATTAACTTACAAGATTGGCAGTGAGAGGTCGACGCACAAGGAGGAGAGTAAATCGGACATTCATCAACGGATTCAGGAGCATCCATGAAACGAGATACAGGAAAGAAAACGCCCTCTCCAACGACAGGATGAAGAACAGAAGAACGGCTCGTAGCTTCAACAGACGCTACTGTTTCCGAAGGAGAGACTATCCCACTGGAAAAGAAGCTCGTTGAAGGAATTGGAAAGGAAGCAGTAGAGGAGAGAGCGTTGTGACTGATTCCAGATCCTCCTGGCCTTGTTGTTCCTGCCATGGCGGCTTGGATCTGACGCTGCCGCCGTCGAGATCTCGATCGACGGTTTTGAAACCAGTAGAAAACATTGGCGTCTCCAACAGGACCGAAATTCTCCAGGAGCTTTCTAATTTTCACTGTCTCCTCCTTGGGCGGATTTACCATACCGCTATTGAAGATGGACTCCAGTATGAGGATTTGCTCTGGCTTTGGGCTCCATCTCGTTCTCACTGGTTCGGTAGCTGATCCTTTCGAGGACATGGTCTCTTGAGTTTGCTGTTCCATAGCTAGAGAAAGAGAGATGCCCTGATCAGGGATACAAGAAGAGGAAGAAATGGAGGGGGAAGACGGTGCTGTACTGTGCATTAGGTGTCTTCTTTGCAAACGTAGGCTGGATTATTTTATTTAATGGGAGCACAGAAGTCTTTGGTTTCCATGTGACATAACCGCATGGGGAGATGGGTACAGAAGACAGATAGAGAGAGAAACAGTAGCAGTGCATATTCGATGCGCAGGAATCGTCCAAGGGTGGTGGATAAACTATTGCTGGATTTTACTAGGGCTGACGTCGTGTACACGCCCTGGCCATAAATAAACAAACCTCATCGGCCGCGATGCACAGGCAGAGCGGGTATTCATTTTCTGCATCGAAAAGCGTAGGGCAAATCGGTCGGCTAGCGGCAATCCATATGAGAAAGTTACTGTGTCGGTAATTGCACCCTGAAAACGCTATTGACATCCAAGTTTCTCTCACTAAAGAATAACCTGAAGGATTCCAACGAGATGGGTTTCCACTGAAAGATAGGAGGCTTGTCTTTCTCTCTCTAGAAGGAAGTGGTCTAGGACTAGCCGCCGCGCGGCGCAATGCCTAAAAGCCAAAATCCCGCATTAACAAAAGAAAATATCAGAAATGGAGAGAGAGAGAGAGGTTGGCTGTCCCCAGACCCCAGTCGAGGGTCTTCATAACGATTCCTGTGACCTCTGCCTAGGTGATAGCCCTCTCTTTCGGCATCTATCTGTAATGAACTCAAATGATGAGTGGACATTTTCACGGACGTAGGTGGAGATCTCCAGCTTCGGTGCTAGTCTTTGTGACTATTTCTCTTTATTGGGAGCCACACGAAGACTCAAGAAATGTACCTGCCAGGTAGGGAATCAATGAGTGATAACAATGTTGAGAAATGGATTAGGTTTAAATGAATAATTTAATTCCTCATGAAGTGAGATTAGCATGAAATGAATTGAATATGTAAATGAATATATTTTTAACATAATCTAGGTGCTATCTCTTATAAATGACATTGATTATACTTCATTTAACTGTAATGAATCTAATTTATATAAATGTACAGGCCATTAATTTGGATTCATCTATTTACATGTGCGCTTCCATAATTTCTTTACTATCTCTACATCAATCTGCCTCATTTACCATCAGATAGATTTTCTTTATAATTATTTTATTTCATATCTAATGGCCATTTTTCAAAGTCCACGTTTTTTAATGGTTTAAGGGAGAAAGCGCATTTAAGGGAAAGGATAAGAAGGTTTTTTCTCTTTCCTCCCTGATTATTAGAAAGAAGAAAGGAAAGGGGCCCTCAACAAGAATTTGAAGAAGGAATCAAGGCATCATCCCCCTCCTCAAAGATTTCAAGAAAGCAAAACTCTCCTCCATGACTTCTATAGAGGAAGGAAGAAAACAAAGCAGCAGCTCTCCTCCAAAATGATTTCAAGAAAACAAAATATCCTCTCCGGCATTTCAAGAAACAAAAAGGGAAAAAGAAAATATAAAGCAGCAGCTTTTTCATTATTATGCATATCTCCTCTACTTTGGGTATGAAGTATTATAAGTTCAGCATTAAAAGGAACTTAAATTTGACTTATAAATGACTATGAGATATAATTTCTTAATTATTTTTCATTTATTCGTACAAAAAATTTAAAAGGCAGCTTGATAAGTAAAATGGATCTTTTACCCAAAAAGTGAATCTTTATACTTAATTTGCATTTTATTAGAAAGGATCTTTAAATGTGGTCATCAGGAAAATTTAAATTAATAACTTTCTCATTATTCTATTGAGTAGACCATTTTTTCATTAAAGATTAATTCAACATTATATTCATGATATTGTATGTTGTTGGACTAACCATATTTTAATGACCTTGAGCAGATCATTGTCATTTGTATCAAAAATAACACTATGATCATCGAGACAAAGGGAATAAATTTTATATTAAATAAATCTATTTTATTGAAAAGAATTATTATTTCTTGATAGTTTCTTTGAAGAAAGCACTTACTCATACACCATTGAGGTATTTAATGGATTGTTTCAAACAATTAGAAGATCTACAAGCCTGCAAAGAAATTTTTTTAGAAGAATTGAAGAGCATCATTGCTCAAGGACATTAGTCAAATCATTTTGTAATTTCTATTACTATCTGTTTTTTCAAATTGCCTGATCTATATGTGAGAAGACGTTAGAAGATCTCTTGGTGAGACAAGCAAGACATGATGTGGCTATGTGACGATTCAATATGTATGAGCACATGATCGTGTGGGAAGGGATGACGATGAGCTTCGAGTTCATGAAATCTTCTCAATGAAGGTTCTAACATCTCTATGAGCTAGTGAATTGGTCTACTGCGAAGGAGTTTAAGCCTATGATGAGGTGTCATTAGGGTACAATTGAGTGACTGAATTTGGAATTGAACCAGTGCTAGGCTATTTTTTTGTTGAAATTTTGGACTGATTGATTGTTGGATAGAACCTTTGTAGGTTTTTCCTTTTTTGAGATGGAAAAGGTTTAGAGGAGGGGGCCTTGGAAATGGAATTAGCTCAGGACTTGCTCTCTTGGACTAGGATACATTGATGAGCATTTGAGGTGTGAGAGATTGAGTGATCTAGAAAATAAATTAGGTTAAGAATAGAATTTGGATAAATAGACTATCTCCCTAACTCAAACACTCCCCCCCCCTCAAAAAAAAATTACGCAAAATCACCCTTTGGGTTATTTCAAAAAGGCTCAAGTTCAAAGTGAGTGGCCTCCATTACATCTTGGGGAAACAATAAAGTAGAAACCATAATTTATCCTAGTGAGAGCTTGTGTATGTGCATTAGATATGGTTTTTATGGAATAAATTGTCATTATGAGAGAGAAAAATATCATAATTTATAAAAGCATTGGTTGATAGCTAGGGGGTGCCAAAGAAGGCCTATCCATTGTGAAGGTAGCTGAATATTGACGGGAACCCTACAATTTTTGCTAGGATACAAATTGCAACATAAGAAAATAGATAATGAAATATTACTACTATTTATAACCCTAAGTATATACAAAATCAAGTTTATTGATAACTTGGATTTAATTACCTAAAAATAAATGATTCTTTAATGTTTTTAAGGTGTAATTTGCATCAATATTTTTCTTGTTAGTATATTTTAATAAAAAAATTACAATCATCGCGTCATTTCCTGCAAAAATATTTATATTTACTTAATAATTATATTTGTTAAGGGTCGAATTCTCAAAGAGCCTAGGTAATGAGTGATAGCATGCACCTTATTCTTGAAATAACAAGATTATTAGTGCATTTTAAGGCATAAAGCATTCAATTTTTATACTTGTTATTATATTTTGAGTGCATATTCATCATTCTATGCAATTTACATCAAAAATCTCAAAATACGTTACTTTATGGGCTAATTTTGCATATCTTAAGATGAAATTTTAAAATATATTATCTTCATTTACATTTGATATTTAAATTGATTTTTAAATACAAATATTAAGAGAAATTAATTTTTATGTACACATCTATTTTTCTAGTTTTACTTTTCAAAGAAAACGAGTGTACTTTTGAGTTAAAAAGTTATTCTCTTGTTATTTCCTAAATTAAAATGTATAGGATGATAGATTATTTGATTTTTGATTAAAAAGGATTAAAAATGAGTTCTATTTTGAAATTTATAAAAATTTTAATTTTTAGGAATTTTTTTAGAACTTTAATGATTTTTTTTGGATTTACTTTGAATTTATTTCATTAAAAATATTAAAAAGTGGTTTTTACGAAGCGCGTTGATGTGGCTAATAGTGTGGCATGTGTGCTTGCGTGTCTTCACATGGTGACACATGCCACACTATCATCCACATCAACGCGCTTCGTAAAAACCACTTTTTAATATTTTTAATGAAATAAATTCAAAGTAAATCCAAAAAAAATCATTAAAGTTCTAAAAAAATTCCTAAAAATTAAAATTTTTATAAATTTCAAAATAGAACTCATTTTTAATCCTTTTTAATTACAAATTAAGTAATCTATCATTCTATACCAAAGGCACAGCCCATTGTTATTTAGCGTGGGGCGCCGGGACCAACACTTCTTTTTCTCGCCACGCCAGCCACTTCGGTCGTCCTATCCATCTTTCACTAGAGTGTCGCTGTTGGCAGCGGATCTGTGGCAGAACTATTAAGTTATAATCTGCTAGGAAGAATGAAAATCGAATGACGCGGTACATCATTCTCCTTCAATCGGTGTCGGTCTCTTTCTTTAAGGTATTTGTTGCACGATTGATGAATTGATAGCTTTATTTGTGCTAATATAAATTGTTTTGCAGGGATATCTTTGTCTATAGTGGATTATGCTTGTGGTTGTGGCTCCACAGAGCGTGAGACAATACTGTCGCTTTCAGATGATCCTTCCTGTCCACAATCTGATTTGAGGTAAAAAGTTTTGGTCTGCTTTTGTACTAGTTTACTTTGAAGAAATGTTTCTTTCCTAATGAGTTTGTTGTTGTGTCATCCGATAGTGGTGGAGGAGGGGGCGAAGAAAAGGAAAAAAAATGGTGGATTATGCTTGTGTGAGTTGCTCCACAGAGCATGAGACAATATTGTTGCCTAAAGATGATCCTTCTTGTGCACCGTTGTATTTGAGGTAAAAATTTTGGTTTGCTTTTTTACTAGTTTTCTTTGAATAAGCGTTTCTGCCCTAATGAATTTATTGTTGTGTCATTTGATAGCGGTGGAGTAGGGCAGGAAGAAAAAGAAAACGAGAAAAGGTAGGTGAGAAAGAAGGAGAGTGAAGTAAAGAAAAGGGAGAAAAAAGACAAGAGAAAAAAGTGTGGAGCATATCTGAGGATTGACGATGGGAGAAAAAAAAAGGAAAAAAAGGGCACAAAAAGAAAAGAAGAATAAAAAAATTAAAAGGAGAGGAAAATTTGTGGTGGCGGGCAAAAGGAGGAAGGGTGACTATATCAATTTAGTTGGAGTAGGGAAATATTAGAGATCGACTGGGGCAAAAATGACACAAAAATGTGGTTTGAGATAGAATGAGTTCTCAATCACTGTCTTCCTATCTATCTTTCAATAGAGTGTGGCTGTTGGCGGCGAACTTGTGGCCAAACTATCGAATTATAATTTGTCGGGAAGCATGAAAATCAAATGACGCGATACATCATTCTCCTTTAATTGGTGTAGGTTTCTTTCTTGAACGTATTGTGATGTCGGATATTTCTAAAATTGATAATATTCCTACAAATTAGGGAGGACCTATGAATGATATCAAGTAGGAATGAATGTGTATAATTCACAGAATATTTAATAGAATATATTAGAATTTTAGGAATAAGAACAGTGATGACTATGATGAGTATTTATAGGAGGTAAGAATTAGAGAATAGGGAGTGCTTTAGTTAATGAATGATAGTATTTATGAAGATATATTTTATAATGAAAGAGTAGATTTAATTGGAAATACAGAAGTGATAAGTATGTATATAGGAGGATATTAAGATTAATAATTTAGTAGATACGATAGAGATAGTGGAAAAGTTACTAGATAGGAGAATGACGGCGATGATAAATATAAAATAAGAAGAGAATGAATAACGGGGATAGGATAATAATATATATCTAGTACAGCGAATAGGATGGTAAATGGTGAATTGCGGAGGTTGAGAATTCAGAAGAATGAAAAGGAGGACGACGAAAGGATAGAGTCCGAGAATCGGAAACTGGATGGAAGTTGGACTTACAGATTTAGGAGACAAACTATTAATTACGTAAAAGAATAGGATGTTACCTGTAGATGACGTGAAGTGAAAGCTTCTAAATTACCGATGATCCGTGGTTTCCGCCGCTTGCATTTGACGCGTGATAATGGGAAGACGACAGAAAGGAGGGAGAACAGAAAGGAGGGTAGAACTCGGGAGATGAGAGAAGGTGGGAGAGGCACAGGGAAGACGATGAACACAAAGGGTAAAGAAGGTGGGATAGGCACGCGTATAAACATTGCATTTTCGTGTTATTTTCTTTCTCCTGTACGTGGATCGGTAGGCGGCCGTTGATGCATTCTGAACCGGTATTGATGAAGATAATCGTAATATTGTCTCGGTGCGTACGTGGGGGTCGTCGCGAAGAATTCTTTCTTTGAAACGCTCTGTTGACGTGGATTGGTTGACCGGGCCACGTGAACTTTCGTTTTCTTTAGGGAGCTCCCGAATTTTATATTCCCGCGCGCGTAGGGCGTTTTCGCTGAGCACGATCTCGGATGATATCAGGGCTCGCCGAACGCGGAGAATCGAGTCCTTGGTTGGGGTTCTCCATAAAGCCGATGCTGGATTGGTGAGGACACTCGATGGAGTCGTTGGCAATACGTCTTCATTGAGGGTTGAAATCCCGTAAGTTGAAGATATCCGTGTTATTCCGATTCGTGGAGCAGTGATCGGGCGCCACGTTCATGATTATTTTCTCCTTTGCTTGATGATTCTTCGCTGTGCTTTCACGCTTCAGGATCCTCACGTTTTCCATAGTAAGCTTCTTCATGGGGGAGTTTCTCGATAATCGAATTCTTCGTATTTTCCAGTCGCCGTGACGTTAGCTCTTCACTCGTGGTTGTTAAATGATTGAGGTGATCGTAAGAATTCTGGTCGCGGCGATATCTTATTGTCATCGTTGCTCTTGTCCTTCTTGCAGGTATCCCAGGTAAGGCATAGATAATGGTGGTAGGAGGATTCTCCAGATGCGATAGTGGGAGCAGGGATAGCCCGAGAGGGTGTTGATAGGTCTTCTTTGTTGTATGCTCTTCGGATATTACCTCTTCTCATGCTAGTTTGTGGTTATACCACGTCAAATGCTTCAGGTAACTCTGCACAGTTGTCACTGATCCGAAATTCTTCATGTGTACGTGAAGTCCAATAATAGCTTTGCCTTAGAGAGTTTCACATTAATTCATCCTGTCGTAATGACTGATGGATGAAGTGTGACAGTGAGCCGTCCCAACTTGGGTTGAGTCATGAGTTTGGTAATCTTTGGTTACGGTGCTTCTCTTTGCATGTTTGATCTTCATGTATGTATGGGTGTATTCATGCACAAGGCTTTGTCTTGAAGTAGAACAATAAGATAGTGTACTTTCATAAAATAGATCTCCTACAAGCCTATCTAAAGGTGGTTTTCAAGGAGGAGGACATTTAATATCAAAAGGATTCCTATTAATTTTTTGAGATCATTACTTTATACATATAAAAGGTACCTATGATTTAGTGGATATGGTTTGGAGATTAGGATCCTATATCAAGGTAGAAGATGGTTGACTTGGTCCACTCAAGGAATTCTAAGTTTCTAAAGATAAAGGTTAAATGCTTTGACCACGTCAATCTTTAGATCAGTATAAAATAGGAAAAGGAGGGAAGATAATTCCCTTAAGATCTACACTCTCTTTTAATTATTTAGAGAGGTCTTCTTTCATCCATTTAGTGAATGGATAGTTTTTTCAAACTCATGAATAAGGAGGAGGAGGAGGAGGAGGATAGGTTTACTTAGAACCCTTGTGTTCATGTATAGAAATAATTCTCCATCATATTGGTTGCACAAGTGATGAATTGATAGATTTATTTGTGCTAATATAAATAATTTTGTAGAGATATCTTTGTCTATAATGGATTATTATTGTGTCCGTGGCTCCACAGAGCGTGAGACAATACTGTCGCTTTCAGATGATCCTTCCTGTCCACCGTTGCATTTGAGGTAAAAAGTTTGGTATGCTTTCTTACTAGTTTACTGATAGTGTGGCATGTGTGCTTGCGTGTCTTCACATGGTGGCATATGCACTTGCCATGTGGTGAATGCATGTTGCATGTGTGTGGCATGTGTAAACAAGGCCATAAGTTAATCGCATAATATTCTTCACCTTTTATATATGCATTGATTTTACTTACTCGGGGGGGGGGGGGTGTACACGACGTGTTCTAATTGGATGATGAATCAATTTATAAGCATTGATCAATCCTATCAGTTCATGATGTAGGATAATTTAGAAGATGTATCTAAATCCTACAATATGGGGAGGATCTATGAATGATATCACTAGGAAGTGAATTTATAAATCAGTGAGAATATATTGTAGAATAACTCAAAGTGTGAAGACATGTGATAATATTAATAAAGATGATATTATGAGCTTAGGAATAATGAAATGATAAAGATGGTGAAAAGAATAATTATAGAAAAGAAAGAAGAGAATAATTGGAGGATATAAAAGGATGTTAAGATAATATGGAAGAAAGAATATAGGATAGAAGATATAAAATAGATATTATAAGTAAGAAGAGAAGAAATATGGAAGATTTAAGAAAGAATATAGATAGTGATTAGAGATGAGATATTTCAAAGAGAGATGATAGAGAATAGATGATATACGGATGGATGAGATCGTGGTGATGATAGTGAATAAGAGCGCGGACAGGAAAAGAAGAGAAAAGGATAGTGTCGGCTGAGAGAATAATAGACTACGGCACAGGTGAAGAAACCGATAACGGAGAGGGAATGCTTGAGAGATTTAATAAATATACTATTCAGTAACTGGAAAGATAGGACAAGACGGGAGTGGGTGAAGAGAAGGATGCGGACGAGATAGAGGAGTGCGTAGATAGAGAATAGCGGAAATAGATGTTGGACTTATGATATCTTATATTCGAACTAATTCACGGGAAGAGGAAGGAGGATGATACCTGACGGAAAGGAAAACGATGCTCCCGAATCGCTCCACTGATGCAGGTATTTCCCAAGTTAACCTCTGACGGTAAATGATTGAAAGGGGATAGAAATGGGGGAGAAAAGATAGGAGGGTAGAACTCGGAGAGGAGATTTACGGGAGAGGCACGATAAACACAAACTTCCAAAGGAAGTACTTCATTTCAATAACAACTACTTTTTTCGTTTACAATGTTCTCTTTTATAGAATAGGAAAGATAGAGAAGTTAGGATGAAGGGTTGTCTCGGGAGAGAGAGACAGTTGCGACGGTTATGAGATTTTAGGGTTTCGTTCGTATGCTTTCCTTGCTGATCCTTCATATCCTAGTTCCCCTGATGACGTGGATCCGGTGTATGCGACGTCGACTGGGCGATACTGATTTCCCGAATGTAAAGGCGTTGCTGACGATCGTACAGAGAAACTGATAGAAGATGGTGAGACGTTAGCAGGAGTAGCGTTCACGGGAGAACTCCCATTCGAGGGAGCTGGAGTTCGGTCCATCTTCTTCCATTCTCACGCGCCTCCTTGGAACTCCTTCCTCAACCACTCCAGGCTAGATGATAGAGACATCCGACGCAGACGTGATAGAGGCACTCGAGGCTGTTTGCGTCGCGGAATTACTCTCATTGTGCGTCGGAAATGAAACCGCACCACAAGATCATCCGGAGTTCTCTCAACTGTGAGATCTCTTCCTCTCGCCTTCCTCCTTCACTCCGAACCGTGGGTTGAAGTGTCAAATCTTCCTCTTTGTTTTCCCTCGACTGAGACGAGAGAGTGGGAAAGGAGGGCGAGGAAATTGTTACGATCGTGGTGCCCCGTATCCGAGGACGGTGGATACGGCATTGTCGCGGACTGAGCGGCAGTTGTTGATCATGCTGGTTTTCTGTTAGGATAGGTAAATCCCGTGGATGCCAATAATAGTGCTGTTGAGGAGGGCTTCACGTTTATTCAAAGTTTCATCCAGGAGGTGACTTTGGAGGATCGCGATGGTCTTGATTAAATGGGTGGTAATGCCGTCATAACTAACTTTAGATCTCCTCTACTTCACTTCAGTAAGAAGAGGACGCCGTGGAAAGGTTGTCAAGGAAAATTTAGGTGAGGGTATATCCTCTTTTCCGTTTCTTCCTCCAGAGCTCGCCGTCCCTCCCTTTTCTTCGGGAGTTATTCTTGTCTTTTCTGTTCATTTCAGCAGAGAAGAGGTCGTGAGATGGCCTTTGATTCTGTGTTGACAAGTCTTCTTTGTTGCAAGCTCTTCGAACGTTATCTTTTCTCTCTCCAAACTTTGATCTCATGGCGACAGCTTTTATAGTCTTTTGTTCTGCTACATATAATAACCTCGCAAAGTTGTCATTGGTCTGAACTTTCTGAAGGCCTCTTCCCTCAGCAATAAGGAAATTATCAAGATGCATTGTAAAGCCTTTAGGATTCTTCCAGTTTGGAATTCATACTTCATGTTGAATTGTCTTCATAATAGTCTTGGAAAATTAGGAGAAAGACCTTTGATGACTATCTTCTTTAGGGCAGATCCTTCATGTTGAGTATCACAAGTAGATGCATGATGTATTCATGCAAAAAAGGTTTGTCTTGAGTAACATAAGAGATAGTTTCTTCTATTAGATCTCTCCTATGATTCTAACTAGAGGTGATATCCAAAGGAAAGAGGAATATATCACAATGGTGTTCCTACTGATTTTTCTTTTGAGATCATTATTTAAAATGATATAAGATACCTATGATATGGTGGAGAAGGCTTGGAAAATAAGGAACCTATATCAAGGTAGAAGGTGGTTGACTTGGTCCATTCAAGGGGTTCTAATTATCTAAGGATAAGGCTAATTTATTTTGACCAAGTCAATCTTTAGATCAGTGTAAAATAGGAAAAGGAGGGAAGATAATTCCCTTAAGATCTATACTCTCTTTAATTATTTAGAGAGGTCTTCTTCATCCATTTAATAAATGGATAATTTCTCAAGTTGGTGCAGAAAGAGGAGGAGGAGGAGGAGGAGGAGGATAGGTTCACTTAAAACCCTTATGTTCATGTTTCGAAATCATTCTCCATCAGTTCATCTTGGAGTTATAACAGCCCAAATCAAATGTGCCCGATGGACTCCGATGGATGCGAGGCATCATTTCAAGTGTTTGATGAAAATTGAATGGTAGCCGTTGCATGACGATTACTCTTCATGCAATAACGCGATATAATCTAGATGCTCCATCAAGAGATCCATGGCCACGACTTAAAAATGAAAATTTTTATCTTCAAGTCTAATCACGGCTATTGATTGAAGAGGAGATCTAAGGGCCACGCCCAATTTACACTCTATTTATTCCCTCGTTCTTCAAATGATATACTTATTTTTGGATTGTTTTGATTGATAAAAATTTTTGGACAACTGAATCCTTGAATCTCTTGCTTTAATCATCTTCTAGATTCATTTCCACGTCCAAGGAGTGCTTGAAATCAAGATTTTTTCAAAAGGATAGAGAGAATTCACTCCTAGAACTTTAGATATCTGTGTTTGAAAATGCTGAATGAAAAGCCATGATCTGGAAGTTAATTGGATTATTTCAAGTGTGATTTGTGTTATATTACATGTCTTTCATCATTTTTCATTAGATTTTAATTTAGAAGCTTAGATTAGGTTAACTTTTAGAAATTTTATTAAATTCTCTCTCTTCGCGATTGATTTTTTCTCCTTCACTATTTGATTTCTCCATGGATAAAAGTCCAAATCAAGTGATTTTTTATACCGTGCATTTTTCTTTAATTTATCTTTCTAAATATGCTAATTTCCCTAATTTATCACCTTAATTCATCAATTCGATCAAGTTTTGAATACATCTAAAAGTTTTTCATGATTCTCTGTGGATTCGACCCTTACTTAGTATTATGCTAATCAATTAATGATTTAATCCTCAAACTAGTGAGGTTCAGAATAAAAGATTCTAAACCTCCGCCATCTTGTCGATCTTCTCTAGGAGCATGCCCGTCTCTAACGACTTTGCATCTATTAATCCTCCCTTTGGCGTTACACCTCTTTCGAATGGTTTTTCCGCGTTGTGGTGACTATTTTCCACCACAGTCTCAATCAATTCCATTGCTTAATCTTCAAACTTGCTCATGAAGGTGCTCCCGCTAGCTGCATCCAAAAGATATCTATCTTGCGGGCCTAACCCATCATAAAATATAGGGTTAATATCATAAAAAAGTCTGAACTTTATCAAATGTACCAGATATGAGTCCGAACTTTTTTTTTGTCAGATATGAGTCTGAACTTTTCAAAGTGTCCAGATATGAGTCCCGCTGCTGACGTGGACAATGCGGATAGTCCACGTGGGCAGCCGGCTAAGAGTGGAACGACGTGGGCAGCCACGTCGTTCCATCCACGTTTTGTCCACCTCTCTCTCTCTCTCTCTCTCTCTCTCTCTCTCCCGCCCTCCCTCCCTCCCTCCCTCCCTCCCTCCCCCCCTCCCCCCTCTCTCGCTCGCCCTCCCTCCCCCTTTCTCCCTCCCTCCCTCCCTCCCTCCCCCGCCTCACTCTCCCGCCCTCCCTCCCCTCCCTCCCTCCCTCCCTCCCTCCCCCACCTGTCTCGCCCGCCCTCCCTCCCCCGCCTCACTCTCCCGCCCTCCCTCCCCTCCCCCGCCTGTCTCGCCCGCCTGTCTCACCCTCCCTCTCTCTCCCGCCCGCCCTCCCTCCCCTCCCTCCCCCGCCCGTCTCGCCCGCCCTCCCTCCCCCGCCTCTCTCGCCCGCCCCTCCCTCCCCCTCCCCTCCCCCCACCCTGTCTCTCCCGCCCTCCCTCCCCCGCCTCACTCTCCCGCCCTCCCTCCCCTCCCCCGCCCTGTCTCGCCCGCCTCGTCTCACCCTCCCTCTCTCTCCCCGCCCGCCCTCCCTCCCCCTCCCTCCCCCCGCCTCTCTCGCCCGCCCTCCCTCCCCTTCCTCCCCGCTGTCTCGCCCGCCCTCCCTCCCCCGCCTCACTCTCCCGCCCTCCCTCCCCTCCCCCACCCTGTCTCGCCCACCTGCTCTCGCCCTCCCTCTCTCTCCCGCCCGCCCTCCCTCCCTCCCTCCCTCCCACGCCTCTCTCCCCTCCTCTCTCTTCCATCCGCTCCCGGAGCACTCGCACCATCATCCTTGTGAAGAGGCGCCCTGTCGGCGTGCTTTGGGGCCCAGCCTCGGTGCCGCGTCACCTCTCCGGCAGTAGTCACCTTCAAATTCTTGCAAGTCCTAATCAGCCCGGCTGATGCTTCCCCACGGGACTCCGCCACGGTCTTCAAGTCCACGATTCTCCCCGCAAAGCGCCCCGCTAATCTTGTGAACTCCCCGGACTCTCCGGCAGAGGCGCCCACGTCGATAAACTAACCGAGATAAGCCGCGTCGTAGAGCCCATGGAAGGTCACCCACGGGGGCTTCGACTCCGCACCTCTGCCCGTCCCGAGTCCAGCCTCCGTCGCAGCTCCCCGAAGAAGACCGCCGCGGGACCCCGTCTCTTCTTGACTTTTCAAAAGTTCATCCCGTTTGTCCGCAGCAGCGCCACCGAGGGTTCCCACCGCAGATTGGACGGCGACGAAAGGTCAAAAATCTTTAAAGTTGACACCGCCAATTTCGCCGCCACCCGTCGTGGCGAAGACGGAGAAGCCCACTTGGAGAATCTTCGGGGAAGTCAACGTTGCGGCGGACGTCGCGGTACGAGTTCGCGGGGGGTGGCATGAGCAGGCATGAAGTGGAGGAAACCGGGAACTCCGTATCCAGCACGGCGTAGCGAGCCGTGTCGAGAGCTCTCACGATTAGAGGCAACTCCTCCCACGGATTGCTCGCCCAAACCTCTTGCACCGGAAGCCTCGCCATCTCTCTCCTTCTCTTTCTTGCTTTCTCAAGTCCTCTCTTCTCTCGTTGCGCTCTTACGTGGTCCGGGTAGCCTCCTCTTATAACTCGAAACGAACGCGCCTACTAGTTTTTCGGAGCTGGCGGGATATCCGCGACATTTGACTCTGCCGTTGCGGATGACGGATTAGCAGGCGATTTTTCACGCTTACCGGCATCACGTCCGTGTTAACCACTTCGCTAAAAAGAATTCCATGAAAAAAAGGTTTTTTTCTCTCTCCCCGGGATATAATCAAACATTCGAGAAAGACGTTCATCGAGCTTATTCCGTTGCGACGAGAATCGCGCCACCTCCAACCACATCCCATCTCTCTCTCTCTCTCTCAAATCAATAAGGCAATCCACCTATTTGGATATCTCTCCTTCTGGGTGCTCTCTTTTCTCGGAAATTCGAAAATCTTTACTCGAAATCTGAAGAGAAGTCATTAATTATTTAAAATATTTTATTTTTCGCATTCCACACTCGTCTTTCTTCGCTGAGTCCGTCTCAGTAAGACTCAAATGGCAGCACAGACATCGGTTTTTCAAAGCGAGCGCACTTTTTTCTGAAAGCTCAAGTCACTGGTTCACTCGCATTTTCGCTCTCGTCCCTAGACTCCTCCGGGCTCTTCCTCGTCCCGCCAACGTAATTGCCAGGCAACGGTTCTAGAGCCTCCGAAGGTCGCTGAATTCTAGAAGAACCATGAATCTTCTTCTCGCTACTCTACAAGAACCATCAAGGAAGGAGTAGGCGGAAGGGAGGGAAGTCGGGCGAGTGATCTAAGAGTCTCCCAAGAAGGATTTCGTGGGGAGCTGACTCGCATGAGAGGGGAGGGAGGGAGGGAGGGGAGGGGAGGGAGGGCGGGTGGGAGAGAGAGGGAGGGTGAGACAGAGCGGGCGAGACAGCGGGGGAGGGAGGGAGGGCGGGAGAGTGAGGCGGGGGAGGGAGGGCGGGCGAGATAGGTGGGGGAGGGAGGGAGGGAGGGGAGGGAGGGCGGGAGAGTGAGGCGGGGGAGGGAGGGCGGGCGAGACAGGTGGGGGAGGGAGGGGAGGGAGGGCGGCGAGAGAGGCGGGGAGGGAGGGCGGGCGAGACAGAGGAGGGAGGGGAGGGAGGGCGGGCGGGGAGAGAGAGGGAAGGTGAGGACAAAGGGCGAGACAAAGCGGGGAGGGGAGGGAGGGCAGGAGAGTGAGGCGGGGGGAGGGAGGGCGGGCGAGACAGTGGGGGAGGGAGGGAGGGAGGGAGGGGAGGGCGGGAGAGTGAGGCGGGGAGGGAGGGAGGGAGGGAGGGAGAAAGGGGAGGGAGGGCGGGCGAGAGAGGCGGGGGAGGGAGGGAGGGGGAGGGAGGGAGGGGCGGGAGAGAGAGAGAGAGAGAGAGGTGGACAAAACGTGGATGGAACGACGTGGCTGCCCACGTCGTTCCACTCTTAGCCGGCTGCCCACGTGGACTATTCGCATTGTCCACGTCAGCAGCGGGACTCATATCTGGACACTTTGAAAAGTTCAGACTCATATCTGACAAAAAAAAAGTTCGGACTCATATCTGGTACATTTGATAAAGTTCAGACTTTTTTATGATAGTAACCCTAAAATATATGTGTAAGCTCATGGTTAGACACTCCATGGTGAGGGCACTCTCTAGTGAGGTCTCTAAGTCTCTCCCAAGCTTCGTGAAATGTTTCACTTGGTCCTTGGGTAAACTCACGCATCGCCTTCCTAACAATGGTGGTCTTTCCTACGGAATAGTACTTCCTAAGAAATTCCTCCTCCATCTCGGACCAAGAAGTGAACTCCTTTCCCAACTTAAGAAACCAATCCTTAGCTCTATCTCTAAGGGTGGCGGGAAAGAGTTTCATCTTCATTACATTTGCCGACACATTATGAATCTGATTGATCTCACATACTTGACTAAGCTCGTCGACATGTATATAAGGATCCTCGGAAGGCTTCCCATGGAAGATAGGTAACATACTCATCACATGCGAATCTATCCTAAAATTCGCATTTCTAGCTAAAGGTGCATGAATATGAGTAACGGGTTGGTGGCGTACGACCCCCGTCGCCACCAAGACACGATACCACGGCGCCGGAGGAGCCCTTTTTGCGCGTGCGGATCTATCCGCTTACCTTTATTTCTTTATTTCTTTATTATGAACTTTTGACCCGCACGTGTTTAAGCGGGTCCTCGCTTATTTCCCTCTTCCTTTTAGGCTTGCGGGTGGGTTCGTCCCTTTTCGGGATCACATTCGTGAAGCCCTTTCTTTTGTGAACCTTTATTTTCTATGAGTATTTTGGGTTTTGGGTTGTGGGCCTCAAGTGGGCCCTTTCCCCTCTCGACCCATTATGGGCTCTATAAGAGGGGAAGGGACCCCCCCACAAACCCTAGCCGTCATTTGAGAAAAAGAAGAGTCTTCCTCTCGAGTGGCTGCTCAAGGAAAGTTAGGAAGAAGTCCTACCGCCGACGCCGCCGCGCCGCGCCGCACCGCGGGCCGTGCCGCTGCGCCGCCGCTCCGCCGCCACTTCTTGCTCCTAGCTCCGGATCCACCTCCCACGCGCCGCCATCGCCGCTGCTCCAAGCCGCCGTCGTAGCCGCCGCGAGATCCGCCGCCGCCGCCGCGCCAGCCGCCGCCGCCGATCCAAGCCGCTCCACCACCGCCGCCCTAAGGCGCCGCCATCGCCGCCGCTCAAAACCGCCTCTTCCGTCGAGCACCAAGGCCACGAACGCGCCGCCGCACCCCGCGCTGCCGCCACGCCTCCTGCTCGCCGCTGACGCCACGCCCGGCCGCACACGCCGCTCGCCATCTCCGCTCGCCTCCCGCAACCCCGCAAGACTCCGCGCCCCTATTCCGCCACGAGGACCGCCGCCCTCGCTTCCCTCCCGAACCGCCGCCCGGCGCCCTCCTCCGCTCCCGGATCGCCGCTCCGCTTCCTCGCGCGCGCCGCCCGCCATCCGAAAGGAAGCCCTAGCCGTGGCCGAGAGGGATCTGACCGATTCCCGCGAGCCGACTCGACGGGAATCGTCCCCTTCCCTCACTCAGCTCAGACTGCCCGGCCGCCTCGACTCGCTCGGACCGCCCTCAGCACGGCCCGAGCCAGCTCGAACCGGGTCCGACCACTCCCCGACCAGTCGAGCCGCCTGCACCGATCCCCAGCCGAGCCGGGTCCAGATCGGCCTCAGCCGGTTCCCGGCCCAAACCGGTCCCAGACCGCCCCGATCCAGACCGGGTCCAGGACCGCTGTGGCCGCCTCAACCGGTCCCAGAGCCGGTCCGACCGCCTCGAACTGGGCCCAGGGACCCGCCCTGCACCGGCCTGTAGCAGCCTGCGACTGCCCGGAACCGACCCAGCACTCGCACCGAGCCTGCACTGAACACTCGTGCCCGCACTGCACTCGCTACTCCGCTGCCCTTCGCGCTCGCTCGCTATCCCGAGTGCCCCGTTCGCGTCGCTCGCCATACCGCACCGGGCGTCTCCGCTTCGTGGTCTCGCCGACGACATTGGCTTACGATCGCTTTCCCACTTCCCCTCGCGCGAGGCCTTCCCGCGCCACGATTTTTGCCAACTCGGTCACTCTCCCCGCCGACCGCCCGTCCAAGCAGCGCGCAACGATCTCCTCGTCACGACCAACCGGGCTCGCGCCTCGCAGGTTAGCTTCGACCCCCTCATTTTAAAGTTAATTACTTTTTCGAAGCGTTTCCTTTACTCGTCTCCACCGCCGTCTGACGACATAGATTGGATAGTACGATTATAGGTTCGAGGTTTCGTCGTGTACATCAGGTCCGAGCATCGGGCGTGGGCTGCAGCCTTCGAGCTACCCCACGACGAGCGACTTCCACGCCTCCGGACGTGGACCGAGAGGATCTCACCCTATCCATCATCGCGAGTTTCCCCGGGTCACTCGGAGTCGACCCCGCTGATCGGCACGCCTGCCTGTACTTAGGTTTAGGTTAGGTCTCATACTTAGGGTCTAGGATTCGCCTACCCATAGGTTAGGTTTTGACCGGCTATCTCCGGTCAACCTCAGTCCCATTGATCAGGCATGAGGGTTTTCACCACCCCGTCCTGCATCAAATTGGTATCAGAGCGGTCGTTGGGTTCTCGCCCAACCCGGTCCTTGAGGACGCTCACTTGAGCCTCCGTAGCGTAGTTAGGACATCATCTAGGTCATTGCATCATATAGGCACCCCTAGGTTATCATCATGGCATTCGAGACACGCTCCGCCAGAGCTAGAGGAGGATCCCCATCTTCACGGCATTTGTGCGATGCCTCGGAGCCACCTCCCCCGCGGTTTCACGAGCCCCGACGGCCCGTGAGCCCATATGGTGATCATTATGATCACCTCTACCCCGACTACTATGATTGTCGAGATGATCCTAGTCGTCGAGGCGACCCACGTCACGACGATGGTCGCAACCGAGTGTACCATCGCTGGCCCTCGGGATGCTTATGGTCGCCACGCATGTGCCAACCCCGCTCATTTGGATGATCGAGCCCGTTCGTCGCTGCCACCACTATTCACACGGCTCACCACACCGCCCGTTAGTCGGGCCCTCTAGAGTTTCACGAGCCCCGCGCCCGTGAACCCCGTAGTGATCGTTACAATCACCGCTACCCCGGCTACCACTATTATCGGGATGAGCCTAGTCGTCGAGGCGCCCCACGCCACGACGATGGGACGCAACCGAGTGGACGACCGTCGGCCCAGGATACATATGACCGCCGCGGGACAGGCCTATCGAGCTCATTTGGACGACCCACCCCATCCGCCACCGCCACGACCGCGCTATGACGACCATCGACACCACGATCGTGATCAGGGTCAGGGATCAGCGACACTACTCTAGATATAGAGGTGACCCTCCCCGACGAGACGATCTCGATCGGCGAGTTGCCCGTCGCTCACCGGATCGCGATGCTTATCATCGCGACTATCCGCGTGTGCGAGACTACACTCGCGCACCCGAGGACGCACGTTATGATCGTTATCACGATCATGAGCGTTATCCGATCATAGGCGTTCAGGGAGTCCTCCCCACCACGACATTGGTGATGACTACTGCGTCAGACCGATACGACGATCGGGATAGGCGACACGAGGATCATAGTGCCCGCATGCGAAGGTATGCGCGCCGTTGATCTAGTCTTTTATGGCTCTCGAGGGCCTAGAGACTATATCGATTGGGAGTCCGCTATGAACTCCTAATTTCGATACTATCGCATGGATGATGACCTCTGCGTTGAGTACGCCGAGACGAGACTTGGCGGACACGCCAAGATCTTTTGGGGAGGATGAGCGTCATGCGAGCTTATCGACGAGGACAGCCCATCACTTCATGGATAGATATGGCTCAACGCCTGAGGAACAAGTATGTTCCTCGAGAGTATGAGTCTACATCATTCCCCAGACAGGGCACGATGCCTGTCCGGGAGCACATGGAGCATATGGTGCGACCCACCGATGACTTCGATTTTTCTCCATCTCAGCCTCTTACGAGGGTCGCTCCTACGCGATCTAGTCCGACCACCTCGGCTTCACCGATACGATCTAGCCTCGGGAATGGACGGACTACACCCGAGATGTCAGTAGCGTCAGCACCATCCCGGCGACCACTGCCTGCAGACGCACCTCGCCAGACGACAGCCTTGTCCCAAGTCCACACCACTTGTTTCAAGTGTTTGGGCGAGGGACATTGGACGAGCCAGTGTCCTTTGTGGAACCTCCTTCTCGAGGTCAAGGGACTCGACCGTGGCTCCCATGAGGATGACCTTCCCTCAGGCGACGATGTTTATCTCAGCGATGAGGCCCACTGGCGAGCGAGTGCGATGACACTCCCTGAGCTGATTGATTACACCGTCGAGCCAGCCGCTCCGCGGCCGTCGAGGCCCCCGCTCCAGCCCACGCACCGACGAGCACACCGAGTGAGGGACATGATCAGCGTTGCTATTCCGAGATCACTAGTGGATGTGATCCTACCACCCCAGTTGCTCCGTCCACCATCATTTGCCCAGACGACGCATCTTCGGTAGGCGCGCCATCACTTATGCGCCTCCATGGACTATCCACATCCATTATCTCGGACCGCGACATGCGGTTTACTGAGTCACTTACGGAGGACTTTTATGAGCTTTCTTGGGACTAAGCTCGCATTCTCTAGCGGTTATCATCCCAGTTGACGCCGGATCGACGTCATCGATCATAGCGTGAGGAATCGACTCGGTCAACGGCCCACGAGATTTTGACCATTTGGGGACGTGACCCTACCATGCGCCGAGTGCACTCTACCACCCCTCTTCGACCATACCTCTGGCGTGAGCCCCTGTCGAGATTGCACATGGCTTAGCACCCCACGAGGCCCTTAGACATAGTTCCCCTCGACCCTCATGTTAGAGTTTATAGGGTCGAGTCGCATTTGCCCAGCATGTTGAGTCGGGCTTGCATCAGGACATTCATGATAGAGTATTGAGTCGGTATGCATCGACATAGCGAGCTGCCGATTTGCCTCATGTCGACCCCGGTCTTCCCGTGTGGGAGACCAGGGTTATGGTTTAGAGCTGAGCCCGAGCGTTATGCTCCTGCTCTTAGCACCGGCTCGTCTCGAGTCCTTCCCCACGGATAGGCGGGATCGCCTATGTCGTCGACATCCCTCCTTCGTGGGGGAATAGCTCCACGCTCCATGTGATGGATCCGACATCGCACCCAGCTCTACCTCTTTCATCTCGACGTTAAGCCTTCACCCTACGCGCCCATTCTTTGAGAGAGAGTTTGCTCGGAAGTCCACTTTCCGGGTTACCACCCGATCGGCACTGAGCGAGTCGAGCAGATTTTTCTGGGAGGTAATTGACTTCTCGGGGGACGGAGTTTCGTGGAGATTCTTTTGTGCCGGCCGGGCCGACCACCGGAGGGACGACGTATACATCTCGAAGGTGGACCTCGAGCGACTACGACCAGATCATTGGAGCCCCTGCCGTCTTCTCTTGCCAACTCGACGGAGTCGAGTTCTTCCGACCCCGGGAGGATTGGTGGCGTACGACCCCCGTCGCCACCAAGACACGATACTCACGGCGCTCGGAGGAGCCCTTTTTGCGCGCGCGGATCTATCCGCTTACCTTTATTTCTTTATTATGAAATTTTGACCCGCACGTGTTTAAGCGGGTCCTCGCTTATTTCCCTCTTCCTTTTAGGCTTGCGGGTGGGTTCGTCCCTTTTCGGGATCACATTCGTGAAGCCCTTTCTTTTGTGAACCTTTATTTTCTATGAGTATTTTGGGTTTTGGGTTGTGGGCCTCAAGTGGGCCCTTTCCCTCTCGGCCCATTATGGGCTCTATAAGAGGGAAGGGACCCCACAAACCCTAGCCGTCATTTGAGAAAAAGAAGAGTCTCCTCTCGAGTGGCTGCCCAAGGAAAGTTAGGGAAGAAGTCCTCACCGCCGACGCCGCCGCTGCAGCCGCCCGCACCCGGGTCGTGCCGCCTGCCGCCGCGCGCTCCGCCGCCACTTCTGCCCTAGCCTCGATCCACCCTACGCCGCCGCCATCGCTGCTGCTCAAGCCGCCGTCGTAGCCGCCGCAGAGATCCGCGCGCTGCCGCGCCTAGCCGCGCGCGCGCCGATCACGCCGCCCACTCACTCGCGCCTAAGGCCGCCGCTATCGCTGCCAAGGTCAAACCGCTTCTTCCGCTGAGCACCAAGGCCACGACATGCCGCACGCACCCCGCGTCGCTGCCGCCTTCGCCGCTGCTGACAAGTCACGCCCCTGGCCTGCACACGCTCGCCGCTATTCCGCTCGCCTCCGCAACCCCGCAAGACTCGCGCCCCATTCCGCCCACGAGGACCGCGCCTCGCTTCCCTCCATCGAACTGCCGCCCGCGCCCTCCTCCGCTCCGACCGCGCTCCGCTTCCCCTCGCCGCGCGCCGCCCGCCATCCGAAAGGGAAGCCTCAGCCGTGGCCGAGAGGACTGACCGATTCTCACGAGCCGACTCCGCCGGGAATCGTCCCCCTTCCCCTCACTCAGCCGCACCGCGCCGGGCCGCTCGACTCCCGCCCGGACCGCCCTCGCACCGGCCCGAGCCAGCCCGAACCGGTCCGGACCACCCCTGACCGAGTCGAGCCGCCCAGCAGCGACCACCAACCCAGCCGGTCCAGATCGGCCCCAGCCTGTCTCCGCCCAAACCGGGTCCAGACTGCCCGTCCAGAAATCGCCCAGGGTCTGCACCGGCCAGGAGCCGCCCCTAACCCGGGCTCAGCCGGGTCCCAGACCGCCCGAACCGGCCCAGTAACGGCCTGCACTCGCCCCGTGAGCAGCCTGCACCGGCCCGGAACCGACCTGAGACCGCACCGAGCAGGGCATCGAACACTCGTGCCCGCACCCGCACCGCTACCCGCTGCCCTTCCGCGCTTCGCTCGCTATCCCGCAGCTGCCCTGCCCTTCAAGGCGTCGCTGCCATACCGCACCGGCGCCCTGCTTCGTGTCTCGCCGACGACATTGGCTTACGATCGCTTCCCACTCCCTCGCGCCGAGGCCTTCCCGCGCCCACGATTTTGCCAGCTCCTGGCCACTCTCCCGCACGACCGCCCAGTCCAAGCAACAGCGTGCAAACGATCTCTCGTCACGACCAACCGGCTCGCGCCTCGCAGGGTTAGCTTCGACCCTCATTTTAAAGTTAATTACTTTTCGAAGCGTTTCCTTTACTCGTCTCCACCGCCGTCGGACGCTATACATAGATTGGATAGTACGATTATAGGTTCGAGGTTTCTCTGCGTGTACATCAGGTCCGGCATCGGGCGTGGGCTGCAGCCTTTCGAGCTACACGACGAGCGACTTCCACGCCTCCGGACGTGGACCGAGAGGATCTCACCCTATCCATCATCGCGAGTTTCCCCGGGTCACTCGGAGTCGACCCCGCTGATCGGCACGCCTGCCTGTACTTAGGTTTAGGTTAGGTCTCATACCTAGGGTCTAGGATTCGCCTACCCATAGGTTAGGTTTTGACCGGCTATCTCCGGTCAACCTCAGTCCCATTGATCAGGCACGAGGGTTTTCACCACCCCGTCCTGCATCACGGGTCTTTGAAAAACAGGCCTAGCATAATCACTAAGGCGTCTCCTAACATTTCCCTCATCATTAAGGGCCATATCTAAGGTCGATGATGACGCGGAAGATGAAAGTGATTGCGAGGAACGTTCAAAAAGATCTAAGTGTAAAGGATTATCCCACGTTCTCCAATCAGACTCTCATCTCATAAATATGCACTAATATACTAATATATATAATAATAATAATAAGAGATACTATAAAATTATTCAACAATGACAAATTAATCGTACCTGATTGTCGCTATTCGTGAGAGTTACGCTCTCCCAATTCGAGTGTGACGCGATGATCGTCCGTCGTCCGTAGAGAGGGACTAATCACTTAATCTCGTCGAAATTGAGTACCTTAACGATATATTTTCTGCTACAAATAGCTCAGTGTAGGATCAATTTGGATTAAAATCAGAGAAGAAATAGAAAAATCAGAGTTGACCAAGTCAAAATCAATGATTTTTCTCAAAAATACGCCTTAATTCCCCGGTAGCGGCGCCATTTGACGAGACTAAATCGTATGGTTGTTGATTAAACACAATTTAGTGTCAAAAAAAGTCCTAAACTTACCAATTTATGATTAATCAATTTAATTAATTAATATAATGGTAATTAAGGGTCGAATCCACAGAGAATTAGGGAAATTTGAGATATATCTTTGAAATTCGGTCAAATCGGATGACGAATTGAGATTAGAAATTGGGCGTTTTAATATAATAATGAAGATAACTCAATTTCAATTCCACGGAATCAAAAATCAGGTGATTTGGATTAGAATTCGCAGAGTAATCAAAGTTTGAAGTTAGGAGAAAAATTCGTATCACGAAATGATTTAAAACAGAAATTAAAATGAAATTAAACTTAATCTACGATTCAAAATATAAAATTAACACTAAATGATGAAAGATTAAGATAAAAACACACAATCTAACCCAAATTAGCCTTTGAAATGATCCAATTAATCGCCGGATGCATGGCTTTTCATTCTGAGTTTTGAAGACAGAGTTTGAAGTTCAAGATGTGAATTCTCCTTTCTCTTTCAATCAAATTTTGATTTCAAGAAGTCCTTGGATGCGAAAATGCATTAAGAACACTAGGAATCAAACGACACATGAAATGGGTGTCTAGACAGTTCGAATTTCTCGAAATTCCACGGGCAGTTCTTCTGTCGTGAAGAACTGTATTTAAAGAACAAAATAGAGGCGTGATCGTTGATCTAGTAGAAGCATCGCGATCGACGGTCGCGATCACGTGTCGTTTCGCGAATCGTTGTTGCTGCTTGATGACCGTCCGATCATTGGCGAACGGTCGAGATGCAAGTTCATCGCATGAAGAAGAGGATGTGTAGCTTTGATGGTCCGTCGAATTTTCATCCAGCGGTCACGATTAATTGTAAGGTCCATTGATCGCGATTAATCGTGACCGTTATTACTCTTCTGATGGATGGTCCGAATTATTTCACTTAAGCAGATTTAAGCCACGTGCGTGATTTGGAGATCGGTGGACCTCGCGTCCATCGCATTGACGCGCGTGATTTATCGCGCTCTCCATCCGACGCGCCTCATCGTGCTACGCGTTCTGCAATCAAAGCAAATCGAGGGAGTTTTGTCCCACACTTAGAAAAACAAGAAGCATCATCGGGTATATAATGTGAGTCGATTTCATAGGTTGGTGATATTCCTCTATGGAATGGCTTATATGTACGATAACCTATGTATATAAAATATATATGTAAATGACACGTCACCTTAGTGCCACGTAGGCACTCACGCGCGTCCACATGGCAGAGCCACGTGGCCTTGCCTGCCACATCTCATCCACGTGGGCCCGCGATAAATACACCCTTTTTGCGATTTTTATTATTTTTAATTAATTAAAAATCGAAAATAAACTTTAAATAATATTAGAAAAATTCTAGAAAATTCTATAAACTTGGAAAAATCATAACTTTCAAAATATAACTCCAAATTAAGTCAAATTTATTTTTTTGGATCAGAAATTGAATAATCTATCATTATAAAAAGTCAAATTATTAAAATAATCAGAGAATAAATTTTAATTAATTTAATACATTTATGTATCTTATAAAATAACTTTATAAAAATATATAAATGTAAATAAAGATCTTTTTGCTTATATTTTCATTCTCAAAACATGATTATGATATCAATTATAATTAGGATTAAAAATTATAATATTTAATTATGTATAATAATCCATAAATTAGTGTATTTTTCAGATCATAACATGAAATTATACAAAATGATAGAAATATACTTAAAATATGATAACATGTATATATTTGGAATGATTACTGCCTTTAATTGCATTAATAATCATGTAATTTCATGCATAAATAGCATGTTATCACACCCCCCAACTTGAATAATTGCTAGCCTAACCTTAGATATTAAGGCCTTTTAGCCCCTTTTTTTTAGGCTTTGGAAATCAAGTAGAGCCTTAAAGTAACCCCTTTAAGGTTTTATAAAACCTTATTGGGCCTAAAATTAGCCCTAATCCCTTTTAATAGGCTTTAACAAGCCCTATTAGCCCTTATTTGGCTAGCTTTACCTAGAAAACCGGGCTATATTCCTTTAGTGGGCCGATTTTCAGCTTATTGGGCAGATTTTTCTGAAATCGGGCCAAAAAAATAGGCTCCCATTTTCGTTATTGGGCCGATTATTGGGCCTTGTATTACCTTATTGGGCCGATTTTATGCAAAATCAGCCCTATCCCCTTTTCTTTTAGGACTTCGCTATCGGGGCAACCTGGTTGCCCGGGAAGGAATCTTGGGCAACCCAATTAAACGGGGGAAAATTCCAATTTTCCCGGGCTTTCTCTCTCCCATCGAGAGAGAGATTTTTCCCGCTCCCTCTCTCTCTCACTCTTCCATCGAGAGAGAGATCTTCAGGCTCTCTCTCTCTCTTCTGTCGCCCAGCCCTGCCGAGGCCACCGTCGCCTCCGCCTCGCACCTCTGCCTCCCGCCAAGGTCATTGCCCCCACCGCCTCCCACCGTCACCGCCGGCTACGCCTCTGCCTCCCGCCACCGCGGCAGCAGCAGTCACCTTGCCGCCTTCCGGCAATTTCAGATGGCTTTGGCGGAAAGGACCGTCTGGATTTGGCTTCTCTTCAACAGCGGAGCAGGTCACTGAAGGCATCGACGCCAGCCATCTAACTCCAATAGTCACCAGTTTCTCTCAGAACTCCATGAACAACTCCCAGAAGGCGAGGTTTTTGAGATATTCAGGGTTTTCGCAGGCGGCGCAAGCGGCATCGGCCTGGAGACGGCGAGAGTGCTGGTTCTGAGAGGAGCTCGCGTTATTCTTCGCGTTCGATCTCTGAATGGAGGCGAATCGGCGAAGGAGAGGCTGTTACCGGAGAATCCTTCGGCCGAAATTGAAGTCGCGGAGATGGATCTCAGCTCTCTCAAGTCAGTTGCTTCGTTCGCTTCTCGTTTCAGCGCCTCTGGTCAGCCTCTGGTCAGTCTCTGGAGAATCCTCTGAACCTTGATTACCTCCTGGAATGTCTACGGCGACCTTTTGAGGAGGTGAAGCAAGCGGGGCTCTTCCCATTCTTCGAACAATTTGAGCTGTTTGCCAGCCAGATCCTTGATCTCACCTTCCCTGAGCTGCTGGATCGGTTCCGCCATAGCTGCCGATTGGATGGAGCTTATTCCCTCTCTCGCCATGATCATGTCCGCAAGGTGACAAATCTTTTGGAGAGAGTTATAGGTCTCTCTCTGGCCGATCGATTCAATTTCTGCTTTGCTCCAGTGAACACGAGAGATCCCAAGGTGATGCATCATCTGGTGAGATTTGCTATGAATTTTAGTGAGAGGAAGCCAGTGGGGATTGCTCTCGGGATACCAAAAGCTTCGGCGAGGAGTGACGCCGAACTTCTGGACATGGAGGCAAAGCACCAGGTGGTGTCAGTGTATCTTTGGCTGGCACAACACTTCAAGGAGGAGACATTCCCACAAGCGGAGAATGGCTTAAGAGATGGCATCCTCCATAGCCGAGCATTTGGGGAAATCGCTGGCCAGAGTCTCCTGGAAGTTAGAGCCTCCT
This sequence comes from Lemna minuta, assembly GCA_024174645.1. NCBI lineage: Eukaryota > Viridiplantae > Streptophyta > Magnoliopsida > Alismatales > Araceae > Lemna > Lemna minuta. The sequence continues at coordinate 4,731,046 of CM044111.1, read as the reverse complement.
CGTCAGAGGAAAGACGATCAGATCGTTGACTCGATCTAAATTGACCAGCCGTAGGTTCAACTTTGATTTCTCAGTCCATCTTGTAGAGAGAGAAAGACATGATGGAAATTTGGAAAGCTTGAGAGAGAGAGAGAAGTGTTTTTGATGTATTAAATTTGATGGTTTTGATGTTTAAATTTGATAGAAAAAGAGAGAGATCAACATTAAGCTATCACATAGAGAGAGAAATAGGAAGAAGTGATTCAAATAGGAAAGATTGAGAGAGAGAGAGAGAGATTTTAGGCCATTAAGCTAATTGTTTGTGCACTGGAGCAGAAACAATTCAGGCATCATGGCTAGCCCTTTCCTGAAATCCGTAGATGGAGTGGAACTTCAATTTGCGACAAATCATCTTGGTAGTTGTCATTCATTCTTCAGTTGATTACCCTTTCATTTCAATCTCCTATTTTCTTCCTTTCCTGTGTTCCCACAGAACACTTCCTGCTAACAGAACTTCTACCCGGAGGTATGGCAGATGCGGGAGCCGGGAGGGGGAGGCCCCGGAGGCGGAGGCGGAGGAGGTGGCGGAGGCCACTTCTTCTACTTCCCCGGAGGTGGGGGCAGATGCAGAGAGGAGGGAGCCGGGAGGGGGAGGCCCCGGTTTCTTTTTTTCTTTTATCTTTTTTCTTTTTTCGCGTTTGAATGGCTTATATACCGGTTGTCCCAGATTCCTTCGGGGCAACCGGTTGCCCCCTAGCAGAGTCCTTTCTTTTAATAGAAAACCACCCTCTCCACCTTATTGGGCCGGTTTGAAAATAATCGGCCCTTTCTTAGTTATCGGCCCGTATAAGGACCGTTCCTTTCTTTTTTTCCTTTGTTTTCATTCTTTCTCTCTCCTCAAAACTCTTCTTCTCCTCTTCTCTTCGTCGATCTTCTTCCTCCTTTCTTCCCCGCGATCTCTCTGTGAACAGGGGTTGAAGAAGGCGGCGATTTCGGCGGAAGTTTCCTGGAATTTCGGCGCGCCTTAGGGACGTCTTCACCGACGTAAAGAGGCGGTTCCAGATGCCGAGAAATTGATTTCCGCCGCCATTTCTTCAATTTCCAGGAAGAAATTTCCCATTTTGAAAAGGATTCGCCTACCGCCGCTACGGTTTGATTAATTTAAAAAAATTTTCTTTCGAACGAGAAGACGAAAGAGAAGGTTTGGGCGGTAGACGGAAAACAAGAGAGGCGGTTCTTTTTTTTTTTCCTTCCGAATACCGCCATATGAGGCGGTTTCCTTCCTACCTTCACAGGTAATTCACTCTCGGTTATAAACCGACATGAAAATGAACTGTATGAAGGTAATGTGCAGAATCAGCAGCGGAAAATCAGAAGAAGACAAAGATCTTCTTTCCGAGGGCGAATGAAGATCCGAACGAGAATTTAGTAGTCTTCCTGGTTCATTGAAATTTCTTTTCTTTGCCAATGCTTCCCTTTGACGACCCTCTGTTTCATCGAAGCAAAGAGTCTGTTGGAGAAGATCAAATAGGACGACCAATAGAAGAGGATTAACTGAGTGATGCAGGATGCGGTTGTGAGAACTCTCGTGCCTGATCAATAGAGATGAGGCTGACTGAAAGATAGGGTTGTCAAACTTAACCTACGGGTAGGCGAGTCCTAGAATCTAAGTATGATATCTAACCTAAACCTAGGTGTAAGCAGGCGTGCCGATCAGCGGAGTCAACTCTAGGTGACCCGGGTCACTCGTCATGGAGTAGCTTGTAGGCTGCAACCCATGCTCGGTGCCGGACCTGCTGTACGCGTCAGAAGTCTCGAACCCATACTCGTACTACTTTGCCTAAGTCGTCTGATGGCGGTGGAGACGAGTAAAAGAAAATGCTTCGAAAAGTAATTAAACTTTAAAATGAGGGGTTGAAGCTAACTTTAATGTGAAGGGGAGATGATGACTCGATGTTGATCGTGGGAGCGGCCGACCAGGTTCCGGGCTACGCGCATGGAGGCGTCATCCTCAGTAACGACACAAAAACCAAGTGCTGGAATGGTCGGGTGACCGAACGCCGACGCGACTCGGGATGGGAGAGGGCGCGTCTCGGGATCGGGTGCAGGTGCGGTCTGGGTAGAGCGCATGTACGACCTTGGCAGACTGCGGGCGCAGGAGCAGCTTGGAACCAGTCGAGGGAACGGCTTGAGTCCAATCACGGGCGCGGTCTAATGGCGGGGCGCAAACGGGGCGGAACAAGGAGGGCGCAAACCAGGTTGGCGCGGTGTGGATCAGGTAAGCGCGGACCAGGGTGGCGCGGGATGCAGGGCACGTGGGGCTGTCGCAATCGCGGGTGTCATCGCCCGAAAGGGGAGGAAGAGGAACCGTGGTTGCTGAAGGTCGGCGGCTGATGAGAGAGGATAGCATGGATTTCATGGCTTCGAGAATTCCGACGCGAATCCGAATTCGTGACTTCGTGGATTCGGGAACTCTCGAATTCGTGAATTCTCATTGGAATTTGGCCGGGCAGAATGGGGGGGAGGTCGGTCGAGGCGTCGGAGTGACGTAAGCTGGGGCGGTGGTGAGAGGATGGCAGGGCAATGGGCTAGATTCGACTGAGCGGCAGGCAGAATTTCGCAGGGCAAGGGGTTAACTTCCGAAGGGCGATGAATTCCCGCAGAGCGATAAGTGGAATTTCGCCTAACGACGAATTGAATTGGACAAGACCAGAGGTTGAAGACGGTTGTGATGTAGGGAATGGGAAGGTCGTGCGTCGGCTTGAATTCGACAGTGAACCGTGAAAGCGGTCGGGGTGAATTTGGTAGGGAAGTGGGCGTCAAAAGGAGATTCGGCAGGGATTCGTGAGGGGTAAATTTGATAGGGGTGAATTCGCGATGGGGTTCACAAAGGGAGAATTCACGTGGGATGAATCGCGCGTTGGGTGAAATGGGCGAGGGGTGAACCCGCACGGGCGACGGATAGAGGGTTGGTCGTGCATGGGAGAGAGGAATCAGCAGGGCGTGGGAGGATGATTGACTCGATGGTGGGGATAATTCAGTAGTGGTGATGGCGGACCGAGCGATGAGGGAATTCCGCGATGGGGAGAGGTCAAGCGGTCGGGTGATGGTGCGGAAGGAGCACTTCGGTAGGGTGTGATGTTGCCTGGGTGACGGGGCGATGGAGGGGGAACTGGTAGGGCGATAGGGGAGAGAATTGGTTGGACGAGGGATGGAAGATGCTGGAAAACTGGATTCTGTAGTGGGTGACAGGAAATTCGACAGAGTAGGCGACGGGAAAATCGATAGGGGACGGATCGGCGAAGAAGTTGAGAGAGGGGGGGGAGGGTGCTGGTGATGGGAATGGCGTTGATGGGGTGGAATTCCGGTGGGCGTTGGATGGAATTTGGGTGGATACTAGATTGAAGACGGCTGGGGCGATTGAAGATGGAAGAGCTCGGCGAGGATTAGCTGTGGTAGCGCGATGGGTAGGGGAAGTGATGGCGCAGCTGACGGGAAGGTTGCGAGGGGGAATCAATGACGCAAGGTGATTTTGCGAATGGGCGGATTCCGAATTAGGGAATGTGTTGAGGAAGAGCAATCGACGGGTGCAAGGAAATTAGGCAACAGGAATTTGGGAGTGGGGGACAGAGAGGGAGGTTTCGACAGAGAGAGGGGTTGGTCGTGGAGAGGAAACTGGGCGGGTGACGGGGTGGATTGCCGGAGATGGGGAGGGATATTGGGAATGGGCAGGGCAAGGGAGGAGGTCGGTGGAGGGATGGTGGCGCGACGGTCCTGGGGCGGCGGTGGCAGCGGCGATGGCGGCTTGGGGACGGCAGCGTTGCGAAGGGGATTGGCAGCGGCGGCAGCGGCGGCGGCAGCAACGGCAACGTCCTCGTGGTCGGGGCAAGGAGTGGCGGCGGTAGCGGTGGCAGCACGGTTGCGTGCGGTGGCAGCGGCAGCGGTGGCGACGGCGGTTGGACTCCTTCCACGATCTTCCGTGAGCAGCCACTTGAGAGGAAGGAAACTCCTTTTCTTTTCTCAAATGACATCTAGGGTTTATGGGGGGTTCCTTCCCCTCTTATAGAGCCCAAAATGGGCTGAGAGGAGAAAGGGCCCACTTGAGGCCACGACCTAAAAACATAAACATACTAATAGAAATAAAGAGGTTCACAAAGAAGAAGGGCTTCACGAATATGATCTCAAAAAGAGAAAAACTCACTCAGAAGCCTAAAAGGGAGAGGGAAATAAGCGAGGACCCGCTTAAGCACATGTGGGTTGAAAAGTTCACAATATAGAAAGAAGATAAATCCACTCGCGCAAAGGGCTCCTTCGGCGTCGTGATATCGTGCCTTGGTGGTGTCAGAGGTCGTACGCTACCACTGAGCCTCTTATTCCGTGTTCATCTTCATGTTTCTTCTTCCCATGTTTTCTTTATTTTAAGAACAATACCAATTTGGTATGTTCCAAACTTTGTAAAAATTTCGATAATGAAATTTCCCTTTTTCCATTCTTCTACTTGATGATTGTATGTACAATGTAAAACAATCAAATGAAATTTAACGAGATAATTTCAACTAGAGGAGAACATTAAAAATGAAATTCCTGATGAAATTCATGAAGACATAATTTGATATTTCTTCTTGTGAGAAAAATAGGCACACGAGAGAGAGAAGAAAACAAATCAATTTGATATTTCTTCTTGTGAGAAAAATAGGCACACGAGAGAGAGAAGAAAACAAATCAATTTGATTAGACGTCTACATGCAGGTTATATAGAGAAGAAATAGAGAGAGGAGAGAGAGGAGAGAGGAGAGAGGAGAGAGTGGGCCTTAAGGCCCAATAGGCTTTAACACTCCCCCTCAAGCTGGAGCGTGGAGATCAAACATGCCCAGCTTGGATCCAGATGGTCTCATATGCAGGGGCACGAGTAAGGCCTTAGTGAAGATGTACGCCAGCTGATGGGAGGAAGCGACGTGTGGGGTACAGATGAGTGCCGTTAACAACGTATTGTCGTATGAAATGGCGAGTCGATCTCAATATGCTTCGTCCTCATATGGAGCGTCGCATTGCGGCGATGAAGGTAGCAGCCATATTATCGCAGTACATATGCATAGGACCTTCGGGTGGGAAGCCAAGCTCGGTGAGAAGAGAGCGTAACCACAACATTTCTGCCGTGGCATCCGCCATGGCTCGATGACTCGGCTTCGGCACTAGAGCGGGACACGATGGGATTGCCCACGAGAGCGCCATGTGACCAGAGTTACCTCCAACATAGGTGGCATAACCACCATGTGACTTCCGGTCCTCCTTGTCTCGGCGAACCCCGGAATCGGAGTAGGCTTCAATGTGTAGATTACCACTGTCGCCGATACAAGAGGCCCTTCCCCGGAGCTCTCTTAAGGTACGCCGAAGCCGATAGACACCCTCCCGAGATGGATAGTGCGAGAGCACGCATAAAGCTGACTCAAGATACTAACGCATAGGAGATGTCGGACGAGTCACGGTGAGGGTAGATCAATTTTCCCACAAGTCGGCGGTAGATGCTGCATCCTCAAAAGTGCGGTAGCATTGTCCCACCAGTCCACATTCTGCTCCATAGGCGAGAGGCCGGCTTGCACCCGGCATCCCTGTCTCCTCCGAGTAGATCCAACACGTACTTCCGGCGACAAATGGACATCTACCCACGACGATAAGCAATCTCAAGTCCAAGAAAGTACAGGGGGAGACGAGATCGCGTGTGACGAAGTGCTGAGCCGAGATAAGCCTTGGTCGCGAGTCACCTCGGCGTCGTCACTACCAGTGATGATGATGTCATCCACATACACGGCCCGAGGATAACACATCCATGCGGGGTGCGTTTCCGCATGACGGTCGGATCGGATACTGGTAGAGACAAAGCCATACGCAGCGAGCTGCGAGAACTTGTGGAACCACGCACGCGGGCTTTGCTTCAGCCCATAGATAGCCTTCTTGAGGAGACACACCTCGAGACGACTCCCCACGAGCAACGTACCCGGGCGGTTGCTCCATGAATACACGCTCATCGAGGTCGCCGTAAAGGAAGGCATTGGACACGTCCGGCTGATGAAGCGGCCGGGGACTGATCGGGGCAATGGAGAAGAGAACCAGGATGGAGGCTGAGGCGCGCCACGGGTGAGAATGTCTCATGATAGTCAAGACCATAGGCTTGAGAAAAAGCCACGAGCCACGAGACGCGCCTTGTAGCGGCGATGGAGCCATCGGGGATTATGCTTGAGGGAGTACACCCACTTGCGGGGAGACAACATTGGCATCAATAGGCGAGGAACCAGCGTCCGGGTCTCCCGTGGATGAAGGCCGCATACTCCACATCCATCGCCGCTTTCCACGCCGGTACCGCAACGCCTCAATATACGACTTGGGAATTGACTCGGTTAGAACGGCAAGAGCAAGGGACCGATAGGAAGGAGAAAAGGCGGGCGGGAGAGACATGATGAGCGATAGGGTATTGCGTGCCGCGCGAGTGCCCTTGCGAAGGGCAATGGGAAGGTGAAGATCGGATACGGGGGCGGTGGGGAAGGTGGGGGTGACACGGGAGCCGGAGCAGTAGCTATCGGCGAGGAGGGAGATTCGGCTCGGAGGATGGGTTAGGCGGGAGGGATGCTGAGGGTGGTGACACCTCGAGCAAGGGAATCGAGACAGTCATAGGGAGGTCAATGACGGGGGTAGCAGATCTCAGAAGGAAGGAGGGATGGGGAGGAGAGGTCGTCGCCGGAGCGCGTAGAGGTAAAGTAGGGAACGTCCTCATGGAAGGTCACATCTGCTGAAGTAATGTACTGTCGCCGATCTGGAAAGTACACACGGTAACCCTTCTGAGTCCGAGAGTAGCCGACAAACACACCCTTTTGTGCACGAGGAGCTAGCTTGGAGAGGCCAGGGGTGTGATCCTGGACAAAGGCAGTGCAGCCGAACACTCGGATATGAACACTCGGATCCGCTCGGCCACCCCATTCTGCTGCGAGGTATATGGACAGGTAGTCTGATGAACTATGCCATGGGCCAGACAGAGTTCCTCAATCGCCTTCTGAGTAAACTCAAGTGCATTGTCCGTGCGGAGGACTTTGACGATCGTCTCGTACTGGGTAATAATCTCAATTAGAAAGTGCTGAACGCGAGAAAGTACCTCCTTTCGACTCTTCAGGATATATGTCCAAGTCGCCCGGGTGTAGTCATCAACGAACACCATGTAGTACTTTCCTCCTGTAGGCGATGGATGCGGGGCCGGACCCCAAACGTCACAGTGGACCAAGTCAAACGGGCGATGGGTAGGTAGACCAGTGCGCGATGGATACGACGATCTATGGTGCTTCCCTAGTTCACAAGACTCACAATGAAACTCAGATAAGTGTAACCAAGGTAGAGTTTCTTTAAGTTTGACAAAACTAGGGTGCCCCAATCGGCAGTGCCACTGAAAAAGAGTCATGAAGGGAACTAGAGGAAGCGAGAGAGTGCAAAAAGGGCTTGAAGTCCCGTAGATGGAGAGTCAGCCACTAGCTCGTAGATGCCTCGTCCGTTCTCACGGCCTAGTCCAATCCTCCGGCCCGTGTCGAGATCCTAGAAGACGCGATGATGGGGAAAGAAAAACACACCACGGTGAAGGGCTTTAGTGATCGCAACGATGGACGGGGAGATTCGCGGGGAATCCCGGGAATGTACGGGACGTTACGCAGAGGAAAGGAAGAGGCGGCACGAGAGCGGCGGACCCAAGGACAGGGAGACGGGAATGGCCCAAAGTCGGCTATACTGAGCGTCGAGGAATGGAGGTTTCGGTCGATAGCGGTGAGGACGAGAGGGAAGCCAATCATATGAGAAGATGCCCCGAGTCAATAACCCAAGAAGTAATATGAGGAGTTGAGATAGACGGCGTACACGGAGAAGAGCCCCGTCCTCCCGCATATGACACCAAGCTGCTCGTCGGTGCCTCAAGGCTGGGCTGATGGTGCAGTGGTCGGACAAAGTGAGGAGGCCCGTGATGCACGAATGTAGGCCAGCTCCAGGAGATAGGGCGAGGGCTGACCGTTCCCGTGCTGAGGGAGTAGTCGCCGATGACCCGTCAAGTCGTGGGCACAGTCGCGGATGTCTTGCCTCCGAGAGGCAGCCATAGCCCAAGCGAGGCTTCGAGAGGATGAGAAAGGCTGAGTGACATCGAAGGATGACGCCACGGTGGTCGGCTCAGCCATGAGAGAGTAGCGGCCGGCGAGCCGCGACGGCCCGGCTAGACGGGAATGGCCAAACAAAAGCGAGCTTGATAGCGGCAAGGCGTTAGCGTCGGCTTCGGCGGCGAGGCGTTGGCGTTGGCGTCGGCGTCAGCGGCGAGGCGTCGCGTCCACGCTCACCGCACCGGGCGAGCGGAGGTGGGTCGTTGGGGCAGCAGGGCGTCGGCAGTGCGGGGCGGAAGGCGAGGCGTCGGCGTCTGCGAGGGCGGAGAGCGAGGCGTCGCGGGGCGGAAGAGCGGAGCGTCGGCAGTCTGCAGGGGCGGAAGGCGGGGCGTCGGCGTCTCGAGGGGCGGAAGGCGGGCGGAAAGGCGGAGCGTCGGCGGATGCTGCGAGGGGCGGAAGGTAGGGCGTCTGCGGGGCGGAAGGCGAGCGTCGGCAGTTGGCTTCGTCGGCGAGGGAAGATCAGCGGTGGCAGCGAGGCGATACGGCGGGCGCCGGCTAGGGCGAGCGTGACGGCCCAGGCGCGGGATGCTGGCAGCTCGGCAGCGAGGCGATGGCGCGGCAGGACGCATGACAATAGCGAGACGAGGCGGGTGCGACGGCTAAGCGAGGCACGAAGATGGCGAGGGCGATAGCAGCTTAGGGGCGCGGCAGCGAGCGCAACGGCATAGCGTCTGCGAGGCGCGGAAAGCTGAAGCACATGTCAAGGGCGAGATGATGCGGGCGCAGCAGCGAGGCGTGGCGGGGCGTGGCAGCGAGCGGCGCGAGCGCGAGCGGCGTTGGCAGCGATACGCGATACACGATATGCGTTAGCGGCGTTGAGCAGCTATATACGCGATACACGATAGCGAGGCTGGGGCGCGCGGGTGGGCCGCGGCAGCGGGTGTCTAGCGGCAGCAAGGCGAGATGATCTGCAGGGCGTCGGGGCGATACCCAGCTGGCCGAGCGAGGGAGGCAACCCGAGGCGAGCGGCTGAGCGGGCGCGGGCGGCGCGGCGTCGAGCGCGATGTTAGAACGCCGCCGAGTACGCGAGGGCGGGAGCGGCCGCCGAGTGGGACGAGCGAGGGCGAGGGCGACCGCCGGGGGACGATCTGATGGCGGCGGCGTCGCAAGACGAGGCGGCGGCGCTTGACGGCGGCGGCTTCGTAGAGCAAACCCTAGGATAATTTTCTTCCTAACGCTCTGATACCATGTGAGAAAAATAGGCACACGAGAGAGAGAGAAGAAAACAAATCAATTTGATTAGACGTCTACATGCAGGTTATATAGAGAAGAAATAGAGAGAGGAGAGAGAGGAGAGAGGAGAGAGTGGGCCTTAAGGCCCAATAGGCTTTAACACTTCTAAATTTCATTGCGATAGAGGATCTCAAACAGTAAATATCTCAATGAAAAGTTAGAAATCATCTGATCATCCTAACGAATAGATGAATAGTTTGGCTCTGATACCAATTGATGGAAACTTTGAGTACGCATCATGATTCATCAGAATAATTAGATTCATAAAACAGAATTAAACTCGTACCTAGATTTTCGGGATTAATCTTCATCGAAGTAGATTTTTGAAGTGGAGAATAGTCGTCTTGAATATTCTTGATGTAACCTCTTGATCTCTAGAGGAAATGGGATTCTCTATGGAGGGTTATAAGCATAAGGTTATTCAAGTGGACTATGGCATCATACTTATAGAGAATGAGGAGAGCTTAAGACTCTAATCGGTCATTAGTCAGCCCATTAATAACTAATGACTGATTTAATTGCCTCTACATATAATTAACCTCTACACACATAAATGAATATCTTAATCCCCACAATAAACATAATTGAATCACTTAATGTGATTAAATGATAGCTAATCCACAATAATACATAACTATGTCCACTTAATAGAGATTAAACCTAAAAAAATTTACATACCAAATGTCTATAAATAGGGAAAGAATGATCACAAGTCAAATTGCTTGTGCAAGCCTTGTGAGAATTCTCTCAATTCTTCTCTTTCTCTCCTGGTGAAGAGCCTTTGAAGAGGAGATCCAACCATTTGACAATTGTGTGATACCACTAGAGGCTAGACACTTGAATAGCTTGAAGAGCTCCTTCAAGTGAACCCTTGTAAGTATGTTTTCTCATGCTTACTAGATGGTAAGATCCTCAATGTTCTAGACTAATTGATGTTTTGATTATATGATTCAATTAATTTTGCTATGTTCCATGTTTTGAGAAAATTTTTGGAAGGCTTATCGACCTCAGATCCCAATAGTTTGTAATTGTAGAAACATGTCCTTGACTCCCCCCAAACCAAAACATCAGGCATCCACAACCATCAACAATGTAATGGGTGACTAGCTGTAAGATTATGACAGTTGGGAGAAGAAGGAACAATTACCTTACAAACATGTAGTTGAGATAGTTGACACTCCTCTTGTCAAGGAAGAACTAAATGCTTGAGCCTCCTCGTAATGACATAATTCCATTCATGCATCATGAGACTTACTAATCCCATATTTCTCCCAACAATGACATAAAAGATTATCTATCTTTCTGTAGTTCTAACAAAGAGAGAATGTTATGTGATACACAAGGTGTGTTTTCAACGAGATTCCTTCGTCTATTGGGCGAAGTGAAGACTATTGGCAAACTTTTTTATGAAAACATATATTTTTTGCCATTTTCACATCCAACTTCAAAAAAAATATTTTTCTAATTTTTGGAACGCAAATCACTCAAATGGAGCTAAAATGGAGAACATCATACTAAGACAATTAAAATGGACTTTGACGGGATTACTTGGCATGAGACCTAAGAATAGAAGATTCAGTGGAATTGCTAAGCCACCATCGCAAGTCTAGTTAGACCCATTAAGAAGATCCAATAGAACCTTAAAATAACTTACTTATAGATTTATAGCCCAAAAAATAGTGAAAATTTGAATCCACTTTGATAGAGGGACATGATTAGTCATCATTAATGCATTTATGGTTCCAAGAAGTTCCAACAACATCAAATCTGAGGGAAAGAAGTCCCAAGTATTTAGAATGATGACGACACTGAAAGTTCAATCACAAGAAACTAGCATTGGATGAAATTTTTATGTGACACAACATCGAAAATGATTGATGATCTTGATGCTAAAAGTATCAAGGTTGCCGCTTTCAATGAATCAAAAGCCTTAAAAGGATTCTTCATGAAAATTGTTGTTGTGGACTCCAGATCAATGCAAAAACAAAAACCAAAAGCATAGGTCCCGAGATAGATGCAATTAAAATAGTTGCAAATGATAGCAGGCAGATCAAGGCTAACAAATGGAGGCCCAAAAAACTCTAATGGGGTCATTTTAATAGATGTTGGAAAGTTTTGGGACAAAAGATCATAATCATTGTTGTCGAAAGAGAAAAAGAGGTACAAATAAAAATGAGCCCATAGGAGCATGTAGTGATTTGATACCATGTGAGCAAAGAAAATAAGGAAAAAGTTTCCTTTCAAATGAAGAGAACTGGTGGCGTACGACCCCTGCCGCCACCAAGGTACGATACCACGGCGCTAGAGGAGCTGACACCCACACGCGTCCAACCCCCACGACAGGCGAAGACGAAGGATGCCGAGTTCTGCTACACCGCTTGAGGACTTCGTCTCGCCCCACCCCAAGCTCGCACGCATGGATGTATCTTCTTTCCTCGTATTGAACTTTATCAGCTCGCACATGTTTAAACAGGCCCTCTTTTATCTCCATCTCCCCTCTTTTGTGGCCCTTTTATTCTTATTATGATTATGTTAGGCTCTCGGGTCGTGGGCCTCGACTGGGCCCTTTCCCCTCTCGGCCTATCTTGGGCTCTATAAGAGGGAAAAAGATCCCCCTACAAACCCTACCCATCATTTGAGGAAAGGAGTGATCTCCCGCTTGAGTGACTGCTCGAGGACAATCGAGGGAGGAGACCAACTGCAGCCATCGCCATCTCATGCATCTATGCCGCTGCTGCATCTGTCATCGTTGTCGCCGCCTCCCCTTGCCCCGATCACACAAATTCTGCCGCTGATGCCGCCACCGCGCCGTCATGCCGCTGCAACCGCCGCCATTGTCAACCCGTCACCCTGCTCTCCTTCTTCCCCTTCCTGTCACCCTGCTCTTCCCCTTCCTCGTCACCTCATCTTCCCCTTCCCCGTGATCTTGCTCTCCCCTTCCTCGTCCCCAGCGCATCCCCTTACATGACCTTGCTCTCTCCCTCCTTGTCGCCCAAACCCTCCTCTTCCAATCCTCTAGTCGTCCCCTACTCCACCACCCGATCGTTCCAACCTGTCCCCCCGCCGAATTCAGCCTATCGCCTCAATCATCTGCCTCCCGCCCTCCTGCCAAATTTCTCTCCATCGCCCCGATACAATACCCATGCGCTCTGCTGAATTGCCCCAAATGCCCAGCCATTCTCCTCCCCTTCGTTTCGCGCATGGAATTCTCCTCAACAGAATTCCCTTCGTTCCCAGCCATTTTCTCACTCGGGAATCCTTGCTCTCTCCCCCCACCCATAGCCCTCCTTCGTTCCCCCCCGTCTTCCTCCCGACGTCTCGTCCTTTCCTCTATCCATTGCTTGGTCAACCTCACCACCGTCGACCAGCCGAATTCAGTTTTTCGCCCCTCCCAATTCTCTTCTTCTTGAGACCCCGCCCGTCTACTTCCCGTGACCCCAATCTCCCTCTTCCGAGACAATTCCCTTCCCCTTCACATCGCCCAAACACCCCCTTCTTGTGATTTGCCACTTTTTCGATTCCGACACCCAACACTTCCCACCTAGAAGCCCCTCCGTCCACACCTAGTCAACCAATCTTTCCCGAGTTTCCCCGTCGCCTTGCCGTGCTCCCAATCACCAAGTCGCAGTCGCCTCACACCGTTAGTTGGAATCGCAAACTCCTGTCAAAATTCGCTCATGCCCTTCACCAACGCGCAGTGCCGCGCCGTCGCCGGTTGTGCTCCGCACCCGCGTCACTCGCGTCTGCGCCCAATTCGGTCGTGCCCACCCTGGGCGCGTCTACACCACTCCCAGCCTTGTACGCACCGGCCTGCGGCCTACCTCATGCCGCTGTAGATTTTCCCTGGTCACGCGCCGTCCCCGTTGACTCGAATTCCCCTCCGGCCGGGCGCGAGCTCTGCCCAGACGCGACTGCCCCATCCCCTGATCCAGGACACGGTCATGCCTAGCTCCAGCCATTTTTGCATTCAGTCACCTGACCACCCCCGCTTCAGTTCCAGGTAGTGTCAGCGCGCGCCGACCAGCCAGACCGCCCCACACTTGAGCCAATTGCGTCCACGCCCCGTGAGACCGAGCCTCGAGCACTAGTTCCTAAGCCACCCCGCACGACCGTACGCCCTATGCGCGTGCCCAAACGCCCAAGTGTGGCTGCTTGCGCCCTACCCACGCACCCGGGCCCTGCCCGCGCATCCACATGTCTTATCCGCGTGGCCCGCCCATGCGCCCCGCTAGCGCGACCCGCCTGCGCACCCGTGTGCTCGACCTGCGCTCCCACACGCCTGGCCCACGCGCCCACGTGCTCGGCCCTCGTGCCCTCGCGTCCTGCTCGCGCGCCCAATTGTGTGCCCGTGTACCTTGCTGGTGCACTCCGCACCCCAGCCAGCGCGCTCCTCCGGTGGACGCCGACATTACATCTGTACCAAGGATGCCACCGCGACCACGACGTCGCTGATCTGGCCCACTTCTGCTGACCGTCCGTGCCGCGTACGAACGACCTTCTCCGTCATGACCGACCGGGCTCGCGCCCCGCAAGTTAGTCACACATCCTCTTTCTTTACTTTGAAGTACTCTTATTTCCTTTCAGTATTTCCGCACTTGCTTCCACCGCCATTGGGACCTAGTTCAGGCCAACTGAGAGGACGCCTCGAGTGGATTGAGACCGTGGTCCAATTTGTCAGAATGACTGTCTAGCTCCCGTCGACGATCCAAGGCCCCCACGCCTGCGAGGACGAGACCTGAAGGCCTTCCGAATTGACACTACTTGGCGCACTCCAGGGGTTTCAGAGACAATGTGCAGGGAAGGCAGCGGCTTGTGGGCATTGGTAGATCATTTCATCATCATAGATCGCCTTAAGGCACCCCTCCCCTCGCTCCACCTTTAGTATTTCATTGCACGCCCGGGTTTATCAGCCTGGTCTTGCATCAAGAACTTTATAAATGAAAGAAGTAAGTGGGACCATTAGAGTATGCCCAATAAGGAGTAAAAGAAAATGTCCAATAAATTAAATAGAAGATACAGACATACACACAGATGCACATTCTTCAAATAAGGATCAACAGACCAGAAGAAGATCAAGGAGAATCAAAATCAACTTTTACTTTTTGACTTAGTCAATTTTTCTTAAATCAATGTAAGTTAGAGAAATTGAATCTCACTATTTATATAATTATTTTCAATTTGAAATGATGTGATTAGAAGAAAATTAAATTTCTGATTTGTGAGAAAAATTTATTGAAGAAGGCCTTATATTTTGAAGTTTAGAAATTTCTGAAATTTACATGAATTTTTATATTTCTGTTTAGTTTTTAGAATTTTAGAAATTTTAAAATAGCTAAAATCAAATTTTAAGGGGCCCAATGTGTATGCATGTGGTGAGCTGCCATGCAGAACCATCACCAACGGCAGCTTGTAGTTGGCCAATTCACACGTGCAATGTGAACTGATGTTTATATGAGAACCACAAGATTTTGGCTCATCAATTACTAATGTCATTTTCGACTTATAAGAACACTTATTCTTAAATTACTATTTCAAGATGATCTAACCCCTAAAAGCTAGGAAAAGGCAAGAATCTTAATAGATAAGAGTGACTTTGCTAATCCCTAAGAATATTCCACAAATCTGGGTTCCAATTATCCACTAAAATACAAGAAATACAAAATGGAGGGTCAAGCAAATTGTGATTTGCACAAGAAGATAAAAGTCTAAAAGGGCTCAGATTGAGGAATGCAATGGAGATGGAATGAGATAAATGGAAAAAAAGATCTCTAGAAAAACCATGCTCCTTGGATACCATATGAAAGATGAGAATAAGAGGAAATGGGGGTCCAATTTCTCTTGGGGGGTGAAAACCCTACATAGAAATAAGTGGATCCTCATGAGTAAGCTCAATAAGAGGTACAAAAACAAGGTCCAACAAACAAAATTGAGGAGATAAACTCACATAGTTTGGGGGGTTTCTACGTACAATCTCCTTTGTATTGTTTGGGTGATTGTGAGCATCTATGATGGATTCTTTATTATGTTTAATCTCAATTAAGTGGACATAATTTGTATTATTGTGGATGAGCTATCATTTAATGTCATTTATTGATTCAATAATGTTAAAGAAGGGGATTAAGACATTCACTTATATGTGTGGAGGTCATTTATACGAAAAGGCAATTAAATCATTCATTAGTCAATGATAGGCTGACCAATTCATGATTTAGAGGCTTAAGCTCTCCTCTTCTCCTATAAATAGGATGCCATGGTCCACTTGAGTAGCCCATGCTCATAATCGCTAAGGAAGAGTCTCATTTCTACTAAAGATTAAGTGTTTGGCTTGGGAATATTCAAGAGACCTCTCTATTCTATAGAAACCAAAAAAATGAAGAATCAAATGATGAACTTAGGTACGATTTTATTTTTGTTCAGCCTCAAGGTGACGTTATCATTTCGCTGGCAGTCTAGTCTACCGAGTGTCATATCTAGTTAATGGTTTAGAGGCTTAATCTCTCCTCTTCTCCTATAAACCGGAGGCCATGGTCCACTTGAGTTACCTATGCTCATAATCGTATTAAGTATTTGGCTTGGGAATATTCAAGAGATCTCTCTACTCTATAGAAACCAAGAAATGAAGAATCAAATAACAAAATCAGGTATGATTTTATTTTTGTTTATGTTTCTAGTTATCCTAATGAATTCTAGATGCAAGCCAAAGTTCTTTCATTTTCTTTTTGTTGTTAGAGTGTTACTAGCTTTGTGTGATCTTGGTACCCGGAGGCTGCTATATTGAGCCTTTGTACACCATAATGGTTTGCTTGGTTGTGTTTTAGTGATAGCCCATAAGACGCTGGTACATTTTGAGAGAAAAACATAGGCTGAGAAAAACATAGACTGATTTGTGAAGTGAGACATTGCATGCATTGTCTATCAAATCAGAAGCTTCAAGATACGTTGACCGGACTCAACTGAACATTAGCTCATGGGTGACGTCGTCATTTCGTTGCAGTCTGGCCTACACAGTGCTATCTCTAGTTCTGGGTCGTCTTCCTCTCCGAGAAATTGGCGTCTATTTAGACCATAGTGCATCAGACGAGATGAATCCAGATCTGTTGGCAAAGGAGAAATAGAGAGAGATAGAAAGAGAATGGCCGGGTTGGACGACGTGAAGGTGCTGGGTGCGTGGCCGAGCCCTTTCCCCATGAGGGCGTTGATCGCTCTCCATCTCAAGAAAGTCGACTATGAGTACATCGAGGACATGCTGAAGCCGAAGAGCGAACTGCTGCTGAAGTCCAACCCCGTCCACAAGAAGATCCCCGTTCTCTTCCACAAAGGGAACCCCATCTGCGAGTCCCTCATCATCGTGCAGTACATCGACGAGACGTGGAACTCCACCCACCCAATTCTCCCCGCTGACCCCTACGATCGAGCCATCGCTCGATTCTGGGCCTCCTACATCGACGATAAGGTAAATACCCGAATCAACGGCCGGATATATCAAAGATCTGCTTAATTCGCGTCGTCACGTTTTTACTCTGTCCGTTGTCCAGTTGTTTCCCCAAGTTTGGGGGCTCCCGAAGGCGAAAACAGAGGAGGAGAGAGCCTCCGTGGTGGGGGAGATCTTCACCGGAATGAAGCTGCTGGAGGAGGCCTTCGTTACCTGTGGTAAGGGGGGGAAGTGGTTCGGTGGAGACGAGGTAGGGTACGTGGACATCGTCTTCGGGAGCTTTCTACCATGGTTCCGGGTCAGAGGAAAGATGTCCGGGCTGAACATCCTGGACGGAGAGAAGTTCCCTCAATTGACTGACTGGGCCGATCGGTTCTGCGCCGAGGAGGCCGTGAAGGGGGTCATGCCGGAAACCGACAAGTTGCTGGAGTTCGTTGTTGCTATGCGGCGATGATACCGGTGTCCTCCGCTCTGCGATGATGCGATGACCTTTACCGGTGTCCTCCGCTCCGTCTCGCTCGAGACAGCTGTGAGGACCTACCTGTCAGGCTTTACTCTTTCGCTGATTTCTTTAGTTTGGGTTTGTCGTCGCTATCGCGATGTGACGCGATTTAGCAAATAGTGAAGCAGTACGACTGATACTCGTGGGCATTGATTTTCATGTATTAAAGAGACTGATCATAGAGAGAGACCGGGAGAGAGCAGATCACAGAGAGAGAGAGAGAGAGAGCAGATCATAGAGAGAGACAGGGAGTTCATCCCCCCAACTTATCTAACCATTGTAGGCTTAAAAGAGGTATTTGGAGAAGTGCAAACAGTTTAGAGGAATGATATCTAGAGATATCCTTTCAACACTCTCTGAAAGTCAAACATGATGATTACTCTTTGCAGAATGCAGATACAATGGTAAATATGCCGTGAGAGACAATGCTTGTAAAACCACAACCGTTGGATCTTGTGGGCCAGAAGATCATGGTAAAGCAAACGACAGATAAAAAGAGAGATCCAAAAGTCTATTTCCTAGTGAGAAGTTAGAGAATTCTAATAGAGATAAACATTATCTCAGAAAAATATCCAGTGAATTCAAATGGGCCCAAGATTAGAGTACCATTTTCAGGTACGGACAAAATTTTTGGGGCATAGAAATGAGGAATGGGCCCAGCAATCTTGATTGAAAGAGAGAGAACACTGGCCTATGAAAACGGCATATGGATATTTATCAAGGCGCAACAAGGAGAAACTTTCAAGATTATGATAGTTAGCCATATCTTCTTCAACTTGTGCACGTTATGTCATTGTAAACTAGATAGAATCATACTTCTATCTTAATCTATCATTATAAGCAAGATAACCTCTTCATGAGACCAAAACATCAATGCTGAGATGGGATAGTATTTTACAAGAGGGGGTATATTTCTTAGGCTAGACAGTCATTCTCAGTGTGTAAAGAAAAAACTGAGAGATAAATTGTGAGGCTTTGTATCCTTGATGAGGTTGAAAGGTGTAAAGGGTTGGAGACCTAAAATTCAAATATCATTGGGACAAGAAACATAATTGTATGGAGGATGTCGGATGTATATCGATTTTTGATTTTTGGCAAGAAAATCATTGAGCATAGGGAGAGGAAGCATCATAATTACAGATAGTTGATCATGAGATGGCATAATGTTTGACAGACCAAAAATAATAGAATTACCAAAAACAGAAAATGTGGTAACAAATTAGAGGGTGAATCAAAAGAATATTAGGGAGTGGATATTAAAAATTAAAGCATCATAAGAAAACACATGTTTCTATGCTTTAGGGACCTTCACAACGTATGCTGTCTAAGTCTAAATATCGTCAAGAAGGTATATCAGAAGAGGAGATAAAGGAATTAACAAAAAAACCAAGACTTTGGCCATAAGAATATAAACAGAAACTTTATGAAGAATCCATCATCATGGAATCTCATTAACCATATGAGTAGAGGGGAAGAAAATTTATTAAGTTTATTATTGTAGAAGAACATCATCCCACAAGTAACAAGGAATCCCAATCTTAGAAAACAGATTTTAAGCAACATAATGAATCTGGTGTTGTTTTCTATTGGAAAACATTATTTCTTTTTGGTAGCTTCTTGTCTCTAATCTCTCACTTATTCTCCCAATCCCCTCATCAACACCTTTTTCTTCACTAAAACCTTTATGGTGATATTCTCTCCTCTCCAAAAGTCTTCACTATACCCATTCTCCCTATCAATCACATATTACCACTTGATTTACCCCTCTAATCCCATCCATAAAATTTCTATAAAAAATGGGAAATTTATGGGCTGCCCATGGATGAGGGAGATTTGAGGGTGAGGAGAGTAACCCTAGAAGATGACTATAAACTCAAGTGATGGACATAGAAAGTTTTAGTATTTTCATTTGGAGAGGAACTTCATGATGAAGAGAAATTTATCAAAGAAGTCTATGGTGTGAATCAAGTCCAAGAAATCTCATAATAGAAGCCATCCATACGTCTATGATTGTTATAATTGTTGATCCTTACATATTTTTAGAATATATGTTTTATGTTTTGAAGAACTCGAAAGCATTCCCTTTCGAATGTTTTCAGTTTCCTTCATTTAGTGATCCTCACTATGAGAGAGTTTGACCCATTGTAGTGCCTTGTGGTAGGGAATCCTTGTTCATCACAATTGCTTTCATGATAAGTGGAGTTCCTTCGTTCTCGAGATTTGTTCTTATGTGGCGTAGAGGGAGAGAAGCTGAAGAATAGAGGATGAGGTGGAAAGAACCCTGCCACCTTAGCAAGCTCCAAGGAGTTACATGTATATATGAGAATATCGCAAAAATGTAGAAACTGGAATTGCTGCAAAAATTCATATTCAATGTAAAACAAAAGCACATGCATAGCACCTTATTAATAGGAGCTGACACAGATTGTGTATATTAATACTAAAAACCTAAGACCTCTGGTGAGCATTGGATGGAAATAAAAGAAGGACAAGTTCCCGATCATTTAATCCTAGAATCCCGTAGGACAAAGAGACTTATAGTAGCTTAGATGTCAATTTCAGTTTACCTCCTTATGGATCCAATGTTCTTTCAATCTTGGGTTTATATGAGTTAAGAGATTATCAGATTTCACAAATCCGCACATTAAGAAATGACTCTTCACCTAAGACATTATACATCATTCATGTCTTCCATGTTTCATGATTGAGAATTCATGAATTAATTCAACTCTCTTACTTTATTTCCGTCCTCTTTTCCATGTTAACTCTATCTTCTCAGCTTATTCATTACTTAAATCAAGTGCACTCAAAATGGTGTCTCCTTAGTTGAGGAACCTCTTAGGGTTTTAACATGGATTTTCCCTAAAACAGTATTTGTTAGTATCAATAGGAACTATACAATCTTGTACTTTGGAGTTCTTAATTACAATATATTGGAGTAAACAAATACCTCAAAGGGGAGGAGGCCTCCGTTTTTAGGCCATCTAAAGAATCTTGGTTGCCACAAAGGGCTCACCAAACTTCCCATACAGAAACCAATAGATGGGATGTTACATACAGAAACCACTAGTTTATGGGGTGATTTTATCTCTAGGAACTCCTATGAGGTTCCCCATAAATGGGTGTTCAATTACTGAATTGGCCCACCAATGAGAAGCATTTTGACTATTTTCAAAGAGGCAATACACACCATGACAATTTTTGTAAAGAAACTCTTGTGGAACTGATAGTCATGCTTTGGATCCCATTTCAACGATTGTTGACTCGATATTATAGGGCCAATCCAAATAGAAGAAGACATACATTAATCGCAGACATGGTAATTAGGGATGGACAAAGACCAACTGGAAGACCATCAATTGGACTGGATCGAGATCGTTGGTCTCTCAAAATGGGCCTCTAATAGTCTTAGTCCAAGTTCTATTTGATCTTGGTTAGGGATTTAGTCTCAGACTAAATTAAATTTATTTAGTGATAAAAGGTAGCCACCCCATCAAAAGAGATAAAAGTGAAGAGGGACAGAAGTAGTAGCACAATCAAGTTATGGAAACACTTGGAAATATTTCATGTTGTGATTTATAAGCAACTAAGGCCATCAAATGCTCCTAATACTTTAACAAACTATTTTTCGAAGACTTCTAAATTTTCAGGTAGGAATTCAGAGTAGACAAAGAAAGAGTGCATATATTTAATTGTTGAGATAGATGCACCTTGTACCCTACTTGATCATCCTCAATTTAAAAATTTTTGCAACTACATAGTACAAGGTGAAGCAAGGATTCCTAGTCACCATTCCGGACGACAAGGGATGGAGAAACTATTTGAAGATGAAAGGGATAAGGTAAGATAATTACTTCAACCAATTGAAAGGGTATCCCTTACAGCTGACACTTGGAAAACTACAAATAATGTGGTAATACTTGGGATCAAAATACATTGGATTGATGATATGTGGAGACTTCATGAACAAGTGCTTGTCGTTGAGGAGTTGGGTGTATCACATCAAGGTACAATTTTGGCAGAGGTGGTCCATCGTGTGTTGGAAGAGTATGATCTCACTCAAAAGGTAAGTAAAATTTTACCATTTGTTTTCAATCTTAAATCTATAAAAATGAAATTTATTTATTTTTCTAGGTTTTTTATATCACAACAGATAATGCTAGCAATAACAAGACAATGGTGGCAAGCTTGGAAAATTTATTGAGTGAGAGTGGATCGACATTGACCAAGTAGTTCCATGTGCCATGTATGGCCCATGTTCTCAACCTAGCTATTCAAGGAGGCTTGAAGGAGTTGGGTAATTCATCGTTGACTTCATTTTGTTCAGAAAGTGAGGGTGATGAAGAGTGTGAAGAAGATGAAGTGGAAGTTACTGAAATTCCCGATATGGTGGTGAAACTAACTATAGAGAGGGGGGGGGGGTAAATTAGTTAGTGATGCTTCTATTTATCTTCTTTAATCTATGAAGTCCTTGGTGCAAACTATGGACCTGAGAAGTCTCTTAATCCATGGAGCGAGCAAGAGCACTTCCCCATTGAGATCTATGGGGTAATGGCTCATCTCAATATGGGGGCCAATTGGAGAACTCATAATGCCACCTCATGACACATGCAAACTAAACTCCTTGCATCAATGTGCTTACTAGACCATAAATTCATAAGCTAGAAGAGTAAATTTTATGTTGCAAATGGTAAAGCCCTCTTGTATTGAGTTAGTAAAGAAGAGATTATAAACCTACATTTATAGAGGAGAAAGAGAGAAAGATAGAAATATAACCCATATAAGACAAATATCCTAAGAGCAAGATAAAATATGAGCACTACCCATGCAGGACTAGTATTTCTCTCACTCAAGCACGCTTAACTTTGGAGTTCTTATTAGAGCTAGTACAATATACCCTCTAATGAGGTATATTTAACACTCCCCCTTAAGCTGGGTTGTATAAATCAAACATGCCCAATTTGTATCCTAAGCAATCATACAACACACCGATAATGCTCTTTGTGAAGATGTTAGAGAGCTCGTCCGATGATGACACAAGTGGTGTAGAAATAAATATCATCAACACCTTATCATGAATAAAGTGACAATCTATCTTAATATGCTTTGTCCTCTCATGAAAGGCAAGGTTTCCGGAAATAAAGATAGCTGACTAGTTATCACATTGCATAGGCATGGGCATTGGGGTCGTGATGTAGAAAAGACTATAGCCATACCATCTAATGAGCAGTAGTAGCCATAGCTCAATACTCATCTTCTGCACTCAAACAAGATATGACCTTTTGTTTATGAGAATGTCAAGTGACAAAATTACCTCTTACATATGTGCCATACCATGTAGTAGATTTTTGATCTCCTTTATCCCCAACATATCTAGTATCAAAATGGGTGATAACATGCAATTTATAAATTTAATTATATGATTATCAATACAAACTAAGGCATAAACATTCCATTCTTATGTATGTTAGTATACTTTGAGTGCATATCTATCATTTCATGGAATTTTAAGTTATAATATCAAAATGTATTACTTTAGGAATAATTAAGAACATTAAATGGATCAATCCTGATTTTTCATCTAAGGAGTTATAACAGCCATGATTTGAAGAGCCATCTGAAAATCTGAAACGTTGATTCATGATCAGACAGATGAGATTTCACAACGCTATCTCGTCACGCGATCATGTGGCGTGATCCTAATGCTCTGATGACGATCTGAGGGTTGTAACTTAACCATAACAATTCGTCTCTTTGGATTCCATTGCAACCGTTAATCACATCAAAGAGAAGAACCATTGGTCTCGCCCAATTTTAAGACATTATAAATTCTTTATCCTTGACGAAAAATGTATTCTTTGATGTTTCGAGTAATTGAACTATGGGACATCTCAATCCTTGAATCTCTTAATTTCTTCCTCTTCTAGACTTATTTCCGCGTTTAGGGAGTGCTTGAATACAAAATTTCGTTAAAAATATAAATTTTTATTTATTTTAATTCAAAATAAATCAAATTAAATTCATTAAAAATCAGAAAAATTCTAGAAAAATCCTAAAAAATTATAAAATTCATGTCTTTTAAAATATAACTCCAAATTAATCCAAATTTGTTTTTTGGATAAGAAATTAAATTATTTATTATTCTAAAAGGTCAAATTTAATAAATAACAAGAGAATAAATTTTTATTTGAAAAAAACACTCATTTCTCTTATAAAATAAAACTTAGAAAAATTATTTAACATTTTCTCTTATTATTTAACATTAAAACCCAATTATAATCTCAAATAAAAAATGAGAATAATCTAATCTTAAATATTTCCTCTTGATTATCATGATTATCCCTAAAATAGTGTATTTTGAGATTATAACTTAAATTTTCATAGAATGATATATATACACTCAAAATATGATAACATGCATAAGAATGGAATGTTTTATGCTTTCATTTGCATTAATAATCATATATTTTCATGTGTAATGTGCATGTTATCAGGGAGGCACAAATTTTTTTGCGGTATCACATTGTGTTCCATCGCGAACAAAGAGAAAGTCAAATATTTCAAAGTTGATCTGGTGCATTGATCACATGCACTAGATCCAGCGCATAGGATGGTGCCACATGTTTTTACCAAAGGAGAATGATCCAATGGACTCGATCCATTGGATCCAACTCCACTCATGAGCGCCACATGTCCCTACGAGATAAACTTTGTAGTCCCACATTGATTAAATAAAGGAATCTTTGTGCTTTATATATGCAGCCCATTAAGAGTATTAACAAATAATAAAAATCCATTTAAGAACTAATACTCCTCCTAATGGCACCACATGTGCAATGACTGAGCACCACCTTATCCCACAACTTCGTGCCACATGCACACCCTACTACATCAGCAAGCCACGTAAGCTCGCACAAATAAAATTGATTTTTTTATTTTTAATTCCTGAAAAATCCTTTAAAAAATTTTAAAACTAGGAGAAATGTCAAAAAATTTAGAAAAATCTAAAAACATTTCAAAAAATGGGAAAATTATAAAAATGACAAAAACTTGAAATATTAATATCTTTTGATAGGAAACTCCTTTTTGGATGAAATATTCACCATTTTGATCCTTTTTTTTGCCTTATTTACCATTATCAACTAAAATAAAATAAGAAAAAAGGGTAATTTTGTAGAAGAAATCATTTGTTTGCTTCATCTTTTGGTATCCCTTATTCATGCTCCATGTTATTCTAGTTTTTGTTGATTACCTTAATTTGACCTAGGAAAAGGTCAAACACCCAATATGTATAAAACTAAAGCCAATTTCCACAAATTTAGCTTATAAATGATATGATATGAGAAATATGAAAATTTTCTTCAAAACATTACAACATGCTTAATAATGATGTGAATTATGCTTTAAAATCATCAAAGAATAATGAATTGAATATGTAAAAATGAATAAATTTCTATGCCATTTTAATTTAAAAACTATAAATAAAATCAAATTACTTTTCATAAGTATCACTATAATAACATAAAAATTGAAATTTCATGTTTGAAACCACACTTGAACAAAATTTTCTCATTATTCTCTTGATTCTTCAAGACTTCATCTTCTCAAATTTTTAATCTCAAATTATTGCTAAAATAGGCTAATAACCAAGGTATTTGATATTAAAAAAATTCAAATTCATTATTTCCATATTAAAACCTATATTTTGAGAATTTGACTAAATTAACATCAGATTTATGACATTATACTAAAAAAATGCTAACATGAATCATAATGACATGAATTATGTGTTAAAAGCACTTGCACATTGATAACATGCAATCTTAACATGATAATACATGATTATTGATGCAAAATAAGGCATAAAACATTCCATTTGTATGCATGTTATCATAATTTGAGTGCATTTCTATCATTTCACGCAATTTTAAGTTATAATCTCAAAATGCACTAAATTAGGGTTAATTATGATGAATAAAGATAAATGATTTCATAACCTATCTTTATTTGAGATTATCAGTGGTTTTTAAAATTAAATAATGAGAGAAATCATTTTTATAAACATTTATTTAATTTTCTAAAGTTAAAATCTAAAAGAAATGAATGTATTTTTGAAATAGAAATTAAATCTCTTGTTATTTAAATATTTTGACTTTTATAATGATAGATAATTAAATTTCAGATCCAATGAAAAAAATCTGGATTAATTTGGAGTTGTATTTTGAAAGTTATGAATTTTCTAATTTTTAGGGATTTTTCTGAAATTTTTTGAATTTATTTTCGATTTTTAATCTATTAAAACAATTCAAAAAAAGAAAAAAGGGGTTTATGAATTGCGCAGGACCAACATGGATGCGACGTGGCTCGCAAGGCCACGTGGCAGACCCACGCGGACCCACGTGAGCGCCTGCGTGGCGTGGAGGTGACACATGTGGATATTTATATTTACTCATAATATAGGGTTATTGTACATATAAGCATCCGTAAGTCGGATTTAAGCTAACAGCTTACCTTATAAACCTGACGCATCTCCTTAATTTTCTCCGTGTGGAACGATTCTCTTTTTTATTTTTTTATTTCAGGCGACGTGGCAGCATCAAACGCGTTGGATGCGATCAAATTAAATCTCGTGCGTGGATCGTGTGAACTCGAAGTCCACCGGATCACCGATCACGCACGTGTCTTAAATGGGAGTTATAACGATCAAGATTTAATGCGATCAAAACGCATCAAAAACGTCCGATGAAGATCCAACGGATGCGTTTTCAAGGCATTTTATAACGCGCGACACGTGGCTTCATCGGGAGCATCCATCCGCGATCCAAGGGCCGAGATTCAACTGTAATGGTTTGCCTTCACGCATTTAATTTGGACCGTTGATGAAAGATTAAATGTGAAATCTGACGGTTACGCCCAAATCGCCTATAAATTAAGATGTTCTTCAAATTTGTAATGCATTCTTGGATGATTTCACCAAATTGATCTATCTGCACGCTTCCATCCTTGAATCTCTCACTTCTAATCTCTTCTAGACTCGTTTTTGCGTCCACGGAGTGATTAAAAGTGAGATTTTGTCGATCGATTAAGGAGAATTTGTCTCTTGAACACTGATGCTTGTTTTCAAAATCGCGGAATGAAAAGCCTCGATCCGGTGATTAATTGGATCATTTCGATCGCTATATCAGGTAAGAATACGTGTTTTCCCTCTAATCTTTTGTCATGTATCATCAATTTGTAATTTAGGATCGTAATTTAGTTTAATTTCATCGTTAATTTTGGTAATTTCGTGATCCGATTTTCAGAAATTTCTCCCCACTTCGCTCTTTGATTTCTCCGCGAATACTAATCCAAATCGAGTGATTTTTGATTCTGTGGATTTGTCTTTGAGTTATCTTTTAAATCTATCATTTTCCCTAATTTTCTATCACCAATTCATTGTTCGATTTGATCAAATTCCAAAAGATCTCTCAAAAATAGCTTATTTCTCTGTGGATTCGATCGTTATTTACAATTATACTCCTCAATTCGAGATATTTTCATCAAATTCGTAAGTTTGGACTTTATTTTTGACATAAGACCGTGTGAAATTGATGACCTCGCAGACTTTTTTTGTCACACATTATATAGATAAATACATATAATGCATGTTATAACTTTGCAAGCCACAGAGGGTGGCCAAAGTAGTAGAAAGCTATCAAGTGATTAGAAGGGCAATAGGGAAGACCACTAGTTGAGACTAGGACAACATGGAGGTGATTAATAGAGGCTTGGGCATTGAGTCTGCAATGATGGTGGGGTAATTATATAGAAATATCAAGGGAGCATGGAGATTTTGGTGAGCTAATCTCAACAAAGAGATAATTAAGTAATTGTGGAGAATTGAAGGTTACAAGGTGATGTTGGCGATGGGGAAACATTGGCAAAATGATAGGACATTAGGGCACATTCAACATAACCTCATCCAAGCAATAACAAGGAGAGGGGATAGTAACAAGACTGATGGTTCATGCAAATGTGATAGAATGGCCATGACCATACCATAGGCAAGCCAGGGACTAAAACATGGCTTTGATTTTATGTATATAAAAAAAAATAGAGAGATATAATGCAACATTAACTCCTTGATCCTTAAATCTAAAGGGATAAGTTCTTGAGTATTTATTGGAGGTAAGGTAAATGAAAGGTCATTAAAAGGGGAATGAGAAGAGACATGTAGGGAAACAAGGAGACATGGGAGGTGAGGAGAAATAGAGATAGATGGAACTATTCAATGGGCGTAGATCATGATCAAGTGAGCTGGCCAAGATGGCCCAAGTGAGTCACCCTAGTATTTAATGTGAGAAACATGTCTCTTGAATTCAATGAAGTTAAGTGGGTTTAGTTAATAATTATATCTCATGAGCAAGTAAATTTAGAGGAAAATATGGGATGCTGCTAATAAATACATGAAATGATTTTAATCAAGTTGTTTAATTATATCACTTGAATTTAGACATGCACTTAATACCTATCATTATCATGATAGTGCATAGTGTGCGACACAATGCCTACATTCTTAGGTATGTGGCTCA
The DNA here is from genome assembly GCA_024174645.1 of Lemna minuta. Lineage (NCBI taxonomy): Eukaryota > Viridiplantae > Streptophyta > Magnoliopsida > Alismatales > Araceae > Lemna > Lemna minuta. Next base: position 4,703,149 of record CM044111.1, on the reverse strand, counting down.
ATGGGTCATTATTGGCATGTGATGCTCAAATGCTGAAATGGGTATAATATTAAAATGTTGCTTCAACGTCCCACTTGGAATCAAATACTAAGGCTGATGGATATTATGTGGCCTATAAACCAATCACACTTCCATGTATCTTGTTTATGTTCAATGAAATGAAGTTTATTCATTGTCATTCTTGTGTGATGTTTGCAATGAAGTCCATGAACATATGTAATGACTAAGTGAATTATGATGAGATTATAATATAGTGATTACTAATCTCTAAACATATGTTCAAAACATTCCTATTCGCAAGATATTCGAGAAGGACATCAAATTCTTCATAAAGGATAACACTATCTGGTCTGACTTATATGATGAGTATGGATGATCTTGCAGTCATCAATGTGGAGACACTAAGAGTACGTGCTCTTTGGAGAAAGAGTTCAATGAAATGATCTATATGAACCCTTGAATGGTCTTATTGTTGATTAGGTTGATTCATGTCACGGTTGTATACATGGTCTTTTAACTTGAGACACCAAAGACATTTTATGGATGGATGACCGTGTTTTGATTATAACTTATGAATCCCTAGCAACGGGATCTCTAAAATCTCATTTATTGGATACGACATGAAGTTCTCGAAGATGATTGTGTGGTCAAGATGGGATCATATGCCCTTAGTATTTGAGGAGATTGACTCAAGGAACGAGAAGCGATGAAATCCTAGGCCAAGGTGATGGAAATATTGGAGAAGGAGCTCCACATGATTTCCAACATGCATCAATACTAACTTGAGTGATTGATTAGGATTTGATAGTTGACCATAACGTAAATCATTTATGAGTCTTGTGAAAATGAAGGATTAGGTTCCATAGGGGAGTTCTTACATACTTCATATCTCCTAGAGTATGTGGTGTATCTTAGCACTCAGTGGGTTGCAACTCAACATATTGATTGGGTTAAATTGATCCTTGATTAATTGATCTGTATGTTGATGTAAATAATTAATTAAGGTTGATCAATAAGGTCTTATAAGGCTTGTAGAGTTATTAAGTAGTGATATATGTGAAAATAGAGGGTCACACACAAAAGTTCTATGGATGTTGGTGGATATAGACATAATTAAGTGGGTTTGTATGAAAAATCTGTTGGGATATGAGGCTCGACAAGCTCTCCAAGTTTTCGACCAAAATCAATAATTTCAGCGTAAGATGTTGAATAAAAACATTCAACAAAAGTTGAAGCACCAAGAATAGATGATCGTATCATCCATTCTAGATGACTCTATCATATAGTATAGAATAAAATTCATTTTTACAGGGATCATTTGAAAGAGTTCTTAAATTGTTCGAGCGTCTGAATTCTAGCGGTATCCACAAAGTTTTTAGACGATCGAATCTCCTCTTGAACACTCATCACCACGAGAGGAAGAGAAGAGAGAGGAGAATTTTCACTAGGCTTGAATGGGCATCCCTATTATGGTTTTATTCCCCCTATTTATAGACTTTAGGAATGTGAAATTTTCACTAAAACCCTTATTATTATGTCTATATCCGCCGACGTTCATTGACCTTATGTGTGTGACTCTCTAGGTCCATATATCTCACCAGTTAATGACTCTATAAACCCAATAACACTTATTGGTTTTCTTTATCAATTAACTATATCAACATATAGATTAATTGACTAAGGATCGAGTTAACCCTATCGATAGGTTGAGTCACCAGCCTGGTGAGTACCAAGCTACATCACGTGCTCTTGGAGATATGGAGTATATTAGAACTCTTTCATTGAACCCTGTCATTATTGGTTATCGTGTACGTATAATCCTTCATCCGCGTGAGATTCATGAATGACTTAGGGTATGGTTAATTGTCAAACCCTAATCGGTCACTCAATTTAGTATTGATGTGAGTAGGAAATCATTGAGAAAAACTTCTTTAATATTTTCACTACCTTGGCCAAGGGTTTAGTCGCATGTCATTCCTTAAGTTGATCTCCTCATATACCAAGGGTGGATGATCCCATCTTAACCACTCAATCACCTTTAAGGACTTCATGTTATATCCAATCTATGACATTTTGGAGCTCTTGTGGCTATGGATTCGTAAGTCATAGTTAAAACGCGACCATCCCTCCACAAGATGTCTTTGGTGTCTCAAGTCAAAGGACCCGTACATAACCGTGACATGAATCAACTTGATTGACAGTTTGACATAATACAATTCAGGGATTTATACATATAAATTTAGTGAACTCTTTCTCCAAAGAGCACCCATTATCTATCCTTGGTGTCTCTACGTTGATGGCAACAGGATCAGCCATACTCATCACATGAGTTAGATCAGATAGTGTTATTCTTTCCTGATAATTCTATGTCCTCCTTAAATATCTTATGACTAGGAATATTTAGAACATATGTTTCAAGACCAGAAATGACTGTATTATGATCTCATCATAATTCACTTGATCATTGCATATGTTCATAGACTTCATTGCAAACATCACACAAGAATGACAATGAAAAAAAAATTATTTCAATGAATATAAATAAAAGATGAAAGCGTGACTGGATTGCAGGCCACATAATATGCATCAAAATCCACATATCAAATGTCTATAAATAGTGAGAGAACGACCACGACTCAAGGTGCCCATGCAAGCCTTGTGGGAATTTTCTCCTTTCTTCTCTTTCTCTCTTAGTGAAGAGCTTTGGAGAGAGATCTAACCATCCAGAGACCTTTTGGACGCCACTAGAGGCTAAACACTCGAATAGTTTCAAGAACTCCTCCAAGAGAACCCTGTAAGTATATTTTCTCATACATACTTGATGATAGGATCATCTTCTCTTGGTGGCTTGGTGTTTGGATGTTCAATTTAATGTATTTTGCTGTATTTAATGTCTTGATTGATATTTGAAATTTTTTATCAATCTCAAAACCCAACAAAGACTTGCATTAGGTGCTATCTAGAGAGGAAAAGATATAGAGGAGAGCAGTTAAGGACCATTAAGAGGATGGCTGTGAAGTGTTGGGAGCCAACGAAACTACATGAAAGACTAGACTTATAATAACATATGGAACAACCAAAGAAAGTAGATGTTTTTCTTAAGGAATGATGACATCTAAACCTTTTATAGAGAAGGAGAGGCCATAAAAGTGAGAGAAGAAGTTACAATAACACCATTGGGCCTAGAGAGGCTCGCTCACGAGATAAAAACTAGTAGTGGAGTGAGAATGACATAGTAAGAGATCCAAAGATTTATGCAATTTTTGGCCATCTAAATATTTGGATCTGAGGACTAGGAAAAGGATGTTGGAGAAATATTTGGCGATGGTACCAAAACTTAGCCACACAAAATTCATCACAAATGTTGTTGAGGCGAAGCTCATGTTTGTTTTGCTTAAGCAAGAGTGAAGTGATGAAGCAATTAAAATCAAAACCTTGGCCTAGTAGAGGCGATGCTATCGTGACTAGGGTGTATGATGGCACCAACAAAGAGAGTGCTCCAACTTAGGGCACAAAGGAGGAGGGTTATTTAAGAAAAATTCTTCATGATGCATTTGTGAATCATGATGGTGACAACATTGAAGAGAATGTTCTCAAACATACGAACGTATAAAAAATAAGATTTTTTTTTGGATTTCTTGGTCGTTGGGGGGTACGAAGGAGATTTCAAAGAAAGTTGGTAGAAGGGAAGCCTCCATTAAATAAAAGGTGACAGCTAGGAAACCCGGAGAATGTATATTTCGTGCAAAAAGTATAGAGAAAAAGTAGGTCTTGTTTGAGTCCTAAAATGCATTGCCTTTCATAAGGCTACAAGTGAGAGAAGAGTACACACATTTGGTTCAGTTGGGTCCCATTTGGTATGGTTTCACAATTAATATACTACAATTAATTTGATGCAAAGATTTTTCACCATGATTACTATATACATACGTACAATGATTGATATATATATATATAGAGTAAACATACCACAAATTAGTAGGGTAAGCACCCTAACCCCCACCAATGAAGGAGTCAACATCACTACTAGAGGACACTACAATCAATGGGGATGACTATTGCTAGGTTTGTGCCTTATTGTCTTCATCAAATCAAGGCCTACACTTTGGGCTTTCTTGTTCTATGGGTATGAACTTTCTTATGGGGATCTTGTTGTACTGCAGCTTTCCCAAATCATGTGCATTATTGTCATTTATCAGTTTGGTATCAAAGCATTAGGTTCTTGATCCATTACGTGGCAACATCAACATCATTACACACCTTCAAGTGTCATTCAAAATTTTCAGTGCCATCTAGGTACAGTCCCAACATCATTTTGGGCAGCCAAGTGCCATTGCCTCACCTTGACATTGACTAGGCTATATATATGCCTTACATGCACTTTCCAAGTGGTGCGTGCACATTCTATGCCATGACCATAGTGCCTATCCCACTATGGGGTTCTAGCATGTTACAAACCTCCATAAACCCTACCCTTTCTTGTATCACATGCAAGATCCATGTGCATTGTGTGAAAGATTTGTGTAGTTATAGTGGATACCATTCATGCATCACACATCTATCACATGCCTTGTGAATGCATGTTGTATGCATGCACACATGCCTATATATGTCATATTACATCCATCAAGTGTCTCTTATGCATCTGGATATCATTTATACATCAAGAAAATGCTAAAAGGTCCACTCTTTCCCTCTTTAGTGATCATGTGTTTTATTTCATCTAGTGTAGGTTTTTACTTTATTCTTCTTAGTCGTCCAAGATTTTGACTTTGAACCTTTGTTTTCACCATGATACTTTTTGACAGTCCTTTCTCCCTTGATCAAGAAGTAGGGTAGTATCACCAAGGATCGATAGGACATTAAAGGTTGGAAATTCTTGCAAGTTCTTCCTTATATTGCCTTATTGATGGATATTATGTAGCTTGCAAGCCAACCGCACTTTCATCTTTCATTTATATTAATTGAAATGAACTTTTCTTCATTGTCATTTTTGTGTGATATTTACAATGAAGTCCATGAGCATATGCAATAACCAAGTGAATTATTATGAGATTATAATAGAGTGATTACTGGTCTTTATACACATATTCTCAATATTCCTATTCTTCGGATATTTGAGAAGGACAACAAATTATTCGAAAAGAATAGCACTCTGTAACCCTCCTCATATGAGAAGTATGGCTAATTTTGTGGCCATTGTTATACAGATATCAAGGATAGACAATGGGTGCTCTTTACAGACAAAGTTCACTAAATTGGTCCATTTGAATCCATATATGGTATTATACCAAATTATTAATCAGGTGGATTCATGTCAAGATTGTGTACCTGGTCTTTTGACTTGAGAAATAAAGACATCTTGTGGATGAATGATTGTGTTTTGACTATGATTTATGAATCCCTAGCCATGGGATCTCCAAAATGGGATAGATTAGATATGACATAAAGTCCTCAAAGATGATTGTGTGATCAAGATTGGATTATCCTTTCTCAGTATTAGAGGAGAAAAACTCAAGGAATGGGATGCAATTAAATCCTTGGACAACATAGTGGAAATATCAAAGAAGTTGTTCTCGATAATTTCCTACTCGCATCAGTAGTAAATTGAGTGAATTATTAGGTTTGACAGCTAAGTCATACCCTAAGTCATTCATGAGTCTCGCGTAGATGAAGGATTATATGTATATGATAATTGATGATGACAAAAGTATCATGAAGAAGTTATGACATACTCCATATTTATTAGAGCATGTGTCGTAGCTTGGCACCCATTGGGCTGGCGACTCAACATATTGATTAGGTTAAATCAATCCTTAGTTAATTAATCTATATGTTGATATCATTAATCAATAAGACCAACAAGTGTTATTGAGTCGATAGAGTCATTAACTAGAGAAATATATAGACTTAGAGGTCACAAACATAAGGTTAATGGGCGTTGGTGGATATAGACATAAATATAAGGGTTTTGTGAAAATTCCACATTCATAAAGTTTATAAATAGGAGGAGAAGGACCATAACAAGGGTGCTCATGCAAACGTAGTGGAAAACTCTCTCCTCTCTTCTCTTTCTCTCATGAGGATGAGTATTATAAAGGAGATTCAATCGCACAAAAAATGTGTAGATACCACTGGAGGCCAGAAGCTTGAACGACTTCAATAACTTCCTCAGATGATCCCTATAAGTATGATTTTTATTCTATATTAAATGATACGATTGTCTATTCTCAATACTTCAACTTTGTTGAATGTTCAATTCAACTTCTTTCGTTGCATTCAATGTTTTGATAGAAACTTTGGAGAGCTTATCGAGCCTCACTTCCCAGCACTTAGTGATTCCTCCCATGTGAGTCTTATTCATGTTACATTAAATTGGTATCAACATGTGTCTCACTGCTTTCTCCTTGCACTTAGATTGGTCATTGGATTTATTCATCATCTAGTCTTGATGCATATTTAGGGCTAGTAAATGTCTCATTAAGGTAGATCATCCCAAAGACTCTCATGATGATCCTATCCTTGATAAGATTCCACCTACACCACGTAGTGAGTTAGGTCAGATTTTAGATGACATGCTAATGAACTCAATTTGGGGGTATTTTTAGTCATTATTTGAAATCAATTTCATGTAAAAATATTTATAATTCTTCACTTTGTATAATATTAAATTAAGGGTTGAATCCTTAGGGAGCCTAGGTAATGAGATTTTTGCTTTTAGGGAGTAGAGATACTGTAATAGCAAAAAAACAACTGTAAAAGGGATTTTGGAGAAATATTTAAGGATGAAGTAATAGAATATAATATGAATGAAATTAAAAATAGATATATACTTATATTATATGAGACATAATTAGAAAAATATTTAGAATAGAATGATGGAATGGAGAAATGAGAATAATGGAATGGAAGAGTGGTGAAAAATGGGGAAATCAATTAATCAAGAAATTAGGTACAGATGAGAGATTATTTGAAGAAAAGAGAACAAATCTAAAATGTAAAAATAAAAATAGGGCTTAAACTATCCATGGAGAGGATTACAACAAAATCATATCCAAATTATCACAAAAACCTTGTTTTCGATGCTAGTCATGGGTCGGGTGATGCTAGACTCGTTATGATCTCCATCCTCAACTTGATCTTACCTCCACAAAAAACTTGAACACCAAACAATGCCAAGCTTAGGCCTAGGTCTCTCCTTTTCCTTCAGGTAGCCTGATGCTAAGAGAAAGCCAAAAATCAACAAAAAAGGAAGAAGAAGATTCTTCTATATTTTAGGTTAAGAAGTTGCTTTGAATTAATGGTGGAGATTGTCTTTTTGGGTGCCACCAAATGAATGGTAGAAACTAAATCCATAGGCCACGACTATAACCACCTCATGAAGAGGTATGAGAGTCCCTCTTAAGGAGATGGGCCCCATAACCACCTCCTTAGGGAGGGGTTGACCACTCTCTATGAGATGATAACCTTACCGCTTCTTTAAGAGGTGGGCTTACCTCTCTCTCTCCTCCTATAACTATGGATTCCTCCTAAAAAGTAGGAAGATATAAATTAATTAATAATAAATAAAGGAGAAGAAATTTGACCTCTGTGACCCTTCAAAAATGACTTTGACTACCTTTGACTTGTCAAGAATCACTTTGACCATCATTGACTTTCAAGAGAAATGAAGTGACTAGTCTCCTAAAAAGGTGGAATGAGTTGACCCCACGAAAGAAGGTGGTTCACCAACCTCCTAGAAAGGTGGAAAGATTTTATCAACCTCTTAAATATATGACAACGTTTGACCAACCTCCTAAAAAGTGAAAAGGCTTGACTGACATCCTAAAAAGGTGGAATGACTTGACCAACCTCCTAAAAAGTGGAAAGGTTTGACTGACCTCCTAAAAATGTGAAATGACTTGACCAACCTCCTAAAAAGGTGGAAAGGCTTTACCATCCTCCTAAAAAGGTGGTGTCCATTTTCTTCTTCTCCATCTAGATAGTGTGCATCCATGCTCCTATTAAACATCACATAAGTCCTTGCATCCACGTAACTCATAAAAATGTAAAAATTTAAGCATTTTACTTCCAAGAAGTCAAACGGGGTTAATCTCATAACATAATCAAAATGTAAGAAATGATGCATGATAGGATGTAGTCATATTTTTCGCCATATTGGCCATATAGAAATTGATATTCTCATTGTTAAAGTCTTTATCAACACTTTAACATGATAAATGATGCATGAATGTGACTTATATTTTAGAGTTATCACATACATGATATGTTTCTTGCTTGACTCACTAAAATGGATAATCAGCTATCTAGTTTCATCAATGAGAGGGATCCTGCTACCCATCAATGAGAGGAAATTTGAGCTCTCAACATCCTCCTACGCATATTCTTGCTGAAACATTTCATCAATTCCCTATAACTAATGATCCACCTCCTAATTATTTTGATCTAGATGATCAACCTATCGGTTGTGATTGGCATCACAATGATCTTAATAACTTGCACGATTGACTTAATTGTCACGATAGGCGTTGTCCTAATTTTTATGACCACTTTGATTAACTTTGCAGTCATGACTTAAATTTTTTGATCCAAATGATCATAGGCTTCAAATATAAAAAGAGTTTCTTGGTTGATGTTCTATATTAAGAGGGTTCTATATATCCAAAAGGAGTAACTTGATTGGGAGTCGAAATTATATACTGTTTCAAGTGGTATGGTATGGATATGGAGCAGTCAATTGAATCTGACATGCATTGTAAAAACCCTCAACAATATTTTCACCATTACCCATCATATAAATTTGAGGGAAAGAGGAGAAGACAAGGTTGGCTCTAGGGAAACGATATGCATAGATCCCAAAACCCTCCCCCTTAGGAGTTTATAGAGAGTTTAGTATTTTCACATAAATCTAAAACTATAATATATTTATCCTATTTTCCAAGAAACATATTTTTGAACTCTCTAGACCTAAATTAATTAAGAATCAGTTTAACCCAATTGATAGGATGCATCACCAACGCATGAGGTGCCAAGCTACAAAAAGTGTCCTAGAAGGTAATTGGATTGTGCTACTTCCCAATATATCATTTCTATCAAGAGTTACCACATACTATACATGTATACTCACCCTTGAATGACATAGGACATGGTCAACTATGAAATCCTAATCAATTATTCTAATTGGAACTAGTACAATAAAAAATCATAAAAACTCTTTTTTGATGTTTCACTTTCTGAATTGGCAAAGGGCTTCAACGCATTAGTTCCTAGAGTATTTCTACACTTAGTGTCGAGGGTAAAAAATCCCAGTTTGGCTTGACAAATAACCTTATAGGATATCATGTTGTATCTAAGCTTTTCTAATTTTGAGTCTCATGGTTAGAGACTCATATGATAATGTCAAAACACAATTATCCATCTACAAAACTTTTATTGTGTCTCAAGTTTAATAACAACATGTACACTTGTAACATGAATCAACTTAGTTTATGTGAATCAATTCAATGAACGCTTTCTCCAAAAAGCACCCAATGTTGCCTTAATATCTCCACACAACTAGTCACATAATCAACATGTGCATCATATGAGGAGGAAATCATTGGTATTATATCTTGATATATGATGCCTGATAACATGAAATTTTTACATGAATTTACATGATTATTAATGCAATTTAAAGCATTAAATATTCTATTTGTATGCATGTTATCATATTTTGAGTGCATTTCTATCTTTTTATATACTTTTAGGTTATGATCTAAAAATATAGCATTCTGGAGATAATTATGCATAATTCTCATAATATAATTTTACTCCCATTTATATTTGAAATCATAATTGTATTTTCATGATTTTATGATAAGAGAAAATATTTGATTCACACTCATATATTTTTCTAAATTTATTTTCTAAGAGAAATGAGTGTATTTCTTACATTAAAATTACTTCTCTTGTTATTTAAATATTTTGAATTTTATAATGATAAATAATTCAATTTCTGATCGAACAAAACAAATTTGGATTAATTTGGAGTTGTATTTTGAAAGTAATGAATTTTCTAATTTTTAGGAATTTTCAGAAAGTAATGAACTTTTTTTAATTTAATTAAACCTATTTTCAATTTTTGAGGAATAAAAAAATGATAAATTTTTTTTTTCAAATCGCGCACTGACATGGCAAGACATTGCCACGTGGCAGCGCTCGTGCGTGACACGTGTGTGTGTATGTGCGCATGTGCGCGTGTGTGTGCACGTATGCGCGTGAGAGTGATTAATGGGTTAAAGTATCCTTCATGGATTTACGCTAACACATTTAACTCTTATACCTTATATATGCGATTAAACATAAATATTTATTCTATGTGGGATTATTTATGTTTGTTTTTAGTTACAGGTGACGTGGTGCAACGAGAGACGTCAGATCGCACTATTAAATTGCGATTGTCGGATGCCACTTACTCGCGGGGGTACGTGGCACCATCTGATTAAGCGACGATTCAATCTCAGTCGTTCATCTAGGGGAGTTATAACGGTTGAGATTTAATACGCCCGATGGCCACATGGGCTCATCGCAATCATCTGATGAAGATCGAACATACGAAATCAAACAAAGCCTCTTCTTCATGCGCGACGTGGTGAAATTTGGACGCTTCATCTTGGATCAGACAAATGTGGCTTAAAGACGTCAATTTGTCAAACAACCTTTAATCTCAGCCGTTGATCAAAGATGAATTGATGCATCCAAAAGTTGCGCCCAAAATGAAATATAAATTCCATTGCTCTTCAACGCAAAAACCCGTTCTTGGATTTTTCGAGCAAATCGAACTGTTTAGACAACACAATATGAGAATCTCTTGAATTTTTCACCTTCTAGACTCATTTCTTCGTCCAAGAAGTATTTGAAATCAAGAATTGGTTGAAAGAATTGGAAGAAATCACATCTTGAACGCCGAACTTTGTTTTTGAAATCGCAGAATGAAAAGCCTTGAATCTCGCAATTAATTGGATCATTTCAAGCGCCACTTCAGGTTAGGTTGAGTGTTTTCATCTTAATTCATCTTCCTCTAGCATTAGATTTACAGTTTGAAGCGTAAATTAAGTTTAATTTAGTTTTAATTTCAGTTTTTCACTTATTTTCGTGATCGATTTTCTATCTCAATTTCGAATCTTGATTTCTCTGTGAATTTTAATCCTAATTCAGTGATTTTTGATTCCGTGGATTCGTAGTTGGAGTTATCTTTCTCAATATACTAAAATCCATAATTTCTCATCTCAATTCATTGTCTGATTTGATTGAATTTCAAAGATATCTTGAAAATTTGCCTTATTTCTCCGTGGATTTGACCCTTATTCACCACTATAAATTTTTTTAATTAGTGATTTAATCCTTTAATTTGTGAGTTTTGAACTTTTGTTGCAATGAGATCATGTGTACTCAACGACCACACGAAATCATTTTGTCAAAGCCCTGCTCGGATATCCTATAAATAGGGACATTTATAAGAAATTTTTTATAGTTACATAGTCGCCACACTATCATCTTTATTATAATTTACTTATCGTTGCACATTTTCTTGGATTTCATTATAAACATCATATAGGTATAATAGTGAACATAAACTTTATGATAAAATGAATGACATGTTTATAGTATGATTGGTTTGTAGGCAAATTACTATTTACAAGTATTACATACCCAAATATAGGAAGCTTTGATTTGAAGAAGGGAGGTCAAGCATAGATATTTCAAGTAAATCTAGAATTTTCTATTTTGAAGAGATGAAAAAATGCATTAGAGACTTGCACTCAAATGAAAGATACACTTTGGAAAATATGCTCATATAGCTTACTTGGATAACCTTTCTAATCAATGCCATGCTATAAAGTAGGTAGATCAAACTATAATTGATTATGTCACAAAATTTGAAGAATTTTTTGTGAGGTGTAATATTTGAGAGAGCCCACATGTCATCAGTTCTCAATTTCATGTTGGTCTTAATTCTTACCTTAAAATCAAATTGCTAGTGAGGAAACCCACCACTCTTGAGCATGTCTATTGCATTGAGTAAGATCTCAAACTATATTACCATTTTTTTTCCTACACCATCATCATCATCAACTAGTTGCCCTACTCCTAGTCATCGCTTCTATTCTTCTTACACTAGCTAGATCATTTGTTTCCAATGAAATGTGGATCTAGAAAATTATGTGTACACTTAAAAACATTCAATATCCCACTTTTTCTCCACACCCATCTCCCACCTCTTCTACCTCATATCCTTATCTTGATTCTACTACTGGAGCACTTAGACATCACCTCCTCAATGTGATTCATCAAGTTTTACTTTATTTAAGTTCCATGGACGAGAATATTGAGCTTCTCAATATTAGTCTAGATATTAAAAACTATGATACAAAAGTGTGAAATTTTTGTATGCCCATCTGGTTGTTGAGGAAAAAGAGTATAGAGTTTAGAATTTGTGTAATAGATGAATAGGATGACGATGATAGATTAGAAAGTGTTACTAGAATAAGATAGTTTCCAATCTCCTTCAAGCTATAGTGTCACTTTCACCTTCTTTTTAAGTGTAATTCATTATATTCTTTTGTCATGAGTATGTTTAATAAGATACCTCTGGAAGGCATTGTTTCATTTGTTGAAAGCTACGCTTAAATGTTCTACCACCTTTCATCCCAAATCAAAAGGTTAAAATGAGGTTGTCAATCGGAGCATATTGAACCTATTATGGTCTTTGGTTGGGGATAAACCTCAAATATTGGGATCTAATTATTCCAAATGCAGAATTTTCTTATGATTCCACTATTAATCGTAATAAAAGCTTGAGTCCTTTTGAATTGTGCACACTAACCTTCCTAGTAAGCATGACGGATTTACTTCCCAAGCCCATGAATGAAAGAGTCTCAAATGATACAAAGTCATTTGAAAAGCATAGTAGGAGTTTGCATGAGGAAAGTCATCATCACATCACAAATAGCATTGCATCTTTTAAGAAAGCTGTAGATTTGCACTGTCATTTTCTAGTCTTTGAAAACGGGGCCTTGGTGATGGTGAGAGTAAGAATGCTGCAGATTTTTCTAATTAGGGGAGAAGCTCCACTTTCAACATTTCAGATTTGGTACCCTATAAACCTCCACCTTAGTGAATACGTCACGTATAATAGCCCACCCCTACCTATGGCTTTACTGGATAGTGAATACGTCACGTTCACTATCCATGTGCTCTCTTGATGGGCATGCATATCTCATGGAAATATTGGATGAAGTAATCACTGTCACCAAGGGTGGGCAAGGAGCAGAAGTTTCCCTTTCATTGGTAGGGTTGACCTCTTTGGGCCATTCACAGATCATGGAAGAAGATTTCTGTAAAGACTATGTCTTGACTGTCTTATATACAAGAATTTCCTTGCCCCCACTCAATGGAGTCAAAGTTCTTTTGACCACAAGGAAATGGGTGGGGCAATCACACTAGCCCCCTAGTGAAAGGAGTCAACATCACCATCAAAGTAGATAACTACAACCATGGTCATGCCTTGTTGTCTTTGCCAGACTCGAGTGGGGGTCTCTAGGCACTAGGTTTTGCTTTCTATTGGGGTTTATTTTTCTCAATTCATTTTTGTATTTCCTTTCATTTTTAAATGTATTTTCTTTCTCTTTGCTCCAAGGCCTAAAAATATGTCACCCATCTCGTTAAGTCATTTGGTGCACTTTTGATCCTTAGAGAGAACTTTCTCCTTTCTTCAAAATGTGATCTGAGGATCTGCCACTGGCACTATTTTTTGTAGTCACCATCGATCATCTCGACGTCCTTTTATTAGTTTGCTTTATGAGGATCTCATGCTGCCATTGGTTGAGATCGTGGTGAAGCTTGCATGCATCACTCATGTGCCATCTTGCATGACAAGTATTTAGTACATTGTACTTACCATTATCATGTAGAATAAAACACCCACATAGACCATTATCAATGAATGTATCATGACTTATAGAATTATATATGTATATGGATAAATGAATATAGAAAAATATGGCAACTAAGAGCCGATATGTTACAATAGATATGAGAGAGATTGATGATCTAGTGATTCGATCAATGACAAGAATCAGCAAGACCGGCCCTTTCGAGCAGGATCGCCAATTGTCTACATAGTGATCTAGATCATAGATGGGTCAGGGGCCTGCAAGGTAGAGGACGCTAGCTCAAGGCCTAGCTGGCAGGGCAAACTGTGAATTTGAGATTGGGGGGTGGGAGCGTGAGTTTTCCAGGGCTATCTTCTACTCTTCTTTCTTTCCTCCAATCCTCTCTTCAGCCTCCTCCCCTGCTCAGCATTCAATCTCTTGATCCTCCATGTTAGACTGCTTCACCTCAACGCGAATGGACCAAAATGGTCAATCAAGATTATGCCAAAAAATATTATTGAGAAGGTCGATCGTGTCTCAAATCCGTCGTGATCGGACGGTCGTCGTCGAACGGTTTCTTTCCTCATTTTGTGAATTGGAGGTTTATCAAGTCTTGCTACTAACCCCCTTCCTTCTCTATCCGGAGAGATCGATCAAACCGGCCGCCATGGCGAACGCGGATCCCGCCTCTCCTCCATCGAGGTGCTCTCACTGCGCTGGCCCTCTTTCTAAAGATTCGGTATCCTCTCTTTCTCTCTCTATTTCTACACGTATATCTCTCTACTGATGTTGTTTTCAATTTTGCATCAGGAAACAAGTTCATGGACTGTGGCACCGTTTCTGCGTGACAGCTTCTCCATGGTGCAGCCTCTCTCTATTACCTTTCTTTGCGCCCTTTCTCTCTTTTCGAATTGGAGATGAATTTAAATTTTAGTGCTAATTTTTGTCAGATTGGATCTGCCGTTGGCGGTACTGCGAGTGCCTTTTATGGGTTCAACCACGGTACGTCGATGGATTTTTTTCCCAGAGCGGGTTCAGTTTTCGCTCACTTCTGTTTGATTCTGTTATACAATCGGGAGACCAGATCTTCAACGATCGCCTATTTTGATAGCTTACATCTTTGACGTTTTTCTCGAATCCGAGAAGATATTCCTGATTTTGGTGAATTCGGGATGATAATTTTCTCCATGATTGTAATACTGGGGCACTTTTTGGTGATATTATTCAGCCATGCCGCTGGTTCGTCGCTGGGTGAAGGGGCCTATGTGGGTCCACTATCTAATCGGGGTAAGAATTGATCTTTCAGTTATTTTTGAGTGACGTCCTCGAATTTGTGTAGATTGGATTTCTTGTTTGAGCCATGAGCAGCCGAATCTGGTTTAATTTTCAGGACGTTTTCTTCCCTGGAATTTTTCAATCATGCCTTCAGTAATCAAGTCTAGGAAAGTCAAAAAACCATGAAACCATTGACCGTGGGGTTTTTGGGGTTTCAGATTTTGTTCGATCTGCGGTTGTAGAAAGTCAAACAGTATCCTAATTTCAAAAATACGTCGTAGAAAGAGAGAGCTGAATGTAAACCGCTTATCCATGATTTTGTGTTTGATTTTCTCTCCTGCAGGCTCCTCCTGTCATTGTCTTTTCTTCAGCATGTGCAGGATTTGCAGGTCAGATCCCTTCTCCGCAGTATCGTCCTCTCTCTATCCAAATATATAAGTATATTTATTTATATATATGCCATCTTTATTGCTATATATTTTATGGGCATTTATTCCTGTGTAAATTAAAATATCGCGGGATATTTATATTTTTTGTGATCCATTACCCGTCAATCTTCATTTGAAATGTTGTAGTGGTTGTGTAGGTGGCGCCGTGCCAGCTCTCGCCCAGCTGGTATGTTCTTCATACCACGCCGTCTCCTCTCCATCACCTCATGAGAAGAAGATGCGCGAGTCAACGAACTCTTCCCATCTCTAGATTTCTTCTTTCTCTCTCTATGTATAAAATCTAACTTGTATTGGTAGACGCATCATAGTATTTTCTGATTTGAAGAAGAAATTCCATTATAATGGTGAATAAATTTTCTGAACACATTCACATGACGCTAGAAAAACGGAGCTGATGATGCTTATGATTGAAAATTCAGAGAATTGTTACCATGGTTGAAATATCATCTTCCTGAAGAATCTGATGATGATGGGAACTAGAAACTCCTCTCTAGATTTCATCTCTCCCACGCATAATATTTCTTAAGATTTGCGAAGAATAAATTTCACTGTACATAAGAAAATATCAAGTAGAATTGAACAAAGATGAACCTATCATGATTATGCCACCTTCAGAGATTAAAACCCATCATCATCCAGAGCACTGCTCCCAGAAGCCGACGAAGGATTCACCCCATTGTTCTCACTAGCTGATGAAAAGATCCCACTGAAAGGCCAAGGAACAGGGATCCAGAATCTCCTCCCGTTCCCGCCATTTCCACTACCGGAAACCTCCTCCACTCTCACGTCACCGTTAATAGCTGATCCTGCTCCATCCTTGTTCGATGATTCATCTGCAGGAATCTGCATTCTACAAACTGGGCAAGAGCTGTGAAGCTCCAGCCATGGCAGAATACATCCCCCGTGGAACCTGTGCTTGCACGGCATTTCTCTCGCTTCTTCCCCTTGCAGAAAATCTTCCAGACAGATGGCGCAGCTCAAAATCTCCTCCACTTTGACCGTCGGCAGCGCGTTGACCGCTTCTCTCTTCGCCGGCGGGGTCCCGTAATGGTTTGAATCGTTCTCCGCTAAATGCTGCAGCAGCAGATCTAGGCCGTTGATTGGGGAAAATTCCTCGCCATCGTTTGCTGCCTGATTGATTAGGAAAAGCGGATCTCTCTCTCTTTCCCTGTCTTCAATTTCCGCATTTAAATTATTGTGGATTCCCAGAAGAAGTTGTAGGAGAGCGGAAGTCCGCTGTCTTCTAATTGTGATCTCATGACCAAGATCCCGATCCGTGTCATCGTCATCGTCATCTTCATGGTCATCAATATCTTCGTGTTGCCGGAACCTCCGCCGTCGAGATCCTCCCACAATCTCCATCAGGATCGGAGTCCAGAGCGAGAGAACGCGGTCCGATTGCGGATCAGCAGCTGACGTGTCAAGATCTCTGCTGTGCATCTCTTCTACGAATCCGCTCTCGCAGAAGGGACATTGGAGCTCGGTTTCCATGACAGGATTCACTCTCCGCGAGCACACGTGGCACCAGAACATGTTGCCGAGGGAGTCTCCCATCTTCTCGTATTTTTCTCCCTCTGATCGAACAACGATAGAACAGAGAATTAAACGATTCTTTCCTCGCCATGAGGATGATCCTCTGGGAGAGAGAAAAGTCGATCAGATCAGATAAACTCGAATCAGATCGACCAAAAAAAGAATCGACGATACAACTATTTCCGGTAGAAGATCCAGAATCAGAGTAAATAGCAGACCACAAAAAACTAGAAATCGAGCGATTACCCACCAGAAATTCTCTCTCCGCAGACAAAAAGGGCTCCAGGAACTCGTCGTAATCTGGGCAAAAGCAAGGCAAATTGAATCTCCGCCTTCGAACTTCCTCACAACCTTCCAGAAGCCTCTTGCGAGAGAGAATAAAAGAAGATTAAAGGGATAAATCTGACCCGAGCGGAGAAGAAACCGAGAGCCAGCTCCGTGTTTCGTGTAAAGAACAAGAAATCTCGGCCGGTCAACATTCTCTTCGTCCTCTCTCAACTTTCTCTCTCTTCTTTCAATCTATCTTTTGAGTCTGAAATGCGTAGGCGGTGAGCTGTCTACGTGGTATTCAATAAGTCCGTTCTACGTGGGGAGATCGGGACCGCCAGATTGATAGTCCTCTGCAAGCTACACCGTTGATGCCTGTGGAGTCGCTTGAAAACTGAGACAGACCGTAGGGATAAGCCTCCACGTGGATGCCCAGCAGATATTGAACTGCACGGGGGAATCCTTAGCCGTGGGACCCACATTTTAAATTATTCAAAATTATAAATGATGATAATGTAAGGAGGGATACCGTGAGGTCAGATATTTACAAGCATTTCAGGTTATCTAGAATAGTAATACCCATTACGGATAGATGTTTCTTAAACAAATTTTCTTCTAGGGTTTATTATAATTACGAGAGAGAGTACTCGCGAATGGCTTGAATCAAGAGAAATCTTTTTTATATGGATGGATTGTTGTCTTTGATATTCATTCTAGAAATGTCTTCCTATCAAACCCGTTATATGGATAAATGTCGGAGCGATAAATCCCAACGGGGTGTAAATGAATTCTTAAATTATTTGACGATGACGTTCATGAAGAGCTAATTATCTTTCATTAGAAGAAATCCAGATGACAAAAAAATGTAGTGGAAAATTACTTAATTTTGTGTTCACTGCTCTTTGAACTCTTCTCTAGTGCCGAGAACTTACAACTGCTTGGCATATTCTTAGTTAGACTACCCTTTTGATTCTCTTTTCATTAGGAAAGGGCCAAACTGACCCAACTCACAGGTGGCATGATAGGAGGCGTAAGGTTGTGCTAGGCCAACCTGACCCAACTCTCTTACCACACTAGAAATCCACAGCTGGTGGAAATCCCAATTCTCTTTCATTAGGAAGAGAAGAAGGAGGAAAAAAATCAGGTGAGATAGGGTAGTGAGAAGGTGAGAAAGAAGGTGAGGAGAGGTTGAGAGAGAGCTGGTGCAGCAAAGAGGGAGGCACGACAAAGAAGGCGGCAGCAAAAGAAGAATGAAGAGGTGCATGCACAATGGAAAAATTCCCTTGTGCGAGAGAGAGAGAGAGAGAGAGAGAGAGAGAGAGAGGAAGGTGTTAGAGAGATAGTTTTGATGTAGATATTTTTCTCTTGAGTTGACATTGTTATAATTAAGAGTCACTAAGTTCATGTGTTTTTTTTAATTTTGTTATTATCTTGAATCATAACCATCTACTATTTTATACTAACCCACTAATGCTCTTATTTGAGGTTCATGGATGTATTTGGTTTCAGGAAAGTAGAAATATCCTATATTGGGTGTATTTATTCATTCATATCCTTATGCATGATATCAATTTTAATCATATGATGATCTCAATTTTATTTGTATGCATATCTTTATCAAATAGTCATGGGTGTACTTTGATCTCAAGAAGTCATATTTTGTTCATAATTTTTTATCATATACTTAGTTCTATTTTACATTTGTATATCGTATTTTCTTTTTGTTCATTGAGGGTATTATCGTAACTATCTTTCCCTCATTCTAAACTGACTTATTATAAGAGCATTAGGGTTTGATTAAAGGAGTATCAAAAAATAAAAGCAGCTAGAGAAAACCCCAAGCATTAAAAAAAAAACCCTCGTATGGCATTCATGATCTAAATCTTCATTCTTCATAACACTCGACAAAGAAAATGCCATCAGCTGCATTCTGACTTCATGTTACAAAATTGTCGTCGACACACAATCAATAGCAAGTTTTCTTATCTTCTTCCAGTCATTCTACATCAATAAATTGCAAATATCTTGCGTTGTGTTTTGACGGATTTCCATATACTTCTCATTTATTATTTTCTCTTTATTTTTCCCCTTTGTTCATGAGCATTGATTGTGTATTCTTCTAATCGCTTGTTCAATCTCCTAACTTTGTATTATGTGCATCGTTAATTTTTGTTATTAACTATTCAACTCAAATCTCATAGACTCTTGTCCTTAGAGGTTAGCTAATTTTTATTGTGCTCATCTAAATTACGTCTCTTGTTAATCTAGATCTCCGTTTATTATTCTTATTCATGTAATTTATATTATATATATCCTTCTGATCGTAATATTAGATTCATAATTGTAGTGGTAGATATCTACTAATCTAGATCTCAAATTGTTGTTCTTATTCCTGTAATTTACATTATACATATTCTTCTGATCATGATCTCAAATTCATAATTGTAATGGCAGATATCTGTTAATTGTTTGTTCTTAATCCTGTAATTTTATCATATACACAATCTTCTGATTGTGGTTTTAGATTCATAATTGCACTGACAGATATCTATTAATCTAAACAAATATATTTATTTTGATTTTTGCAATTATTTATTACATCTGATCTCAATAATTGAATTTCTTGCCTCCTTAAATACAGCCATCAATATTTCTGTTAGCTTATCGTTTTTGCTGAAGTTATAAATTCATTGTTCTTGTTTAGTTGTCACATATTAGTTTAATTTATCAAATAGTAGTTAATTAATTTTTGAGTTGATTCAGTTTATAGAGTAAATTCAATTCTGAGTTGATTCAATTCAATTCGACAAATGTATAGAACTTGTTATTTAATATTAGTAAATTACTTTCGCAGCCAACATATATTAAACAGAGGTACAGTCATTGTACCTCTTCTTTATTACATTTTTGTTCTTGAAATTTGCACTTGATCATTGTACAGTCATTTTTGGACTTTACGTACCATTGATCATCACCAATATTTTGGTGTCTAAAGTTAATTGTCAAGGTTGAGTGGAGTTTCATTTAACTCTCTCCAATTCTTTTTATTGTTCACTCCTTCAAAATTCAGGTTAGCTCTATTTGCAGTGTTAATTTGATTTTGTCCAGTGAAAGTATGTAGGAAGATAGCTGATAACATGCTAATTAGACGTGATGATAAATGATTATTGATGCATATTAAGGCATAAATGATTTCATTCCTATGCATCTTATCATATTTATGAGTATTTATCTATCATTCTATGATGAATCTCAAAATACTTTAACTTAGGGTTAATTATGATGAATTAAAGATAAATAATTTTATAACCTATCTTTACTTGAGATTATAAGTGTTTTTTTAAAGTTAAAATAGTGAGAGAAATCATTTTAATCAACATTTATTTAATTTTCTAAAGTTAAAATCTTTAAGAAATAAATGTATTTTTGAAATAGAAATTAAAACTCTCATTATTTATTAATTTTGAATTTTTAGAATGATAGATAATTGAATTTTAGGATCAAATGAAAAAAATTTCAATTAATTTGGAATTATATTTTGAAAGTAATAAATTTTCTAATTTTAAGGGATTTTTATGGAATTTTTTTGAATTTTTCTAAATTTTTAATAGATTTTCTAAGGATTTTCCGGAATCAAAAATCAATTTTTCTAATTAAATATCAATTTTTCAGAATATTTTGAAGATCACAGGAGACGTGGCGGCATCAGAACTGTCCGATCGATCTCGACTGATTATCGCGATAAGGAGGCGACGTGGCGGCATCGTGGACGTCCGATCGCTGCGTGCATTGTGGACCGTTGATCTTCACTTAAGATTGATGGACCACGTAGCTTAATCGGAGCTCACCAATTACGTCTAATCTCGACCGTTGATCGCAATAGTTATAATGGTTGAGATTAAAAACGCATGGAAACGCAGTAGGAGCGTTGGATCGCGATCCAACGGCGGCAGTTTCGACGCGTTTTATAACGCAATACTCGTGGCTTCATCTGAGAGCTCCATCGGAGATCGGACGATTGCGACTTAATTGTAACGGTTCGCGATGAACTGTTTGCTTCAGAACCGTTGATTAAAACGATCGGACAGTTACACCCAAATACACTATAAATTAAGATGTTCTTCTGATTTGTAAAGTATTTGAGAGCAAATAAATCAAATTGATCTGTTTAGACACCAAATATCTTGACTCTCTCGATTCTAACCTCTTCTAGACTCAATTTCCCATCCCCGGAGTGCTTAAGATCGAGATTTGGGTGAAAGACGAGGAAGAAATCGAAGCTTGAACTCGACGATCGCAATTTCCGGATTTTTATGAAAAAGCCTTAATCCTGGCAATTAACTGGGTTAATCCAATCGCAATTGTGGGTTAGTTGAGTTGGGTTTCACTAATCTTTCGTGTATTAGTGTTTAATTTCAGTTTAGATTAGGAAATTAGATTAATTTCAAGTCAATTTTCATTAAAATCATGATTTTATTTTTATGGAAATTCATCTCCCACTTCGATCTTCAATTTCTCCGTGAAAATCAAAGTCAAATTTGATGATTTTTTTGATTCTGTGGAATCGCCTTGAAGTTCTTTTTCATAATCTACCATTTTCCCCAATTTCTATCATCGATTCATTAGAAAACATCAAATTCGAAGAAAACATCAGAAATTTCCCTAATTTCCTATGGATTCGACCCTTATTTACCATTATAGCCCTCAATTCGAGATATTTTCATCAAATTGGTAAGTTTGGAATTATTTTTGACTCTTGACCATGTGAAATTGACAACCACTCGATCTTGATCCGTCAAATGGCGCCGCTGCCAGGGAACTAAGGCAAATTTATGATCGATTAAGTCAATTTTAACTTGGTCAACATGGATTTTTCTCTAAATTTCTTGAAATTCACGCAATTCAATCGTATTTTGAGTGATCCAAAGTAGAAATCAATCTTCAAGATCCTTAATTCGTTAAAATTAAGTAAGTTCGCCCCTTTTTCTAAGGATCACGAGCGATCACTTCTTCAAAATCGCGTTAAGAACGCGTAACTCTCACGGATACCGACATTCAGGTCTGATTGATATCAATCTTTAATATTTTATAAGGTATTTTATATTTTATATAAGGTATTACAAAATAATCCCTTAGACATAGACCATTTCGAGCGATCCTCACAATCCCCCGACACTACCGAGACCGATACTACCGAGACCAACATAAACGTAGATCTAACAGAACCAGTAGAAATGGCCCGGAATGATGAGGGAAATGTAAGGAAATGCCTTAGTGACTATGCTAGGCCTGTCCTCCAGCGACCTGTCACGAGAATTCACGCACCCCTAACTAGAGGGGCAAATTTTTGAATTAATTCCCATGTTATGAGTATGCTTCCTATCTTGCATGGTAAACCTTTTGAAGATCCTTATAGACATATAGATGAGCTTTCCAAGTATGTGAGATTAATCATCTTCAGAATGTCCCCGCCGACACGATGAAGATGAAACTCTTTCCCGCTACCCTTAGAGATCGAGCCAAGGATTGGTTTTTTAAAATTAGGGAAAAAATTCACTAGTTGGACCGAGATGGAGGAAGAATTCCTTAGAAAATTTTATTTCGTAGGGAAAACCACCTCCAGTCCAGAAAGCTATCTGGGAGTTTACCCAAAGTATGAGTGAAACCTTCCACGAGGCCTGGGAGCAACTAAGAAACCTAACTAGGGAATGTCTACACCATGGAGTGTCTAACCATGAATGAACGCAAATATTTTATGATGGGTTAGGCCCGCAAGATAGATATCTTTTAGATGCAGCAAGTGGCGGCACCTTCATGAGCAAGTACTAAGACAACGCAATGGAACTCATCGAGACGGTGGCGGAGAATAGCCACCATAATGAGGCAAAACCATTTGGAAGAGGTGCGACACCGAAATCAATTGACGCCAAATCAGCGGAGACGGGGATGCTCCTAGAAGGAATTGATAAAATGGCGGAAGTCCAGAATTTGCTACTGGACCGACTAAATATCCGCAACGGTTCCAAACGACTCGCCCCCGTCTCACTCCAAGAGGTGTCGCCATATGCAAATTGCTCAAGATTTGATCATATCGAATTAGATTGCCCTCGTGATGGCAATCCAAAGGCAAAACATGTATAGACAAGGTCCATCGGGAGGACCGACTCAACAGGGACGACAAAATTTTTTGGGTACATACCCTAACTATTATAATACCCCTGTTTTTAATAATTCATTGCAAAATAACGGATTCCAGAGGAACAACGATCAATCCTATCCTCCACAATATAACGGTCAGCAACAACAACAATCTTACCCTAATCAAAGACAATCGTCGGTTTGTCACGCCGACTCAACCGCAAGCCAACACGCAAGCCCCACGCCAGACCGCGCCAGCATACTGATCTGATCCTCGGGCGCCATCTCGCAATTAATGGACCAAATGACGTGGATGAACTCCCACGTGGATGAAATACAAGACTTCGTCAAGACAAACGTCCAACTGAAAACCGAAAATAAGGGTAAACAGGTAATTTTCACTGACCAATTACCCTCGCAGGCCACATCTAACCCCAGGAATCAAGGGGCCTCGTCGAGCTAGATGCACAACATCAACCACATACACGTTGACAAGGAAGCTGTGAAAACGGCACTAGCCATATTGAGCCTTCAAAGTAGAAAAGACCTACCGGATTCATACAAGGATCATCCTATCCACCAAGGCGTGATTGAAGAAAAAGCAACGCCAATTATCATCGAGAAAGACAGTGATTCGGAGGACAAGGTAGAACAGGTTACGACTGAACTTAACCCCGACAAATACAAGCCCCCTGTGCCTTTTTCTCGAGCATTAAATCGCCCTAAAGCCAAGAATAATGAAACCGATGACCATCTCCTAGACGCATTTAAAAAGGTTACCATCACCATTCCCTTGATAGATGCCATCAAGTATATCCCTTCCTATGCAAAATTTCTCAAAGGTATATGCACTCCCCATAGAAACCCTAGAAGGATCCAACTTAGTGAGATGATAAGTTCTAGCATGATGAATGCCTTACCGATTAAAAAGAGAGATCCAGGAGCACCCATGATCACGAGTGAGATAGGAGGAATGTCCTTTACTAGATCCCTACTAGATACCGGAGCTAGTATTAACATCCTCCCTAAAGTTGTATTCGACTCGTCATCTTGTAGGAGAGGTGTAGTACTTCTTAGTAGAGTTATGCTTAGACGATAGATCGTTGAGAAAAATCTCATGGATTAGTAGAAGATGTCATCGTTAGAATAGAAGATTATTATTTCACGGTAGACTTCCTAGTGGTTGACATGAAAATGAGTAAGGAGCTTAGCCAAGCCCTGATCATCTTAGGACGACCCTTCCTAGCTACCGTGAAAGCTGTCACAGACTGGGGGAAAGGAGAAGTTATTCTCAAGGTGGGAGAGCACACCGTGAAGGTTGATATCAACAAGTTGATGAAATACCCTTCACGAGCTTCCGAAGACTCTGGTGCCATCGACTTCGTTGATGATCAGGACATAGACGCCTGCGTAGAAGAAGTTATGATGATCGACGAGGAAGCAAGATATGAGGAGCTTCCTATGAACGAGCCTACTTTGGAGCTCAAAACTCTCCCATCTACACTCAAATACGCCTTCCTTGATGAAGAGAAAGCAAAGCCGATCATTATTTTGTCCAAGATGGATATAAAGCAGGAGGAAAAATTACTGGAAGTATTAAGGAGGAATGAAGAAGCAATCGTGATGGAGAATTATTTTGAAAACATGAACACAAGGGTTCTAAGTGAACCTATCCTCCTCCTCATGAGTTTTAAAAAAAATTATCCATTTATTAAATGGATGAAGAAGACCTCTCTAAATAATTAAAGAGAGTGTAGATCTTAAGGGAATTATCTTCCCTCCTACCTCTATTTTACACTGATCTAATGATTGACTTGGTCAAAAGAAATTAGCCTTATCCTTAGATAATTAGAATTCTTTGAATGGACTAAGTCAACCACCTTCTACCTTGATATAGGTTCCTAATTGTCCAAACCATATCCACTATATCATAGGTACCTTGTATAGTATGAATAATGATCCCAAGAACATCAATAGGAACATGCTTGCCATCCCATTCCTTTTCTTTTAAAACCACCCATAGATAGAACTTTTAAAGAGGGATCTATTTACTATCAGTTAAGAAAGAATGGTGTCCAGAACCTACTTCAAGACAAAGTCTTGCATGAGTAAAACCATGCCTTATCAATATGAAGATTACCTTCCCACGGTGAACTTCATGAACATGGAATGTCAAAGATCTTGGTTTATCTAAAGAGGACTATGAGAACAGTTGCGTCAAAGGCCAATGAATTCCCACAGCGTCTTCCTCGGATATCCTGAGAAAGTTAAAGAAAAGAGGACTCAGCATGATATCTACCCATGGACGGCCTTTTAACTGTCACCATCTTCCACGATTTTAGCTGCATCAATAACTATCTTCACGACTGCTAGATAACGTGAAGACTTTGACTGAAGGCGAAGCTGATAGAACGGCTGAACGCTTATCAATCTCTGCCGGCGCCGGTACTGAGGCGAGACGATCGCTGATTCGAAATGGCCCTCGTCAAGACACAGAAGAGCAGAGCACACTTCAAGTGTTTTCAAGTGAAGTTTAGAAGAAGACACAGTTTGGAGCTGCATTCCCCCTCATTTCAAGAACGACGCAGCTATCCAACGATCCCAACAAAAAAATAGTATCGAAAAGACTGAGAAATCATCCGACGGCATTAAAGCCAAGGAAAGCTGACCTGAGGAATCGGCTCGGTGGACCTATTCAGAAAGAAGGGAGATCGTCAAGACTGCTGAAAAACACTGAAGATCCGACGAACTCGTATGAAGCACGACAACTTGAAGAACATGAAGCGGTCACAATGGAATCACGAATGGTCAAACAAAATCCGAGATGACATCACCAACACAATCCGGAGTAAATCACGAAACGACGACGATAATCTGAGACTTTCGAAGCAGACTAGTCAAATATTCCATTCCGCAGCTGTTGACTTCGTCACGGACCCACAGAGAAACAACTTTGGTTTAGAGGGAGCTTCCCCGATATTATCGCTCGTTTACGAGGGCGAGCGCGCCTGCACCCGCGATAACAACTTGCTGGGCAAGTTCAAGCTGTCCGGCATTCCCTCGACCCCGCATGGAGTTCCCCAGATCACCGTGTGCTTCAACATCCACGCGGATACCGATCGCACTGAAGCTGGTCGACGAGAGGTAAAGCATGAGCACCCGCGACCCTCCCGTTATTCATGGAAGGCACACCTTCTCGATAGGCTTCCAAAGTATAAAACCAAGTCAACGAGTCAACTCCATAAAGCAAAAGGCAGTATCATATATTGACGACGATCGCGACATGGATGCGCAAAGAAAATAATATGGGAAAGAATCCGAATCCGTCAACTTCCGCGTAAACTCCCGGTTGACCTGCGTAACCGTTTGTACGTGAAAGTTAGGATGGAGCGACGCCTCCCGCAACTGCTCTCCTCTCTAACTCTATAAAACACAAATTGTAAGACGGAAAAGTCAGTTGTTATTTGATGAAAATTTGGTTACCTTTGGGTTCGTTTTACCCTTTCGTGTTCATCGTATCTCCTGTGTCTCCATCACTCTTCCCGCATCTCCTTCATCTTCCGCTTCTATCTCCCTATCTAATCTCCCTCCCGCTCTGTCGTCTTTCTCCACTTCACGTCCGAAGCCTACCGAGGAAAGTCCGGTTCAGTGAAGCGATTCGGGAGCATCGCTTCTTCCTTCTATCTCAGGTATTATCCTCTATTATTTTGTTGGTTAATAGTTCTCCTAAAGATCATTCTTAAGTCAAACACCTGACCCTTCTCCGATTTCTCTTCCATCTCACACCCATTACCGTCACTCTCTCTCTATTTCCATATTATAATATATCACCTACTCACCGATTACATCTCCTCTTCATATTTTAAATTATATTATACTTACGTCTCTCTCACTTCTCCTCCCATCCATCTCTCTTTCTATTTTCTATCTCATCCGATACTAATATTATCTCTCTTCTCATTTCATCTTTGATATATCTAAATATCTGTTGATTAGATATATTCTAAATTATCCAATAAAATCATCCTTATTTATTATATTCTTAAATATTCTCTTTATTCATCATCCTTCTTTTATCTTCATTAATTCCTATTACTGATTATTCACAGTGATATCACTTCGTAGATCCTCCCCATATTGTAGGATTTAGATGCCTTTTCTAAAATTATCCTACATCAAATCGGATGGACCATGACGGACTTAAAATGGCTAGACCCTTCACTATGCACTCATCGCATCTTCCTAGAAGATGAGTCAAGACCCGTCAGGGAAGCCCAGAGATGACTCAACCCGAAGGTGTGGGAGGCCGTGAAAGAAGAAATTCTTAAATGGCTAAATGCAAAAATTATCTACCCCATATCTGATAGCCAATGGGTGAGTCTCGTACACGTTGTTCCGAAGAAAGCCAGAGTAACGGTGACGACGAACGAGAAGGGCAAAGAGATCAAGACACGACTTCTGATGAAATGGAAAAGGATCATTTCCCGCTCCCGTTCATCAACCAAATCCTGAACCGACTGGCAGGATCAAGTTACTTCTGCTTCCTCGACGGATATTCGGGCTACAATCAGATTGCTATTCACCCCAATGATCAAGAGAAGACGATGTTCACATGTCCCTTTGGCACATTCGCCTTCAGACGCATGCCATTCAGACTGTGCAACACCCTCGTGACCTTCCAATGATGTATGATGGCGATCTTCTCCAATTTCCTTGGCGACAGTTTAGAAGTTGTCATGGACGACTTCAGCGTCTTTGGAAACAATTTTGAGATTTGTCTTGCTCACCTGACTAAGATCCTAGAGGTCTACGTCAGGAAACGACTAATGCTAAGTTGGGAAAAATCCCACTTCATGGTACGAGAAGGAGTAGTGCTCGGGCATATCGTCTCGGGAAAAGGAATGGAGGTGGACAAGGCCAAGATAGAGGTCATCCAAAACCTCCCTCTACCAGGTACCGTACGAGATCTGAGGAGCTTTCTCGGGCATGTCGGCTTCTACCGGAGATTCATACAAGACTTTACGAAAGTTTCCAAGCCACTCACCACCCCTCTTTGCAAAGACAAAGACTTCATCATAGACAAAGAAGGGAAGCGCGCATTCACGATGTTGAAGCAAGCACTGATCGAGGCGCCAATTCTATAAAGTCCTAATTGGGACTTACCCTTTGAGATTATGTGTGATGTTTCGGACTACGCAGTGGGAGTGGTCTTGGGGCAACGTCTAGACAAGAAGCCGACGGCCATATGCTATACAAGTAAGACCCTCGTCGAAGCTCAGATTAACTACACGACTACGGAGAAGGAGCTTTTGGCGGTGGTCTACGCTCTCGGGAAGTTCTGGCCTTACATCTTGGGGAGCAAGATCATCATCTACACTGATCATGCGGCCTTAAAATACTTGCTCTCCAAGAAAGAGGCCAAACCACGACTGATACGATGGGTGCGTCTTCTTCAAGAATTTGACTTAGAGATAAAAGACAAGAAGGGCAGCGAGAACTCGGTGGCAGATCATCTATCTCGTCTCTACATCTCGGGAGGAGGAGACATCAGTGACACATTCCCCGACGAGCATCTACTCGCCATCTCGAGCCACGCCCCTTGGTATGCACACATCATCAACTTCATCGTGATTGGATCAATCCCGAGTACTTGGAATCGTCGTCAAAAAGATAAGTTCTTCCATGAGCTCAAGTACTACTTTTGGGAAGAACCACTTCTATTCCACCTAAGATACGACCAGATCATCCGACGATGCATACCAGAGGAAGAACAAGGAGATATCTTGGCGATGTGTCACTCATCGACGTGCGGAGGACATTTCGCGGTGCACAAGACCGTCGATAAGATCCTATAGAGCAGCTTCTACTAGCCCTCCATCTTTAAGGACGCACACCGTTTCTACACGGAATGCTTACACTGTCAAGTGACGATATACATCTCCAAGCGAGATGAGATGCCGATGCAGCCGATCCTTGAAGTGGAAATCTTTCGACCTTTGGGGAATAGACTTCAAGGGACCTTTCTCACCTTCTAACGGGAAAGAGTACATATTAGTGGCGGTGGATTATGTGTCCAAGTAGGTCGAGATAACCCCCACTAGGACAAACGATCATTGGGAGGTACTGAGATTTGTCACATGATGCATCTTTGCCCAATATGGTTGTCCGAGGGCCATTATCAGTGACGGCGGCTCACACTTCAATAATGCTCACTTCTAGGCATTGTTAAAGAAGTACGGAGTACACCACCGTGTCACCACGCTATACTACCCCCAGGCGAATGGGCAAGTAGAGGTAAGTAATTGAGAAGTCAAGACCATACTCAAGAAAATAATTCGTCCAGATGGAAAAGATTGGGCACACAAGCTTCCCGATGCACTATGGGCATACCGGACGGCATACAAGACACCCATCGGGATGTCTCCCTTCCCGCTTATCTTCGGGAAAGCCTGCCATCTTCCAATTGAGCTAGAGCATCGAGCCTATTGGGCTATCAAAAAGCTCAACCTATCACTGGACGAAGCAGGGAAACAATGACTTCTCTAGCTCCAAGAGTTACAAGAACTGAGGCACGACGCGTACGAGAATGCAGCGATCTACAAGGAAAAGACCAAGGCCTTCCACGACCCGACACATCCGACGATGATCATTCCAGGTCAACGACAAGGTCTGGCTCTACAATTCATGTCTCAAGCTCATTCCTGGCAAGCTACGCTCCAGATGGGATGGTCCTTATGTGGTTATGAAGTTTTTCGACGGCAGAGCGGTACTCATCTCCGACATCAAATCCGGTCAACAATTCAAGGTAAACGGCCATCGTCTCAAGCTGTACCTAACATCAGAGCCACCTGCACCGGTAGATAAGGTAAATCTGCATCTTCCTGAGCACTTGAGGACATGATGACATCACCCTCGACCCATCAGTAGTTGTAGGTTTCATTTTAGTTTTAGTCGGCTGAAGACGTTAAACTTAGCGCTCTTGGGAGGCACCCCAAGATTATCTTACCTTTTTAGTTTTCTTTCTTTTTCAGTTTTTTTATAGATATCGGAGAACTACACTAGGAAAGGGCGTACCTTCACGAAATCCCGCGAACAAGCATCACGGATTAAATGAGCTTTTTCTAAACTTTTATCCTCTCACCACTTTTTTCGTATCTTTTTCATATCATGATCGACGTTTTTAGCTATATTTTTTACATGAGCATATAGTTTTCATTGAGGGCAGTGAAAGATTCTAGTTGGGGGGTGAGGACTTAGAAAAATCTCTACTATTTTCAAAAATTTTAAAATTCTACACTCTAAAAACTCCTTTTAAAAAAAATAAATTTGATCTACTCTACCCCACCTTAGAAGTCTTGACATCTAGAGATCCGACCTACTAGAGATGTAGAAGTGAGGGCGTTATAGCCCATATGATTACATTTTGAGTAATAAAGCTAAATGATCTAGAGAAACCATGGATTATACTTAGTGGTTGACTTCTTTGGGGTTGGGTACCTAACATCCCCTACCTATCATCAGCCAAAACTGCTTAGTGTAAGGAATTCCTTGATTCTAGACTTTCCCTTTTAAAGAGTGCAATGATCCATAATTTTTGTAGTGCCTATCTTTTCTTATAGTCATGTAGTTATCTTTTCCAAAGCAGTCAAGTAGTTACACCACTTTGTTTTAAACTTCACTCATGATAATAACACTCCCAAGTGATTCCATATCCATCACATTTTTCTTCATTTCCCCCACATGTACTTATACCTTCACACTACACTTCATTTTGTTACATACTCTCTTCAGAAAATCCTAAAACTCTTACATACCCTCATGCTAGTCTTCTGAAATGTTAAAAAATAAAAATAAAAATAAAAATAAAATAAAAAAGAAAAGAAAGAGGAGAAAAGTCAAAAGAAAGAGAGAAATAATAAGTTACAAGAAGGAAAATAAGTGGGAAATATCTTCTACCTTCATTTCTACCTCCACTATCATCTTCACCATCTACTCTATCCATCACCATCCACCTCATTTGGGAGTATAATTATCATAAGTGGTACCTTCTTTGTTTTATCAGCATATTTGCTTTTAACCACGTCATACCTTTAGAAATAGTATCCTTTATTTCCTTCAGCCACCTCTCACGATGCATCCCAAAGATAGGAATCCTTTTTGAATTGTACTCTTTATGGGAGGAAAGTGAGTTGAGGGGAATTCTAATATATTAAGTAGCCTCCATTTTGAGGGAAGGAGTGATGTATCTATGGAGAGGGTAAGGAATTACATCCGCTCTTGCGAGAGTAAGTATCTTTTCATCACCATAGCATCATACCTTAGATATGCTCACCTTGATTACAATTGAGAATTAGACTCGAGCATTAGCTGATGAGCACTACCCTAACATACACTAAAGAAGTCAACCTAGAGATGGAATCTAGATCATTATGGCCTACACTATGAGAAAAACGTGATCATACATTCATACACTTCACCTTTTTAGTAGTAGGATCAAAGAATCAAAGAACTTTCTAGGGAGATTATATAGCAAATTGCTAAGAGACTAGCAATCATTTAAGTTCGGGGCCTGTGATAACATGCTAATTAGACATGATAATACATGATTATTGATGCATATTAAGGTATAAATGATTTCATTCCTATGCATGTTATCATATTTATGAGTATTTATCTATCATTCTATGAAAAAGTCGTTATAATCTCAAAATAACTTAATTTAGGGTTATTTATGATGAATTAAAGATAAATAATTTTATAACCTATCTTTACTTGAGATTATAAGTGTTTTTATGTTAAAATAGTGAGAGAAATCATTTTAATTAACATTTATTTAATTTTCCAAAGTTAAAATCTTTAAGAAATAAGAAATAAGTGTATTTTTGAAATAGAAATTAAAACTCTCATTATTTATTAATTTTGAATTTTTAGAACGATAGGTAATTGAATTTCAAATCAAATGAAATGAAATTTCAATTAATTTGGAGTTATATTTTGAAAGTTATGAATTTTCTAATTTAAGGGATTTTTCTAGAATTTTTTTGAATTTTTCTGAATTTTTAATGAATTTCTAAGAATTTTATGGAATTAAAAATCGATTTTTCTAATTAAATATCAATTTTTCAGAATATTTTAAGATCGCAGGAGACGTGGCGGCATCAGAACTGTCCGATAGATCTCGATTGATTATCGCGATAAGGAGATGACGTGGCAGCATCGTGGACGTCCGATCGCGCGTGCATTGTCAACCATTGATCTTTACTTAAGATTGATGGACCACGTGGCTTAATCGGAGCTCACCGATTGCGTCTAATCTCGACCGTTGATCGTGATAGTTATAACGGTTGAGATTAAAACGCATGGAAACGCAGCAGGAGCGTGGGATCGCGATCCAACGGCGGCGGTTTCGACGCGTTTTATCACGCAAGACTCATGGCTTCATCGTGAGCGCTCCATCGGAGATCGGACGATTGTGACTTAATCATAACGGTTCACGATGAACTGATTTCATCAGAACCGTTGATTAAAATGATCGGACGGTTACGCCCAAATACACTATAAATTAAGATGTTCTTCCAATTTGTAAAGCATTCGAGAGCAAAATCAATCAAATTGATCTGTTTAGACACTAAATCTCTTGACTCTCTCAATCCCAACCTCTTCTAGACTCAATTTCCCATCCACGGAGTGCTTAAGATCGAGATTTGGGCAAAAGACGAGGAAGAAATCAAAGCTTGAACTCGACGATCGCGATTTCTGGATTTTTTATGAAAAGCCTTAATCCCGGTGATTAATTGGGTTAATCCAATCACAATTGTGGGTTAGTGGAGTCGGTTTTCACTAATCTTTCATGTATTAGTGTTTAATTTTCAGTTTAGATTAGGAAATTAGATTAATTTCAAGTCAATTTTCATTAAAATTATGATTTTATTTTTTGGAAATCATCTCCCACTTCGATCTTCAATTTCTCCGCAAAATCAAAGTCAAATTCAATGATTTTTGATTCCGTGGAATCATCTTGAAGTTCTCTTTCATAATCTACCATTTTACCCAATTTCTATCATCGATTCATCAGAAAACATCAAATTCAAAGAAAACATTAGAAATTTCCCTAATTCCCTATGGATTCGACCCTTATTTACCATTATAGCCCTCAATTCGAGATATTTTCATCAAATTGGAAAGTTTGGAATTATTTTTGACTCTTGACCATGTGAAATTGACAACCAGTCGATCCTCATCCGTCAATAGCTCTAGAAAGGTGCATCAAGTTAATTAGTTCATCCTCACAATAAACCCGATTAGCCAGAGTCAGCCCTATCAATCAAAGCCAACCATTCTCAATCAAAGTGAACTTCATTAGTTAAATTTCAATCTAAGGTAAATAGTCAACCACCTATTTTCAAGAGTGCTCAAGTGACTTAGAAGACACATCTCTCCACTGCAATCGTTTCATTTATGAAGATCTTTATCGTTTGTTGTATTTCATATAATTAGGCTCATCTAGATAGATATACGTCTGCATTAATACATCCACTCAGGTATTTGGTCAAGTTTCATTGGTTGAAACATTGAGGAGTGACTCTTGGGAGCGAGGAGTCCAGAAGGAACCAAAAGACAAGATCTTATGTTATTTGTGATCGACAACACAACCAAAAGAGCCAAGACAAAACTAGTAGACATGCATGATCCTGTGTGGACATCAGCTCGAGGGGTTGGGGCGTTCAAAAGTCAAGGAGGTCAAGGTCGAAGGGGTAGTGCGGTAGAATCAAGTAAAGGTGAGTGTTAGGGTCTCTGTCGGGGGCTAAACCTAAACTTGTATAAACATTCTCCTTCACCCGTCTATGGGGTGAGAGGATTAGGTTTTCTTTTTGGTACGATTGGAGGCTCTAAGTCGACAATACTTGGGACTAGATTAAGGGGCATTAGGTCCCCCGACTAGTATAAAACCATTCGTGCATCTTGAGGCAAAACAAAGAGTAATAAACAACGAATCGTAGAAAAAGGAACTCTAGAAAACATAAAGATTCACTACTAACTCATTCGCTCCCCCCCTTTTTAGTTAGCATCACCACTGTATTGGGATTTTCAGGAGGCATTGCTTGCTTGCTTGCTCTTGAGAGATAGTACTTTCTCTCTCTTCTTTTTTCTTTTTTCTTTTTACTTTTTTTATTGAATAAAGAGAACGTGGTGGCCGATCTCACCTACCTTTTTAAAACTCTAAAAATAATCCTTTTTTTTGTTTTAAAAAAAATCATTCCTTAATGATTTTAACGTCTATAAATTCCTATATAATTCTAAAAACATCCATAAAAATCTCAACTTCCTCGTAGAAATAAATTTAGTTAATAAAAATCAGGATAACATGAATACATAAATATTTTCATGTAAATAAAGGCACTTTAATGGGGAAATAAAAAATTTTATTTTCTAATAATAAAATTATCTTCTTCATGAATCAATGTCATACGATGCTCATAAAATATTATCAAAAGATGAAGAATAAAGAATATCCTTTTAAACATAAAGATTATTAGTTTAATCATTTTCAACCAAGATAAACTGCATTTGTGATCATTTTTATAAGAATAAATATATAAAATGCATGATATGAATGCATGAAGTTGTATGTTATGTGAGATAAAGCATAACCATATTCTTAGCGTAATTACTTTACTAAAATATTCTAAGTTTCTACTTATTACACTGACAAACCAAAAATCTTAGCTTAATTAGCAATTTTAGAGAGAATAAAAGTGATAACTTTGACTCCTAGTAAACTTCCACTGATTAGTTTAGCATAGACAGTACTCACGAAGGAATCTAAGTTACATCACATCATTGAGAACTAATAAATACAATAATCCAATTTCTCAAAAAACTGCTTGCATTGGGAAAATTCCTCATCTTGTGTTATCTGCATCCCTAGATTTTGATTTTGGAATGTAAACTTACTCCTCCTCAACATATAATATACGTGTTCAAAGCCAACAAGAGAGTGATATGCATAAATCATGGTCATTGAAAAAGTAAAAACACGTATAAAAAATTATACTCAACTCTTTGAATTTGATATTAAAAGTTCAAATAATGGTGATTCAAGGTCAAATCTATAGGGAGGACGATTAAAAGATTGAAATCAAAAAATGATCAATAGTTTTAGTATTTTTAGTATTTTTTGTATTAAGAAAGCAGAAATGATCGATGAAAGAGGGAGATGTATGTGGAAGATGCAATGAACTAATCAAATGCTTACGAACTCCTTTCAAGATTGAAAACCTTTGATTAGACAATGAAAACGTGATTTATCTATTGAAAATATAAAAATATGGATGAAAATATTGAGAAAGTAGAAAAGATCAATGGAGAATGATCTTCATATAAAGATTTCATCATGAAACTACAGTCTAGTGATGTTCTCTGATTGAACACACCTTTAAGAGCCCGTAAAACTTGTTTGGATTTGGAATCTTGCATCCAACAAAAGATAAATAGATATATAAGAGAACAAATTCATAAAAAATGATGACCCACACACAAAGAATCAATCGGTGTCATGTTTCCTCTAGCTAGAAAATGCTAGCAGCAGACAATGAAAAGTTAAAAACAATTTTCTTTGCATTGGAATCAGACATCATGAGGTTAAAGAACTTGAACTGACTATCATGCCCACAAAATTTCAATGTCTAACTCAATAAATGTCCATGTATCTTGTTTATGTTCATTTAAATGAAATTTATTCATTGTCATTCTTGTGTGATATTTGTAATAAAGTTTATGAGCATACATAATAAATAAGTGAATTATGATGAGATCATATTAAAGTGATTGCTAGTCTTTAAACATATGTTCTAAAAATTCCTATTTGTGGGATATTTTAGAACTCCATTGAGTCATCCGGGAAGAATAGTATTATATGATCCAAATCATATGATATGGTTGATCTTGTAGCTATTGATGTGAAGACACCAAGGATAGGTAGTGGCTACTCCTTGGAGAAACAGTTCATTGAATTGATTTGTAGGAACCCCTAAATGACATTACACCTAAAAATCAATCTTGTTGATCCATGTCATGGCTGTGTGAGTGGTCCTTTCACTTGAGACACCAAAGACATCTTGCTGATGGATGACTGTGTTTTGATTATGACTTAAAAATCTCTAGCCACGGGTCTCCAAAATGTCATATACTAGATATGAGATTAAGTCCTCAAAGTTTATTGTGTGATCAAGATGGGACCATCTTACCTCAGTATTGATGAAGCAAGATTGGGAGGTTTTTGAAAACACACATTCATATGAGTTAATTCCAAAATCAATAAACTTATGAGTTAATTCCTAATTAATTAGGATGATGGTGAGTAAGGGTCGAATCAACGGAGACTTATGGAAGTTATTGAGATATCTTCAAAATTTGATCAAATTGGTGTGAGAAATTTTAGAAAGAAGACTCCAATACAAATCCATAGAATCAAAACTCACTCAATTTGAATGAGTATTCGTAGAGAACTCAAAGAGAAAAATAAGGATAGAAAAATCAATTGTAAAGAGAGATAAAATGATAAAATTTCATAAAATTAAACTAGTCTACCAGTCTAAATTAAATCTAAATCAAATGGTGCCAAAAAAAAGATGAAGAAGAAAACACATAGTCTAACCCCAAATCATGCTCAACATGATCCAATGAATCACACGATCAAGAATTTTCATTCCGCATTTCGAGAAATGAAAATTCAAAGTTCAAGCAACAAATGATTTCTTCTCCCTTGAGAAAATATTGATTTCAAGCACTCCTCGGCGCGAAAATCAATTTAAAAGAGGAAGAAAACAAGGGATTCAAGGATTATCCTATCCAAAAAGTTTGATCAAGAAAAAAATCCAAGAATGGTTCACATAATTAAAGAAGGGGGATATAAATAGGGGAAATTTGGACATGGCTATTTGATATACCTCTTCATCTTCAATCAACGGCTAAGTTGTAATTCTCTGAGTTGAATCAATCCTATTAAGTCGTGATTGTTTGATCTTTGATGAAGGGTTTCTCATTTCACTATGTCACAAGTGAAAAGAGATCACCATTGAATCTTAGCCATTCGATTGTGTTTTGATGCTTCAGATCTCGTAGAGGCGCTTCAAATCCTGACTCTTATAACTCATCAAATCAACGTCAAAGATTTATCTATTTAATCAAGAAAATTGACACCATTTAGATGCCACCACACACCCCTCCTAGGAAGTGAAGATCAATGGTCTTGATTAACTCTACAATCGAACATCTCACATCATGCCACATCACCTACGGAGAAATAAAAGAAGAAACAGGTCCACATTAGAAAACTAGGGGAGATGCCACAGGTATGTAAGGGCCGACGCTTATAAGCAATTAGCTCATGCCCTAAATAAAGTACTTAAGTACCAACTGTGTGCGCTAATGGGGCACACACGCTTGTGCGACAAGGCGTGGGCTGATTTGCGTAAAAACACGGTCGTTGATATGCGTAAAGAGAAATTATACTCAACTCTTCAAATCCAATTTTTAAATTAGAATTGTGGCGAGTCGAGGTTGAATCCATAGAGAGGAAGGCTAAGATATTGAAATCAGGAGAATTTTTTTTTCTATTTTTAGATTTATAAAGTGGAAACGATCAATGATATGAGTAAGATGTATGGTTATATGAAATGAACCAATCAAATGCTTCCAAACTCCTTTCGAAGATTAAAAACCCTTGATCGAAGGTAGAAAAGTGGTCTTTAGGGTTTTGAAATATGGAAATGTGCATGAAAAGGTGAGAAAATTGAAAAGAAAGATAGAAAATAATCCTTATCTAAGGATTCATGATTGAAACCCAGCTAATGATGCTCTCTAATCAAAACATACCTTCGAGAACCCGTATATTTTTCTTGGACTTGCCGTCTTGCATCCAACACAAAGAATGAAAAGAAAAGAGAAGAAACTCACTAAAAATGATGTTCTATACATGAAAAATGATCAATCACTGCCTTCTTTCCTTACGACTAGCCAATGCTAGAGGCAAACAAAGAAACAGTAAGACCCCTATTTTTTCATCTTATAACTTAAATCAGCCCTTGCAGATTTGTAGAAATTAAAATGATGATCATGCCCATAAAATTTCAGTGGCTAACTCCATCAGAATTTTTGGATATCAAGCTTTTAATTTTGATGAATCTAAACTGTTGATTTGATCTTATCTCTCCTCAAATCCTACTAGTCAACTCTCTCTAGCTCAGTGAAACAGAGTGCAATTAAAAAAGTAATTTTCTCTCTTCTCTCTCCTCTCTCTCTTTTCTCCCCCCTTTCTCATCGATGGCGAAAAACATGCGCAGAGAAAAAGGTGAGGGAGAGCAAGGGAGATCAAAAAGAGAGAGAGGGACGAAAGGATCTTCTTTTGTCCTCTCCTCGCGCGTGCACGCACGAGAGCAAGCAAGGAAAGAGGGAGAGATGGAGAGGCATGGAGGAAGTACCACTCCTCGCATGATGGAATTTTTTTGGAAAGATAGGAGAGAGAGAGAAGTAGGGGAGCAAACCTCTCCTCCCGACAGAAATTTCCGACGTGAGAGAGAGAGAGAAAGGAAGGAGAAGAATCTCCCCCTCACCCTTACGCACGCATGGGCGCATGTAAGAGATAGAAGGAGAGATCGATCAGAAGAGAGAGGGAATGGAGAGAGGAGGGAAGGAGAGGACAAATGCAGAGAGGAGAGTAAGTCGGAGAGACCGGGGAAGAGAGGGAGCGTGGGAGAGAGGGAGAGCAAACAAAAGAGAGAAGAATCTCCCTCTCCTTCCCCTTATGCGTGCAGGTGCATACATAAGAGAGAGGATAGATCTAGAAGAGAGGATAAAATTAAGAATATTCTCTTAAACATGAAAATTATCATTTTAATCATTTCAAATCATGATAACATTCATTTGCGATTAAATTTTGAGAAAAAAGTGCATAAAATGTATGATATTAATGCATGAAATTGCATGTTATCACAGGCACACATCATCTTATGACGACATGCAAGCGTGTCCGCCATGTTAGCTCCCATATCAACGCACATAAAAATTCCCTTTTAAAATCTTTTAAATTAAATTAGATTCAAAAAAATTCAAAAAAAACTCTAGAAAAATCTCTAAAAATTAGATTTTTTTTTTATTTTTAAAATATAACTCCTTTGTAATCTAATTTTTTTATCATAAATTTAATAATCTACCATTATATGCATTTTAATTTAAGAAATAATAAGAGAAATATTTTTAACTCAAAATACACTCATCTTCTTTAAAAAATAAAACTAGAAAAATAGATGAATGTATATAACAATATTTCATGTTATTATTTACATTTAAAACTTAAATTAAATCTCAAATGTAAAGGGAGATAATCTATTTTAAAATTTCATGTTGATTTATTCATGATTATCCCTTAAAATAGTGTATTTGAGATTTTTGATGTAAATTGCATAAATGATGCATATGTATTTAAAATATGATAACATGCATAGAAATGAAATGTTTTATGCTTTAATTCGGATTTATATTCATCCAATTACACATATAAGTTGCATGTTATCAGGTATTTGAAGACATTGACTCAAAGAATGAGATGCAATTAAATCCTTGGCCAAGAGAGTGGAAATATCAAAGGAGTTCATGATGATTTCCACCACGAATTAATACTAACTTGAGTGATATATTAGGGTTTAAAAGTTGACTATACCCTAAGTCCTTCATGAGTCTTGCATGGACAAATGATTATACGTACATGGTAACTAATGATGGTAAGATTCCATGCATGAGTTCTTATACACTTCATAACTCCTAGAGTACGTGGTGTAGTTTTGGACCCAACAAGCTGGTAACTCGACTTGTCGATTGGGTTAGATCAATCCTTGATTGATTAATCCATATATCGATGTAGATAATTATGAAAATTTGACCAATAAAGTGTTATTGGGTCTATATAGTTATTAACTAATGAGATATATGAACCTAGAGGGTCACACACATACGGTCTATGGACGTTGGTAGATATAGATAAAATTATGAGGGTTTTTGGGAAAATTTTACATAAATGGAAGGAGAACTGCTGAAGCTCAAGGTGCCCATAGAAGCCTTGTGAGAATTCTCTTTTTTCTTCTCTTTATCTCTTAGTGAAGAGTTTTGAAGAGGAGATCCACCTGTCTAATGATCATGTGGATACCACTAGAGGTTAGACACTTGAAAAACTTTAAGAACTCTTGAAAGTGAACCCTTTAAGTATGTTTTCTCATATATACTAGATGATAGGAGTATTAATTCTTGATATCTCATCATTTTGAATGTTCAATTCAATGTACTTTTATGTGTTCAATATTTTGATCAAAACTTTGGAAGGCTTATCAACCTCAACTCCCAACATAATACCATCAAGGAGAGTTTTTAATTGAATTGTGTATTAAGCAGAATTATCCTTAGTAATAGCCCTTAATGGGTTGGTTATTTAAATAAAAATTTATTTTATATTTAATACATGTGGGACTAATGTCTCCTTCCTTTTTGTAGAGACATGTGTAGATGTTTGGGCGCTTAGATTGGCAGCACTAGTCGGAGCCGCGAAATTGAGTGGACTAAGTCCATCGGATCTCTATTTTCTCAATTTGACACATGGCCTCATGTGGGGCATCAAATCGGGGACCATGATAACATGCATATTTAACTCATATTTTCATCATAATTAATTGATATTAATGCTTAATTTATGTAATTATTATAAATGTTATCATAGTTTTATGACATTTTCATCATTGGCATGCTGACGAAGCGTTTTAATGCGGTCCTTAAACACACAAACATAAGTCAAACAAAATTTATAAAACCGAACTCGCAAAGATAAGATATAAAATCAAGTAATGTGTAAGTATCGGGTCAATCCACAGAGAGCAGGGTTGACTTTAATTGCAAAGTTGACTTGGTCAAACTTAGGTTTAAAAGAGGTTTTAAAGAATTAAAAATAAGATGTGATGAATAGAAATGATATAAATAGACTAAATAAGAAGTTTTAAGAATTGAATTCTCAGATTTGACAGAGAAAAGTCCAAAGTCAAAGTCAAAGCATTGACTTTGACCAATAGTAGGTGTTCTGTAAAATCAGAGAATCAAACAGTGTCAGAAGATTACGAACTATATATTTAGAAAATAGAGAGAAAATAGAATTTATTGATATCAAATTAGTGATTTTTAAATAAGAAATGGATCTACTATGAATTACTGAAAATCAAATATCAGAAAATCCTTGAAATGAACACCTCAGAGGAAATCTTCAAATTAACTAGCCAAATGAAATCTAAATCTTACAATTTATATATCAATGAAAAGCTAAGAACAAGAGGAATCTAAAGAGACCAAAATGATCAAATTCCGATTTTTAAATTGAAAGTGATTGACCCTGAAAGTCAACGTTTGACTTCTAATGAAAGATGAAGAGTGCTTGGTCAAACGTTAAATTGAAAGGTCAAATGAACTCAAAATTCGACGAATTTGCTATCCATGAAAAGCTGATTCTAATTTCAAATCAGAGTCAAGTGATTTAAAA
This sequence comes from Lemna minuta, assembly GCA_024174645.1. Taxonomy (NCBI): domain Eukaryota; kingdom Viridiplantae; phylum Streptophyta; class Magnoliopsida; order Alismatales; family Araceae; genus Lemna; species Lemna minuta. The sequence continues at coordinate 4,660,997 of CM044111.1, read as the reverse complement.
TTATAATCAAAGAGATATTCTATTTTCAATATCAGCAATTTTTCATACTAAAATTTGGGGAAAAATGAAGAACACTAAGAACTAATTTGCAAAATTAAACTTCTAAATCTAATGAAAACTCAAATTACCTCTTTATAATTGATCGAATCTCACTACTAACCCGATTGCCGCAAGAATGTGGCTTCAATTCTCGTGGATTGAAGCGAATTTGCTCGATTTCTTCCTCACGTACGTTCCGAATTCAAGGGGAAAATTCGATAAAATCAAAGAGGAATTCGTGATCAATCACGCTCCAATTGCTTTGCAATCGATTCTAAATGCGGGGGGATCATGAAGAACTTAGGACCTTCCTCGAAATCTCGCTGAATTTCTTCATAAATCGATCAAAAGTTGAAGAAATAAGGAGGGATACATTGTCTTTTTAAAGGGGATTTTGTCCCGAAAATTCGGGCCGCTTTTGATGCGGTCGTGGGAGCGGTTTGATGGCCATGATCGCACGGCGATCATGGCTCTTCACTTGGCGGTGTCGTGGCTCTCGATTTGGCACTGAATCAGCCCCGATCGATGGGCGATCAGGCCACTATCGAACCACGATCGTGAGCCACGATCGTGGTTCAGTTTTAATCGCTGTCATCTGATCTTCATTGCTTGATTGTGATGGCTCCACTTGCGTCGCCTGTCTGATGGAAATCTGGCGCTCCAGAAAGTTCCATGCGTCGCCAAGGTGAGAGGAAGATCGTGCGGCCCATCGCGATTGCGCGTTTGGTGATGATCCAATGCGCCATTTCCGTCCACGCGTCAGCAGGTGAGCCTTCGGATGCCTCATGATGAAGATCAAATAGTAGTGCTTCCCGATGCAGATCACGATCGTGATCCACAGTGATCAAATCGCGACGAAGATCGAATGCTCTAGGCGCTTCCACGTGTCCACAGGTAAGGCTATCATCGCATTCACTTAAGTGCGGATTTATTGCACGTGCTGTTGATGATGGTCGGGTGGACTCCGGTCCATCCGATCAACGCGCGTTGTTTTAAGACCATCTCATCGAATGCCTACGGCACTACCACATCACCTGAAAAAGGTAAGAGACGTGTGGGACATAGTCCCACACGGAATAAAAGAAAACAAATGACGAGCATATTACTAGGGCGCGGTAACGCATTTTGCGTTAGCGCCCCAAACTCCTAACAAGGGCCCACTAACCCGTGGGCCCTCCAAATTCCGACCACCTGTCACGTGGCGCCCCACACGAGTGTCCGCGTGGACCCGCGTGGCATCCTGCCATGTGTCCACGCCCTGTGCCTCACGGGCCCGCGCGGCCCTGCCACGTGGCCTTGCATGCCGCGTCGCATCCGCGCATGTCCCGTGTATCACGTCAGCCAGTCCTACGCGCCATGTCAGCCCCACGGTCTTGCGGATAAAACAACCCCTTTTTCGATTTTTGAATAAGAAAACTTAATAAAAATTAATTTAAAAATCAAATTAAAATCTGAAAAGGGCATAAACTTTAGAAATTCATAACTTAAAATATACAACTCCTTTTTAATCCAAATTTTCTCCATTGAATCACAAGTTCCTTCCTCTTTAATATCATGTCATCTAAAATAGACTTTCAAAGAACAAATTAAGATGAATTAAAAATCACTTACTCATTTCTTAAGCAAACTTCTTAATCACATTTTCATCTTGAAATAATCTTTCAAAACATGCACTAAAGTCAAAGTAATTTAAGAAAAGAGATTAACTTCTATTAATTTTAACTTTGCAAAAGACTAATCATTAATCAAGCATGAAAGTTATCCCTAATTTATGCATAAATATCGACTTTAGTGAAATGACATACCAATGGAGAAAATTTTAAAGATGTATGATAACATGCATCATATTCACATAAAATAACCATGAATATGAGTTAATTAGGATAAGAAGTTAAGTTTTAAATGCATGTTATCACATGCCTTTTCACTAAAATCCAAATTTTTGCATTATTTAGGGTTAATTATGTGTTTTATTGATGTTTGACCTTTTTCAAGGTCAAACAGCTTGCAATTAGCCTTTTTCCTTTAGTTGAATTTTTAGGACTTTAGTGGATGATTAAAAGAAGAGATTTGAAGAAGAGAATGATGGGATGAATCAAAAGTAAACTTTAGGGGGTTGACTTAATTTGGCTTTAAAGCAAGTTAGAATTATTTTAGTTCATCATATTTTCTTGCTAATGTTTATATTTCAGGTGGCATGAGATTAAAGAAGAAGAAATTTGTGATCCAATGAAAAAAATTTGAGTCCAAAAGGCCTTTTAAATTGAAAGTTATGAATTTCTTCAGTTTATATAATTTTCTAGAATTTATTTTGATTTTTCAAGATGTTTAAAGGCTGAAAATGCAAAACAAATGGGTTTATTTGGCGTGGGACTCGTGCGGTGCCAGTGTGGTGACACGAACACGTGTCAACGCTAGCGAGGCCTAGTGGCGCGAAGGCTAAGTGGGCTTAGTGGATTGGGCCCACTGGGCATAGTGGGCCTGAGTATCGGGTAGAGGATAGTGGGGGCGTCATAAGGCCCACAGGGCAACGCGATAGCTATAAGGGGCTTCTTCCTATAAAGGTGTCGATTCGCTTTAAATTTATCCATGTGGGAATAAACTTCCTTTATCATTTAACCCGCGAAAGGGCGCGCGTTGATCTAGTGGATCTCGATCTACCGGATCTCGATCCAAAGCACATTAGAAATTCGGGACCGTTAATCTCATCAGTAAGATCCAACGGCTAGGACTTAATCTCATGATCGGAGAATGTTGGAGTGGCACGTGGTAACTTGTGGACGCTCCAATGAAGATCAAACAGCAGAAATTAAGCAGAAGGTTGAGCCCACGTAGTGGGGATCGTGGCCCACTTCTCTCGCTCGACGTAGCATCATCTGAGCCGTGCAACTTCTTAAAAGAAATCGGACGGCCCAGATTTCAATTGCAAGATTCTTCTATAAATTCATGTCCTCTCTTAAAAAATTGTAACCCTTGATTAAACATTGAATTGAGCATTTTTGGAGGGAAAATGTTGAGTTCTTCATGAATCCTTCATGTCCTAGACTCAATTGCGTGAGGATTGAGGCAAGAAATTCATGAAAATTGTGAGAAAATGTTTCGTCAAAAATTGTGAACATCGAAATCACATTAGAGAAGGAATCAAAGAAATATACATCAATCAAAGAAATTTGAAGGTCAATCTTCGTGTCAATCAGGTTAGTAATGTGATACCTTTCGTAATCCTCACTTTCTTGATAGTTTAGATTAGGTTTAGATACATAATTAGAGGTTTAAAAACCAGAAATTCTTCATTTTTCCCCATATTTCTTCGCAGTTTTTTGCTGATCTCCGAACAAGTATTTCTCCCTAATCTTAAGTCCAATTCTAACGAATTTGATTTCATTGGATTTCTTGTTCAGCCAACTTTTCCGTAGATATCTGATATGAAAATTTTCATCAAGGTTTGACCCCTTGATTTGTCTTTTGACCAACTACTACTTAAAAATCAATCAGAATTTTGGGCGTTAGCTTTCGAGGGACTATTACTACAAATATAGAAGGTGAAATTTGTCATATTGATTAGTCATATGCATAGGTGATTTTGTCATATTTGGATACCATTTTTTTGTTCAATTTCAGAATTTTGACCGAAACCTTAATTTTGGTGATTTTTTGTCCATTGACTTTAGAAAAAATTATAATAAATCTAATGGTACTCTAAAAATCACGATCTTTATATCAAAATTCTCCTCTTTTTTCTAGTTTCTAAAAATACAATTTTCTTAATATTATCGCACCTTTTCTTCTCTGATTTCACAGAAAGTCAAAGTAGGGTCAAAGTCAACAGACTTTGACTTTGACTTTGACTTTTCTTCTCCAAAAAGTTTTCAAAATTCTAAAAACATATTATCTCATATATTATTACCATTTCCATTGATTGTATAGTGTATTCCTTTCTTAAAAACCCTAATTAGACTTCAGTTGACTGAGTTAACTTTTTCGATAAAAGTCAACTGTGCTTTGTGTGGATTCGACCCGATCTCATGGGTGTACTTGAATTTTGATTTTTAAATCATCGTGAGTTTAGAATTATATCTTTTGACTGACGATTGTGTGTTTTAACGACCGCACGTTTCAATGTTTGTTAGACCACGAGATCAACAATTCCCAATTTATTTTCTCTTTCCCTCTCCAATGCGAATTAGTGGTTTCCATACAATGTAATATTGAGCTCCCAACTTTGATGAAGCTTGATCTAATGACTACCACTGATCTAGACTCTCTCTCCTCACCCCAACAAATCCCACATCAACATGTGGCGCAATCTAGTGATGCTTGATCTTGATCAATAAAGATTACCCATCTTGTGATCTATCAAACAATTTTCATGTGGAAATGGAATGGCCAAAAATTCTCCAAATTGAATTTATGATATTGCTTGTTCTGGATGGAATTTGGACCTGAACTTTCTTGGGGAAAATCTTCTTTTTTTTCTCTATCTCTCACAATGGTCAATTAAAATAATGGAGCATAAAAACTAGGGTTTTTGGACATTTCTTTGGATGCTTCTAGCATTGATTGGCTGGAGAAAAGAGAGCGCCAATTGATCATCTATCATTCGTTAAACATGATTTTTAATAATTTTCTTATCTTTTTTATTCATTCCTCCTATTAAATGTAAGCTACCAAGGTTGGCGAGATGTATCAAACCCCAAAGGAGTACTCATCAAAACTCTTACATTTCTCCAATGTGAGAATAAATCAATTCAATGACAAAACTTGTGGGGGTCTCACATATCCCTTATGCATGGTATCTGGGAGGGCTAATGGAATTTGAAATATCTTATGTTATATATACTATTTCCTATACCCATTTACTTTTCATAATGGGACTAAGCTTCTCTGAAGTTTTGAAAGTCTTCTTCATAGAAATTACATCTAAGCGCCAAGTGGGCATTGATGATGAAGGCAACCCGCTTAGCCCAAGAGAATGAATTTGATGATCACCCAAATTTATGAAGTTTATATTATTAATTCGGTTATCTTTTGTCTCTGTTGGACTATAAACTACTCTAAAGAAAATCAGGCTTGTTTGATCTTACTAAAATGAAAGAAGTCTCCTTTCAAAGATGAAAATGTTCAAGATGAGATTCTATCCTTTCAAATGATGGAAATGATGTTTTAAAGGCTTATGATGAAAAAAAATGAGATTCTATCATGAAAAAAACATCCTAATATATTCTAAATAAAACATGATCAAGATCTTACTCTAACAATGCCCATATTTCTATTATACATTTGACAACCTCTATTTTTTACTTGAACTAGGCATATTGCATCCAATATAAAGGAAGAAAATCGCTAAAAATTATGATATACTTAAAAATGATGCCTCTTTGATGCCCTCCATCTTCTAGCAAGCCAGTGTCAAGAGCATTAAATGAAACATAAAAAACCCTAGTTTTTGTCGTTTATATGATCCAAGGAATGGATCGATAGAGGATAAAAAGACAATCGACCCACATAGTTTTGCCCTGAAACTCCTTTGGAATCACTGAATATCAAGCTTGGAAAGTGGTGTACTTCTAGATAGTGATTGCTTTCTCCCTCTTTGTCAACATCAAATTTGCCTTATATTTTGTGCTGACATCACACTAGAAAAGCACAAATTTAATGAAAGCCGATACTCTCCTTTCCTAAAATAAATATTATCACTATATTATTTAGAAGTTCCACCTACCTATTGATGCTCGAAACGTAGGCATGCATCCAAGACACATTGATGCAAGACGGGCCTCTAGTGGTCTTTGAGAGGGAAAAGTTGAATGACATAGAGAGGGGATGCTTTATGCATGAGAAGGAGATGATAGTAGTGGTGCATTGTTGTAGATTCTAGGGGTATTGTATTAGAAGAGAATCAATTATATACACTAAAAATGGGGCATCAAGATATGTGAGCTTTAAAAAAAATGTGAGATCAAAGTTAGCAAGACTTATCGGTAGGGTTTGACTTTAACATGAGTAATAATCCGTCACATGTGACTAGTCAAAATCATGTGGTTTTTCAGTATACACAATTATGGGTCAAAAATAATTCTTAACAAACATAAATTTATGATTAATTAAGAAAATTTGTGAGTGCAGTTTAAATCCACGAAGAAATATGTTCAAACATTAAAATATTCAACACTAAAAAAATTCAAATTTCAATTGGATGATGAAAGTGATCTAGATTTTTGCAAAAATTGTATGTTTTGAAGATAACTTCAAAATCTTTCCAATGAATCCAATCCCATGCCAATGAAACTTAGATTGACAAGTTAGAAGAGAGAATTAAGAAGAAATTAAATGATGAAAAATGATGGCATTATCTAAATCTAAGGTTTGAAAATAAAATAAGACTAAATAATAATAGATCACACACTAACCTAGAGTTTATAAGAAATTGATTCAATTATGCATTGAAATAAAATAATTTCAAACTAGAAGTTTACTCACAAGGGTCAAAGTTCAATTACTAATTCTCCTCAATCCACAATAAAATCTAGATTTCTTGGACCCAATCAATGCTTAAATTTTTACTAGAAGAAAAATAAATTAAAAGATTCAAGGAAACTGGTGCCCAAATCATTTAATGTAACGAGAATCAAAAAAATTGGAGAGAGCACCTTATATAGCTTATTTTTAGCTTGATTAAGTCAAGGTCATTGATAACATTTTTTACTTACAAATACATAACTCTTTAATATTTTTAAGGTTTATTGAAATCCTTGTGATGCATGATATCACATTTTCACAAAAACATTTTTGCAATAATACTGTCATTTTTCTCATATCACACCAATTTAGGGTTAATTTGATGCATAAGTAGTATTTGAACCTTTTCAAGATAAAAATTTTTTTATGAGTTTTTCATTTTCATAGGCCTTGAGTGAAGAATGAAATGTGCAAAGAGGACAATAAGATGTACCAGGTTAAATATGTTTTATCATGATTTTATCCCTTCATATTTGAATTATAGGTCCTATGCAAAGAAAGAGGGCATAATGTAGATCAAAATGGTTAACCCTATTTTTATGGAATTACTTTAGGGCCAAAAAAATTAAGAAAATTGATTTTCTTGTATTCGTGGCTGATGTGGTAGGTGAATGTGGCACCAAGCATACGTGTCACAATGAGATTGTGCCTTGTAACACTCAAATGGTACTTGCTTGGTGAGTTTGAGGCTAGAGTGAGTGTCTTGAGAGTGTCACTAAGCATAACACTCCCCTTGAAGGGCATAATTGAATTTTTCTTATAAAGGCCTAAATTTTTTTATTTTTCCAATATGGGACTAAGTTTTTAAGTGACATGAGGCCTGCTATGGATGCTCTGATTGGAGATGCCAATTAGAGCCATTCAATCCTGTGGACCAATCCATGGAATCGGCCAACAAAACTTGCTTTGTCCTTTTCTTGAAGCACATGATTATATTACAACATCAATGACAAATAAGGGAATGACACATGGCATTATCCCATTTTTTATTGTGATTCCATAGAATAGAAAAATTCTCTATTTTCAATTTTCAAATCTTAGTTTCCCATCCAAAATCACAATTTTCTATTCTCATCAAGAAATTTTCAATCTTTGAAAGGAGGAAAGGAATTTCTTGATCAGATCTTCTCATCTCTCATATTCTTCTCAACTCTTCCAATGATCTTTCCCACTTTCTCCATCAAAACATAACATTGAACAATGATTTCAATCTTTAACCTTCCTCCCTATGGATTCTACCATTACTTGCTACTATTCCATCCCAAAGATCAATTTCAAAGATTTGAGTATAATTTTGGATCCATGAGTATCCATATTCAACAATTGTGATTTTACAATTGATGATCATCACTTACACATCAACATGTCTTGTGAATGCACAATATGAATCATTTTTGGCCTTCAATATAATTTTCAAGCATTCTTGAAAAACTTGGGAGAAAGAAATTACTTCCTCTTGAACTAGATTTCAACAATGGAGAATGTGACACTGGAGCATGACACCAACCTCTAGTAGTTTGAAGAAATTTTTTACCAAAGCGTAAGTTCTCTTACACTCGATGTTGCAAAATACAAGTTGGCAAGGCAAACGTGATTTTCAAAATAAGTGGATATGAACACTGTGGAGAGTATGCTCCACAAAACACAAAGCTTACAATGTTCAATTTAGCAATTTGTGATAGAATAGACGCTTACCTAAACAGATAAAGATGGTGTTGTAGGTGTTTTGGAAAGAGTTCTAAGGAACCCTACCCAAAGGAAATACACTGAAGTAAGAAGTGATAGGATAGTCAAAAAATAAGAGTAAGTTGATATTTGTAAAATCATGGTCGTTGAATTATACTCAACTCTTCAAATTCGGTATTAAAATTAAAATAATGGCAAGTCAAGGTCTAATCCATAGGGGGGATGGCTAAAAGACTGAAATCAAAGAATATTTTTGTTATTTTTTTATGATAAAAGGGGAGATGACCAATGAATAAAAGATATAGGTGGGAAATGAAATTAATTGATCAAACACTTATAAACATCTATTGAAGATTGAAAACCATTAATTGATTGTGGAAATGTGATTTAGGGTTTGAAAATATGAAAATAGAGATAAAAAATGGGGAAAATAGAAAATATCAATGAAAAATGATTATAATCTAATGACTTGAAATGAAACTACACCCTAGCAATACTTTCTAATCAAAACAAACATTTGAGAGCTTGTACATTTTTCTTGGACTTGGCGTCTTGCATTCAACACGATAAATGACCAGAAAAGAGAAGAAACTTATTAGAAATGATATTTCATACACAAAGAATGATCAATTGGTGCTCTATTTCCTCTTAGCTGCCCAATGGTTGAAAGCACCTACTGAAAAAATTAAGGAACATAAATTTTTCATCTCAGATTTTTAATTAGCCACCATGAAAATGTTGAGGATGAAATGACGACTACACCCACAAAAGTTTAGCTCCAAACTCGATTAAGGTTGTCGGATATGAAGCTTTTAAATTGGAGAGATATAGACCATTGATTTAACTCTCTCACCTCAAACAAATCTAGTCAAATCGCACCGGTCAAGGCACTTTCGTCATATACCGCGGGTCAAACCTAAAAAGAAATAAAAAGAACCTAAAAAGCGCGGGCACGGCCGATGGTGAGAGCCGTCAACAACTTCTTCCACTCATGCGCGCAACACGTGTGGGCGAGAGAACGAGGGGTAGAGAGAGGAATGAGAGAGTGAAGAAGGACGGAGAGAAAATCCTGCCCTTCTTCCTCGCTCCTCTCTCGCGCATGAGAAACTCGTATGGGAGAGATTCTTGCGCGCACGATAATCAAAGTGAGGAGAAAGGGTCACGACGGAAGAGAGAAAGGGAGGGGGCAATGCGGTAGAGAGGGAGAAGAAGATGAGAATAAGAAGAAGGAAATGGAGAAGCGGAGAAGGAGGCAGCGAGATGAGGATTTCCGTCATGGAAGAGAAGTGGCAACTGTGGAAGAAAAGGGAGACGTCATGGAGAGGTTTGAGAGCTTACGCTAATAATGATTTCATGTGCGACAGAAATTGTTTTCCCTTGCGCGAGAAAGAAAGAGGGAGGGGGGATGGGGGGGAGACGTCTCTCGCAAAGATGTCTCGCGCGGTAGAATTTTTTTCTGTCGCGCAAGAGAGAAAGAGGGGAGAGGAGAAGAGGGGGAGAAAACATTTCTACTCCTCACTCGCGCATGCACGTGCGCGCGAGAAGATGAGAGAGAGATCAAGGAGAGAGAGGTGATAGGAGGGGAGAAAAAAACTTTCTCCCCCTCACGCGCGCATGCATGCGTACGCGATAAGACGAGAGAGAGAGAGAGGGGATAGGAGGAGAGGGGTAGAAAAACTTTCTTCCCCTCATGCGCTCATGCATGCGCATGCAAGACGACGAGAGAGAGATCAGGGAGAGAGAGGAAAGAGAAGGGAGGAGGGAAGAATTTTCTTCCGTGGGAAGGGGGGGGGAGGGGCGGATCTGAGAAAGAGGGGGGCAGAAGAGTTTTCTTCCGTCCTCTCCCTTTACGCATGCACACGCGGATGCGCAAGAGAGAGGGGGAGCAGGAAGAATGAAGAAGATGAAGTTGGAGATGAGAAATAAGAGGAAGAAAAAGAGGGAGGCAGTGACGCCGAGGGGAAGTGAAGGAGGAGAGGAGAAAGAAGAAGCGAGAGAGAGATAGAGATAAAATTTCTTTATTCTTTAATTTTTAATCATTTTTAAATTCATTCCTCAATGATTTTGATTAAAAATAGAATAAAAATCTATAACAATCAGGAAATTTTCTAAAAAATAGTTTTAATCATTTTAAACCATATTACTCGTGCATTCATAAAAATTGTTGTGTGAATAATTATATTTTAAAATTTTTTTGTGAATTTAAAAAATTCATTCTATTTCTAAATAAATAAATTATTTTCTTGATAAATCAATGTTATTAAAATTGTCATGAAATGCTTCAAATAATGAAAAATTAATAATCTCCTTTTAAATATAAAAATACTGATTTTAATCATTTTAAACTATTATAACATGCATTTATGATCATATTAACAGGAATAAAACAAAAAAATTTCCGATATATGTGCATGAATTTGCATGTTAGCATAAGTCTTATTCCATGGTAATCAGTAGACCTCTCAAAATACTTGCACATAGACACAATCACATGATACATGTAGCTGATCTGGCTCATGAAATGTTACATGGCAAGGTGCCAAATTATTTTCATACAACCCCATTTTTCTTTATGACACAAGCTAATAAATTAATAAGTTTCACATCCTAAGAAAATCCAATGTTTCATCATGCCTAATCCTAATCTTACTGTACATTTTTTTTCCTCTTAGAAGATTTAATCTTATTATTTACCTTTAAAACCTCAAAGCATGTGGTGGACAGTCTATATTCTTGGCCTCCAAACCTCACTTGGGTCACATATTCTTTGTGTTTTACCCTTATTTCCAATTTTTTATGCACACACAAAAATTTATCAATCACTTCCTCAAATATTCTGTAATGAAGTTCTTTTCCTAAAGTAGTGAACGTAAACATTTTTACAAATTCATATAATGCCCAAGTAGAAGTGTTGGCGTCTTCTAATCACCCAAGATTCCTAATATTTGTGGTCCATTCGAAAAGTAATTGTCCTCTAAGATGACCTTGCTTTCATTTTGTTCAATAAAATGATTTTCTAGAATCAGTCATCATCATTATAATTTATTCACTAGGTAGAAGAAAAAATGTTATATATAGATTCAATTAATACATGGAGCTTTACATAGATACGATCATGACTATAGGGAGAGATATGCCCTATGCTAGACTAAGGCTCTCTAATAGGTGACAAAGTGCTATCATTACATACATTTTCATCATAATTAACTAATTTTAAAACATTATTAGCATGTATTTATTTCACATCATCATCCATTTTCATTATTTTTGCATTCATCTTGTGTTTGCACTCAATCACCCATTTTTGAAAAAAAAGTGTTTAGACGGTAAAATTTGCCTATTTGATCTTTTTAAAGGTCAAAATACCATGAAAAAATACATTATATTTTTTTAAGTTTTTCTTGTTTCAAGGCTTGACTTAAAGAAATCCTAAAGAATGGCAAAGTGACGAAGATGATTGAGCTGAAAATTCTCAAACCAAAGTGTAATCTAAAAAGTGATTTTTAACATACTTCATATTTTTTATATTTTAGGATGAAAATAAAAAATGGTGAAAATAGAAAAATTTGGAGAATATTTCATCCAAATCAAAATTGTGAATGAAAATTTATCAAGTTTTCAATTTTATGAATTTTCCCTGACTTTTCTAGAATCTTTGTATTTTTTTCCTTGATGTGGCAATATTGCCTCATGAAAATTTTACCATGTGGTGCCCCATAGGCAAGCCACCTAGAGAACCAACGACATGGCCACACAAGTGACACCCATGCATTATGCTCATGTGTCAGGGGGTCTACGATGCAAGATACTCACCAGTCAAGGTGGTGCTTGCATGGCATGCCTACATGGTGAAACATAGGAGCCTAACTATGATCATCATTATGAGGCATTAACATGCCTATCAATAGGATTACTCTGCTGTCTTTATGTACTAGATTTTCTTATTCAATTTTGTAAACGAGGGAAGACTATTTACTTTTTATGCAAAGACATGTGACAAGCTTCAAATCGTCCAGCCAGGTAGTTTAATCTAGATTGATGATCATCACTTTAGTGGTTGGGGGTTCACGACATGCTGAAAATGGGCAATGAATTCAAATGACCCAATGAAGGAAACATGTCTTTGATAAGCATAAACTTAAAATCCTTGAAAATGAAAATTCACATACCAAAGAAAGTACTCAACTCTTTCAATTTGGTTTCAAGGTTAGAATAGCGACAAGGTGGTAGGTCAAAAAATCTAATAAAGATTTGATTATGTTTTTTTATAAAGAAGAAGCATAAAGGATGGGAGCAATGTCTTGATCCGATCATAAATTACCAAAACTCCTTTCGACGATGAGGAATTTCAAGATCTAAGGTCAATTGATGATTGAGGGTGGTGATAACATGCAATCCTAACACACAAAAACATGATTATTAATGCAAATTAAGGCATAAAACATTCCATTTTTATGCATGTTATCATACTTTGAGTGCATTTCAATCATTTCATACAATTTTAAGTGATAATCTCAAAATGTAATATTTTAGGGATAATTATGCATTTTTAAGAATAGATTTTAGATTACATTATTATCATTTAAATTTGAGATTATCATTAGGTTTTAATGATGAATAATAAGAGAAAATATTTATATACACTCACTTATTTTTCTATGTTTTGTTTTTTAAGTACAAGTGAGTATATTTTTTAAATGAAAATTAATTCTCTTGTCATTTAAATGATAGATAATTGAATTTATGCTCCAATGAAAAAAATATGGATTAATTTGGAGTTGTATTTTGAAAGTTATGAATTTTCTAATCTTTTAGGGATTTTTTCAAAAATTTTCTGAATTTTTAATAAATTTCTAAGGATTTTCTGGAATTAAAAATTGATTTTTCTAATTTAAAATAGAATTTTCAGAATATTTTAAGCGTGCAAGTGACGTGGCGCAATCAAAGCCGTCTGATTAGATCACGATCAACAATCGCGATGATGAGGTGACGTGGCATCATGAGGAGCGTCCGATCACACGTGGTCCTTATCAACCATTGATCTTCACTTAAATCAATGGGACATGTGGTTAAATCGGGTTCACCGGATTTTTTTAATCTTGACCGTAGATTGCGAGAGTTATAACGGTCTAGATTAAATCGCGAAAAACGCATCTGATGCGTCCGATCGTGATCAAACGGCGACTGTTTCAAGGCGTTTTTATAATGCGCGTAGGCGTGGCTTCATCTCAAGCGTCCATCTGCGATCCAACGGACGGGACTTAACGGTAACGATTTCGCATTAATGCGATCAATCAGAGCCGTTGATTGAAGAGGAAACGTCCGATCGGACGGTTACGCCCAAAATCACTATAAATTGAGATGTTCTTCGACATTTTGATGTATTCTTGGATGATTTCGCTCAATTGATCTATCTATACACATCTATCCTTGAATCTTTCACTTCTAATCGCTTCTAGACCCATTTCCGAGTCCACAGAGTGATTAAAAGTGAGATTTTGTCGATTGATTAAGGAGAATTTCTCTCTTGAACACCGATGATCGTTTTCAAAATCGCTGAATGAAAAGCTTTAAATCCGGCGAGTAATTGGATCATTTAGATCACTATCTTTGGTTAGAATACAAGTTTTCCCTCTAATCTCTCATCCTCTATCATCAATTTGTAATTTAGGATCGTAAATTTAGTTTAATTTCATTCTTAATTTTGGTAATTTCATGATTTAATTTTCAGAAATTTCTCTCCACTTCGCTCTTTGATTTCTCCGCGAATACTTATCCAAATCGAGTGATTTTTGATTTCATGGATTTTGTCTTTGAGTTATCTTTCTAAATCTACTATTTTTCCTAATTTTTATCACCAATTCATCGTCCAATTTGATCAAATTCCAAAAGATCTCTCGAAAATCCCTTATTTATCTGTGGATTTGATCCTTATTTATCATTATACCCCTCAATTTGTAATTAAATCATTTAAATTGGTAAGATTGGTTTTATTGCTGACACGAATTGGTGTGAAATTAATGACCTCATTGATCCGTTCCGTCAGGTGGAAAATTATGAGTTGGGGATTAAAATTAGAAAACTAAAGTCTTATATTGAAAATTCCTTCAATAATTTATTTCCACTTCAATAATTTGTTCAAGAGCCGTACATATCGTGTAGGCTTGGCAGTTTTCATCCAACACGATAAATGAATAGAAAAGAGAAGAAACTCCATAAAAATTATATTTGGTTCAACATAGATGATTAGTTGGCTCTCTCTTTCCTCTAGCTAGCCAATCCTAGAAGCATCCAAAGAAATGTCAAAAACCCTAGTTTTCTCTCTTCATTCTTAAAATAAGCCATCATAAAGTTTCAGCTCCAAACTCCATTAAGATCATGAGACATCTAAATTTCAATTTGGAGAATTTTAAGCAAAACCTATGGTTGGTCTTATATAGAAAATAAAGGTAGAATCAATGCAAACCATCCATTCAGCCCTAACCAAAGTCATGACGACCCAAATTGCACCATATGTCAAGTTGTAGTTTGCCGCAAAAGTGCTAAAATTGGGCTAAAATTGGGCAAGATCCAGCACTTGAGAAGATACCACATGGCATACTCCTGCTCATCCCACAAAAGGGATGATCCTATGGACCTGATCCACGAGATCAGGTGGCTCTTATGTTGCCACATGTTCCTAAGAAATTAAAAATTAAAAAATGAAAAAAAAATAAATTTTCATTCAACTTGCTTCATCGTCTTCTCATTTTTGTCTCTATTTTTCTTCATTAAAGGCCTAAAAACATGAAATTCATGCAAATGTGGTTAATTCACACTTATTCGATCTTGAAAAAGGTCAAATGTCAGTGGTACATCAAATTAATCCTAATTTATTGTAAAATAATCTTATGAGTGAGATGTCATGATGCATGCAAAAATTTCGTCAAAACATTACAACATGCATAATAATGATGTGAATTATACATTAAAAACTTTAAAGAATCTTGAATTTTTATGTTATTAATGAGTCCTTAAAAATGAGAGCAATTCAACCTTAAAAGATGATGTGTCCCTAGTTGTAACAATAGGCATTGCCTAGAGGTAGTTAGAACTTGGTTTTCCATGGTCAAACATTATAACATGATGAGCTCAAAACATGAAAAATCAACATATTGAGTTGGAATCATGGATTGGAGGTGATTTTAGGCCCTTAAACCTATAGTGAGCTAGGTATTCAATATAAGAGTAGGTTCTTCGTCAGTCATCACCTCTAGCTTCTAAATCCTACATAAAACCACCTAAGATTCCACAAAATTTTCATCCACTAAACCCTCCTCAGGAGCTATATGTTTCTACCACTGAATTTTTTTAGCAACATGATAGTTATCTTTCTCTTCATATACTCACTCAATTTCAACAACTTAAAATCTAAATTGATAGAAATTTCCTACAACAATGCTAGCTGACGAGTTTAACTAAGTTTGCATGGAAAATTCATGTATATGTTAAAAATTTATCAAAAAGGTGTTGAATAAAATTAGATTTATCAACGTTTAATCTTCAAGGAATAGATTTGATTTTCAAAAGACTTGAAATTGAATTGAATTGGAAGGCTAGATCTTGTGAGAACGATCATAGGAGAGATAGAGTGATACTTGAAAATGTTAAACAAATCAAATATCCACAATTTCTAGGATCAAGAATCTGTTTATGAGTGTAATTCAAGTGGGTATAAACTCCAAGTATCTTTGAATTAAGGAAGTTTCAAGATCATTTTAATTTTTAAATCGAGGATAACTCAAAGGATCCAACAGGAGTTGTTGACAAAGTTTTTGGATCACCTATAATGACGGTTGATAAGCTGTCCTAAGATCATACAAGATCTTGGTGCATGGAATCCCCTAGGAATGGATCAAGTGCCATCAAAAGGAGAGGATGGAAAGGTACCTTGATAGAGAAGGAAGATTTCTTGAAGATTTATTGGGATCTTGGATAAGTGCCTTAATTTTTTTTAGAATCAATGGTTTGGAGAGCATAATGAATGGAGAAAGAGAGAGATAGAGGGAGAATCACAAGATTATTGGGGTAGAGAAATGAAGACAAGCGAGAGACACACCATGGAAATGATTAAAAAAATGAAATGAAAATATATACATCATCACACTTTTATTGAAGAGGTGGTTATATCAATTAAGCAACTCATTCATTGTAGAAAATTGTGGAGGAGAGAGGAGAGGTGATAGTTCATAGTGCCTAGAAAATAGGAGATATTTGTGACTTTTGAAGTTTGGTGCTTCTTATTCAAATGGGTGGCTGAAATCATATCACTTGTAAGGTTAGGATTTTTAGGGAATCCTGTATCTTGGAGGCCTTTTTTGGCATGAAAATCAGGGGTACAGGCTGAAGTTATTCTAGGGGTGTCTAGAAAGATAGAAAAAAGGTTGGTTTAGGTCAAAAAGTATAGATGTGGGTTCCTAAAATTTGTGAAAGGTTTTTGAACAAGTCAATAGACCAAAATGAGGCAGGTCTAGAAATTAAGGAATGATTTGACCAGGTCATGGGATAGTGAAATAGGGTTGACCAGTTCTAAGGGGTGACTTTGAGGGATAATTGGATGTTTCAAGGTTGATTAGTAGGCACCTCAAGCCCCAAGGAGTCTTCTTTTTCTCCCTCTTCATCAATCCCTAAATGAGTAGGAATTACTCCCATACTTGGAGATGTTCTAACTTGAGGATCTCTTGTAGTAGTTGGAGTTGGTTCTTTTTGACCTTTCAAAATTGTTATTGAGTGTCGGCTTGTTCATTTACACTGCCATAAACATAGGAAAATTTATCAATGACTTTAAAAAACTTCATATGAGTAAAATGGAATGAAAATTTGATGAGAGAAATAGATATTGATCTGCACACAAAATTTGGGGTGAGGTCGAGATCTTGCCACTAGAGTCATTCTATTTTTGAAGTAAATTGGAAAATAATTTCCTTGTTTACAATTAGAAACCTACATATAAAACATATCATGGATTTTTGTGGTTGAAGTACACAAAAACTACCTTGAGACAAATGATAATTGACCCAATTCATGCTGAATCAGCTATCACTCATCCAAATTCTTGGTACTTGTTGCCCAAGGTCAGGCATCTACCTTTCCACAAAATCATGAAGAGCTGATGTAAAAAGTGATTCAATTAAATGTGGAAATTGTCTACGTTTGGATTCAAATCAATAGGGAACAAAAAGAGTATTCTAATGTGGTTCAAGAAGGCTCAAGGGTTATTCATTGATGAAATTCCAATGAGAGAGAAGAGAAATGATAAAAAAGAATCAAACATGAAATTCAAATGATGTGATTTGATTCAGTCTAGATAAGACACCCAAGGAGCAAGCACATTTGCTCACGTTATGAGGCTTTAATTGTTCAACTAGAAGAGGATTTTAGATCCAAAAGTCCATGTACACATTATTATAAATTCCTCCATTTTTACTTTTGCATTCACTTCATAACCACATTTAAAAAGTATACATAGAAGATCTATATATAATGACAAAATTTTGTGGTTTGAAAATCCATTCTTGAGAACTATCAAGTTGCATTTTCTATAGTGTGTCGTGTGGTAGGTGTTACTATGACCTCCTGGATGCTGGGTTTCCGAGGGGGCTTCCACTTTGGTGATTCCTAACACCTTCAACACTTTTTCTGTTAATAAAGTTCCTTGGGAATTTGGTCAAAGAGATTTGAGTTTTATATAGTGGGAACTCATTGTGCGCATTCAGAACTCCCTTTCCAATGACACCATGCCTCTTGTGTAATCTATCTAGAAACCCATGTTGCAGCATATTTTTAAGCTATTGTGCTACATTATTAGGAGCATCTATCACTTGAGCCATGCTCACCCATCTTTTGCCTAATGTTATTTTTTTAATTTTAAAAATTCCATAAAAAATGAAACAAATTAATATATTTATTAATGTTTTAGTCCACAATATAGTTCATATGGTTCAATTTTGAGAAGATAAACATATTATTCCTACTTGCATTTACATTAAAATAAAGGTATTTAATTGCACATTTTCCATGATTTTAAGTGGTGTTATTTAAATTTTTATATCACTTTCATGAGCATAAAATTTTGTAGGTTAATTTCACAAAATACATCACCTTCGGGTCCATTGTATTGAATCAATGTGATTATCATTTTTGAATGTCTACATCGTCAAATGATAACTCTATTTTTGTAAGTTTATGGATTTCAAGGCATATTTACAATGGATCAAGAAGAAAGAAGAGAAAGAGGGGAACTTGACCTTGTGAACAATTAAGTTAATCTAGTTCGAGTCAATAAGAAAACTAGTTGTTTTTCATGAATAATCCTTCATTTGTTTTCTTATTTTCTATTTTAGTTTGTGTCAGAGCACATAATATTGAATATTTAATACACAATAAAATTTAGATCTAAATGGTCTTGTAATTAAGAGACTAAATTTCCACGCTCACTTTATATGGATTTTTTTTTACACTTTCAAGCACATTCAAGTGTTTGAAAAGAATATAAGTGAAGGTGAGAAAAGAATCTAGAATAGTGAAGGGATGTCTCATTTTTATTTCGGACAGAACATAAGTGAAAAATATGTCTCATATAATGCACAAAGGGATGTGAAGCTTCCTTCTACCAATATGGTGCAATGAGATCTCACAAAAATACTCAAATATGAAAATTGAGGTTTATGGACCTATATCTTACAATGGATTTTTAGAAAATAAAAAACATGTACACATAAAAAAGAGGTGAATAAAACCTCCCTGAATGAGTATGTTTTGGACGTGAAGGATTTGGGTGGACCCAAATAGCGGTCTCAATTTTGTAGAGGTTTTCTTTTGCTTGTTCAAGTAGATTTTCTGGAAAATTTAAAAATGGCACTTCCCTACTCATCTCTTATCAAAGTTTCAAAATTTTACTTCATTTCTCAAAATTATCATTTCAGTTTTACGTCATTTCTCAAATTTTAAATGGTGTGCCCTTATGATGTAAAATGCAATTAATAAACAGAATAGACATATAGCTAGAAAGGGCATTAAAGGATATAGGGTCAAGGAGACGTCTATCACCCAAGCATCTAACACACAGTGCATATATCACATTATTAATGTAGATATCCAAGGAGGCTTCATACGAGAAGAATGCTAAAAACCGTTTTCACAGACTTATACCCAATTTCAACTTGTTGTCGCAACAAAGAGTCAACACAAAGTATAAAAAAATATAAGCCATTGTGTGAGACACTAGATTTTGCAAAATACTAAAATGTAATAATGGACATCCTGACCATATGGAAATCAATGTATTACATGATAGAAGTCACTTGGAATAGGAGAAAATTATTGGAAAATTTGTCTTGTCATTTCTACATGAACAAGATGAAATTCTCAATTTCATCTGAGGAGTGAAATCTTTTGAACATGTCTGAAAATATTTTGGTGCTTTTTGGGAAAAGATTGGGCTTCTTTCTTAGTCAATTTCCATATTTGAACCATATTCATTGGAGTATTAGACTGTTTTCTTGATGAATTGAAAATTATACCCTCTTCCTAAAGTGATGAGGAATGACCATTCACCAATCAATACAACCCCTTAAAGTATGAGCTGACAAAAGATAAGCCCTGAAAGTATGGTTCATCTAAAAGACAAAACCCTTGTTTTACAATTTCCACAGGGTTGGACCAAAAATAAAGCTCATTGTGATACCTTTATCAAATCAAGATTTTTTTCAAAAAAATTTCTTGAGTTTTTTGGATTGAATAACACATATTCATGCTTGAGACATGAAGAAATGTTGACACCTATTCTACCTCAAATGAAATGAACAAAACCTACATATTGAAACTAGCAAGCCTGACACACAAAACTGAAGTTGTATCTCCTCAAGAGTAATTGAATAATTATTGAGCTGAAAATCTTATAAAAATCAATACACTTAATTGCTATCGCAGAATAAATACACGTGACATAGTGGTAGCAGAGTTCCTTAGGGCATGCGCAACATATGATTTCTCAAAACTTAATTTTTTCCATCCAAAGAGGGATCGTCAACTAAAAAAAGGAAAGACAAGTTCTTTATGTCATTTCAATTATAATGATTATGAAATGTTTGTTTAGAGAAGATATTTAGGGCTATTCATGTATGTGACTGGGAGGAAATAAAATTACAGCAGTTACATATCAAGGTATTCTTCAAAATAAATTTAAAAGAAGATTAAGTTTCTTGCGCTGATTTATTTTTTTGGAAGTTGCATTGAACTTCTAAAATATAAACTCCACTTAAGAGAAAGACATGATGACCTATTGATTGATTTATTGAGTTGGTAATTGGAATTGAAGCTTCTTGACATCGTAATAGAACAGTGTAGATTTTTTTTATTTTAACATGGTTTTGATATTATCAATCCATGATAACTTCATTTCAATACGACCCAAAGTTAGGTTTAGATTTCGAAGTTGGGACTGGGCTGGGGCCGGCCTTAGGTGTAGGTTTATGTTTTGAGGAAACACAGCACTGGAGGGGAGAACGTCGATGCCTAAATTTCTTGAAGAATAACGGATGTTTGGGAGGGAAATAGTCATTTGATTAACTGATGGTTTTGCTCTGAAATTCCATGTTTTGTGGGAGCCCTCTGAAGAGCATCTTTGGCATCCAAGGTTCTCATATAGTCATATAAATAGATGTCACGTCCTCTATTTGTACTTTGTATCATCCCAATTGGTAGTCATGTAGGGAATTTGATACAAGGACTATCCCAAGCCTTTTTGTAGCACCTTTTAAATTGCTTTTCTATTCAGTTTCATCTTCTTTTTCGTTCATTCCTTTCGAGTGATTAAGTGAGGAAACTTGAATCGTCAAGATTCTATTCTCTCCGATTCTTCTTGACAGATGAAGGAGAAACTTGACGGAGGATCGAAAGATCGTCTCTGTGATAATGGAGAGAGGTACTAAGGGGGAGAAATTTCTCTCACAAATCAAGAATCTTTGACGGTATTTCCGAACCAGTGGAAGACGACTAATGGGTGGTCATAGACGTTCGTCGTATCCTTCGTCGTCACCGCAAAAAGGATAGGTCCCAGGATGAAGGAGACAAAAGGCGTCGCCGCCACGAGTCCTTTTCCTGGAGAGTATCCTTGGAGAGGGACATAACTTGATATGATTTCAGAGGAATTAGGCAAGGGGGGTCATGAATTTCTTGTTCTTATTTCGAATTAAAAATAGAGAGATCCGCCAACTTGATGTGTATATTTTTGGGCGAATAGCCTAACGCGGCGATCCTTTCTTTCTTTCCTCCGTCTGTCAGATTCTTTCTTTATAGAAGGAAAAGAACCGGAGTTTTGAGGAACCTCTCTCTCTCTCTCTACTCACTCACAACTTTCAGAGGAACATTAAAGAATTTACGCGTAAGATGATGACGATGATGCAGCTACTGCTCATGATGATGAAGATGATGATGATGATAATGGAGACCAGATATTTTTTTCTCTTCACCCTGATCAGATGCCACCTTTCCCTTCTTAAGAAACCTAGTTCGCAAGAACGGGAATATTGACCGATCTCTCTCTCTCTCTCTGCGCGCGTGGGCCTACATGAGTAAATCGTGACCGACTTCGCTAAGGACCTTCCGGGTGAAAACTTTAGTATTTACCCTTTTCAAAGAGAAGAAGCGAATGATAAAATTGATCATGATGATGAACGCAGAAGGAGTATCATGATGAAGATGAACGCATCAGGAAGATTATGATGACGATGATGATGATGATGATGTTGGTGATGATGATAATGACGATGACAATGATGAAGAAGAAGAAGACAAATGAAGGATGGTTAAGATGATGATGACGATGATGAGGATGATGGTGAAGATGATGGTGGTGGTGACGATGGTAGTTACGAGGACGACGATGACGATGATGTTGATTTTAGTAAAGCTAAAGAGCTCAGATGAAGGCTGGCGGTGATGATGATGGTGAACCCAGATGAAGAATGATGTTAATGACGAAGAACAAGAAGAATGAAGACCAGAGTGAGGCAGAGAGATCTTTCCGTTCGCAGAGACGAGGAAATCTTCCACAGACTCCGCAAAAAGAATATGACTTTACATGTTCATCTTCTTCTTAACATTGGCCACATCTACGCAATTTCAAAGATGAACCGCCGAAACAAATAATTTCAGAGACCAGAACCGTCCACGCCGGAAGATTGACTGGAAGCGTTCTTCGTGGCAGCAGGGCCTCTCAGAACAGCAACTCCATTGAAAGGGAACTCCTGGTTCTTCTCGGAGTACTGATAGCTTTGGGGATATGGAGTGCTGAAAGGGTTAACTTGGAGATCCAAATGGTAGTCTGTGCTGGTCTGGAAGGTTTCCATATAAGAAGGATAATACGAGGAAGAAGCAGAAGAAGGGTCGAAATAGTAGGAACTTCCATCTCCAGGATCGTAGCTAGGAGATTCGATAAAAGACGGCATAGAAGAAGAGGTGAAGTACTCGTCTTCTTCCTCGGACGCCCTCTTCAATCCTGAGCTTTTATGGAACACCCTGCACACCACCCATGAATCCTGCAAGAAAAAAAAAATCAGAAGTCAAACCATTTGGTCTTGGATTTTCTGAATTTTACGGGTTGTACCTTTAGGCTGGGTGAATTGTACAGAGAGAAACTGCCTTCTAGCCGGTATTCGTGCAAGACCCAATTAGTTTTCTCGCCCTTGGGAGCTCTCCCTTTGTAGAAAACTAGGGTTTTCTTCATCCCCACAAGGCGACTATTTCCTTCGTAGATTTCCTTATCCTTTCCTGTGGCCTTCCAGTATCCAGCATCTGTAGCCCTATTCGTCCTCATCCCCGTAGGATACCTCCTCTCCCTCCTACAGAAGAAGTACCACTCCTTCTCCCCCATCTTCGCCTTCCCTTTAATAAAAAAAATGGAAAAAAAATAAGAGATGAAGAACAGCAAGAGTAAAAACTTAGAAATCTCACCGGGAAGATCCCACGGTTCTGATCTGTTGAGGTCGGCTTCTCCTATTGCTCTCGCCTGGAAATTTTCACTCATGGCCTTCTTCATCAGATACTGGGTGATGATTTCTTCGTCTGTGGGGTGAAATCGGAACCCGGGAGGGAGCTCCAGAGGCTCTTCTTCAACCTCCATAGCCTCAAGCTTGATCGAGCTCATGATCTTGATTTGTATAAGATCTGAAGTTGTTGGAAAAATTTAGAAAGAGATTTAGAGGGAGAAGGAAGGGTTTTAAGTTGCCGCTTCCTTCTCTCTCTAAGATCCGTGCAGTGCAAGGCACTCTCTCTCTTTCTCTCTCTACCTCTCTCTGGAGAAGAAGGAAATAGGTTCATCATTATCGCTGCTAACTGGTATTGATTAATGATTCTGACTACCAGAAACATGACAAATATATCGTCCTCTATCTGGGTTTATTATTTTATGGTGAATTCTTCAATGTAGATACATCCTCCTGAGGCTCACGCTGTTTTACCGCTCTGTGGGCTTCTGGTCAAACTCTGTCGCCATTAGAAAAGAACCCTTTTTGTCCTCCATGGCGCTGTTGCAGAGCGAAAGCTTACAAACATCTTTACTCCATGATCCTCAGATCTCTCTCTCTTTCGTCTCTCTCGAGGTCCTCCACCTACCTATCCATTTATTTGATCTTATTTTATTTCATTCGGAGAATCCGTCATTCAACCACAAAGGATTCCGAGTTTAATTTCACTTTTCAGCAAATAAGCATTAGTTTAATCATTTTTCTCTCCTTCTCCATCTATCCCTCTCTGGTGTCCCTCTGCCATCCCTCTATCTATCTCTCCTCTTTCTCTCCTCTTTCTCTTTCTCTTTCTCTCTTTCCTACCTCCCGCCATCTATCTTAATTCAGCCGACGTATTCAACAGTCAAAGACAGATCGATTCTAAGTTTAGTTGTCGGCGATATTTCTAATCCTCTCTTTTCTCTCTCTCGCATCGGTTAAAAAGCAGATCGACGGCGTGAACAGAATCACGCCACGTCTGCTACCCTCAAGCTTCCTGACCCAGCAAGCAGAACAAAGAACTCCGACTGAATCAGACGAGTACAGCTAGACCGCAATACCTTCTCCGCGCCGTATTCCGTGAGACGAGGAACTCAAGCGAAGAGAACTCCGGATGTTGACCCTCTTGTTAGCGCAAATTACTGTACTCTCCCTCCGATTTTATCGTTATTTATGCGGGAGACGTGCGGAGAGAAGGCAATACTAGAATAGGCGGGAAATGAGAGAGAGAGAGTGGCGGTCGTCGTTTTTCCAAGTTGGTTGCCCAATGAAGAAAAGGATGAGGATAGAGGAGGAATTCTGGAATCCGGGGTCACTCATATTCCCCCATGTGGCAGTGGAACAGTCATCTACGGAACTCGTACGAGTCATATAAACATGTGCGCGTGGACTCTACGAGGCCGGTGACTTTCTGAAAATGCAGTCTTCCTCGTCCTGATCAAGAGAGAAAGAGAGAGAGAGAGAGAGAGAAGGGCATGTGCGCAGGAGAGAAAGATCACGTGTGCTAGAGAGAGAGATTTTATGCGCGCTGTAAATGGGGAGAGAAACGGTGAGAGTTAAAGAGAGCGTGTGAGATAAAGATGGAGGGATATAGAGAGAGAGAAAGAGAGAGAAAGAGATTTCCATTAATATTTACGAAGGTATGTCTAAGCGTTATCGTCAAGATTGTATATGAAAGTGAGAAGTCGAGGAGGGGTGGAAAAGCGCGGGTTCGACGCTCCTGAAGCCTCACTCGATGACGACATAAGAATCTCAGTGACTTCAAGGAGGGGACACGTGGCGGTGGGATCCCGATTCTTGCGGCGCTCAAAAGGGAAGAGCCGCGAACGGGCCGCCCTTTCCACACGGCTGGTGAGGGATAAATAGGAAACCTCGTAGCCGTCGGATCGGCCGCAATCTCCGCAGGAATGCAAGGGCGGATACCCGCGACACTTTCTTTATGGGAAAGAAAATGACGGCGAGACGGCGGCGGGGCTTAAAAAGGGTCAGCGCTCGCGTATCCGCCTCAACTTCCTTCAATCGGATGCTTCATTTAGGATCGGATTGCTTGAAGTACGGAAGGAGACCAGTTGAATCAAGCGCGTCTCGCGTACAGAAAACTTTCTAAATGAGCAGCAGGTGATGGTTTTAAACGAGTAAACGGCTATCTCTCTCTCTCTCAACACAAGTATGATTAACAAAATCAACCCTCGAATTAAACGGCCTTAAGGTATAGGAATAACAAGCAGGGATAGGTTTTCAACGGAGGCCCAATTGGGCAAACCTCGTATTTCTCTTTCTATCTCCATGTTTCTCTAGTAATAAGAATAAAAGCCATTTGAGAATTTCGTTGTTAAAAAAACCAAGACAAATAAATCCACCATGTAGTTAGTAACGACTAGGGACTTAATTCTCCAATGAGAACATAAAACTTGTGAGAATGTGGTTATTTTGAAAACAAGTGCAAAATCAGCACAATATTAATTTGATGGTTAATTTTCTCAAGTCTTTCCCCTTCCCTATGAAGATAGCTAGATTTTCTCACATAGCCTTTTAGTTTATTTTTTAGCAAGGCAGTGGAGGAAGACATTAAATGAGGCAAGATGCCTTGAAAGAGTTGTGGGAATCTTAGGAGAGTGACTAAATGAAAAGATCAAGAACATGTGGTGTTCATATGATAACATCTAATAAGGAAAATAAGCTTCTTCTCCAAACAAAAAAATGATGTATTATAGAGGGGTTAACAAAACTTGCGAGGGTGACAAGTGACAACAAATTATCTCAAATAAGAGCTAGGAAGACTCATCTCCTTAATAAGGTAGAATAGTATTTCTAATAAGTAATAGTTAAGCACTTTATGAAGATCTGGGTGGAACAAGAATATAATAGGCTCCATAATACTATAAATAGCTCCTCCCAAAACTTGATGTTTGCCCTCTTTTTCTAGGAGAGACTTTGAATTCCAATAGAAACTCTCTAGCTGAGTTCCTCTGACCCATATTAATATGAAACCTTCATCTCCTTAATTCTCCTTGCTTAAACCTACACGATGTTGGAACCCTCCATATCTCTATGTTCTATCATTAATATCTCCTTGGAAAATCTATCCTTCTTTGCCCACATTCAATGTCTCTATCTTTTATGATATCATCTCCTTATAGCTTCAAATATTTTGATGTTTCCATTATTTTTGTTTATTTCAATATGGTTTCATGAAAGGATCTCATTGCTTTGATGGATATGTCACAGTTAGGGTATCTTTCACCATTGCCATTTATATTTCTCAGTATCAACTAAAAACTCTCAGACTCCCATTAGCTGATTCCTTGACCTCATGCTCTAATGTGAGACCTTCTACTTCACTTGCAAAAAATCTTCACTTACCTACTGCACTTTCCAAAAGTAGGTGTTATTTCACTCTCCAAATTATTTCTAACATTTTTTACTATGACCACATTGATCCCACCTATTGAGTTCTTTCCTTGTCAATCCCCAAGTCATATCATGGGCCTATGTAGCTTGCTAACATAAATAGTAACATGAACTTGCAATATGACACCTTTATGGAACAAACTATGTAGAAGTTGGTCCTTTATTCATCCAACTATGACATTTTTTTCTTGCACGTGGCACTTCATTGTCAAGTACAACTTGCACAATGACATCTATTGTCATATAGATCGTCTGGTAGGTCAAAGGTTATCTCAAGTCAACATAGTTGACTACACAAGGACCTTCTCTCAACTAAATTAGGTCAATTCCATCGAGATCCTCCTCCTAATTACATACAATTTACAGATGCAATTATATGATTATTAATGTAAATTGAGTTATAAAACATTCTATTCTTAGAATGTTATCATAATTTGATTGCATATCTATCATTCCATGCAATTTTAAGTTATAATCTCAAAATGCATTATTTTAGGGGATAATTATGCATTTTTAAAGATTATATTTTGAAATATATTATTCACATCTATATTTGAGATTATAATTGGGTTTTAATGTTAAATAATAAGAGAAAATACTTTTTCTATACTCATTTACTTTTCTAATTTTTACTTTCTAAGAGAAATGAGTATATTTTAAAAATAAAAATGTATTCTCTTAGTATTTATTAAATTTGAATTTTTAATTATTTCAATTTATGATCCAAAAATGTTTGATTGATTTGGAGTTATCTTTTGAAAGTTTATGAATTTTCTAATTTTTAGGAATTTTTATGGAGTTTTTCCTAATTTTTCGAGGTTTATTTTGAATTTATTTCTATTTCAACATAATAAAATATTTTTTTATTTATCGTGCTGACGAGGCATCACAATTATGTGTTGGCACGTGGCGTCATATGCCCGCGCCACATGTTGCACAGAGCTCGTGATTAAGTGTTAAGTATCACCTATACTTGTATACCTAATATTTCCTCTTATTTTTCTTGTGTGGGACTATCTTTTTGTTTTTATATCTTCACAGGTGACGTGGCATGCTCAGAATTGTCTGATTGACATGAAAATATGTGATTTAATGTCAACCCCTCATTTTCACTTAAGTGAGGGCGGGATACGTGCCCGTATCTGAGTGGACAACGATTCATTTAATTAAATAGATCAATTATGGCCATTCATTTGAGGAGTTATTGATGAGACGAGACCGTATGATCATTGAAAACACATGGTCAAGTGTCAAAACAAAGTCCAAACTTACCAATTTGATTAATAATTCACGAATTGAGGGGTATAATGCTAAATACGAGTCAAATCCAAGGGGAATTAGGGAAATTTTTTATGATCTCTTCGAATTTGATCAAATCGGACGAGATGAATCAATAATAGAAATTGGGCAAATGGACATTTCTATGAAAGAGGACTTGAAGTCGATTCCATAGAATCAAAAATCAATGAATTTCACTTTGATTTTGCAGAGAAATTGAAGATTGAATAGAGAGGATTTTTTTTTAAAACAGTAAATCACAAAATCCAAAAATTAAGACTGAAATTACTTAAAATTATTATTCTAAATTAAAATTAAATACTAAACGAAGATAGATTAGGATGAAACATAATCCCTAACCCACAATTGCGATCAAATTGATCCAATTAATTGCCAAAATCAAGGCTATTCGTCGAAATTCAGAAATCACGATTTGTAGAGTTCAAGCCTCGACTTCTTCCTCGTCAATCTTTCGAAATCTTAATCTTAAGCACTCCGTGGATGCGGAAATGAGTCTAGAAGCAAATTGAGATCAAGAGATTTCAAGAGATTTGGTGTCTAAACAGTTCGATTAAGTCAAATTGCTCTTGAATGCTTTACAATCTCGAAGAACATCTCAATTTATAGGCAATTTGGGCGTAATCGTCCGATGAAATGCTTGATCTTTAGTCAACAGCTCTAATGAAATGCATCGATGCGAATCATTACTATTATGTCACAGCCTTTGGATCGACGATCAACCCTCGAGATTTCGCCACATCACATGCGTTATAAAAAAACACATAACATCCGCCGCTGGATCGCGATCGGGCGCTCTTGATCCATTTTTCATTGGTTTAATATCGACCGTTCTAACTCCCCTTGATCAACAGTCGAGATTAAAACGTGATCCGATGAATCCGATTTTGCCACGTTCCCCCCTTCACTTAAGTGAAGATTAATAGTTGAGAATTGATAACATGCTATTTATGCATGTAATTATATGATTATTAATGCAATTTAAGGCATTAATTACTCCAATTATATGCATGTTATCATATTTTAATAGTAATTCTATCATTTATACATTATTTCATGATTAGATCTTAAAATACATCAATTTATGGTTATTATCCATAATTAAACATTATAATATTTAATCCTAATTATAATTGAAATCATAATCATGTTTTAAAGATGAAAATATGAGAGAAAGGATATTTATTAACATTTATGTATTTACATAAATTTATTTCATATAATACATAACTGTATAAAATTAACTAAAATTAATTCTCTTATTATTTTAAATAATTTGAATTTTTATAATGATAGATTATTAAATTTTGAATCCAACAAAACAAATTTGACTTAATTTGGAGTTATATTTTGAAAGTTATGAAATTTACAATTTTTAGGAATTTTTTTGGAATTTTTCTGAATTTATTTAGATTTATTTTTGATTTTTTAAATGTTTAAAATAATTAAATAAATACAAAAAAGGGGTTTATTTTCGCGCGTGTACACGTGGATGCGACGTGGCACTCGGGGCCACGTGGCTCTGCCACGTGGACATGCGCGGATGCCTGCGTGGCGCGGAGGTGACACGTGACGTGTGTATATATTTACTATATATATTTTTATTATAATGTATATAGGGTCTTCCGATTATTG
Source organism: Lemna minuta (assembly GCA_024174645.1). Lineage (NCBI taxonomy): Eukaryota > Viridiplantae > Streptophyta > Magnoliopsida > Alismatales > Araceae > Lemna > Lemna minuta. The sequence goes on along the minus strand of CM044111.1, from coordinate 4,631,367 downwards.
GAAGACAAAGTATTAATCCCTCTTAATCGTCATATGTTATATACCTGAATATACTCCTTTGTTTTTCCCGTGTGGGACTAAAGTCCCTTAGTTTTCTTATGTGCAGGACCCGTGGCGTGATCTCATTTCTCCAATCGACATCGCGACAAATAGCATGCGTAGATCACGTGGAATCGAGGTCCACGCGATCAGAGATCAACCACGTCCCTAAATACTCACTTAAGTGAATAAATCGCAACCGTCTGATCGAGAGTTATAACGGTCCAGATTATTCGCATCAGATGGACATCCAATCACATCTAAACCACACAATTAAGATCGTACGATCAAGATTCAAGACGACGATTCGATCAACGGACGCGTGATCGCGACCGTTGATCCTGATGGACCTTCATCCAACGGCCACGATCTAAAATCGTTCTTTATAAAAACCGTTCTTCTCGATGAAGAATAGGCCCGCGATTATTCCACAAATTATCCGTGTATACTCAATCATTTCGCATGCCACTTTTTCCATTTTGTTCGCAACTCATTTCCGCTTCAATTGAATGCTTAATTTCAAAGTTTGATTGAGGGAGAAGGAAGAAATCACATCTTGAACTTCAATTTTTGTCTTCGTCAATCTAGAATGAAAAGCCTTGCATCCGGCGATTAATTGGATCATTTCGAAGGCTAATTTGGGTTAGGTTACGTGATTTCATCTTAATCTTTCATCATTTAGTGTTAATTTTACATTTTCGAATAGTAGATTAAGTTTAATTTCATTTTAATTTTTGTTTTTAATCATTTTCGCGACACGATTTTTCTTCTATCTTTAAACTTCGATTACTCAGGGAATTCTAATCCAAATCACTTGATTTTTTATTCCGTGGATTCGCAATTGAGTTATCTTTCTTAATATACTAAAACACCCAATTTCTAATCTCAATTCGTCGTCCGATTTGACCGAATTTTAAAGATATATCTCAAATTTCCCTAATTCTTCGTGGATTCGACCCTTAATTACTATTATACTAATTAATTAACTTGATTAATCATAAATTGGTAATATTAGGACTTTGTTTTGACACTAAGTCGTGTGCATTCAACGACCATACGATTTAGTTTCGTTAAGAATCCTCGTGCGATCAGACGCTCCACAGGCTGCCACGTCGCCTCCTCGTCTTGACCATTGATCGTAAGATGATCGGATGGTCCAGATCGTGCCACATCACTTGTGAGCTAAAAATATTCTAAAAATCGATTTTAAACTAGAAAAATCAATTTTTAATTCCGGGAAATCCTTAGAAATTTATTAAAAATTTAGAAAAATTTTAAAAAAAATCCCTAAAAATTAGAAAATTCATATTCTAAATTTCTTCATTTGATCATAAATTGAATTATCCATTTATCTGAAAAGTCAAATTTAATAAATAACGAGAGATTTAATTTCTATTTCAAAAATACATTCATTTCTTTTAGATTTAAAACTTGAGAAAATAAAAATGATTGTATAAAGATGATTTCTCTTATTATTTAACTTTAAAAAATACTTATAATCTGAAGTAAAGATGGGTTATGGAATTATTAATCTTCAATTCATCATAATTAACCTTAAATTAGTGTATTTTGAGATGATAATGACTCTTTTATAGAATGATTGATAAATACTCATAAATATGATCACATGCATAGGAATGCAATCTTTTAAGCCTTAATATGCATTAATAATCATGTAATATTATGTCTAATTAGCATGTTATCACACCCCCCCAACTTAAATGTTTGCTACTCTCTTAACAATTACTATATAATCTCCCTAGAATGTCCTTTGATCCTTATACTAAAGAGGTGAAGTGTATGAATGTATGATTACGTTTTCCTCATAGTGTAGGCCATAATGATCTAGATTTCATCTCTAGGTTGACTTCTTTAGTGCATATTAGGGTAGTACTTATCGGTTAATTCTTGAATCTAATTCTCAATAGTGATCAAGGTGAGCATATTTAAGGTTTGATTCTATGGTGATGAAAAGATACTCATTCTCTCATGACCAGATGTAATTCTGATAACATGCAATCTTAACATGATAAAACATGATTATTAATGCAAAATAAGGCATAAAACATTCCATTTATATGCATGTTATCATATTCTGAGTGCATTTCTATCATTCTATGCAATTTTATGTTATAATCTCAAAATGTATTAATTTAGGGTTAATTATGATGAATTAAAGCTTAAAGATTTTATAACCCATCTTTACTTGAGATTATAAGTGTTTTTAAAGTTAAATAATAAGAGAAATTATTTTTATAAACATTCATTTAAATTTCTAAACTTAAAATCTTAAGGAAATGTGTGTATTTTTGAAATATAAATTAAATCTCTTGTTATTTAAACATTTTGAATTTTTAGAATGATAGATAATTAAATTTCAGATCAAATGAAAGAAATTTGGATTAATTTGGAGTTGTATTTTAAAAGATATGATTTTTACAATTTTAGGGATTTTTCTGAATTTTTTTTAATTTAATTTTTGATTTAAAATCATTTAAAATAATTTAAAAAATTGGCAAAAACCTTTTTATTTTCCGCGCGGGCCACGTGGATGCGATGTGGCACTGAGGCCACGTGGCAGCGCCACGCGAGCCAGCGCGGAGCCTACGTGGCACATACATTATATTTATTCATATATTACATATAGTATAAGAGGTATTCAGCCTCCAATATATCGCGAGGGTATTCGACCTCTTAGTCCGTCGGGCGTTATAAACCCGACGGATTTTCTAATCTTTTCCGAGTGGGACTAAAGTCCCACACAGTGTTTTAATGTAGGACACGTGGAGCGATATGAGGCGTCGGATCGTGATCCGAGTGCGCCGATCAAGTGCACGCCTGGTCCACGGATTCAAATCAAGACCACGTGCGTTTTAAACAAATTATAACGGCTCAGATTTCAGCGACGCGGCGGCATCACGCGCGCCGATCGGGTGGACACGCGGCCCACGGATCGAAGATCAAGCACGTGCCTATTTTGAAGCGTTATAACGGTCCAGATCAAATCTCGCGGGAGACATCCGGACCGTCGGATCAAGAATCAAGGGGCGCGATCGGAGCGTTTTTATAAAACATTTCATCGGATTAAATCGTGGCCGTCCATCACGATCCGACGGCCACGACTTAATCGAAACGGTCCACGATGGACCGTTTCATCGTAACCGTCGATCGAAATGATCAGACGGTTACGCCCAAAATTGTTATAAAAGGAAATGTTATTCGTCGATGTATGTATTTGAGTTGGATTTCAATCAAATTGACTTTTATAGACACTGATCCTCTCATTTCTCTCGAGTTCTTCCTCTTCCTCTTTCAATTCCGCATCCACGGAGGGGTAGAAGTCGAGATTTGGTGGAAAATTGAGGGAGAAATCGACGCTTGAAGCTCGTCGTGACGTTCTTGGTGTTCTTCGCGATAAATCGGTTTAATCGCGACATTTCGATCGCTAAATGGGATTAGTGGAAGCGGTTTTACCTTAATTATCCTCATATAATGTTTAATTTTAGTTTAGATTAGGATTTAGAAGTTAATTTTATCAAATTTTACCTAAAATCGCTCATTTTCACGCTCGAAATTTTCTCTCCACTTCAAATTTTGATTTTTCCGCGAAATCAAGTCCAAATTCGATGATTCTTGATTTCGTGGATTCGTTTTGAAGTCTTCTTTCTAAAAACACTATTTTCCCTAATCTCTCACCTCAATTCATCGTCCAATTTGACCAAATTCCAAAAGATATCTTGAAAATACCTAAATTCCCTGTGGATTCGACCCTTATTTACCATTATACCCCTCAATTCTCTCTTAATTCCCAAAATTGGTAAGTTAGGAATAGTTTTTGACACGAGACCGTGTGAAATCGACGACCTCGCGGTCGCGTCTCGTCAAATGGCGCCGTTGCCGGGGAATTTAAGGCATATTTTTGAGATAATTCGTTAATTTTGACTTGGTCAACATCGGATTTTTCTTCTATTTCTTGACTTTAACTCGCATCGACCATAATTGGAGTGATCCGAAGTGAATTCTATCTTCATGATCCTTAATTCGACGAGAATAAGTGAATTCGACCCCTTCTCTACGGATTACGGGCGATCATTTTTCAAAATCGGGTTAAGAAATTATAAACGCTCACGGATACCGACACCCAGGTATGATCTTTGCCATTATTTGATAATTAGTAATATATAATTATTTTCATGAAATGTCATGTTTTAATGCCTTCCGAAGATGAAATTTATCTTAAATGATCCTCAACTCGATGCCATCTTGAGTAATTTTCCCTCTTCTAAGGATAACGGTCTATTGCTCACATGTATCGTTTTGAGAGGGCCAAGCTCTCACGGAATCACGCATGACTTGTTTTTCTAAATCATTGTTGAAATTTTTATCTTTATTGAAATTCACGATTCTATACGAAAAAGCCTGTTGTACTAGGGTTATTAGAGTTTCTCGTCATCCTAGGCCGCATCGAAGCCATGCTCTGCGTAGACTTAGGCCATGATAGATTCGAAGTAATCTAAATTTCAACCGCTCTATCGATAGAAAATTTTTCTCGAAAACAAAATATATTTATATCTCTATATTTATATATATTATAATATATCTATAATATATTATCTCCAATAAATTGTGATTAAATGAATTTAATTTGATGATATGATTTGAATTTCATGCATAAATTCAAAATTTCACTTTCAAATCATAGAGTATAATGATTTAGTATTCATAACAAGGATAATTATGGTTTGAATCTTGAGGAATTTTCTTATCATGCATCAAGTTTTTATTCAAAATAATCGCATCAATTTTTTTGGAGAATATGAGCTTAAATGAGTCTGGCTGAAGACGATAAACTTAGCGCTTATTGGGAGGCAGCCCAAAGTTATCATTTTTGTGTTTTTCCTTTAGTTTCTTTTTCAGAATAAATACATTGTCGAAGAACGATATTATGAAGGGCGCACGCACGAGAAATCCCGTGAACAAGCATCAAAAAGCCCAAATGAGTTTTTCTAAACCCTTTTCTCCTTACCACATTTTATCATCTTTTTCATGCCATGATCATTATTATTGCTATCTTTCATCATGAGCATAATAATTTCATTGAGGACAATGAAGAGTTTAAGTTGGGGGGTGAGGACTTAGAAAAAAATTCAACAATTTTTTTCAAAAAAATTTTAAAAAAATCTAAATTCTAAAAAAACTCCTATTTTCCAAATTTTTACCACTCTTCTCCACCTTAGAAGTCTTGAAAGATTGAGATCTTATCTACTAGAGATGTAGAAATGAGGGCCTAATAGCCCATGTGATTACATTTTGAGTAATAAAATCAAGTGATCTAGATAAACCATGGGAATATTCGTAATGGTTGACTTCTTTGGGGTTGGGTATCTAACAAGGCACCGAGGAAAAATGAGTAATGAGAAGGTTGAAGTGCTATGGATTTGAAATGGAGAGATTTTGAGAGAAGTTCAAGCAAAATTCTTATCCCCTACCTTACATCAGCCGAAACTACTTAGTGTGGGAATTCCTCGATTCCAAACTTTCCCTTAAAAGAGTGCAATGATCCATCATTTTTTGAAATACCTATCTTTCCCTTATAGGCATTTAGTTTATCTCTTCCAAAGCAGTCAAGTACTTACACCACTTTGTTTTAAACCTCACTTATGATAATCACACTCCCAAGTGACTCACACATCCATCATATCTCCTCCACATTACACTTCACATTTTTGCAAACTCTCTTCAAACCTCCACAAAACAACTCCTTCATATCCTTATTTCATGTAAACTCTTTTGAAATTTTGAAGTATGTTACAAAAAGCAAAAACAAAAAGAGAAAAAAAGAAAAAAAGGCAAGGAAAAAAAGGAAGGAGAAAAAAAGAAAGAAAAAAAGAGAAATAGAAGAAGTGAAAAGAAGGAGAATAAGTTAGAGGAATATCTTCTCTTCTCAACACCACCATCTCTACCATTTCCATCTATCCCTACCATCCATTACCATCCACATCATTTGGGAGCTAAAATTATCATAAGTGGTACCACCTTTGCTTTTAAAAATCCATTTTATTGACACACATGTTTGCTTTTAACCACATCATTCCTTTAGATATAGTGTCTTTAAATTTTCTTTCAACCACCTCAAACGCTGCATCCAAAGATAGGAATACCTTTGCAATTGCACTCTTTTTAGGAGGAAGAAAAGTTGAAGGGAATTCTAATACATTAAGTAGCCTCCATTTTGAGGGAAGGAGTGATGAAACTATGGAGAGGGTAAGGATTACATCTGCTCATGAGAGTGTGAGGATCTTTTCATCCCCATAGCATTAAACCCTAGATATGCTCACCTCGATCACAATTGAGAATTAGACTCAAGCATCAGCCGATGAGCACTACCCTAATATGCACTAAAGAAGTCAACCTAGAAATGGAATTTAGATCACTATGGTCCACACTATGAGGAAGAGTAATCATACTTATATACATTTCACCTCTTTAGTAGTAGGATTGAGAAGTGGAAAGGACTTTCTAGGAAGATTTTATAGGAAATTGCTAAGAGACTAGCAATTATTTAAGTTGGGGGTGTGATAACATGCAATCTTAACATGATAAAACATGATTATTAATGCAAAATAAGGCATAAAACATTCCATTTATATGCATGTTATCATATTCTGAGTGCATTTCTATCATTCTATGCAATTTTATGTTATAATCTCAAAATGTATTAATTTAGGGTTAATTATGATGAATTAAAGATTAAAGATTTTATAACCCATCTTTACTTGAGATTATAAGTGTTTTTAAAGTTAAATAATAAGAGAAATTATTTTTATAAACATTCATTTAAATTTCTAAACTTAAAATCTTAAGGAAATGAGTGTATTTTTGAAATATAAATTAAATCTCTTGTTATTTAAACATTTTGAATTTTTAGAATGATAGATAATTAAATTTCAGATCAAATGAAAGAAATTTGGATTAATTTGGAGTTGTATTTTAAAAGATATGATTTTAACAATTTTAGGGATTTTTCTGAATTTTTTTTAATTTAATTTTCGATTTAAAATCATTTAAAATAATTAAAAAATTGGCAAAAACCTTTTTATTTTCCGCGCGGGCCACGTGGATGCGACGTGGCACTGAGGCCACGTGGCAGCGCCACGCGAGCCAGCTCGGAGCCTACGTGGCACATACATTATATTTATTCATATATTACATATAGTATAAGAGGTATTCAGCCTCCCATATATCGGGAGGGTATTCGACCTCTTAGTCCGTTGGGCGTTATAAACCCGACGGATTTTCTAATCTTTTTCGTGTGGAACTAAAGTCCCACACAGTGTTTTAACGCAGGACACGTGGAGCGATATGAGGCGTCGGATCGTGATCGGAGCGCGCCGATCAAGTGGACGCGTGGTCCACGGATTCAAATCAAGACCACGTGCGTTTTAAACAAATTATAACGGCTCAGATTTCAGCGACGCGGCGGCATCACGCGCGCCGATCGGGTGGACACGCGGCCCACGGATCGAAGATCAAGCACGTGCCTATTTTGAAGCGTTATAACGGTCCAGATCAAATCTCGCGGGAGACATCCGGACCGTCGGATCAAGAATCAAGGGGCGCGATCGGAGCGTTTCTATAAAACATTTCATCGGATTAAATCGTGGCCGTCCATCACGATCCGACGGCCACGACTTAATCGAAACGGTCCACGATGGACCGTTTCATCGTAACCGTCGATCGAAATGATCGGACGGTTACGCCCAAAATTGTTATAAAAGGAAATGTTCTTCGTCGATGTATGTATTTGAGTTGGATTTCAATCAAATTGACTTTTATAGACACTGATCCTCTCATTTCTCTCGAGTTCTTCCTCTTCCTCTTTCAATTCCGCATCCACGGAGGGGTAGAAGTCGAGATTTGGTGGAAAATTGAGGGAGAAATCGACGCTTGAAGCTCGTCGTGACGTTCTTGGTGTTCTTCGCGATAAATCAGTTTAATCGCGACATTTCGATCACTAAATGGGATTACCTTAATTATCCTCATATAATGTTTAATTTTAGTTTAGATTAGGATTTAGAAGTTAATTTTATCAAATTTTACCTAAAATCGCTCATTTTCACGCTCGAAATTTTCTCTCCACTTCAAATTTTGATTTTTCCGCGAAATCAAGTCCAAATTCGATGATTCTTGATTCCGTGGATTCGTTTTGAAGTCTTCTTTCTAAAAACACTATTTTCCCTAATTTCTCACTTCAATTCATCATCCAATTTGACCAAATTCCAAAAGATATCTCGAAAATACCTAAATTCCCTGTGAATTTGACCCTTATTTACCATTATACCCCTCAATTCTCTCTTAATTCCCAAAATTGGTAAGTTCGGAATAATTTTTGACACGAGACCGTGTGAAATCGACGACCTCGCGGTCTCGTCTCGTCAAATTCCTTACCCTCTCCATAGATACATCACTCCTTCCCTCAAAATGGAGGCAACTTAATGTATTAGAATTCCCCTCAACTCGCTTTCCTCCTTTAAAGAGTGCAATTTTAAGGGATTCCTATCTTTGGGATGCAATGTGTGAGGTGGCTGAAGGAAATAAAAAGATATTATTTTTAAAGGAATGACGTGATTAGAAGTAAATATGCAAATAAACAAAGTGGATTTAAAAACAAATAAGGTACCACTTATGATAATTATACTCTCAAATGAGATGGATGGTAATGGACTAGGGTAGATGGTAGAGATGATGGTGGAGGTGGTAGAGATGATGGTAGAAGATATTTCCCACTTATTTTCCTTCTTGTAACTTCTTATTTCTCTCTTTCTTTTGATTTTTCTCCTCTTTCTTTTCTTCTTCTAAACATTTCATAAGAATGACATAAGGATATGGAGGAGTTTTTAGGATTTATGAAGAGAGTATGTAAAAAATGTGAAGTGTAGTGTGAAGGGATATGTACATGTGAGGGAAATCTGAAAAATGTGGTGGATGTGGGTATCACTTGGGAGTGTTATTATCATAAGTGAAGTTTAAAACAAACTGGTGTAACTACTTGACTACTTTGGAAAAGATAAAACTACATGCCTAACAAGAAAGATAGGTGCTTAAAAATATTATGGATCATTGCACTCTTTTAAAGGAAAAGTCTAGAAGCGAGGAATTCTCACACCAAGCAATTTTGACTGATGTTAGGTAGGGGATGAAATTTTAACTTCTCTCAAAAACTCTCCTTTTTAATCCCATAGCATTTAAAACTTTGATTAATCATTTTCCTCGGTGCTTGTTAGATACCCAACCCCAAAGAAGTCAACCACTAAATATTATCTATTGGTTTCTCTAGATTATTTAGCTTTATTACTCAAAATGTAATCACATGGGCTATAAGGCTCTCACTTCCACATCTCTAGTAGGTCGGATCTCTAACTGTCAAGACTTCTAAGGTGGGGTAAAGTGGAAAATAGGAGTTTTTTAGAATGTAGAAATTTAAAATTTTTGAAAAATAGAGTAGAGATTTTTCTAAGTCCTCACCCCCCAACTAGAAATTTTCATTGCCCTCAATGAAATGTACATGCTCATGCAAAAGATAGCAAAACACTGAATCATGGCATGAAAAAGATACAAAAATGTGGTAAGAGGATAAAAGGGTTAGAAAAACTCATTAATTCATTGATGCTTGTTCACCGGATTTCGTGCAGGTGCACCCTTTTCGAGCGTAGTTCTTATTTGATATTTATAAAAAAATTGAAAAACAAAGAAAATGAAAGAGTAAGATAATCTTGGGGTGCCTCCAAAGAGCGCTAAGTTTAATGTCTTCAGCCAGATGAAACTATAATAAAACCTACGACTATTGATGGGTCGAGGGTGATACCGTCACGTTCTCGAGTGCTCGGAAGATGCAGATCTACCTTATCTGCAGGTGCGAGTGGCTCTGATGTCAAGTACAGCTTGAGACGATAGTCATTTATCTTGAAATTGTCATCCGGATTTCATGTCAAAGATGAGTAGCGATCCGCCATCGAAACAACTCTAGAACGACATAAGGATCATCCTATCCGGGAGCGTAGTTTCCTAGGAAAGAGCTTGAGGCGAGAATTGTAGAGCAAGACCTTGTCATTGACCTGAAATGATCATCGTCAGATGTGTCGGTCGTGGAAGGCCTTCGTCTTCTCCTTGTAGATTGTCGTGTTCTTGTGCTTGTCGTGCCTCAGCTCCCTAGTAACTCCTGAAGCTAGAGAAGTCGTTGTTTCCTTGCTTCATCCAAAGATAGGTTGAGCTTCTTGATAGTGCAATAAGCTCAATGCTCTAGCTCAACTGGAAGATGGCAGGCTTTCTCGAAGATAAGCCAAAAGGGAGACATCCCAATGGGTGTCTTGTATGATGTCCAGTAGGCCCATAGTGCATCGGGAAGCTTGTGTGCCCAATATTTTCCATCTAGATGAATTATCTTCTTTGAGAACTGCTCTTGACTTCTTTGTTGCTTACCTCTACTTGCCCATTTTTCTGGGGGTGGTATTGCGTGGTGACGAGATGATGTACTCCTTATTTCTTCAGTAATGCCCGAAAAAATATGCATTTTTGAAGTGTGAGCCTTCATCGCTGATGATGGGCCTCGGACAACTGTACCAGGCAAAGATGCATCTCGTAACAAATCTTAGCACCTCCTGATGGTCTTTTGTCCTAGTGGGGATCGCCTCGACCCATGTGGACACATAATCCACCACTACCAAAATGTACTCTTTTCCCATCAGAAGGTGGGAAAGGTTCCATAAAGTCTATTCCCCAAAGATTGAATATTTCCACTTCAAGGATCGGCCACATTGGCATTTTATCTCGCTTGGAGATGTTTAATACTGCTTGACATTGTAGGCACTCCGTGTAGAAATGATGGGCATCCTTAAAGATGGTGGGCCACTAGAAGCCGCTCTATAAGATTTTGTTCACAGTCTTGCGCGCCACGAAATGTCCTTCGGACGTCGATGAGTGATAAATCTCCTTGCTCCTCTTTTGGTATGCATCACCAAATGATCTGATCGTATCCTAGATGGAACATGAGTGGTTCTTCCCAAAAGTAGTACTTGAGCTCATGGAAGAACTTATCTCTTTTATGATGATTCCAGTGCTACAAGATCGATCCAGCTACAATGAATTTCATCATGTGTGCATACCAGGGAGCGTGGCTCGAGATGGAAAGGAGATGCTCATCGCGAAATGTGTCATCGATGTCTCCTCCTCTCGAAATGTGAAGACATGATAGATGGTTTGCTGCCGAGTTTTCACTGCCCTTCTTGTCTTTGATCTCCAAGTCAAATTTTTGAAGGAGCAGAAACCCATTGTATAAGTCGTGGTTTGGCCTCTTTCTTGGAGAGCAAGTATTTCAAGGCCGCATGATCAGTGTAGATAACAATCTTGCTCCCCAAGATATAAGGCCGAAACTTCTTGAGTGTGTAGACCACCGCCAAAAGCTCTTTCTTTGTAGTCATGTAATTAATTTGAGCTTTGATGAGGGTCTTTCTTGCATAGTAGATGGCTGTTGGCTTCTTGTCTAGACATTGCCCAAAGATTGCTCCCACCGCATAGTCCGAAGCGTCGCACATGATCTCAAATGGTAAGTTTCAATTAGGACTTTGAAAAATTAGTGCCTCGATCAATGCTTGCTTTAGTATCACAAATGTGTGCTTCCCTTCTTCGTCGATGATGAAGTCTTTGTCTTTGCAAAGAAGGGTGGTGAGTGGCTTGGAGACTTTTGCAAAATCTTATATAAATCTTCAGTAAAAGCCAACATGCCTGAGAAAGCTCCTCAAATTTCTTATGGTACCTGGAAGAGGGAGGTTTTGGATGACCTCTATCTTGGCCTTATCTACTTCTAGTCCTTTGCCCGGGACGATATGCCCGAGCACTACTCCCTCCCGTACCACAAAGTGGGAATTCTCTCAGCTTAAGACTAGTCGTTTCCTAATGCAGACCTCTAGGATCTTGATTAGATGAGCATGAAAACTCTCAAATTTGTTTCCAAAGACGTAGAACTCGTCCATGAAAACTTCCAAGATATCGCCAAGAAAGTCAGAGAAGATTGCCCTCATGCATCTTTGGAATGTCATCGGGGCGTTGCACAGTTTGAATGGCATGTGTCTGAAGGCAAACATGCCAAAAGGACATGTAAACGTCATCTTCTCTTAATTGTCAGGATGAATCGCAATCTAGTTGTAGCTAGAATATCCGTCGAGGAAGTAGAGTAACTCGATCATGCCAGTCGGTCAAGGATTTGGTTGATGAATGAGAGAGGGAAGTGGTCCTTCTTCGCTGCGGAGTTTAGCTTCCAATAGTCGATGCAGACTCTCCATTTTGTCAGAAGGCGTGTCTAGATCTCCTCACCCTTCTCGTTCGTCATGACTGTTAATCCAGCTTTCTTCAGAACAACGTGCACCGGACTCACGGATAGAACGAGACTTCGAGGTCATAAAAAATACACGATCTTGTGTCAAAAAAAAGTCCAAACTTACCAATTTAATGAAAATAAGTCTAATTGATGGGTATAATAGTAAATATGGGTCAAATCCACAAGGAAATAGGGAAAATTTCTGATGATCTCTTCGAATTTGATCTAATCAGACGATGAATTGATGATAGAAATTGGGAAAAATGGTACTTTATACATAGGACTTGAAGACGAATCCACAGAATCAAAAATCAATGAATTTGACTTTGATTTCACTGGAGAAATTAAATATTGAAGAGAGGTGATTTTTTCAAAACATCAAATCACGAAAATTAACAAAATTAAGAATGAAATTGAACTAAATTATGATTCTAAGTGGAAATTAAACACTAAAAGAAGATAGATTTGGATAAAATGTGATCACTAACCCACAATTGCGATCGAATTGATCCAATTAATTTGCCGGAATCAAGGCTATTCATTGAAAATCCAAAAATCACAATCGTGGAGTTCAATCGTCGATTTCTTCCTCGTCGATCGTCGAAATATTGATCTTAAGCACTTCGTGGATGCGGAAATGAGTCTAGATAGCGATTGGGATCAAGAGGTTTCAAGAGATTTGGTGTCTAAATAGTTCAATTTAATTTGAATTGCTCTCAAATGTCTTTACAATAATGAAGAACATCTCAATTTATAGGCGATTTGGGCATAACCGTCCGATGAAACGCATCAACGGCTCTAATGAAACGCGCGAATGCGAAATCGTCGCCATTGAGTCGTGGCCTTTGGATTGCGAACGAACGCCTCAGATGAAGCCACGTCGCATGTGCTGTAAACACATCGAAAAAAATGCCCGCCGTTGGATCACGATCGGATGCATCAAATGTATTTATCCGTGATTTAAGCTCGACCGTTATAACTCTTCATGATCAACGCTCGAGATTCAAAATGCATCCGGTGAACCCAAATTAGCCACATAACCCCCTTCACTTAAGTGAAGATCAACGGTTGAGATTCCACGCGCGATCGGACACTCCTCACACTGCCACTCCGCCTCTTCTCCTCGATCGTTGATCGCAATCTGATATGACGGCTCTGATCGCACCATGTCACCTATGCGCTTTAGAAAATTTGGAAAAATCGAATTTATTTAGAAAAATCAATTTTTAATTCCATAAAATGCTTAGAAATTAATTAAAAATGCAGAAAAATTCATAAAAATTCCAGTAAAAAATCCCTAAAAATTAGAAAATTCATAACTTTCAAAATATAACTCCAAATTAATCAAAATTTCTTTCATTTGATCAGAAATTTAATTACCTATCATTCTAAAAAGTCAAATTTAATAAATAACACGATATTTAATTTTTATTTCAAAAATACATTCATTTCTTTAAGATTTAAACTTTAGAAAATTAAATTAATGTTTATAAAAATTATTTCTCTCATTATTTAATTTTAAAAACTACTTATAATCTCAAGTAAAGATGGGTTATAAAATTATTTTATCTTTTAATTCATTAAAAATAACCCTAAATTAAAGTATTTTGAGATTATAATGAGTTTTTCATAGAATGATAGATAAACACTCATAAATATGATAATATGCATAGGAATGTTATGCCTTAATATGCATTAATAATCATCTATTATCATGTCTAATTAGCATGTTATCACTCACCCATTGGCTATCGGATATGGGGTAGATGATTTTTGCGTTTAGCCATTTAAGAATCTCTTCTTTCATGGCTTCCCATACTTTAGGGTTGAGTTGTCTCTTGGCTTCCCTGACGGGTCTTGACTCATCCTCTAGAAAGATGCAATGAGTGCATAGTGAAGGGTCCAACCCTTTTAGGTGTGTCAAGGTCCAACCGATTGCGTCTTCATTCTGCCTTAATACTTCTAATAATTTTTCCTCCTGCTTAATATCCAGCTTGGACAAAATAATCATAGGTTTGGCTTTTTCTTCATCAAGGAAGGCGTACTTGAGTGTAGATGGAAGAGTCTTGAGCTCCAAGGTAGGCTCGTCCACTGGTAGCTCTTAAAATCTTGCTTCCTCGTCGATCATCATGACTTCTTCTACGCAAGCGTCTATATCCTGGTTGTCGGCAAAGTCGATGGCGCCCAAGTCCTCGGAAACTCGTGAAGGGTATTTCAAAAGCTTGTTGATATCGGCCTTCACGGTATGCTCTCCCACCTTGAGAATTACTTCTCCTTTCCCCTCAATCTGTGATGGCTTTTGCGGTAGCTAGGAAGGGTCATCCTAAGATGATCAAGGCTTGGCTAAGCTCCTTAGTCATTTTCATATCGCAACTAGGAAATCTACCACGAAATAGAAATCTTCTATTCTCACGATTACATCTTCTACTAATCCATGTGGTTTCCTTACCGATCCATGTGCTAAGCATAACTCTACTAAGAAAGGTTGCAACTCCCCTACATGATGACGAGTCGAAATACAGCTTTAGGGTAGGATGTTTATACTAGCTCCGATATCTAGCAAGGATCTAGTAAAGGATATTCCTCCTATTTCACTCGTTATCATTGGCGCTCACGTATCTCTCTTTTTAATCCGTAGGGAATTCATCATGATTGAACTCACTGTTTCACTAAGTTGGATCCTTCTAGGGTTTCTATGAGGAGTGCATATACATTTAAGAAATTTGGCATAGAATGGGATGTTCTTGATGGCATCTATTAAGGGAATAGGAATTGGTTACCTTAAAGGCGTCTAGTACATGATCATACGAAAACCGTAAATTGTGAAATCAGAAAAATTAAGACTAAAATAACTTAAAATTAAAAGATTCTAAATTAAAAATTAAATACTAAAAAAATATAGATTAGGATGAACCATGATCACTAACCCACAAATGCGATTTGAATTGATCTAATTTTGGAAATCGCAGGCTATTCAAGGCTATTCATCAAAATTTTGGAAATCGCGATTCGTAGAGTTCAAGCGTCGATTTCTTCCTCGTCGATTGTCGAAATCTTGATCATAAGCACTCCGTGGATGCGGAAATGAGTCTATAAGCAATTGGGATCAAGAGATTCAAGAGATTTGGTGTCTAAACAATTCGATTAAGTCGAATTGCTCTCGAATGTTTTATAATCTCGAAGAACATATCAATTTATAGGCAATTTGGGTGTAACCGTTCGATGAAATGCTTGATCTTCGATCAATGGATCTGATGAAACGCATCAATGCAAATCGTTACTGTTAAGTCGCAGCCGTTGGATTGCCGATCAACCCTCGAGATTTCGCTATGTCGCATACAATATAAAAATGCACATAACGTCCACCGCTGGATCGCGATCGGACGCTCTTGATGCATTTTTCATCGGTTTAATATCAACCATTACAAATCCTCTTCATCAACGATCGAGATTAAAACGTGATCCGATGAATCTGATTTCGCCACGTACTCCCTTCACTTAAGTGAAGATCAACGGTTGAGAATCCTCGCGCGATTAGACGCTCCACAGGCTGCCACGTCCCCTCATCGTCTTGACCATTGATTGCGATACAATTGGATGGTCCAGATCGCGCCATGTCACTGCGCGCTAAAATATTCTGAAAAATCGATTTTAAACTAGAAAAGTTGATTTTTAATTCCAGAAAATCCTTAGAAATTCATTCAAAATTCAGAAAAATTTAGAAAAAATCCAAAAAAATCCCTAACAATTAGAAAATTCATACTTCTCAAAATATAACTTCAAATTAATCTAAATTTCGTTCATTTGATCAGAAATTTAATTATCTATTAGTCTAAAAAGTCAAATTTAATAAATAACAAGAGATTTAATTTTTGTTTCAAAAATACATTCATTTCTTTAAGATTTAAAACTTTAGAAAATAAAAATTAATATATAAAGATGATTTCTCTCATTATTTAACGTTAAAAACTACTTATATTCTCAAGTAAAGATGGTTTATGAAATTATTAATCTTCAATTCATCATAATTAACCTTACATTAGTGTATTTTGAGATTATAATGACTCTTTCATAGAATGATAGATAAATACTAATAAATATGATCACATGCATAGGAATGAAATCTTTTAAGCCTTAATATGCATTAATAATTATGTATTATTGTGTCTAATTAGCATGTTATTAGCTATAACGGCTAGGATTTGAAGAGCCATCTGAGAATTTGAAACATCAATTCACGATCGGATGGAAGAGATCTTGCGATGCTTTTTCTTCACGCAATCATGTGGCCTGATCTTGATGCTCTGATAAAGATCCGATGGTCACGACTTAACCATAATAATTCACCTCTACCAATTTTCATCGCGACCGTTGATCTCATCAAGGAGAAGATCTAATTGTCACCCCCAATTTCAAAACATTATAAATTCTTTCTCTTTGACAAGAAATGTATTCATGAATGTTTTGAGCTATCAAACTATTTAGACATCTCAATCCTTGAATCTCTTGATTTCTTCCTTTTCTAGACTCATTTTTGAATCCAAGAAGTGCTTGAAATCAAGATGTTGTTGAAAAGAATATGAAGAAATCGCCTCTTGAACGCTAAATTTCATCTTTGAAATTACAAAATGAAAAGCCCTTTGATCTGGTGAACATATGATCAATTCGAGTGCAAATTCGGGTTAGATTATGTGTTTTCCTCCTAATTTTTCATCATGTATCATTATCTTTCAATTTAAAATCGTAGATTAGGTTAATTTTAGATTTAATTTTGATTTTTCTCTCTCCTTAAGATCAATTTACTATCTAATTTTTGCTCCTTGCTTTATCCTTGAATCTCGATCAAAATCGAGTGCTTTTTGATTATGTGGATTTGTCTTTGAGTTCTCTTTCTAAAATTTCTAAAATCCATAATTTTGCACCTCAATTCCTCATCAGATTTTGATCGAACTTGAAGAACATGTCAAAAATACCTTAATGTTTCAAGGATTAGACCCTTATGAACCACTATACTCTTAAATTCTTGATTTTAATCTTAAATTGGTGAGTTTGGATATTATTTTGACACAAGTCTCTGTGTTTACAATGATTGCACGGATTCGTCTTCTCACTTCCCTACTTCCATCAATCATAACAAACTTCTT
Organism: Lemna minuta; assembly: GCA_024174645.1. Taxonomy (NCBI): domain Eukaryota; kingdom Viridiplantae; phylum Streptophyta; class Magnoliopsida; order Alismatales; family Araceae; genus Lemna; species Lemna minuta. The sequence continues at coordinate 4,613,811 of CM044111.1, read as the reverse complement.
CAAAATGTTTCATTTTTATGAAAAATTTCCTCCTGATTAAATGATTTTAATTCATATATTTTTTTAATGTTATCCATGAAATCATTTTTTCTCATGAATAATTTGCATTCATCATGAGATTTCACTCAAATTCTTATTATGCATAATTTTTGGTTAATTTGGAGCATTTTTAGAATTTGACCTTTTTAAAGGTCAAATGAACTGGAATCAATCATAGTCCCTTGAGTTTTTCAACATTCCAAGGCATTGGGATGATAAGAAGATGAATCACTAGGTTGTGCTTTCCAATATGAACCTTATGACTTTGGGATTCTTAATCATTTTCATGATGAGAAATGCGAGTCAATTTAGAGGAAATGGTGAATTATCTTCATGAAAAAAATTCTAATTTTGGAAGAAAATGGTTTGTATTGCACACTCTTAGTTGTGGTTGTTCTCCCCTTATTTATAGACATTAGGTATGTGAACTTTTCACAAATGCTCTCAAAATTATGCTTATATTTATTAATATCATTTGTGCTTATGTGCGTGACCATCTAGGTCCATATATCTTTCTAGTTAATAACTCTATTGACCAAATAACACGTACTGGTCAACCTTATTAAGTATCTTTGTCAACATGACAATCCATTAATTAAGGATTGATTTAACCCATCAACAAGTTGAGTTTCTAGCCCGTTGGGTGTAAAGCTACAACACGTGCTTTAGGAGATATGGAGTGTCTGAGAACTTCCTTATAGAAATTTTGCTATCATCAATTATTATATACATATGATCCTTCATCTAAGAGAGACTCATGAATGACTTAGGGTATGATCAACTATCAAATCCCTATCAATCACTCAAGTTAGTACCTGACTACTCTAAAATGAGAGTTTCATTCGTATATCATCTACCATGTCTAGGTGCTAATTAAGATTCTCATAATGAGAATATCTATTCTCTTATAGATGAATGTCGTGTAAATATGATTGAGTCCTATCATGCATTATTTCCTACATTTTTTTATGTTATGAAACTAACCCCACTTGACTTCTTGGAATTTAAGTGGTTGAATTCTCATTGTTTATGAGCTATATGGATGCAAGGACTTTAGTGAAATGTAAAAAGAACATGAATGGAAATTATCAATAAAGATAGCAAGAAAACGGATCCTCCACCTTTCTAGGAGGTTGGTCAACCCTTAACATTTTTAATAGGTTGGTTAAACCTTTCCACCTTTTAGGAGGTTGGTCAACTATCTCCTTAAGGGGGTCAACCCATTCCATCTTTCTAGGAGACTAGTTAGTCCTTTTTCTTGGGAGTCAATGATGGTCATAATGATCATAATGATTTTTGACAATTCAAAGGGGGTCAAAGGCGTTCTTGAAGCGTCAAAGAGGTCAACTTTCTTCTATTATGTTTTCTTCTTAAAAACATTTAGTTCTTCTTATTTTTTTAAGAAGAATCCATGCTTATAGGAGGAGAAAGGGCTGTTACCTTATTCTTGGGGACGCCCATCTGCTAAGGAAGTGGTAAGGTTACTACCTCTTAGAGAATGGTCACCACAATTCCTTTAGAAGTGACTGTGGAACCCACATCTTTAGGAGGAACCACTCCACCACCTTTGGAGGTAGTTATGGTTTACAAATTTACTCTCCACCATTGATTCAAGGGAACCTCCAACCCTAACATATACAACATTCTTCTTTTTTTTTGTTTCACTCATGTAGCATTAGGCTACTAGAAGGAAAAGGAGAGGTCTAGACCCATAAAAACCGTAAGAGATTACATCTGCACCATTGATTTAAAGAAACCTCCAACCCTAACATATAAAAGATTATTCTTCTTCCTTTTTTGTTTCTTTTGGCTCTCCCTTAGTGTAGGCCTAATCTTCACATTTTTTAGTGTTCTACTTTCTTTTGGAGGCAAGATCAAGTGTAGGATCAAGATCAAAATGAGTTTAGCATTACATAGTCTAGGATTGGCATAAAAAATGAGGTTTGTGAGAAGATTTAGATTTTTTTATTGTTCTTAATCCCCTCCATAGATGTGTAAACCCTCTTTCCCCTCTTAGAGTTTTTTTTCCTCTATCCTTCAAACAATATCTCATCAGTACTCAATTTCTAGATTACCTAATTTATTGATTTTTTTTCCCATTATTCTATCCTTCCATTCTCAAAATTATTCTTAAGATTTCTAAAAAAAATGAAAAATATTAAAATATCTATTAAAAAATTTTATGGCACATTCCATTATTTCATCCTTCTATATTTTTCAAAATCCTTTCTACAGTTTTTTTCCCTATAAAATATCTCCTCTCCCTAGAAGCCCTTATCTCATTACCTAGGCTCCTTGAGTAATTCAACCCTTACGTGAACGTATATTAATTGAGGAAAATATATACATTATTTTGTAAATTCAATCCTCAAAAACATAAGTAAAACTATCTCAAAATTGAGTTCATCAATACTCACTTGTGAAGGAAATCATTGGGAACAACTTCTCTTATATTTTTACTGCATTGGATAGGGATTTAATTTGTATCTCATTCCTTGAGTCAATCTTTTCTAATACGAAAGGTGAGAAATCCCCTCTTGACCACACAATCACCTTCAAGAACTTCATTGTCCTATCCAATCTATAATATTTTGGAGATCATGTAGCTAGGGATTTTTTAGTCATAGTCAAAACATGATCATTTCATTCGTAAGAAGTCTTGGGTGCCTAAAGTCTAGACCACATACACAACCATGACATGAATCAATGTGATTGACCATTAGGTACAATATCAGTTTTAGAATTTGTGCACATCAATTCAATGAACTCTTTCTCGAAAGAACATCACCTCACATTTCCTCAATCACAATTCCTAAGCTAGAAGCTCATTTTTTTATTGGAAACACAATCCTTCTTCATTAAACCCTAACCTACTTTAGTGTGATTGAATACTACATGTTATTAATACCAATTGAATGGTTTCTCTAACTTCTAGATTTCAAACATGAACAAATATTTGATTACGCATTTTTTGTTCTCTTTACTGACCTTTGTTGAAGGTTAATGCTCAGCCCACATAGCTCCCTTAATAGATCACAGTTAACAAGATTTCCTTATCAAGTCTTATAGGACCCAATAAAAAAGCCCTTTTGGATCCTGTTGGAACCAATGGGCCCTTTCACTCTCTTATCGGGCCCTTCTTGGCCCATATTCATCTCTCTCTCTCTTATTTTCTCTCTCCTCTCTCTACAATATCTCACGTGAATGGGCAAGTCCCATAGAATAGAGAAAGAACCCTAATTATTATCGTGCTACTTTCTCTCTCTTGTACGCCCGATATTTCTCTCTATTCGTCACAGATCCTACACGAGTACTCTTTATCGAAAGTACGTAGTAGCCCATTCAAAAAAATAAGTACCAATATTTTGATCATTTCTCGTTCATTTTAAATCCATTTTGGGTGAAAAAGCTTCACAAAATTTAAAAACATTTGGAGAACCCATTAGTGAGTGATTCACTTCTATTTATGGATATCATTTTCATCATGGGTGATGAGGATTCTTAGACAAAGATGTCATCGTGTCAATCACTCCACCAATTACTCCTACTCTCGTGGTGTCTCTTCCTTTATGTGCATCCTCTGATGATGATGTATGATGTTTGATGTTTGATGGATCAAGATACATGTCACGGCTATGAGCCGATAATGGTTTTCTTAAATCCATGGGTTTCATACTTCTACAACTCACCACCAACCCTTAGTGATCCTCAATTTCTTGTCTCGCAAAGTGAGGATCAAAATGTATTTGATTCAATGTTGAAGACTCTTTGCTCCTTGATAAGCTCGATTACGCATATTTTCTATGATTATTGTGTATCAATTTCATGCACTAAAATGTCTAATTCTTTACTTGGCACTACGCATGTTTTCATGCACTAAAATTTCTAATTCTTTACTTAGTATAGTGTAAGCAAAGGTTGAATCCATAGGGAGCTGAGGTAATGAAACTAAACTTTCAAATGAAAGGCAAGGGCGTGGAAAGAAATAAAAGTGTAAATGAGGCATGTAGCGATAAATGTGAACGGTAAGTCTCAATTTTCTTTTAGAATTAACATAGAAATAATAATTTAAATAGAAATTCAAGATAAGAAGATATGAAATTGGGGTAAGATGATGGAAAGAAGAGTACAGTGGTTGGCAACAACAAGATTTTAGTGAGGAATAATTTAGCCATTTGATCTTGATCAAATGCATCAAAGAGTGTCACATGGCGTGCTCTGATTGGTCTGAAAAATAACTAACACCCTACCTATAAGTGTTGGGAGAAGCCATAGCCATCTAATCGTGATGATCCCGATCAGATGGCATAGCAAAAGCTACACATGTACTTCTGCCGACCGTCCGTGCCGCGTACGAATGACCTCCCTCGTCACGACCGACCGGGCTCGAGCCCTGCAGGTTAGGCACGCATCCCCTCCTCTTTACTTGGAAGTTCTTTTAGTTCTTGCAGTACTTCATGCACTTGTTTCCGCCACCCTCAAGACTTAGATTAGATTAGTCGGTAGGGTAATACGAGCGGATCGAGACCATGGTCCGAACCATCTTGTTGATTTTCAAGCTACCTTTCGACGACCCAAGGCCCAACGCCTACGTGGAAGTGGACCGGAGGTTTCTTGGATTATCTCTACACGGCACACTCCAATATCTATGAGGACGAGACGTGAGGAGGCAGCCTATTGGATACTTTCTTGAGCGAGCATCTCATCATACTTCGGTCCCCGTAAACTTTTTCGTAGGTCTCTCCCTTCCCTTTAGTTATGAGTTCGGTCGTGTCTACCTGCCCATCCAGAATCACAATTTGTTGCATTGGCTCTCTTCTTATTAGGATTTAACGCCTTCCTATCAAGAAAAAGAAAACAAAAACACTGAGAAGGCACCATTGCCTTTGGTTGGTAGTGCACCTAAAGATGTCACCAAAAACAAAAAGAGAGATTAAGACATTCAAAAAATCATGAAGTAGTGGTGACATCTATACATTGTGGTTGAGGGAATGAAAACATTTCATAATAGATTTATATGATGAAGATTATGGAAGATGAAAATCGTAGTTGATTGATATGGTGCCTAGTGAAGCAATGTAGGGGAATATATGAGACACCCCCACTACCCTACATGACGGCCCCATGAAACCCTAGATCATCTGCTTTGATGCCATGTAAGAGGTGAAATGAGATAACAAGAGAATGCACTAGAGTATATTAAGGGTTACTTGAGGAGACCCATACATAGGGCTACACAAGAGTGAAGATAGAGATAAGTAAGTGTTGGGCCCAAAGGGCTTTCTCAATTTTGATTATATTCTATTTATTAGTATCGATGAGGTAGGCATCTCTCCTATGAAGGCATAACTTCATTATTGCTTTATGATGCCAGATTTGGAAAGTTGCATTACTTTCATGTGATACATTTTTGCTTATCAGCCTAATAAACTCATTCTCTCTTGTAAGAAGTATGTCGCAGATATTCTTTAGGATTACTCAACTAAAAGCACAAATCTTGAGCATTGGAGGCTCAACCCAAGTTCTAAGATACCAATTCATTGGTATTGAAGGAAGCCAATTGATATAAATTTTGATGGGAAGTTGATCTATTTGATAGTCCATCGTCATGCCATTTGTTATGCGGGCTCGTATTATTAGCCAATTTATGCAAGAACCTTGCAAGGTGTACTGGGAGGGTGTCATACAAAGTATTGACATACATCAAGCAAGTGCTAGCCTTTTGCATTTGGATTTTCAATAAGACATATCTAAAATAAAGACAGTCATTTTCTAGTTAAAGCTCATTCAAATTTCAAATATGTTGGGGACAAATTAGTTTGGAAATCACAAACAGGGGCTACTAGACATATGTTGTTGGCAATTTGGTTACTTGGTAATACAAAAAACAAAAGGTAGTTTCATGTTCTAGTGCAAAGACATATCTATTTGACATTCTACTATCACCTCATCACTGATACAAGCATTGAGATGGTGTGATTTCAATCTCTTCTAAAATATTAGTCTTAAAATTGAGACACCTATGCCTATGCACTCTAATGCATATGTCGATCTCTTCATTATTCATAATCCTACCTTCCATGAATGCACTAATCACATTAAGATTATTTTTAATTAATTCATGACAAGATGTTGGATAAACATGTCATTTATCCCTTCATTGCTACCATTATAAATGGTTTTGTAACGTTTAAGTCTTGCTAATATAATGTACATTATCATGTTGTCATTATATTTTTTGTATTCATAGTGACATATCACTTATTTCCCTAATTGACATCTATTTAGTGCTATTTAGATATAAACATGAATAGTTCTTGCCATGCTCATTCTTTATGATTCTTATATCATGAGACTAACCACATTTAACTACTTTCTAAGTCAAATGGTTGAATTTGTATGTTTTGTAGAAGTTTTATGCATGGGAGGGCATAGGCACATGAGTAGGAAAGCATAAACGTGAACGGCAAAAAGAGAGAAGAAGGAACAACTCTCCACCAAATTAGAACATTAAATCAACCTATCATCATGAAAGGAGCATCAATAAGATTGCATGTATCGATTAATCATTCTAGGTCTTACGAAGGTCAAGTTTAGTAAACCTCTCTATTTTTAAGAAGGTTGACCCAAACTCCACTTTTCTGAAATAACTCTTTTCATTCTTTTTTATGTTTATAAATTTATGTATTAAAATATGGAGAATTTTTTTATGGATCTAATGGAGAAAATTTGGTGGAAAGAGGAGTTTTAGTTTATGACAAAATTGAATTTTAAGAGTTGAAAAGGAGAGCTTTTAAGAGAATTTTGATGGGTTTTCATAGAGTAATTAGGGGGTAAATATGAGGTTCAGAGGAGAGTTTCCACTGTGGCCCATTAGGCTGCAGCATGTGGCTCTACAAGGGGACACTTAAGCGCCCTAGTGCATGCAAGGCACCACTTGTGCATGAGCAACATGAGGGGGAGAGAGAGGTATAGTCAATGCGTAACGAGTCTATCAGGTTTTGAGGAGGTGGGCTGGTTTTTATACCATATTTTCTTCCTAATGTGGCCCATGCAGGACTCAAGAAGAGGACCCCGTAGCAAGACATGTGGCACCATCTCGGGGTCCAATTGGTCCAGAAAATCGGAGCCATCCAATTAAATAAACTCCGAGTCCACAAGGATCTCAGATAATGAAGCATCATCACTTTATTTTTAGCAACCAACCAGGGTGTGGCATATGATCAATTAGATCTAATGCTTCTTTATTAATTAGGTTCTTCAATTAGATTAATTACCTTTTTAAAAGGCAAGTTAGAGTATGCCCTCCAATCAGAGCATGCCACATGGCACATGATCATGAGTCAAAATGGAAAGCAAATGGTCACAATTTTGGAATCTTTATTGAAGGGAACCCACCGATTTCTATGTCCAATCATAACAGACTACATGGCCCATTTTGATGCGTACAATGGAGATTATAGGGCCGACATTAAATAAGACAATTTTTCTTTCAGAAACCCATCAAGACATGTGGTGTTCTCTAATGCCATCCAATCATGATTAAGATGATCGGACGACCTAAAATGATCTTTACTTATAAAGGCTTCTATCAAGGTTTTTATCCAATCAAATGTTGCACACTCTGGTGCATTTGATCTCAATCAAATGGTTAACAATCTCATGTGCCAAAATCATGATATCTCAAGATCTAGAGGCAATATTGACCTGAAATTTCATTGGTAGTTTCACAGCTTTGTTTTTGGGGTTTTAACTTGTGACTCTTATCAAAGAAATGATAAGAAAAAATTTATATTTGTTTATAAATGAAAATTTTACCTCTCTTTGCATTCAAACCCTAAAAAGATTTTATAAAAACAAAAATTTCTCTCCACTCATTTTTTTTGGCTCTCTCAATAGCATCAGGATACCAAAAGGAAGAGGTGCGGGAGTGAAGGCCCAAATAGAGCATTGTTTGATTCTCACTCTTGCCATGGAGAAGAAATAAAGTGAGGATTGTGATCAAAGTGGATTGAGCAGCAATTGGCCTAGGACGGGCATCATAACAAGGATTGAGTGGAGATCTTGATGGAATCCTTGCTTGGGAATATATCTATAAACACTAGACATTATATTTGTATATGTTTCTTTTTATTTTAATATACTAGCTTTGACATCACCCACACGTGCAATTCTCCCTTTCCCCATTGTCACGCATCAATCCATGATTTCCACCAACCATCCTTCTCACCTTCATTTCATCTATTTATATCTTAATTTTCTATTTCAAGTCTAATTTCTCTCTAAATTCAAAATTAAAATAAAAAATTATCACTCGCGTCCACCTCCACATGCCTCATTTTCACTCACATTTCTTTCCATGTTCTTACTTTTCTTTTGAATGTCTAACCTCATTACTCTAACTCGATGTGGATTCAACCTTTGCTTACACTATACTAAGTACAGAATTACATAATTTTTAATTTCATCAAATGAATAGACAAACACAACAAAAAAACACACATAGTTGAGCTTCATTTTGTATTAAAGGGGGTTCATATAATGTTGCACATGCCTTCCTCTGACTAACCTACTGATATCTTCACTAATAGCATCTATGGAAAATCTTATGATTCCTTGGGCAACAAGATGGCCATGTTTGCTTGAGTAATTTCAAATTTAAGGAAATTATTAGAGTATGGACCAACTAGGTGGGCCTATTAGGGTTAGTCCCACAAAGGACCAATTCCAAGCTTTGTTATCGTCCCCTCTACATATAGAGACTTGTAGTCTATTCTTAAGCTATCCATTATCAAAGACTTTCCCCATTCACAATATGGGTATATGTTTCTTGTATATTCATACATTTTCTTAGTGTGTGCTTTTGAATTGTCTTTCTCCAATTTTTGGTACACATTTCTACATTATTCATTTTAAAGAGTTTTGAGGACGCGTTATATCCTTCAGATTCTAGGTTCATCAGAATCTTGATCACCATTTGCTACTTGATTTTCTCAATCTAATTCATAAATAATTCTGAATTAAAATACTCAAATGACAAATTTCTTTTAAAATCTTTGAAGTCTGCGCATCTTGATTCAATTGAGGATGTGGAATCTCAGAGATGTATATAATTCAAGGAAATAAATGAGGTCTCTACACCTTTTAATGAAATAGGAACCTTAAACATGAGAGAATAACTACAATAATTTCATTAGGCATCTCCTTTGATATTCCCTATATCAAGATAGACATCATTTATGACTACTCTCTACCTTGAGTGAGAGTGTGAAAAGTCCCAATAAGGCCTAAGCTCACCAGGCCTAAGGGATTCCAAGATTATCCATAGAATTCCTATCTTCTCCCCTCTCTCTTCAGTAAATAAATCTCCTCTATGATATTTCATCTCCTCATCTCTTCACCTACTTAAACCTTTCACCTCCAAACCTTCCATTATGATGTGGGACAAATAGGAAAATCATAATTTCTCAAAGGGGTATAAAGGATGTTATGAATTTTTAAGATTGGTGACCTTGAGATTTCTAAGTTTAACCCCACAATTGGAGAGGAGGGGAATCATTGTTAATAAACTTGAAGTGGGGTTCAATTCAATGAATGAGAAAAAATTTTGCAACCAATGTGCATGAATCAATCAAATATATGATTGGAGGCTACCCTAGGGTTCACACAAATTCCTAAGATGAAGAGATTTTCAGGGAAGGATAATCCATTACACAAAATGAGAGGAATGAGAGTACCTTGATGGAGATTCTTGATTGATGTGATCTTGTTGGGGCAAAAATTCAAAATCTCCTTCTTGACTGGTCCTTGTTTTTAAGAGAGAAGGGAACGAAGAGGATTAGTAGAAAAAGAGAAGAAGGAAAGAGATTGAGAAGGGACAATAGAGAAATGGTGGATGGGTGTGGTGGAGAGGATATAGAAGAGATTGCAAGAGGGAAAATTGTGGATTGGTGTGTGAAGGAGAGAAAATTTGAGAGAGGAGGGAATATGTGGAGGAGAGAGAGAGTGCGGGGGGGGACAACCAAACTTCAAAATTTATCAAATTTCATTTTATGAGAAAGTTTCTGAAGATCCGCATAAATAAAGGAAGAGAAAGAATTGTTCTTCCCCTTGAAAGGGTATGTCCCTTTTTAGGATGAGTTTTGTGCCTCTTGAAAGGATGCCTTGAAGGGCCACTTTTCAAGATAAGAGGGTGTTATGTGGAAGATTTTATTCGGTAGAAATTTTAGGAGTAATTTGAGTATAATAATATTCCCTAAAATCATGGTTAAGGCTGACTTAGTCAAACAAGCATTTAGATACAAATAAACTTAAAGTTTAGGAAAGGTTCCAATAATTTACTGGAGATTGTGTTGACTTGATCAAAGTGGTTCCTAAATTTTACGACAGTGGTCTGCTTTGTCAATGGCTCAAAACTATCAAGGTTTTTTAGTTTAGGAAAATTGTTTGGCCAAGACAAAGGAGTTCTTGTAAGAATTCAAAAGATTCAAGGGTTTGAACATCTTCATGGGCTTGCTCATCTTTATATCTTCTAAGTCTTTGGATATGTACATGTCCTCCAATGATATATTATTAATTTTCTTGGTCAAGATCATCATGTTGTCTACTTGATATAGATGACTTATAATCCTTGCACTTCTCCTTATATAGATCATTGCACTTGATATAGATGACTTCTAATCCTTGCACACACACATATATCATTGTCTTTGAAAATATGTTTCTCGATTCATTGACACATAATTGATTGTTCAAATTATTATATTACATAATTTTCCCTAAAAATCGGATGGAAGGGGGGAAGATCATCTAGGGCTGGGCAAACAATGATCATCGTTTTTTGTTTCAACATCTCACAGGAGTTGACCGGATTGTTGACTTTTACCCTACTATTGTGATCATTAGATCACTCATAATGGTGATAGTCGAATGGGCCTTCTTAATGTGGGCTGATGGGCCCACATAGAGAGAAAATCCTTTTTTTTTTACATCACATTTCTCTCTTTTTCTCTTCTCAAGTGTCCGCATACTACCACTGCCACAGCCTCTGCCTCCACTGTTCTGTCGCTGTGACAATTTCACTCCCGACCATGCCATTCTTCTACACTGCTGCCTCGCCATGCAGCCTCCCATGGCTGACATCACCGCCACCATGGGAGAGGTATAGACAGAATGGAACAGCGATCCATCTACAATTTTCGACTAGACCATCAATGATCATGAATCTGATCAATGGCCACCCAGCCCTTTTCTACCTTGTCTCTCTGAAATGCTCCAATCCATCAGTTAATCTGGGTTAACTCTTATGTCCAGAAAATGTACGACAAGTCAATCAGTCCAAGAGGGAGAATCCTCGCTCTCTAGTGATGCATCTATCTTCCGGTCGTGGAGTACAATTCCTGCGGCGAGAGCGACAACTCGGATCTCCTGCCATCTGTGACAATTTTGTTCCAATGGCACTGCTACATAACTTCACGGAATCTCTGCCCGAAAGCCACGTCTGCATCATCTCCTCTGTCCTAGGTTCCGGTGGGAACCCTCTGGTCTTCATCTCCTCATAGTACTTCAAAGCTTCTACCAAATTGCCACTCAGAAATAGGCCATGAATCAACACTACATAAGCACTCCTGTCAGGCCCACCACCGCTGCTCGAGAGCTCCTCCCAGAGCTTTGCAACGCTGTCATGACAGCGCCATCGGCACAGCTTCCTGATCAGCATCACATATGTTTCACTCTCGGGTGAACATCTCATCTCCTTCATCAGCTCCAAGGTGTCGAACACCTCCTCTGAAGTTCTCACAGTGCGGAAAATGGCATGAAAAGTGCGGAGAGAAGGAGCCAGACCTCTGCGCTGCATTTCATCAAATACATCACGTGCATCCTTTGGCCTACTTCTACACAGAGCTCTGATGAGAGAATTGAAGGTCACCACATCAGCAGAAATCCCTTTCTCTTCCATGCCCTTCATCAAGGTCACCGCCTTCTCGAAGCACCCATTAACTCCTAGAGCATAAATCACAGAATTATACACCTTTCGGTCAGCCTCAATCTCCAAATCTCTCATCTCATCAAAAATCTTCAACACTTGGCCAAGTTTCCCAGCCTTGGAGCAACAACAGATCATGCAGCTGTAAGATATGGCGTCAGGCAGAATCCCCCTCCTAGTCATCTCCCCCCAGAATCTCCTCGCCTCCCGGACACTCACCACAGCATTACACCACCCATTAAGTACAATATTAAAGCTCTTAGTTTCCAAACTGAATACCCCTTCATTACAGAAAAGAAGATGCTCCGCATCCGCAACATTCTTATACCGACAGAGCGCAGATAATAATCCATTGAATTCCTCAATTCCAGGGGAGAATCCGAACCTCTTCATCGCGTAAAACGCGCTGATGCACTTAGCGACGTCTCTGGCGGCAGCGTACCGCCGGATCAGGATAATTAAGGTTTTAGGGGTTAAAATAGCGGATTTCTTCATTTCCATAATTAGGGACCAAGCGGTATCGAATCGTCGCATTTTTCCGAGGATCCCGATCATAGAGTGGTATTCGCGGACGGAGTGGGAGTAATTGACCTGGTTTCCCGCCCAGAGGAAGAATGTGAAGGCAGCGGACCAGTGATTTCGTAGTCTAGAGAGGACTTTGTGGACGAGCTCGGGGGAAGCAGTGGCGCTGCATATCTCTAACCGTCGCCTCGCTTCGGCGCTGTCCTCAGAAAAACCTTCCAGCGAAGAGATCACCAAATCCACGTCCGTCATTGACTTTTCGTTTTCCTCTTCTTCTTCTTCTTTCTTCTTCTTCTTCTCCATCTTCTTCGTCTGAGCTATGGATTTTGGGAATAGATGATCGATCTGAAAGGAAGTGAGAGTGGATTGATCTGAATTGGGATTGGGGATAGGGGATCCTGCAATGAGATCGCTTGGAAGAGACTATGGAGGCGATGTGGCAGCGGGAGGAGGGAGAGGGACGGGGCTGGAGGAGTCTCTTCACGGCTCGCCGCATGACCAATGCTCGAATTTCGGAGCATGGAGGTCCCATTGAGTGCACATATAGGCGAAGTTAGGGCACACAGGCAAAATATACGACATTGGGAGAAGCTATGGGACTAAATTTGATGATTCGTGGTCGATTAACTATGCTTTATAGACCTTATAAAACTGTCTTAAATAAAATTGCAATTCACCTCAATATATTTGGTGTGCTTGTGAATGGTTCAACTATTATTGATAAAATTTGAAGCTTGATCATTGCAATTCATCTTCACGGGAAATTTGACGAGGATGCCACTTGATGATAAGAATACCTATCAAAATATATTCAAAGTTCACTAACTTAAGATTATAATCAATAATTAAAGAGTATTCTGGTGCATAAGAGTCGAATCCACGGAGAATTAAGGGATTTTCAAGAAATTTCTTCAAATTCGATCAAATCGGACAAGGAATTTAGGTAAGAAATAGATGATCGATCTGAAAGGAATAGTTCTCCATGGATTTCATCTCCTTTTCAATGATTTCTTGACAAGGATGTGACCCAGTAGGTCCATATATTTCAATAATCAATAACTTCATATAACTAATAACATCATTTGGTCAACCTTATTAATTAACTACATGAACATATATATATATAATATATATTAATCAACGAAGAATAAATTGAAGAGAATTGATAGGTTGATTCGCAAGCTTGTTAGTCGTCAAACTACATCACGGGTTCTAGGGAGATATAAAGTATATGAAAATTCTTGTTGTCATCGATTACTTTGTATATACAGTCCAACTACTCGAGGGCAAAACACCTGATCACTACAAACCTGTCGAGACCCTAGCCATCTTATTAGAATCATTATAATTGGGTTACCTAGAGACATTAATTTAATTTATACAAAATTACCAATTAAAAAATATTTAAAAATTGTCATCTAGTAGACAACCCTACTTATGACAAGGATTATTTTATTATTCAATAAATGAAGGTTATAAATGGAAAAATACCCCCTGTTGTATAGGAGAAAAAAACTTAATTAAAATTGATAATGTAAACATGACTGAGTATCATGAGAGTAATATACTAAACTCATTTATTCAAATTTATCTTCTAAAATGAGCACATGCACGGGAACTCGTGATTGGTTTCTAACCAAGGATAGTTTGGTCATTTCATTAGCGATGGTCTTTATCCACCCGTGATTCGAAGTTGACGTCTTGTCCAGGTGTCCGTATCGCCCTGGAGATGTCGGCATAGTTGACCGGTTCTTGCAAGAGCATTTAAGAATCAGACTGCATCGAATATACCCCTAAATTCTCTCGCCCGCCATAATCCAATTTTCTCTCTCTCACCGACGATCGCTCGCGTCATTTCTTCGCAGTACAGGTAGTCTTCTTCTTTGTGTTCGTCGATTTCTACATCCGAGAGATTTTTCTGTTGATTTTGTTTTATTGAGAAGGGGGAAATGGAATGTCTACTTCGCTCGTGAAACTAGGGTATCGAGGTTAAATTTCCTTTAATGATTTTGAGTTTACTGCGACGATTTAGCCGGAGATGTTTCTCTTCTCCTCCCCCTGTGACTGATAATTTTGGAGGGAAATTGATTTCTGTTAGCGTTGGGCGCCAAATTTAGATTTCTATTTCGAGGGTATGTTCTTTGGGGGTCCTTTGTCATAAAAAATTGCGTTTATGACTTCAATTTTTGACACATTTCTCAGGGCTGTGAATGTCTCATTTGCTCTCGATTGAGAATGAAGTTCCTAGAATACACGCCACTCAACAGGTACCTCTATGAAGTCTGTTTTCTCTCTCTAAATTCTCAGGAATTACATTTACACCGTGATTTATTCATCTGTTCTCTCCTTTTTATTTAGGTTTAATGTTTTCCTTAATCATTTAAACCTTGGGGAAAGAATCATCAGGGGGAGCCTGGAAGCATACTCATGTAACGATCCCCGGACACCTTGCTCTTTATCATCTCTGATAAGATAGTTATCCCTTAACAACGAAAGGGTTATTCACTTTCTCTCTCTTCTTTTATGAAGGCAAGAACACTGTATCTGATCAGAAGCTGTCATTTAGTCTGGAGCATCAGGTTTCAAAATCGCCACTTTCCCTTGATTGGATCTTGAGAAAACCCATTTCTATTTTTATTTCTCTTTTTCCTCTAGATTCTTGACTATCTTGGGCAGTCCTCGGACTGTGAGTCCCCGTCATCAGTTGGAGATTTGAGCCGAAGATCCTGGTGAGTTAAAATGGTTGCAAAGATCCCATAAAAGTTGATTACATGGTCCTGATACCATCTTCTTCTATGAGCCAGCCGGAAAACCCTAATTTATCTGGTTCTCACTCTAAGCCACATGTATCCAGACTACGACTTCAGGTACGCTCTCACCTCTCCCTTGACGTAGTCAACCATAGAGGCTGACTTCTCGGTGTAATCAGCCAAAAAGTTAGAGAGAGAAAAGGGGGGATCCAAGGGTAATGCCTCTGTCAGCTTATTGGGCGACGTGGCATCCCGCTGTGGGCCCCACCTTAGAGTTTTCTGGAAGTGAAGTCAAATGGTTTGACTGATGGCTTCAATGGCCATCGCTCTTGAAGGAGCTGAGAGTTCGAGTCTCTCCATTTCCTAGGAGTTGATAACATGGGTTGCCTTGACTTGGATAATTTCATCCGGCTACTTTTGATCGGTTATTTATCTGGGAGTTGATATTATTGGATCTCGTGACTTGATTGATTTTTTATGTTGATTTTTGATGGGTTATGACTTGGCAGTGCTGTCAGGGCCCACCTTTTCTTCAAAGAAGAGGAATGGGACAATTTCAGGCAAATGTTCGAGACCTACCTCTTTGAAGCAGCTGAGGTTTGAATTTCGTTCCCATCCATTTTTTTTGTGTTTGTGGGTCTAGATATAACTAGAGGATGTTTTGAGCTGTCTTCTCTGTCATGGTTTTTCTCATTTCTTTTGAGATAGAGAGAGAGATGGATGTTTCATTAGTGGTTTTCCCCATCATTGAATTTTCCTCATTTACCTCAGGTAGAGAATGGGCTGTATTATCATCTGTTATCTATGTGATTCCTCTCCCTTTCTGTCTCTGTTTTGGAGGAGGAATGTGTATCCTTTCCCTCTTTCTTTATGTCTAGAGTGAGATATAGAGATTAACATAGCCGTTATCTCAATCATTGGCTTTCCCCTGGACCCGTTCAAGTCTAGAGAGGGCAATGTATGATAACCTTTTGTTCCAGGATTGGGCTCTGGAAAATGACGGCAGTTCTCTTCTAGACGATATGACCAAGGCACTAGATGAGGTGGGCCCCAAAATTTTACTCAACCCTTCCTCAGAGAACTATTCACCTATGTGGAGTCAATTACAGGTTATGAAGCTCAATGAATGCGAGATCTACGGTTACAACCCAGACTTTGATGGCGACCCATTCCTGGAAAAAGGGGCCATGTAATTAGGGTCTCAATCTCTTTAATTTCTTACTTATTTAGAGTAATTGACGATTTATACAAGATCTGGCCATATTCTTCTATATCAGATGGTCCTTCAATTTTTTCTTCTACAATAAGAAGTTGAAACGGGTGGCCAGCTTTCGGTGCTGCTGCTCCAGGTGCTGGAAGTTTTCATTTTATTGCACCTTAAAAGATCAAATTGAAAATTCTTGAATAAATCGTAGCATTGTACTTGTTTTTTGTCGGCCAGCAATCTGGGGACAGAAGGATACTTTCCAGGGGAGTTGACTGAGTCGTCTAATGAGGATGAAGTAATCTTTGATGATATGGACATGTAAGTCGCCCGCTTGTGCAGTGACTTGTATTGTAGATAGGCATAATGTTTGCTTTAGCAGGGAGGGAAGGTCTTCCCTCCTACTGGTCCTTTCTTTTCCCCTGACCCTACATGAATCTGTTGAACATTTCCCAAGTTTGTAACAGAAATGTAAATCTCCCCCCCCCCTCCCCAAGTTACCAATGGAACGCCATGAGGCTGCTGAGCACTTTAATAATCTTTTTTACTTTATCTTTGCTTCTCTCTAATTGAATTTATCTATACTGATTTCCATCTATTTAAAGTAAGTATCTAACCAATCAACCTGTGGAACTATCCAATCTATCATTCTACAATCTATATTTACAAGAGACAAATTTGATTTTTGATGTTTACTTACAGGGATAACAATGATGAAGGCAATTGTGAGATAGATAAGTTTAGATGACATGGAGTATACGGATAACACTAAAATGTGATTTACATGAGATTAAGGGAAAGATAAAGAGTATGATGGATAGACTAGTAAAAGATAAATACACCTAACAATGAGATTGTGAAGGACAATTGAAAATATGAATGGTCAGAAGGCGCTAATATAAGAGTGGTGAATAATATATTGAAATGTGTATTTTTAGATGATTGAAATGGTGAAAATCATGCAAAATAATGAAAATGTGAGCATACAAAATGTGTAAATGAAGAGAGAAATTGACAGATGCTTTTGTGTGTGACAAGATGATAAATAGATGAGAACATGGATAAAGAGATCCATTCATTGTTTAGGACCTAATGTGGATACTATGAGATTGCTCTATTGATGGAAAATGTTTGAAATGAATCAATATGTGATGAAGATGACGATCTTTTGATGAGAAACTTGAGAAGCAGATGAATGTAGGAAAAGACTATGCACCTTTCATGATCAACATGAGCTTGAGTGCTTTGAGACATGGAGAGCTCGACTAATCTAAGCTTCGAAATTAAAATCTAATGATACACGCCAAAAGATTAGTAGGAGAACACATAATCTAACCCAAAATTGCGCTCAAAATGAGCGCAATTTTCATTCCGCATTTTCAAAAATGAATTTCGGCATTTAAGAGGTGAAATTTCTCTACTCTTTCGACGAAATCTCACTGTCAACCACTCCTTGGATGCGGAAATCAGTCTAGAAGAGGAAGAAAGCAAGAGATTCAAGGATTGAGACATCCAAAGAGTTCGATTACTCGAAACATCGAAGAATACATTTTTTATTGAAGAGAGAGAGTATAAATAGGCAAAATTTGGGCATAGCCATTGGATTTTTTGGTTCATCTTTGATCAATGACTCAGATGAAATGGTTAGATGCGAATCGTCATCGTTAAGTCATGTCTATTTGATCAAAGATAGAGCACTCAGATTTTGCCACATCGTAGGTCAAGAAGAAGCATCGCGAAATGCATGTCGTTTGATCTTCATGGAATGCTCGAGATGTGGTCATGTGTCCATGGGAGTCCATTAGGCATGTTTAATCTCGGCCATTATAACTCCTTAGATGAACAACTTAGATTAAATCATTTGAAAATAAAGATCTTAAGTGAAGATTGATGGCTTTGATTAAATACGCAAATTAGACACTTCCCGTCGTGCCATGTCATGTGCACATTAAAATAAAGGAAAAATAGTCCCGCATGAGTGAAATCGCAGAGAATTCAAGTATATAACTAGGGCTTTCTTAGTGGGTTCAAAAAATATCCTAAAAAGGATGCTTAACCAACTAATCACACTTGTGCACACACGTGCACTCACGTGCACAAAGGGCACACACTTGCACACGCTCTCACACGTGCACACACGTGCACACGGGCACATGTGCACACACACACACACGCACACATGCACACATGCACACATGCTCACACAAGCGCACGCCTGCGTCACATGGCGTGTACATACATCGCCATGTGGCGACACATTAATGCCCTTGCCGTATCAGCTGCAACGTTAGTGTGCAGTCTGAAAACCAATTTTTGAATATTTTTAAATAAAAATAAATCTAGAAAAATTCATAAAAATTCTAGAAAATTCTTAAATATTAGAAAATTCATAACTTTCAAAATACAAGTACCAATTAATATAATATTATTTTTTTGGATCATAAATTAAATAATCTATCATTCTAAAAAGTCAAATTTAATAAATAACAAGAGAATAAATTTTATTTTCAAAATACAATCATTTCTCTTGGAATATAAAACTAAAAAATAAATGAGTGTCTTGAAATAATATTTTCTTTTATTATTTAATATTAAAAGACAATTATAATCTCAAATATAGATGAGAATAATCTAATTTAAAATATACTATTTAATTATGCATAATTATCCCTAAAATAATGCATTTTGATATTATAACTTAAAATTCCATGAAATGATAGATATGGACTCAAAGTATGATAACATGTTTAAGAATAAAATGTTTATGCCTTAATTTGCATTAATAATCATATAATTTAAAGTATAAATTGCATGTTCAAACACCCATTTGATGAGGTCTCTGTAAAGAAAGGCATTCGAGATATCAAGCTAATGAAGAGACTAGCCCTAATTGATAGCTAGTGAAAGAATATTGCATGCAGAGTTAAACCAAACCACTTTGGAAAACTTTCCCTTATAATCCATATCGTATGTTTCAGTAAACCCATGAGCCACAAGTCATCCATAGTGATAATGAATCATCCCATACAAGTTGTGCACCAAAGTAAACACTCATTTATACGTAATAATATTATTTACGGGTTGAGGAACCAACACCCATACCCCTTATACTCCTAGTACATAGAAACCTTCTTTGGAGGTAGCTTCATCACCTCCCCATGCAACTTGGGTATTGACTTAGGGCTGAGAGAAAGAGAAAAGGTATGATAGGTAGGATGTAAATGATCACAACTAAAACAATGGGAAATGGGGTGAAGAGTGCATGAATGCTTATTGTTAGAGTAAAGCTCAATAAGCCTTTCTCGAGGCATTACTACTACATAGGTCATATTCTCATTCTCTCTCTTCTCTCTTCTATATAAACATATGCACTCGTTTTTATTTCATCAATTAGGGTTTTTCCCTCCACATTATATTAAGTCCAAGTTCCTTCTTGGGCTCAAGTTTTTTTTCTTCTTCTAGACCTAATTCTCGACAACCATCATATTCCTTGTTTCAAGACCTTTCCAACAATATCAATTTTGTTCCAATCAGAAATCGTCTAGGCCTCCATTTTGGGATTTTTGTTTTGCAAGCATCCATTTTTTGCCCTTCTTCCTCTCCAAGATCCATGGCCTATTGCCATTAGATCGCCTCAAGATTCATGACCTACTATCTTCACATTGCCTCAAGAGCTGTGCTATCTCTTGGAGCTTAATGGCAATACTTTGGGATCCATGACACTTTAGATCGATGACATTATAATTTCTTACGGGGCTTGCTAAGAGCCCATTAAGCCCATTAAAGCCCTTTGAAATGCATTTTGGGCACATATTGGTAAATTGAACTTCAATTTGGACCCACAAGGAGTTAGAATGTATTCAAAAATCTCAATTAGTTCAGCCATTAAAAGCCATGATATTGGCTAACATGGCCCCTTGTATGCTACCAAGAGTGCTCCTTTGTTTGGTTATTCCACATCCTTCGCTAGTTGATTGGATACAAGCTCTTCATTCCATCACAAATTCATTGAAGTTAAATTCCATCAAAACAGGTGTATCTCTTTGATGGCCTCAATCATGGTTCTTGGGCATTATTTTATAGATATTGTATGGCCCATAAGCCAAATTACCCTTCCATGTATCTCCTTTATATTCATTAAAGTTAAATTTATTCATTGTGTGATTTTTACAATAAAATTCATGAGCATATGGCATGACTAAGTGAATTATAATATTATAGTACAATCATCACTAGTTTTTACCATATGTTTTAAGCATTCCTATTCGTGGGAGATATTTGAGAAGGACATCAAATTATCCAGAAAGAAAAAAACTGTTTGATTCAACTCATACGATGAATTTGAGTCCCTCAAGAATGATCCGTTCATGTTTGAGCATGATGAATCACTTCGCTCATCCTATGACCATTAGTGTAGAGACACCTAGGGTAGATAGTAGGTGGTCTTTGGAAAAATAGTTCACTAAACTCATGCATATTAATCTTCAATTGTTATAATACCTAATTTCCAATCCAATTGATTCATGTCACGGTTTGGTATACAATCCCTTAACTTGAGATACTAAAGTTATCGTGTGGATAGATGATTGTATTTTGATTATGCCTTACGAATCCTTAACGGATTGATCTATGAAGTATCATTTATTGGATAAAGCGTGAAGTCCTCAAAGGTGACAGAGTGGTCAAGATGGGATTATCCACCCTCTTTATTTGAGGATATTGACTTAAGGAAATGAGATATAATGAAATCCTAGACCAAGAAATAGAAATATTAGAGAATGTGTTCTTAATGATTTTCTCTACACATCAATACTCACTTGAGTGATCGATTAGGGTTTAACAGTTGACTATATCCTAAGTTATTCATGAGTCTTGAAAAAACAAAGGATTTTTACATACAATAACTAATAACATGAAGGTTTCATACGAGTTCTTATACACTAAATTGCCTAGGGCATCTAGTGTAACTTGCCTCCCACGGGGTTAGCAACTCAACCTGTCAATTGGGTTAAATCAATCCTTAATTAATTAATCTAGATCTTGATATAGATAATTAATAAGGTTGACTAATAAAGTTTCACTAGGTTTGTGGAGTTATCAAGTAGCAAGATATTTCAAGTTATTGGGTCAAAAACATAAGGTTTATGGATAATTGAGGATATGCACATAATTTTTAGGGTTTTGTGAAAAATTAATATACCCAATGTCTATAAGTAAGAGGAGAATGACCACAAGGTGCCTATGCAAGCCTCATGAAATTTTTTTTCCTTTCTTCTCTTTCTCTCTTGGTGAAGAGCATTAAAGAGGAGATCCAATCATTTGGCAATCATGTTGATACTACTAGATGCTAGATACTTGAACAACTATGAGAACTCCTTCAACAAACCCAACAAGTATGGATCCAAATCTATACTAGATGAGAAGATCATCGATTATTGGTGCCTCGGTATTTTGAATGTTTGATTAAATATATTCTACTACATTTGATATTTTGATCAAAATTTTGAAAGCCTAGTGAGCACTAATTGCCCATCATCTAGATTCAAGGATTTTCTTCAAGCCCACGATATGCTGCATTAAGGATTTTGCCCTCACCCAACACCATCTCTTCTACTTATCCTATATGGTTGTAGTTTGGCTCAATGATACTGACTTTGATGTGTTAAAGCATTTCTCCTACTATTTCTCAACCCTATGGTCAGATCAAGCCTACATGAGTACTTTGGAAAAATGATAGAGATGATGTATGCCAACAAGACAAATATTAGTGGCACTATGGAACTATAGGAATCAAGTTTTTTTATGCAAGTAAGGTGAACATGCTCTACAAAAGCATTTTGGAAAACTTTAGGACATTATCCATGATTTGTTAGCCTTCCTCCACAAATATAAGCACTTTGAGTGCTTTCATCAAGAGCTGTTTGCTAACGCTTATCTAAGAAAACTTCATTTATGAACTGCATCTCAAATTCATGGTCAAGTCTTATCCAGTAACTAGGTACCTTGGATCACATCTACTTTTTCATCTGCACTCCATGTAAGCATTGGCGTTTTGCCGAGCATTCCAACTTCTTCTATCCTTTTTATTGCATTAGAGGCTTCCATTATTTTAGCAACTAAACAATATGGCAATTGTGGATCCAAGACTTTTGAGAAGGGCATGGCCTCTATTAAGAGAAAGACCATATTCCCTCCACAAAGCTATTTCAACAATACGACTCACTTATTTGAAAAGTACTTGAAGGACTTTGGGAAGCTCGAGTGGGCTCAAGCTTTTATATCTTATGGTCATTCTTCTACTGCTCTCCCCACTACACCTTTGGCTCCTCAACCACAGCCTATTCCTTTGATGTTCCACATGTCCTTCACTCCTATAAAAAAAAGTTTTAAAACAAGCTAAGACGCATTCATCTACTTCAACTAGTCTTACCTTTACCTCAAGTACGCATGCTTTTATTTCTTCTCAATTATCTTAGGCTATCAAGTCGGTGGCGATAACATTCATTTTTATGTGTTGATTTATTACTCTTTGATGATTTTAAAGCATAATTTATGACATTGTCTCTCATATTATCTTATTTTGATGAAAATTTTACATTCATCATATCCTATCATTCATAAGTTAAATTTGGATTAAAGTGTGGTTAATTTTATGTATAATTGACGTTTGACCTCTTTCAAGGACAAATAAAGGAGAATTAATCATGTTTTCATGAGCTTAATGATCGTAGGCTATAAACAAAGGATGATATGGATGAAGACGTCAAGAAAACAAGCAATTTTAAATAAGGAATTAATTTCTATGGCTTGTTTACATTTTAATTTCATGTGAGATGATGAAAAAGAGAAAAAAGGATCAAAATGGCCAAAATTTCATTCAAACTAGAAAGATATGTATATTTTTAAGTTTTAGGGAATTTTTTTATAATTTTCCCTTTTTTGAATTATTTCTTTTTTCAAAATTTTCTAATGATTTTTTTATTTATTATGTTTTTTCATGTTTCAAAAATTCAAAAAAGTGATTTATTTGCATGTGCTAACGTGTCATCGCAGATGTGTGGCATGAAGGCCTAATGCAATGTGGTACCTATGATGGCACACACATGGCACCCTCAAGGGAGAATTGGTTTTGAAAATGTTTTTTGATATTCTCTAATTCTCTTAGTGGGACATGCATATATAGCTCAAAAGTACTTTTTATATAATCAATGTGGAACTAATAAAGCTTCGTTCATAAGGACACGTGGCCCCAATCCATGGAGTTTGATTTGGTGGACTGAATCCTTCTCTTGTGGTACTTACACATGTCCATCTCATGCTCATCATACCTGGGTGCATATGATCTACACACTAGATTGATCTCAATATATGTATTTTTGTAGGGAACAGGAGAGTGACACGCGGTGCAATATGGTGGCTCCTGCACTTGTAATGGAAAACCCAACGGCTCTTGATTATGCCACTCTTTCTCTCTCTCCTCTTAGCTAATATGAGGGCTCCCAATCAAGATCCAATTAAATCAGATGGTTATGATTAAGTCAAGTGTTTTATAAGGATTTTCAAACCGAAATCATGCTATCTCATGATCCTGATCTATTAAGGGGCTGGAATTTTATGGGCATTATTGCCATTTCAAGATCTAAAAATCATCTGGGCTTGATTTAAATTCCTAGGTGAAAAGAATAGGGGTATTCAATATCTCATTGTGTGCTTCTTTCATTGGCTAGCCAAGAGGAAAGAGGGCACTAATGGACTTGATCGCGTGTTTTTTTGCCGTTATCGTGCTTTTAATTTCATGCATAAAATTATAATTCTTTACTTCGTATAATTTCAGCAAGGGTTGAATGCATAAGGAGCTGAAGTAATAAGGTTAGGCATTTAGTAAAAGACGAGGGTAGGGGAATATGCATGAGTAAGAATGGAGGGTGGAGAGGTGAGTGTGAGTGATAATTTTGAGCTTATTTTAGAATTAAGATATAAATTAGAATCTAAAGTGAAAATTCGTATGAGGAGAGATGAAATGGGAATGAGAAAATGGCAAGGAGAGAAAATATGATTATCAAGAGTGATGGATTGATGCATGTGTCCAATGATGTCAAAAGCTACTATATTAAAATAAAAAGAAAATATACCTCTAATTTTTACGGAGATTTTTACAAGCCAAAATCCAATCCAAATTGTTGCACAAACCCCGTTGGCATGCCCGTCCTCGGCCAAGTGATGCTTGATGATCTCCTATGATGATCTTTGCTTGCTTCCTTCTTCACAATAAGATTACGCATTAAATAATACTCCTCTTTAGACCTTGACCTCATTTCCCTTTCCTTCTGGTAACTTAATGCTAAGAGAGAGCCAAAAACATGAGGAGAGAGAAAATGAAGGTTTTTAGAGGTGGTTTCCTAGGGTTTGAGTGTAAAGAGGGTAAAAGAGTCTAATCATTAAAATCTTTTTTCCTACTCAATTCTTAAATTTGAGCATATGGATGGATGGAGGGTTGCAAGATGAATCTAGATCATGAGATATCGTGATTTTAATTCATAGAGATCTTAGCTATTTGATTGAGATCATTTGTTAGAAAAGCAAGCCACATGACACTCTCTTATTGTACCAAAAAAGATGTGTCAGCCTATATAAGTGCAGAATGGCTTTCGACAAAAGTTTGTATAAGTGCAGGAGGGATTTTTTGTGTAAAAATACTCTAAAAATTAGAAAAAAAATCTCTAACAATTCCATAAAAATCTCTAAACCCAGAAATTCAATATTTCACTAACACCTAGAAATTTAAGTTTTCCACAAAATTTTCGCCGTTGGATTAAGAATTTAGTTCTGTATATTTTTTTATTCATGAATTTATGAGGGATCATTTAATAAAATTTTGAATGCAAAAGATATGCATAATAAACATGTTGAATGTGAAATGAAATGTGGAATGCAAAAAAATCACAAAAATGATTACATGCATTATATGAGCAAGAATTATGCATTAAAATTCATTTATAATGACAAAAGTGAATGCATTAATGACACATTTTCAGTCACTGATTGATCATTCTTCTTGCATGGAACCTCATTTCTAGTAGTTTCTTCTTTTTTCTACACATTACTCATGCCGAATGCAAGAGGCCATGTGCGGGAGAAATGTTTGGGCTCTTGAAGGTGTGGTTTGAAGCATTGCGAGAGTATGTTTTCATCACGAATCCTTAGATTAAAATCATCAGTTATCAAATTTTTTTCATTTTCATCGTCTTTTCATTAAAAATTTTATATTTTCAAACTCTAAACCACTTTTCCACCATCAATCAAGGGTTTCAATATTTGAAATGAGTTTGGAAGCATTTGATCAGTTTTTTCACTTCCCACGTACATCTTGTTTTCATCAATCATCTCTCCTTTTTTCATCTAACAATATTATAAATATTCCTTGATTTCAATCTTTGAACCTTCCTCCTTGTGTATTTGATCTTAACTCGCCACTATTATAAATTTCATTACCGATTTTGAAGAGTTGAGTATAATTTTTTATACATGAACTTGCTCATTCAACGACCATGATTTTACGCATATCAAGGGGATACATTAAAGATTTTTCCACAATCTCCAAACCTTTGACCCATTTACTTTCTTAAGGTGTTGATTTTGTTTTCGATGAAAATGTAAAAATTAAAGAAGCACTTACTAATTCTCCTATTCTACATGCTTTTAATTGGGACCTACATTTTGAGCTAACATGTGATTCTTCAAATTTTACCTTAGGAGCTGTGTTGGGGTAGAGAATCAACTAGAATTTAGTTGCCATCGACTATGTTGGCAAGACCTTAGTAGAATCCAAGTAAACTATACCACTCTTGAAGAGAAATTTCTAGTGATTGTTGTTGCTTTAGAAAAAATTCATTTGTATTTGTTGGGTAATAAAGTCATTATATTCACCAGCCATGCTGCTTTCAAAATTTTTAATCAATAAAAAAGAAACAAAACCTAGGCTTATGAGGTGGATTTTATTGATGCAAGATTTTGATGTGGATATTAAAGACTAGCATGGTGTAGATAATGTGATAGCAAATCATCTTTCTTCATTGTCTACTCATGTTCCACACCTATTTCAGATTCTTCTCCATATGAGCATATTTTAAGAATTAAAACGAACTCCTTACCTTGATATGCACACATAGTTAACTCCTTATCTTAGCCCAAATTGTTTAAAGATGCTTTTGAGTATTATTATAGTTATGTGAAATGCTAACTAATTGTGAACATTAATAAGAATGACCCCAATACCACTCCAAATCATTGAGGTAGAAGTTTTTTTTATTTATGGGTTATTGATTTTATATGTGTCTATTTCTTATTTCTAATAGATATGAGTAGATTCTTATAACTGTAGATTATGTGTCTTGGTGGGTAGTATATGCTACAAGAACTAATTATCATAAAGTAGCCCTCAAGTTCATTCAACAAAACATATTTTCTAGGTTTGGATGTCTTAGGGCAATCCTTAGTGATGGGGGGATGCATTTTCATAATTATCAATTTCATTCCCTTTTTAAAAATTATGGAGTCTATCTTAGAGTTACCATTCCTTGTCATCCTCAAAATCGACAAGTAGAGGTCTCTGATAGGGAAATTAAAAAGATAATAAAGAAAACCATTATGCATGATCAAAAGGATTGGTCGTGCAGATTGTATGATGTTTTTTGGGCTTATAGGATGACATATAAAAAGTCATTAGGGATGTCATCATATAGGTTAGTTTTTGGGAAAGCTTCTCATCTCTCGATTGAAATTGAGCATACATCATTTTTGGGGATTAAACGACTTAACCTTTCTTTAGATGCAACCAAGAAGAATCATTTATTGTAGATTCATGAGCCTCAAGAATTGAGGAATGGGGCATATGAAAGTTCTTTAATTGATAAATCCAATATGAATCAATTTTATGATAAAAACTTAAATGAAAGAAACTCTTTAAGTAAATCAAAAGGTTTGGCTTTATAATTCTTGTTTAAGACTCTTTCCATGAAATACTTAAAACCAAAGAGTGCCTCACTCTTGGTTTTAAGGCATGAGGGAGAATCTTGAGATTTTCAAGAGCTAGATAGCAAATACCCAAAACAGAGAAAGAGAGTCATTGTTATGAGAGGTCACACCACATCATGACTTCCATAGAAAGCATTCAGGTTTATTTTGTCATATCTATAGAAAAGTAGTGTCATTTGTTCATCTTCATTGGCTCCTCATATTCGTTCTCGCATGCTCGAATGGGATGTGTGTCTGTATTGTTGTGATAGAGTAGTTAGGCTAAGCATACGAGGGATCTTGTTAAAATATTTCATGCACAGGGTTTCATGGTTCCACTAGTAATGAGGTAGTCTTGAAGAGGATTCTAAGGCCATTTCTAAGGGACTAGCAATGGTTTGAGTTATGAGATATGACAACATGCAGTTCATGCATTAATATCATGCATTTTATGTATTCAAATGATCATAAATGATGAAGACATAAAATGATCATAACATTCCTATAAATATGATCATAAATGCATGCTATCATGGTTTAAAATGAATAAACAATAATCTTGATTTTTCACGATTTGATAACATTTTTTAGGATTTTATGCAATTGATTTATCAAGAAAATAAATTATTAACACATAAAATCATTTTTTATTTCTTATTTAAAATGCATTCATTGGTAGAAAAATATTTATGATCGCATGATTAATATGGTTAAAATGATTTAAATAATTTTTTAGAAAATATTTCTCATTTTTCTAAAGGTTTTTTGTAATTTGTTCATTCACAAATAAAATTTAAAATCATTTAAAATATATAAATAAAAATAGTAAATAATTTCTCTCTCTCCTTCCATCTCTCTCGTTCGATGAAATTTTCCATTGCATGTAAGCTCCCTCTCCGCTATTCTCGTCTCATGCGTCCCCCATTCTCTCTCGCAGCGATTCTCCTTCTCCTTCCTCTCCTCTTCTCCTTCTTCCCCCCTCTTTCTCTTTACCTTTTCTTCTTCCACTTTCCCTCTCTTTCCCATCTTCCTCTGTTGCTCTCTCTCGCACGTGTGCGCATGCGCACATTGATAGAAGGGAGTTGTCTGCGATTCCTCTTTCTTCTCCATATTCTCTCGCCACCGTCGCCACTTCTTTCTCTCCATCCTCCTTCACTATCCCTTCTTCATTTCTTTCATCCCTCTCTCTACCCTTCACTCTCGCGCGTACGTGTGCGCGCGTGAGTGGAAGAAGTTTTTCTGCCCTCTAGCATGCCGCTTCTCCAATTCTACTACCCTCCAGCTTGCCAATTCTCTCAATCTCTCCTCATATTCTTTCTCCACCTTCTCCTCTCTTCCGTCACTGCCACTTCTCTTGCACGACAAAAGTTCTATCACGCGGCAGAATTATTCTCATGCAATGAATTCCTTCTGCGCGGCGAGAGAATCATTTTTCGTCTTCTTTTCTTCTTCTTTCCAATTCCTTCTCCACTACCCTCTCTTCTTCTGCCGTCTCTTCTCCTATCATCACTCTACTCTATCCCTCGCTCTCGCACGCAAGCAGAAATTTTTTTCCGCTCTCTTCTTTCCCTTTCTCGCGTGCGCGATGTAGAAAATTCTCTTCGCCGCCGCTGCCACCTTTTTCTCCCTCTCTACAGAATCGCCGCTCCACCTCTCTCATTCCTTTTTCGCACCGAGTCCTTTTCTCTCTTTTATGTCGTATGTGCCACCATCAAAGGTGGAAAGAGAGGAAAAGAGGAGAGAGGAGAGAGAAAGAGAACATCTAGAACTTTTTTTAGTCTCACCCAACCACACTTTAACCGTTACGTGAGAGATTTTAAGGTGATGCGGAACAGGAGACTAACAAGGAGAGAGAAAGCTAATAAACGATATACATTTTTCCAAATTAAAAGCTTGGTATCCAATAATATCAATGGAGTTTGGAGCTGAAATTTCATAGGCATAAGTGCCATTTCATGATCTAAGTCCTCATGATGGCTGATCATATATCTGAGACAAAAAAATTAGTTTTTTTAATCAGTGTTTCTGGTAAAGAGGGCACCGATTAATCATTCATCGTATGCGAAACATCGTTTTTAGTGAGTTTCTTCTCTTGTCTACTCATTCTTTGTGTTCGAGGTAACTCACCAAATCTAAGCATGATGTACGGAATCCTAAAGGAGTGTTTGAAAAGAGAGCTTCACTAGAGTGAGTTTTGGTTTCAAACCTTTGTATTAGGGTTAATTCTTTTCAATCCCTTCCATTTTCTCTATCTTTTCATCCACATTTCCATATTTTCAAATCATAAATCGCATTTCTAGCGTTTGACGGAAAAGATTGAAGCAAAATATGGAGATAATTTTGAGCATTTCATGCGATTGATTTGTCCTCAATAATCACCAAATTGATCACTAGCCATTTGATTAATCTTGATCAAGATAGTGAACCATAGGATTGAGCCCTATGTCATTTTTTATTCATCATTAGGAGAAAGAAAGGGCATAATAAATGACAACCCTTGGATCTTCTTTATCAAGGTAGGAATGTTTCGAATGGTATCATATGGAAATGTCTTATTTATCGAGAAGAGAGAGTATTTCGGGATGAATATGAGCCTTTCATATTGTGGCCCACGCTCCAACATTGTAGGGAGATCCATGTTTCACATGTTAAACAAGGGGATCCATATGCAGCCAGATGTCCCTGTGAAATAAAACTTTAGTCCCTTATTGATTAAATTAAAGAAATATTTCTCTTTAATTTATGACACATTAAGGCTATCCAAGATAAAAAAAAGTTTAAGAACGAATACTCCCCTTAATTTTGCGCCACACAAGGGCTGAGATCGTTCGCCATGTAGTGTCACCTTGTCGTGACACTTGTACACATGGCCATGTCAACACATGCAAATAAAATTTATTTTATGGTTGTAAAAGCCCTATAAAATATCTAGAAAACCAAAAAAATCAAAAAGATTCATAAAGAATTCAGAAAAATCAAGAAAAATTCTAGAAAAATTCTTGAAAAATGACCTACAAGAATCATATATTTTCAAGGAAAACTCCTTTTTGGATGAAATTTTTGTCATTTTGATCATCATTTTGTCCTTATTTTTATTATATCAACTGAAGTTAAAATGTAAATAAAAATAAGAGACATTCACACTAAAAATTTATTCTCTCTTCTTATCTTCCTACTTGTGATCCTTCGTTCATGACCAAAAATCACGAAATTCATGCACATAAGATTAATACATCCTTCGTTGACCTTTAAAAAGGTCAAATATTAATCATGCATAAACTTAACTGCAATTTATTGCAAATTTAGAATATGAATACTATGATATGATACATGCAAAAATTTCAACAAAACATGATAACGTGTATAATAATGATATGTGTATGCCTTAAAATCATCAAAGAGTAAAGAATTATGTATTAAATGCATGTTATCAATTGCTCACCAAAAAACCTAAAGTATTGCTTAAAACTAACTTGCACTCACTTCCTCTCTTATCATAGAAAGTGATATGAAACTTATCAGAAATTCTCTCAATCTGAATTTAAAATTTTATAATAGTCAAACTAGAAACATTCCAAAGGATATAAAATTAGTCCTTAGACTAATTTGACAAACTACCTTTGATATGATCTTAAAATAGGCACTTGGAAATGAGTGATATGTAATCTGAAGTTTATGTTAGATAAAAACTCTAAACACTTGAAAATCAATCCTCTAATGTATCTCTAAAATAATATAAAACCCCCACCAAAGAGTATCTCACATTATATCTTAAAAGGGCCTTAGAATCAACCTAAAATCCACTTTGAGAAACCTAAAATAAACTCTATAATATGAAAAAAAATGACCTCTGAAGTTATGGCCTAATGTCTTCCTAATCAGATGTCTCTTTCAATAAATTAGACCTTCCTAATCAACACTTCACTATCGTCGAGCTATAAACCAATCTTGAGATTTATTGGCTCGTAATCACACTTCTAGAGAAATTATTTCAGCAAGACAAATTGAGTTAGAGAGCTGGATTCTTGTTGACAACCACCTACTTGAGAGTAATCAGCAATTCAATTGAGTAGTAGCTCAAATTTGACAATAATCCAATACATTTTTCTTTCAAATCTGGTTATAAAACAGTCCTAGATTGAGAGAAACAAGAGGAATAGAGTTACTAAGAGAATTTGAGATTTAATTGAGAGGTTAAGTGTATTAACTCTATGATACTTTGACCTGAATACATAGAATAACTCAAGATTGATAAAAGAAACAAGGCCACCAAAACAACATCCAATAAAAACTTATAGAACTCAAGAACTCGATGATATCTTTATTGTAAATAGCTGATGACAATTTCCTGAATAGATATAATGATTTCAAATGGGAATTTTTAGGGGAATCAATGGGTTGTTTGATCCTTGGAGAGAGATGAAGTTTTCTGTATTTTGTGTCACAAATCTCAATATGTCATTTTCTTCTTCAGCCTTACGAAAAGAGTGTTTACATTCTTGTTATTTCTTAAATTAAATTGCATAGAATGATAGATTATTTAATTTATGATTTGAGAAATTGAATAGGTCAGCAAGCCCATTGAATTAATATTTGTATTTTAATAGACATGAATTTTTTTATTATTAGCAATTTTTCTAGAATTTTTTGAATTTCTTTTGAATTTTTCTTAATTTATTATATTTATAATTTTCAAAACGGAGGTTTAATCACTTGTTAATATTGTGGCATGTGCATGCATGCCTACACAGGACAATGTCTATGGGTGCCACATGGCAAGCAAGCAATGCTTGCATGCCACCTATCAAGTGACTTATGTTATGGTTAGGTGCCCTAGTGGGCCAACTAATCATTTAGATCATTATTATATATACACTCTTAAAAATTTCCAATTTTTTCAATGTGTGATTAAATTTCATTATTTTTCATAGTTAACATCACACTTCATGGATCATTGGATCTCACGACTTAATTTAGACTCTTGATCTTCACTTAAGATTGATGGGGATGGGATATGTGGCTGATAACACACAATTTTATGCATTTCTTCTGAAAAATATAATCATAAATGCATGTTATCATAATTTAAAATGATTCAAAAGCTATTTTTATATTTTAGAGGATATTCTTGATTTTTCATAAATTAACAAAATTTTATGATCATTTAATGACATTTGATTTATCAAGACTACAATTGTTTTTATATACAATGAATTTACATCTTTTTTGTTTTTAAGGAATTTTTAGAAACTAAAATTATGAAAATTATTTTTTATATAAAGGAAATATATATATATATGTAAAGAAAAAAATGAGAGAGAGACTCTTTCTTTCCCTCTATTTTCCTCTCTTTCGCTCCTGATCACTCTCTCTCTCTCTCCCACAATCTCTCTTGCTCTCTCTGTCTCTCTCCCGATCGCTCTCTTTCCCTTACGATCGATCTTTCCTTATTTATTTTACATGCATGGGGGGGTTCCTCACCTTCCCTACTCTGCCTTCTTTCTCCCTGCTTCCATGTCTCTTGCACGCGTGTGTGTGCGCCCGACAGAATTCTTTCCTCGTCCATCTCTTTTCTCCATCATCTTCTATCTGCTTCTTCTCCAATTATTTCTTCTCTTTCTCCATCTTATCCTTCCTCTCTTCTCATATCTCATTTTCCTCTTGCGTGCAACGTATTTCTCTTCCGTCACACATAAAATTTCACTTATGCTCGCGCGATCTCTTCCTCCCCTCTCCCCTTTCTCACTCCACCACTCTATGTCACCGTCTTTCTCTTGTGATGGAAATATTCCTACCATGAGGAGATGCAAATCTCTCCTTGTCACCTTCTTCTCTCCTTACTTCTTTTCTTCTCTTTTTCCATCTCCTCGTTGCGAAGAAACCTCGCACGTGAATTCTGCATGCCTTGCAATTTTTCCACCACTTCCTATGTCTCTTCCTTGCTCGCCACTCTTACCACATCTATTCCTCGCCCCCACGTTTCTCTCCATCAAGAAAGAAAGAGAGAAGAGAAGAGAGTGGAGAGAAGAGAAAGGAGAGAGGAGAGAGTAGACGCGAGAGAAAGGAGAGAGAAAATTACCTTTTTTGTTTTAAGTGCTCACAGGTTGACATGCACAGGGTGACTGGAGCGGATTGACCACAAGGCATTGACCGACCTGATTTGAGGAGAGAGAAATAAAATCAATGGTCTAGATTCATCAAAATGAAAAGCCTGATATCCAACAATTCTGACGGAGTTAAGGGCAGAAATTTTATGGGCATGATCATCATTTCAAATTATACAAATTTTCTGGGCTGATTTAAGTTTTGAGACATAAAAAGTAGGGTTTTAAATGTTCCCTTGTGTGCCTCTAGCAATGGCTAGCTAGAAGGAAAGAAGACATCAATTGATCATTCTCATGTATTGAACATCATTTTTAGTGAGCTTCTTCTCTTTTCTTTTCATTCCTTGTGTTGGATGCAGGACGCCAAGTCCAGGCAAAATGTGCAAGCTCTCGAAGGTATGTTTTGATTAGAGATCATCAATTGAGTGCATTTTCATAATAAAGAATCATCTTATACCTATATTTTTCTGTTTTATTTATATTTTTATCAAAATTTACATCTTTTCAAACCCTAAAATCAATTATCCACCGTTGATTAAAGGTTTTCATTCTTCAAAATAAATTTGGAAGCATTTGATCAGTTCATTTCACTTCCCATGTACATCTTCTTCCTTTCATTGATCATTTCCACTTTCTTTATCTAAACATACCAAAAATACCTCTTGATTTCAATCTTTAAACCTTCCTCCCAATGGATTCAACCTTGACTCCTCACTGTTCTAGATTTAAATTCAAATTTGAAGAGTTGAGTAAATTTTTCTTGATATATAAATTTAAACATTCACCGATTGTATTTTTATGTATATTATTGGCACAATCTCATTTTGAAACAATTCCATTTATAAAACTGTGATCAAATTTGGTCGTCCATCGAGGAGTTATAAGGGTTCTGAGTTTTTGCTGCCGATGGACTCCTTAATGATGTATGGTGCAATCTAGAGTGTTGGAACAAAATCTAATGATATTCGCTACATGACACTTGACCTATGTGCTATGACATAACCAAATCTAGACCCTCTAATACAAATCGAGCGGCCAAGACTTAACATCACATACTTATATCCCCCAATCAATCTAAAAATATCAATTGTGTCTAAAGAGACAATCACACAACTTTCCTGAAATTCACCTCTCTTTTCTAGTACTAGCATACTTGAAGTTTTTTATAGATTGGAGCATCATACAACTCCTTCCTCAAATATCTTGGCTGAATCATATTCTAGACTCATTTTCGCATTCTTAGAGCATTTACAATCAAGATTTTGGTGTAAAATTGGAGAGAAATCGCCTATTGAACTCTAAAATTCTATTTTGAAATCACAAAATGAAAAGCTCATGATATGGCCATTAATTGCATCATTTTTAGTTTGGTTTTGGGTTATTAATTAATTTTTCTCCCTAATTTTTTATCATTTAGCACTGCATTTTTTATTTTGCAACATAATTTGATAGAATTTCATAAATTTTCATCACTTTCTCTCTTATTGAAAATAACTTCCACTCTCTAACTTTTCTCTTTAATTCCTCCATGGATTTAAATTTGATTGATGTGATTTTTGTATTCATGTTAAGCTGTTTGAGTTTTATTCATAAATATATGTTTTCTCCCTAATTCATTATCCAATGTAGTTAAAATGTTTCAAAAATAAACCCTAATTATCGGTGGATTTGACCCTTTGTCACGATTTTATGATATTAATTATGATTAATCTTAGGTATATGTGAGTTTTGATTTATTTTGACGCGTGAACATGTGTTTTTTATGTCAAGAATAAGCGTGTAGAGCTTATGTCTAGTCTCATGTCCCATACCAATCATTTTCCTCAGCTATAAATCTTGGAAAGTAAAATAAAGAGGAAATAAGATGACAAAACAAAATAAGGCTTAGATAATAGTACTTGTGGATATAAGGGTAATGGGACATTGGGAACACAAAAGACATCTTACAAGGTAAAAGATGGCATTAGGTTGGCCACAACTTTTCCCACAACACGATAAGTTTAACTAAATGGTACAAGGGAGAAAGCATATATGGGGTACCTAACATGTGGGTGCCTTGAGTCAATGATCTAAGAAGCAAACTAAGAGGAAACTTGGAGTGAAAGTGGCTTCAAGATTGGAGAAATGAAAACCCTTAGAAGTATCTAGCTTTATTGAGTGAGCAAACTCCTCATGAGTATTAGTCATGGTCTCAAAAGTGGAAGTCATATAAATCGAGGCAGACTGGGCTAGGCCATTAGGTTTTCCAAACTTCTACTAGCAATGCCCAAAATGATGGTTGTACTAATGACAAAACAAGAAAGAAGGGTAAGGTTTGCCATTAGTTCCTTGACCATGCCCCTAGCCATCACAAGTGCAACTTCCACAGTCTAACCCATGCCCCTTTCCATGGGGGTGAAAGGACAACAAATCCATGGAAAATGGAGCAGGTGTAAGCATATCCCTAGTAGAGTAGTGGAAAAATACATGCCTAGCATGGATAAATGCATCTCACTTAGTATGAGGATGAAATATTGTTGAAAGCTTTATCTACCTACCTAAACGATCAAACAATATTGTCATGTACTAAAAATATAATGTATCATAGTCACTGATAATATAATGTGGAGGTCCTTAGTACTCCACATGCATGATGAAGAGCCAAGCCACCCCTTTTTTGAGGTTGTCATGTTTGTTGGTACAAAGAATGAATGCATATTTGGAGAAGCAATACACCACCACAAAAATAGAATCAAACCCATCCACCTTCAGCAATCAAAAGATGAAGTCCATCAAGAGTGACTCCCACAGATAACTTAGATTTTGGAGTAGTTGCAACATTCCTACCATCTTAGCATGCTCCATTGATGAAATCGATTTTGGGGTTTTTAATCATTATTTAAAATTGATTTCATGAAAAAATATTTATCATTCCTCAATTTTTATAATGGTAATCATGGGTCAAACCCTCAAGAGCCTAGATAATGAGATCAGAGTTTTCAAAAGGCAGAATAGCTACATATATAGAGAAGGTGATCTAGGAACAAAGATGGAGAATATGAATTGAGCTGGAAAGAAGAGATATGGATGTGAATCTCAATCTCTATTTGTATGCATAAATATGTTTAAGATTGATGATGGAATTTTTGGGTAAGTTTGATGATGGAATGGGAGAAGAGAGAGATGGAGATGGGTTTTGAAATGTTGATGGTATAAATATCATTTTGAGATCCGAGTGATAACAAAACTACTAATAAGAAGGTAAAATGAAATTATTATATCCATAAAGGGAACTTCAAGAGAAAACCAGATCCAAATCCTTACACAAACCCTATTTTTTTATGCCAATCCTTGCAAGGGGCTTATGCTAGACTCATTACAATCTCAATCCTCCACCTGATCTTTCCTCCACGGAAATTTTGAACACCAAAAAATGCCAAGCTTGGGTGTACACTTGTTCTTTTCCTCCTAGTTGTATGATTCAAATAGAGATCCAAAAAAACAACAAGCTAGAGATTCCCTTGGATCTACGATAGAGATTTTTATATAGTTTTTCGGGGTGCCACCAAATGAAAGGTTGAGATTAAATCCACAGGTGATAACCATAAACAATTCCAAGGAAGTAGAGGGTCCCTCCTAAAGAGTTAGGCCCCAAAACTATCTCTTAGGATATGGGTTGCCACTCTTTAAGAGGTGGTAACTAACAAATCATGCTCATGCGGTCACCGAATACACAAGTCCTCGTGTCAAAATTAAAACCAAATTCTCTTAAATTCAAGATTAATTATCATTAGTTTAGTATAGAGGTGAAGAAGGGTTGAATCCACAGAGAATTAGGGTGTGTTCAGATATTAAGAAATTTGATGAAATTGAATGACAATTTGACATGAGTATTAGAGGAAAAATATACATTTAGAAAGAGGACACAAAGATTTATCCATGGATTAAAAAATACTCAAAGTGGCTCTATATATATGGAGAAATCAAAGACTAAAGTTATAAAGAGAATACTATTCACGATGAGAAAGAAAATGATGAACTTACCTAGGCTTTGAAATCAAAATCTTATGCTAGATGACGATAGATGAGGAGAAAAACACAAATTTAGACCCAAAGCAATGCTCGAAATGATAAAATTAATCATTATATCAAAGCTTTGCAATCTAAATTTTTGAAAATAGAACTTCAGAGTTCAAGAAATGATTTCTCTCCATTCTCTTGAAAAAATCTTAGCTTCAAACACTCTAGGACGTGGAAATGAGTCTAGAATATTATTAAAACAAGAGATTCAAAAGTTCTAATTAATTGGAAAAATTCAAGAGATTGGGCATGGTCATTTCACCATTGAAGAGAGACAATAGAAATAGACTTTGAATTGGGCATGGCCAATGGATCATCTCTCTCATCTTCAATCAGCGGTTGGGATTAAATAGTAGAAGGAGAATTGTCATCATTAAGTCGTGACCGTTAGATCTGCATTAGAGCATTCAGATTTCACCACGTCTCATACACGTGTATATCAAAATATCTCGATGTTTCAATAGGGGACCATCAAACACTTCAAATCTTGGCCATTAAAAACTCCTCAAATTAACCACCAGGATTCATCTAAAAATAAGGTGAAAACAATGCCCAATTAGAAGCTACCATATACCCCCCTCTCCCCGTTATCGTGAAAATGGAGGGTCACGATTGAATCTACAAGTTGAACGCTTCTCATATTTCCATGCTATACGTGCAAGTACAAAACATAGTCCCTTATTTGAAAAATAAAAGGTTT
The DNA here is from genome assembly GCA_024174645.1 of Lemna minuta. Taxonomy (NCBI): domain Eukaryota; kingdom Viridiplantae; phylum Streptophyta; class Magnoliopsida; order Alismatales; family Araceae; genus Lemna; species Lemna minuta. The sequence continues at coordinate 4,575,434 of CM044111.1, read as the reverse complement.
TCAGGGTTATAATTTTAGAAATTGCTTTTAATAAGTATGATAAAAAAACTAACTTAAAACTAATACTCCCCCTCTAAGAACGCCATGCGTGCACCACATACATACCACATGTACACCATTTGGCATCCTTACATGTCACTGCGTGGCACATGCCACATAAGCTTCCATGTCAGCCCCCACTAAAAAGCTATTTTTTTTAATTTTTTAATTAAAATAAATTTATAAAAATTCAAAATAAGTTCAAGAATATTCAAGAAAAATGCCTGAAAATTAGGAAATTCATATATTTTAAAATACAACTCTTTTTTAATCCAAATTATTTTTTTTGATCATAAATTAAATAACCTATCATTTTATGTGATTTAATTTAAGAAAAAAAAGAAAAAAAATATTTAACTCCGAAATACAAAAATTCCACTTTTAAAAGTAAAAGTTAATGATTTTAGAGTGCATATAAGAAATGTTTTTCTCTTATTATATTACATATAAAACTCAAATAAATTTTGAAATAAAATTATACTAACCTATTTAAAATTCAAACTCATGATTTATACATGATTAGTGTTTAAAATGGTGCATTTTATGATTTTTGATATGAATTGCTTAGAATGATGAAAATGTACCCTGAGTATGATAACATACGTCAAGAGTATATGAGTGGTACCTTAAAAATGCACTAATAAACATGTAAATATTATATTGTATAAGTAACCTTACCACTTCCCTAGGGTGGTGAGCTTACTCCTCTCTTTTCTTATAAACATGATTTCCTCAAAGATAAGGAAGATCTAAATTCATTAAAAATGGATAAAACAAAAGAAATTTGATCTCATCGACCCTTGAAGAATGCCTTGAACCATCTTTGAATTGCCAAAAATGACTTCGACCATCATTGACTTACAAGACAAAGGACCGACGAATGTCCTAAATAGGTAGAAAGGGTTGATCCCACCTAAGGAGATTGTTAACCAACCTCCTTAAAATCTGGCAAGGTTTGACCAACCTCCTAAAAATGTGGTAAGTTTTGTCCAAATCCCTTTAAAATGTTAAAAGGCTTGAACATCCTCCTAAAAATTGAAAAGGTTTGACCAACCTACTAAAAAGGTGGGATGGCTTGAACCACCTCCTAGAAAGGTGGAAAGGTTGATGAACCTCCTAAAAATGTGGAATGGCTTGAACAACCACCTAAAATTTTTGAAAAGGTTTACCAACCTCTTAAAAAAGGGGGGGGGGCAATTTTCTTCCTCTTCTTCTTGATAACTTCCATCCATACTCTTCTTACACTTCACCTAAGTCCTTGCATCCACATAAATCATGAAATTATAAGAATTAAAATATTTTACTTCCACCAAGTCAAGTGGGTTAGTCTCATAATATAATCAAAATGACGGAAATGATATATGATGGGACTTATTCATATGTTAACCACATTCAACCACATAGAAATAGATATTCTCATCAACAGATTCTTTATTAGCACTTGTATGTATATGGTAAATGATGTATGAATGAAATTTATATTTTAGATTTATCATCCATCTTGTCTTGTTGACACATCAAACATGATCAATTGTAAGTCTCCTCATCCCAATCCATGTTTGGCTAGTTGTAGTTTCTAGTAAAATAGTAAAACCAACACGCACAATTGACCCTTTAAGCGCCCATAAGGGTGCTGTGTCCTCTGTAAAAGTAGTTGCCTCCCACAACCATTTTGCATGTGACATGTATGGCCTACATCCTTTGCACATAGAAGATCTCATGGTCCACCTCGTTCCGCCTTGTCTCCTTTGTATTTGCATGTTGCATGAGCCTTACATCCTATAGATCATCCTTTAGTTCTAACTTCATCTCCTCCAAGATCGCTCCCAGCAACACCACAAAAATTTAATGACAAGTACCTCACAAGGCTCCTTGCAAATAAGGGTGTCAAGAAATTTTCCCTCAAGAAGGTAGTGCCTCCACATGCAGATAGTATACAACTGCCATCATCTCCTTCTTGTGCATGGCGTATCATCTATCTATGTCCTTCAGCTTTCAGCTTTCAAAGACCATTAGATGCATTTCTTGCATCAAAATGCCTCCTCTAGCAAAATAAGAAGCATTGGAGTGTACCTCATATGGCCTAATGAAATCAGGCAGTCGCAAGACTAGCTTGCAAATGCCAGTGGCAATGCTCCACATGTAGCCACTTTGCACACTTCTTCAACAAGTTTGTCAATGGCGCAGCTATCTAGGATATCTCTTGATGAATTCATGATAATAGTTCTTCATTTTGAGCTAATAGCATAGATTCAGACCTTCATCAAGCACCTTCTAGTCTTGAATTGCACAAATCTCTTTGCCGGATCCATCCCGCACCTTTCCTTACCCGTCATGTCACCAATGAATTCCACTTCCTCTTGGGTCCTCACACTTTGTTCCCAATGATCCCAATTACTCTATGCTCCCGTGATATCAAGATGGGCCGGGTCCGCAGTTTCGATGGGCCCGGCCCACCCCAGTTCGGATCTTCGACATCAATACAGTCTCTCTCCCTCGGAAATCATCATTACAAGGAGAAGACGTTTTGCGCCTCGTCTCATTCAGATTCCTGCTCAACAAGGTTCCATTGCTTTTTCCCATTTCACGTGAGTTTTTTCTGTTATACTTCTGTGGATAGGGGGTTTTTTTAATCAGATTTCTCTTGCTTCTCCGATCCATCTTTTCGTCGCCGGCTTTGAGTCTCTGGAAAATCTCTCTGTTCTCTCTACGGTCGGTACGTTTCTTTTGTGCGAAGATTTTGTTTTAAAATAGTTTGAAGACCCAGCAACTTTGATAAATTTCAGCTACCACTCCTCTAAATTTCTCGCTAGATTAACAAAAATCTCACTCAGTAGAAGATTCATAGTTAGATCTTTCTCCTATATATCTGACATCAAGAAATAGGAAAAGATTATAGTTTTTCTTATCTTGGGGAGGCTTTGGTGATTTGGGACTCAATCATAATTTTCCATATTTTATATGCAGTTAGTTCCGCTGATGGAGAGTTCAGGAAGATCCATGCTTTACTCCCTCTCTCCTGTTCGCTCGTCATTCTTTCTCTTATGGAGATGAACAGGGAAAAGCTGGCCTCCACGGAACCGTTGACTATTCTCGGTGGCTTCATCAGTTCTCTCCTCTTTCTCTCTCTCTCTCTCACTGTATGTCTCTGTATACTACATGCCCAAGATCAATAATTTTATTCTGATCATTTTTAAAATTCTCTGTCCAGTTAATTGGGAACTTCCAGGAATCCTCCCGCTCCAGAACTGGTTGGGGCGCTGGTAAACACCATCTAATGATAATTAGTCATCTGGTAATTTAGAATTGGATTGAAATTTACTATTTGTTGGTTAACGAGCAGTGGCAGTGGCCGAATTTGTGGCCCTGATTGCTGCTGGAACTGTTCACCGTGTCTGCATCACGACTTGGTATGTTGTTGATAAATAAAAACTTGTTGATTTTTGTGGGCTTTCCTTCATTTGTCATTGCTATGGGTTCAATGATTTCCTTACTGTAGTGTATTTATTTTCAAAATTATTTTGCACTCTCTTGTTCTCAGCTGTGATACTCTACCAAGTGGACAAGCTCTCAGAATGAGCGAGCTCCAAGTTGAAGAGATACTAAGTCACTGGATCTTGCTTACCTGCAGCATTAAGGGTTCTTATAAGGTAGGCTTAGGTCTTGGAGTCTCAATCATTGTCAGGTGACTAGAGCTCCCTAAACCTGTTTCTGAAATCTGGTTGGGTTTGTGGTGTAAGTCAGAGCATGAAAAATCTAGACCTATCCTAGGACCTATTCAAAGTGACATATGGTCCTCTCTCTCAGCCTGTTTCTCCATGTAGTTAACTTTTCAATCTCAAGCTAAAAACTTCTACTTTTTCACCTGTGTCCTTCCTTTATAAATTTAAGATGGTGTTGAAGCCAGCGGATATTTGGTCTATCGTATTTTGCAAAGTCTGTACTGCTGTTATGCGTGGAGGGATTATCTATGAAAGCAGCTGCTTCTCTTTGAGTTAATGTCCGCATATCGTTCATAACCCCGGCCGTAGGAATCATGCAGTACTCTCCAAATTGTGATTGTATCATCTTTAAATTTCACCAATCACTATTGCTAATTAGACCATGCAAAGCACGATAAACAAACGTGATTGTTGTGATTGGTCCATTCAGATATAAAAACAACCTATTAACCGAGTAACCTTATTAGCCCACCGAGAGCAGTCTCATTTTAGCGTAAAGATGGCCAGTTGCTAAAGATGGTTCTTTAATGACAGCCCTATGGGCTCCATGGCTTACCGGTTTTGACCACTTCTGAAAGGTATGCATTGAATCTATTTCATGTTTCAATGCTGGCAGTGGAATGTGCCTCTTGCACTTCACCTCATTCCTCCAATTGATTGCGTTCTGTAATCTCCTCTCTGTCTATTTCCCTCGAGGGTGAGAAATAGACAGAGAGTTCTATAGTTTGTGTTTCATTCTTTATTCTTTGTCCTAATTTGATAGTTTGATTTTCTAAGTTTGCATTTCTTTTCTCCTCTCCATGCTAGTCTCATGCCTGACATTTGTTCATTCATTTGTCCTGAGATTACTGTCTTCCAATTGCCTAATTTTGCATTGCTTATCTTCTTCTTCAATTCCTAATAGTTTTAGTCTCTCTCTTCTCTCATTCTCCTCTCTACATATCTCAATAATTTATCTATAAGTCATCATTTGGGTTCAAAACATCATTTATAGTAATGTTTTATTCTTCATGTTGGTGCAGATGCCTGAGCTTGATCAAATGTATCGGATCTTGGAAGGAATGATCGAAATAGGGAGTATATAGACTTAGATTTCAATCACACAGGTTATAAAAATTCGGATTGTGACGTTTTCTATCGCTTCTAAAACATCACTTTCCTCTACGATCTTAAATATTTTTATCTTCTAAGGAGTATTTGGATATTCTAGATAATCTGATCACATTCATTTGATTCTCCTCATTGATCTCATTCTGCTTTCTCATAATCTTCATCACACAAGTTATCATTTATATCTACTGCTCTTCCTCTCTGTGGTTTGACCCCTTATTCATTTTATACATGGTAATTTGCTTGTGATTAAGGTAATATTTTATAGATATTAACACGAAGTATAATTTGACCAAAGAGTACATACTAAATCCCCTAAAATGGAGACTTACCATTTCTATAGAGGAGAAAGAGAGGAGAGTGGAGTAAATGCTAAGCAAGACAACATATTGGAAACCCTATTAATACTAGGGTAAGCCTAGAGAGCAAAGGTAGGGAGAGAGAGGCCCACTAGTACTTCCTCTCAAGTTAGAGCCGATAGATGAAATATGTCCAGCGGGTACTAGCACTACCATAGGACACATGATGACTGTTCTTAGTGAAGATGTCAGCCAATTGATTGGATGAAAAGGTTTGGACTGTGAAGTATTTTAGAAAGGGAAAAGTGTGTTGAATTAAGGGGGAAGGCAAGTAAAATGATAGAGGTTTATATAAAATTAGAAGAGGGAGAGAGCCTTTTATGGGTGCCTCATAATGGGCAGGATAATATCTTCTTCTCATGCAGATATTGTAAGCACCTTATCATGAACAAGTGATTGCCTTTCTCAATATGCTTCATCCATTTGTGAAAGTGAGATTTCTAGAAGATGAGAGATCACGAAACCTGATTGTCACAGTAGGTGGACATCGGTATTCAATGAGTGACACCTCATGTCATCTACTAGAAGTTGAATCCAAAATCATCTCACTAAGCTATCTCAGATGTGGCATGATATTTTACCGCCAGTATAGGAATGAACAACCATTCTCTACTTTGGAGAAAGCTATTTATCAAATGACTGCCAACATACATTTTCATCATTGGTTGATTCTCACCTCACCTTTCACTGCTAACATACTCAACAATAGAGTATGCTTTAACACGAAAGAGAGCCATATCTCGTGTAAATTAGCTCGCCTGTTTCAGGGCATGTTTAGTGTATGCGAGAACCCCAGGAGTTCCTTTTCCTACTGTACGTGATGAGGTGCATGCCATGATGAGTTTCATGCCTTTCCTACTGTGCTTGATGGCTCACCAATGACATATAGGAATATTTGGGCAAGCAATTTCTAAGATAAATCAATCTGCTCATCAGCGGCCGATGCAGTGATGAGGGTCATCCATCAACAATGAGTCATCCTCCATCAGTGATGACTTTGGTTTGCATCCAACAGATTCAATTCTTGAGACAAGTTCAATGCATATTTCAATTGGGGATAAAGCAAGCTTACTTGGCTGATAGGCACCAATTCAGTACAGAAAAGAGTAGTGCAGAGTGTCCTATATCACGCATGACAAAGTGCTCCTTGAAGGTAGCCTTTGGTAGCCCAAGATCCTTGTCTCATCTCTCCAAGTCAAAATAATACTCATTTAACATAAACAACGAGAGATACCCAATGCCCCCACCATTGTGATAATTTCCCACAACCCACAAGCAAAGAGATTGTGGGATCAATGAGGAGCAAGACCATAACACAAGCAAAGAGAAGTTGGCTAAACTTGTTCAGAAACTACGCATGAAGACTTTGTTTATAGTACATGTATGGAATGAGGAGAACAAACACGCCCAACTCTTACGTACAATTCATTGCATAAAGGAGAAAGAGAGAAGAATAAAGAAACATAATGATTTGCTAAGAGGGAGAATGAGAGGAGGTGGAGTAAGTGGAGATAAAGGAATTTTGTGGAAACCCTATTACTAGCTTTTGGCCAAGCACATGAGTAGAGATAGAGAGAGAAATAAAGAGAGAGGGACTTTCTAATAACAATTTAATTTTTCTTCTCCTCCCTTTAGTCTTCACTTTAATGAACTTCCCAAATATTAGACCAACTAATGGGCCAGAGTTGACCTATCCATGACTAAGTAGATTCCCTTTCGCGCTGTATCCATTAGGGTTAAAACATGGTAGAGATGGAAAGGAGATGATGGTGGGGGTAATGATAAGAGAGGAACCAAGATTCGCCGAGTAGGTAGATAAGATGTGTTTTGATGGAAGAGGATGAAGAAGATGAGTCCGAATGATGGAGATGGTGCAGGAGGTGGAGTAGATTGAGGAGGAGGTGGAGGAGAAATAGCGGCGTAGACTCAAAGAAGGTGACATCAATAGAGGCTCGTATATGTGCTCCTCCGATCGAAAATAGACCCACTGTGTATCAAAAAGGTGTGCGCTAGTTGATGGGTATTATCATAGCCTAAAAGTCAATCACACTTTCATCTTTTGTTTATATTCATTAAAAATGAACTTTTATTCATTGTTATTTTGTGTGTAAGTCTCATGAACATATGCAATGATCAAGTAAATTATGATAAGATCATAATACGAAAGTGATCACTAGCCTTTAAACATATGTTTTAAATATTCCTATTCGTGGGAGATTCGAGAAGGAGATCGAATTATCCAAAAGAATAACACTATCTGATTTGACTCATAAGGATGAGTATGGCTCGATCATGTGGCCACGTGTTGAGACACCAATGATAAATTGCGGGTGCTCTTTAGAGAAAGCGGCTCACTGAGTGATCTGTATGAATCCTTGAATGGTATTATGTCAAAATTATCAATCAGAGTTGATTCATGTTAGGGTTGTGTACGTGGTCCTTTGACTTGAAACATCAAAGATAATGTGGATGGATGATCGCTGTCGTTTTGTCTATGACTTATGAATCCCTAGTCACGGGATCTTCAAAACATCACAGAGTGGATACGACACTGCAGAAGTCCTCAAAGGTGATTGAGTGAGTCAAGATGAGATCATCTGCCCTCGGAATATGAGGAGATCGACTCAAGGAATGAGATGCAATTAAATCCTTGGCCGTGGTAGTAAAAATATTAGAAAAGTTGTTTTCAATGATTTCCTACTCACAATAAGTACTAAATTGAGTAGTACCATTAGGGTTTGACAATTAACCGATTAGGGTCCTGTAAGTCATTCATTGGTCTTATAGTATGGATGAAAGATTAGTCACGTACATGATAACTGATGACAATAGAGTTCCAAGGAAAGAGTTCCACAATATGCTTCATATCTCCTAGAGCACATGGTGTGCAGCTTGGCACCCATCGGGCCGGGCGACTCAACCTGCCGATCGCGTTACCTTGAGTCAATTAATCTATATTTGTTGATATAGTTAGAATTGATAAGGAAGACCAATAAGTGTTATTAGGTTGATAGAGTCATTAATTGGTAAGATATGTGAACATAGAGGGTCACACACATAAGGTCAATGGACGCAATGGATAACAAGCGTTCTTCCAAAGTCTATAAATAGAGAGAATGACTATAATAGTGGTGCACATGCAAAGCCTGGGTGAGCATTCTCCTCTCTCTTCTCTTCCTCTCGTGGTGACGAGTGTTCAAGAGGAGATCCGACCGTTTGGAGACTGTGTGGATATCGCTAAAGGTCGGACGCTTGAACGGTTGAAGAACTCTTTCAAATGATCCATGTAAATATGAATTTTATTCTATACTAGATGATAGGATCACCTAGAATAGATGATGAGATCATCTATTCTTAGTGCTTCAACTCTATTGAATGTTTTGATTCAACATCTTCTGCTGCAATCATTGTTTTGGTCGAAAACTTGGAGAGCTTGTCGAGCCTTAGATCCCAACACTAGTAGTTAACAAACACCCTTTGATAGAGTGGGACGCCAACTTGGATGTATTAAGAGTGTGATCATTAACAAAGGCCACACAACCAAACACTTTGTGATGATGTGATGATTTGGCGCCCTCACGAGGAACCCTAGGTTAGGGCTCTGGTACAATTTGGAAAATAAAAATGAGACAATGATCTTGATTAAAGAAAATAAGACAGGAGAAGAGAGGCATATAATGGAGAGGAGAGAGAGTAGCAAATCTAGAATTACAGAAGTGTCATTCTGGCCCATATGCACACAATAAAAATTTGAGGGCTTATCAAGCATCATACCCCATCACCAATTTAACCAGCCACACTTGGAGGGGTTGACTATTTTTTCATTTCTATTTGATGATTTCTCTAAACTAATTTGGGTAGTAGTTTCAATATTCTGTTTAGTTTAAGAACTTAGCCAAAGCCAAGAAGGGAATAAAAATTGGGTTAGAGAACCAGCCAAGGAAGAGAGTTCATTACATTAGATTTTGTTTAGAAAGAGAGAGAGACTTGGAGAGAGAAGCTAAATTCATAAAATGACAGTATGAATTACAAGAGAGAATAGGCCAGTTATATAGGACTGGCATACAGGGGTATATCAAGAGATATCAGAAATATAGGGGCTTTATTGTAACACTCCCCCTCAATCTGGTGAATGAATATTTGCCATTCCCAGATTGCGGCGTAATTTCTCGAAGATGCTAGTAGGCAGGCCCTTGGTGAGAATATCTGCCAGTTGGTTTAAAGACGACACATATTCGGATTTGAACATTCCTGCTTCAAGCTTTTCCTTGATAAAATGACGATCTACCTCGATATGCTTGGTCCGGTTATGTTGTACAGGATCATGGGCAATGCTAATAGGTGACTTATTATCACAACACAACAAAATAGGTTTTTCTTCAATTACACCTAGATCTTGGAGAATGCTTCTCACCCAGATACCTTCACATATTCCAAGAGCCATAGCTCAGAATTCAGCTTCTGCGCTGGACCGAGCAACTACATTTTGTTTCTAACTACACCAAGTTACTAGATTGCCACCGACCAAACACCCATACCCAGAGGTTGAACGTCGATCATCGATGGAACCTGCATAGTCTGCATTGGTGTAGATTTGCATTCCCAGAGATTCACCTCGCTTGTACAACAGCCCCATTCCAATAGTGTTTTTGAGATAAGCTAGAAATTTATGGGCAGCCTGCTGATGTACTACCCTTGGGTCATGCATAAATTGGCTCAAAATGCCAACAGCATAGGAGATGTCTGGTCTTGTATGGGATAAATAGATTAATTTCCCTATTAAACGTTGATATCGCCCTTTGTCTGTTTTTTCGGAGTCTGGAGAGCTTCCAATGTAGTGTTTTACGTCAATCGGAGTATTAGTCGGCTTGCAGTCCTGCATCCCTGCATCTTCCAATAAGTCAGTAATATATTTTCTTTGTGATAGAAACAATTCTCTTTCTCGATATGCGACTTTAATTCCCAGAAAATATTTAAGTTGACCCAGGGCTTTGATATCAAATTCATTCTTCAAATGATTTTGAAGTTGCGTAATACCGAGAATGTCATCTCCTGTTATTATCATATCATCAACATAGACCAATAGTATTGTGACTCCCCCTGAGGTGGATCTCTTGTAAAATAGAGTGTGATCACCATGTGTTTGAAGGAATCCCAGGATCCTCATTGCTTTAGTCAGCCTCCCAAACCACGCATGTGGGGATTGTTTCAGCCCATATAATGATTTCTTTAGTTTACATACTTGTCATTGACTAGCACTTTGGATGTATCCAGGAGGTGGGTCCATATATATCTCTTCTGAAAAATCGCCATGCAAAAAAGCATTCTTCACATCTAACTGGTGAAGTGGCCAGCCTTTGTAGACAGCTACAGATAAAAGAATCTGCATTGTCCCCATCTTTGCCACAGGAGCAAAGGTTTCTAGATAATCTATACCATAACTTTGAGTATAACCCTTTGCAACTAATCGAGCTTTGAACCTCTCAACCGAACCATCAGCCTTATGTTTGATAGTATAAACCCATCTACACCCCAGTGTCTTCTTATCAGCCGGAAGAGTTACTAGGTCCCACGTTTGATTTTTCATTAATGCGTCCATTTCCTTGTCCATTGCCTCCTTCCACCTAGGATCCTGGAGTGCCTCAAAGACACTCTTAGGAATTGTATACTTGTCAATCTCTGTTAGGAATGACTTGTATGAAGACGACAGCCGCTGCAAGGAGATATGGTTGCACAATGGGTACAATTTTTTCTTTGTGCATTCTCAGATTCCTTTTCGTAAAGCAATAGGGTCTGTCCAAGTACGAGGTTTCAGTGGAGCTTCTAATGCTCCCTTAGAATCCTCCCTAGCATCTCCTTCATATACTTCAAGGCAAGGAGAAGTATTCTGCTCTTCAAGAGGATTAGAAATATTCTGATCACCCTCTTCATGTACTGCAGCTTCAGTGGGAATATACTGATCTGCAGTTTGAACTCCCTCAGCTGCATTAGAGGGAGTAGGTGAGATAATCTGAACAACAGGAGATGGATTCAAAGTACTCTTGTCATTTTCGGAAAGTTGAGGGCCTCATAGAAGTCTTGCTTGTTGGTCTTGAAAAAATATTTTACTGTCATTAAAAGTGACGCTAATTGTAATAATAATCCTGCCAGAAGAAGGATCATAGAACTTGTAACCTTTTTGAGTGTTAGAGTACCCAACAAAAGCAACTTTTAAGGCTCGAGGGGACCATTTTCTGACACCTGGCTGAGATTGATGGACATATGCCACACATCCAAAAATATGGTGTGGCAATTCTGGGCCAAGTTGAACTTTAGGAGAATGATGTAGAAATACATCCTTCGGCGACTTGAAAGACAAAATTTCAGAAGGTAGACGATTAACAAGATAGATAGCAGTAAGAAGTGCCTCGCTCCATAGATATTTTGGAGCATGAGAAGTAAACATCATGGCTCAAGCAACTTCCATCAGATGATTGACGTGTCGTTTTTGTGTGTCGTTAAAACACAAAGACGATGGTCAAACAAAATTTATAAAACCGAACTCACAAAGACAAGATATAATAATCAAGTATTGGGTAAGTATCGGGTCGATCCACAGAGAGCAAGGTTGACTTTAATCACAGAGTTGACTTGGTCAAACTTAGGTTTAAAAGAAGTTTTAAATAAGAGAAAATAATATGTGATGAATATAAATGATATAAATAGACCTAATAAGAAGTTTTAAGAATTGAAATCTCGGATTTGACAGAGAAAAGTCAAAAGTCAAAGTCAAAGCATTGACTTTGACCAATAGTAGGTGTACTGTAAAATCAGAGAATCAAACAGAGTCAGAAGATTACGAAAAGAAGATATTTGGAAACTAGAGAGAAAATGGAATTTATTGATATATATTTCGTAATTTTTGGATAAGAAATGGATTTATTATGAATTATTGAAAATCAACGATCAGAAAATCCCCGAAATGAACACCTCACAGGAAATCTTCAAATTGAATGCCCAAATGAAATCTAAATCTTGCAATTTATATGTCAATAGAAAGCTAAGAACCAGAGGAATCCAACAAGATCAAAATTATCAAATTCTGATTTGTCGATAAAAAGTAATTGACCCCGAAAGTCAACGTTTGACTTCTGATAAAAGATAAATAGTTCGTGGTCAAACGTTAAATTGAAGGGTTAAATGAACTCGGAATTTGATGAATTTGCTATCCACGGAAAGCTGATGAAAAGAGGAATCCAATGAAACTAAAATCAAGTGATTTGGAATTATAATCAAAGAGATATCCTATTTTCAAAATCAGTGACTTTTTAGACCTAAAATTAGGGAAAATGAAGAACACTATGAACTAATTTGCAAAATTAAAGATCTAAACCTAATAATAATACAAATTACCTCTTGATAATCGATCGAACCTCACTACTAACCCGATTGCCGCAAGAATGGGGCCTCAATTCTCGTGGATTGAAGCGAATTTGCTCGGATTCTTCCTCGTGGACGTTCGGAATTCAAGGGGAAAATTCGATGAAATCAAGAGATGAAATCGTGATTATCATGCTTTAATGGCTGCGTCTCTACACTCTTGGAAGCAGAGGATCACGAGAACTTAAGACCTTCCTCGAAACTCGCTTAATTTCTTCACGAGTCGATCAAAAGTTGAAGAACAAGAGAGGGAAATACATGCTTTTAAAGAAGGAATTAGGCCCGAAATTTTCGGCCATTTGACGCGGTCGTGGAGCGGAATCGATGGCCACGATCGCGCGGCGATCATGGGTCATCAATTTGAGGCGTCGTGGCTTCAATTTTTCTGCTGAATTAGCCCCGATCGCGGCGATTTCTCAAAGTTTGACGTTGATCATCCCGCCCGATTTTTGAGCCATTGATAGGATCGTGGGCATGGGTCGATGGCGTCGTGGCGGCGTTTTCACGTTGCGACGCCGTGGTTCCCGATCTGGCGATGAATAGGCCACGATCGCCGCGCGATCGAGCCACGATCGCCGCGCGATTGAGGTTCTTCGTAAGGCTTCATCCACCGTCCGATGAACTCCCGTTTAGATGAACGATCACGATTAGCTGATCCCGTGCGCCTTGATCACGATTCGAGTTCTCCGTCAGCCGTCCGATCGTGATCCACTCTTGATGAAGGTCAGGCGTCCGCGTGATGGAGATCGGACGCACCAAAAATCGCGAACGATTGCGACCGTCCGATGACGATCGAGTGATCGCGATCGTTCGCCCGATCACGAAAATTTGAGGCCATCCGATCGCGATCCAAGCTCCCTCGCTCTGCCACGTGTCATCCATCAATCGGATCACTTAAAATGCATATAGCCACGTGCTTGATTGATGATCGCGTGGACTCTAGTCCACGCGATCTCCGCCGCTATGATCCGATCCGACGCCCGCCAAGCCGCCACGTCACCTGCAATAAACAAAATCGTGTGGGAACATAGTCCCACACGGATTAAAAGGAAGAGAGGGACGCGGTTAAATAGGGGAAAGGATTCCCCTAATAACTATCCTACTATCTCCTCTCTATTCCGCGACACGTGGCGCCCCACACGGGCGCCCCACACGGGCGCCCACGTGGCCGCGTGGCCTCCCTGCCATTTGGCGCGCCCCGTGCGCCTCCTGCGTGGGCCACACGCGTCCTGCCACATGGCCTCAGTGCCACGTCGTAACGGCGCGGTGGACCCGCGCGCCACGTGGGCCCGCTCGCCACGTCAGCCCCGCCTGGGTTCGCTCGCCACGTTAGCCGCAGGTAATTTCTCCCCTTTTTTCGCGATTTTAACTAAGAAATTCCTTAAAAAATTAATTAAAAATCAAATAAAAAATCAGAAAAAATAGTATAAAACTTCATAAATTCATATTTCTCAAAACACAACTCCTTTTTAATCCAAATTTTCTCCATTGGATCACAAATTCTTTTCTTTTTAATATCATGTCATTTAAAATATGTTTTCAAGAAGGAAATAAAGATGAATTAAAATTTCATTAAATAAGTTCTAATTAAACATTCTAAATCATAAATTCATCCTAAAATCATCCTTCCAAACATTTACTAAAGTCAAAACTCATTTAATAACTGAGATTAACTTCTATTAATTTAAACAAAAGATTAATCATCTATGAAATTATCCCTAATTTATGCATAAATATCAACTTTAGTGAAATGACATGCCAATGGAGAAAATTCCTAAAAAGTATGATAACATGCATCATATTCACATAAAATAAGTATGAATATGAGTTAATTAGAATAAGAATTCAAGTTATAAATGCATGTTATCAATGACCAATCTTTCTCTCGGCTACACCATTTTGTTTTGGTGTATAAGGACACGATGATTCATGAACAATGCATGTATCCTCAAAGAAAGAGCTCACTTGACGATTGAAGAAATCCCGCGCGTTATCAGATCTAAAACGCTTTGGAGTTGTGTCGAATTGATTCTGAAGTAGTCGGATGAATGCTAAAATAATAGAGCTAGCCTCTGACTTGTTTGCCATCATATATATCCAAGTTAGACGAGTACAATCGTCTACAAAAATTATAAACCACTTCGCCCCTCGCACACCTGTAGCAGAAGAAGGACCCCAAATATCTGAGGGGATTCTAAACAATGGTGTGTTGCTTACATGTTCCCTACGAATGGGAAAGATATCCTCTTTGCTTGGCTAATTGACAAGCCTCACCAAAAAGTGTATTTTTTTATCCAGCCCTTGGCGAGAGATTAGGAAACATAAATCGGAGAATTTTAACGAGAGGGGTGTCCCAATTGACGAGTGTTTTTTTGGAACAACTTATTCAAAAGAAACGGAAGAAGAAATTGATGCTGATGACAAACGGTTTGCAGGGTCCATGTTGCAGTAGTCCACCGGATAGCGAGGATCCGAAAAGAGTCCATCCTGCGCTTTAAACCGTCCAATCTCCTTGCCCGATATCTTGTCAATAAAACAACAATTATCGTCATCAAATACAATACGGCAATGAAGATCGGAGCAGAAATGAAAAAAATAGAAATTAAGTTGGCTTTCAATTCGGAACAAAAAAAGAACATGACGTAGAGTGCCAAAATTTCCAAGTTTGACATCGCCAATTCCAAGGACCGGAAGTATATGTCCACCGGCAGTAATAACCCCCTTCTTTCTCGTCGAATGTGAAAAAAATTCTCAAACAAAGACATATCAGCGAGTCATATGGTCGAGGCGCCGAATCCAATACCCAAGATTTCCCCAGAAGTCACCAAAAAATTAGGTTTAACGACGAAGTAGAAAGGCAATAGGCCATGTCGTTTGGGAATTGCTTACTTGCATGAGCGAATGCAGGGCGGCGAAGGCGGTCTTTAATGCTTTGCCAACTCCTCCCTGAAGTCGTGAAATAACAATTTGGTTCTGATCCATTGGCTGCACAGTACTTTAGAGAGGAATTTGCACTCCCTTCAGAATCTCCAGAAGAGTTAGTCTTTGTCCTATGAGACTTTCCACAAGTCTTTGGCTTTCCATGGAGATCCCAACAGTTTTCAACGGTATGTCTCTGTTTGCCACGGTGGGTACCACGACGAGATGAGCCTTTGGATCGGTGTTTGGATCGCCTTTAATATACTTTTGCTTCTGCTCCTTAGGTTCCTTGGATGCCCCTTGAGGTTCTTTCATTTGTTTTGCTAGAAAGACGAGTAGAATCGGGATTAGTTTTTAATATCATGGCGGAGAAGACGAGTGGACTCTTACTGGAACTACCAATTTAAGTGTTTCTTCAAAAAATGGGAACCTTCTCCCTAGCAAGAATTTGATTCACTAGGGTCTCATACTCAGAATTAAGTCCCATAAGAAATTTATATAGGCGATCTTTTAGTGTGTACTTGCGTTCTTACAGTATCTGGATTTATGACGAGTCGATAGTGATCAATTTCCCGCCAAATACACTCCAGTTCACTGGCATATTCTAGGACAGAATGACCTCCTTGAACCAGGAGGATAGACTTTTGTACCAGCCAGTATATCTAGGATTCATCATGCTCCTTGGAGTGGGATTGTTTTGCTTTTTCCCATATTTCCTTCACTTTCGTTGGCAAATACGAAATCGATCGCTATAGGAGTCCGCCATATTCTCTAAAAAAACCAATATTGAATAGTCCCCTCTTCTTCACGCCAGCGATCATATTTGGGATCACTAGAGTTCGAGGTTTCTTTGGTGAGATGATGGTCCAGACGTCTGCCCCATAAGATCATCTCGATATAAGAGCTCCATGCAAATAAATTGGTTCCATTAAACCGGAACCGAGGAGGTAACTTTGGAAGATCACCAACAATTTTGACAATTTCTTGAGGACACGATGATTCAGGGACCATAGATGAGGTGGTCAAATCTTCCATCAATACTCACTTTGTAATCGATTTGTTGGCGCAGCGGAAGTAGAATTGTTGACAGTTGCCTTTCTACAAATAGAACAGCAGAGAAAGATATCTTCCTGAGAGAAAGATATCTTCCAAGAGGGAGACGCCTGCAAATCAAATAGGCCAGCGGAAACAGCTATTCGACTATTCCGTCAAATAGAATGACAACTTCAAGAAGAGGAAACTACCAAATTCAAGAAACGACGCCAAGGTAACTGTCGCCGAGATTTTCAAGAAACTCCGATAATCACAACAGATCGGAGATCCACTATTTCCAGTAATAGTCACTGCAACTGGGATAAAGAATCGCCGTTGTTACAGAGATCCTGATAATGCCGAAAAAATTCCACCGTTAGAACAAGAGCCATCGGTCAGGAAAAACAGATCAAGAACTTCAGTAAATCGCCGCCATCAGACACAGTCTTCTGATCGGCCACAAGTTCGGAGCGGTTACTGCTCTGATACCATGTTTAGAAAGGAATAATCTCTAGAAGATGAGAGAGAGAGAGAGACTTGGAGAGAGAAGCTAAATTCATAAAATGACAGTATGAATTACAAGAGAGAATAGGCCAGTTATATAGGACTGGCATACAGGGGTATATCAAGAGATATCAAAAATACAGGGGCTTTATTGTAACAGATTTTTCCTCAACAAAATGGATTAGTTGATATGATAAAGAGGACAGTGATGGACATGATAAGGATCATGCTAAAAATAAGAATCTTTTGCATGAGTTCAAGGGAGAAAAAAATTCAATACCAATGTGTCTACATTAAATTGAGCCCCCCAACACAATCTTGGATGGAGTCACACCATATGATGTTTGGAAAGGAGTAAATCCAAATGAAAAACGCTTCAAAGTCTTTGGATCTTTTGTCCATGTAAATATACTTTGAGAGCAATAAAAGCAAATACATGATAGAAGCAGAACCATGGTTTTTATTGGGTCCAAAGTTGCCACCAAAGGAAACAAGTGTTCGTGTAAATGTTAGTCAGGATGTCAAATTTGAAGAGAAAAGCCAATGGAGTTGGAGCACTTCTAAATCAGAGAAGACTGAATGTATATTTTATTCTCCAAATTCCTTAATTTAACTAATAAAGATGAAGAAAATTTTTACCAAGTGGCTCCATTAGATGATTATCATGATGACACAAGAAGCCTTAAAGAGATTCCTAAGAAGGGCAAGGTGGTCATCCAGCCACAATGGAAAGATCTCTCGAACGATTCTATTTATGAAGAAATGAATTGGTTTAGTATAGACCTAAATCATGTTATTTGACTCAAGAGAAACCTAGCTCATATCATGAGGAATCTACAGGGAGTGTTTGAAGACTTTCCATAGAAGAAGAGTTGGATTCAAAGATGATGAGAAATTCCTCCACAAGGAATGAAACATGGATAATTTTGACTCCTCCACAAGGATGCAAGCCTATTGGTCTCAAAAGGGTATATAAGGTGAAGAGAAATTCCCATGGTGAAATACTTAATGTATAAGGCTAGATTTGTGATGATATGTTACATTCAAGAGTAAAACATCAACAATGAAGAAGTTTTTGTTTTAGTGGCCAAGATGGAGATTATTCGAGTGCTTCTAGACATATTTCCACATGGAGGTTGATGATAATACGATTATGTGATGTCATTGAACACACACAGAGATATGTCATAACATATTCCAAACTCACCAATTTAATATTAAAATCATGAATTTAATAGTATAATGGTGAATGAGGGTCGAATCTATGGAGAATTAAGGTATTTTAAAAGTATTCTTCAAATTTGATCAAAATATTATGAAAAATTAGGGATTTGATTAATTTTAGAAAGAGAACTGAAAGAGAAATTCATGGAACCAAAAATCACTCGATTTGGATCAAGATTTGCAGAAAAATCAAAGACAAAAAATTAGGTAGAATTTCTAAACATGAAGAGAGAGAAAACCAAAATTAAATCTAAAATTTGACTAATCTACAATTTAAAGCTAAAATTTGATGTTATAAGAAGAGAGATTAGGTAGAAAACAAAAATTCTAACATGAAATAGTGCTTAAAATTATTCAATTGATTGCTGAATCAAGGGTTCTTCATTCCGCGATTTTAAAGACAAGTTTCAGCATTCAAGAGACAATTTCTCTCTATTTTGTCCATGAAATCTCACTTTCAAACACTCCTTGGACGCGAAAATTGATCTAGAAGAGGGAGAAAGCAATAGATTCAATGATGGAGATGTCTAAACAGTTCGAACACTCGGAACACCTAAGAATGCTTTACATCATCAAAGAACATGCGTATTTATAAGCTAAATTGGGCCTGACCATTGGATTTGACTCTTCATCTTCAATCAACGGCTCAGATGAAACGCTTGGATGTGAATCTTTGTCATTAAGTCGCGTTTGTTCAATCAAAGATAGAGCGCTCAGATTTCCTCACGTCGCATGTGAATAAGAAGCTTTGCATGATCGCCTCCGTCTAATCACGAATCGACCCCTCAGATTCTCAGATGGCTTTTTAAAACCTGGTCATTAAAACTTCTCAATTGAATGGCCAAGATTGATCCATTTAATAAAAAGAATCATCATCCACTCATATGTTTGCCATGTACCCCTCACTTAAAGTGAGAATGAGAGGCTGAGATCAAACGTCTTAATTTGCATAGATCAGACGCTCATGAGCGTGCCCCGTCACCTGTGCAATAAAATAAACAAACGTAGTCCCACATGAGAAAAATAAAAGCAAAGTGATGGGCTTATAAGTAGAGATCATTAATGGGTTTAGCAAATATCCTAATAAGGATGTTTAATCCTCTAATCTCACACGCGCACACACACAACCGCACATGTACACGTGTGCGCCATGTGGCGCATATACATGTTGTCACGTGGCGATATGGCACTTCTCCCCCCGCATAAGCTGCCACGTCAACGCGCATTTAAAACCAAATTTTTTTAATATACTTTAAATAGAAATAAATTTAGAAAAATTTTAGAAAAATTGTAGAAAAACCCCTAGAAAATTAGAAATTTTATAACTTTAAAAATATAACTCCAAATTAATCTAATTTATTACGTTTGATTAGAAATTAAATAATCTATCATTATGAAATTTTAAATTTAATCAATAACAATAAAATACATTTTTGTTTCAAAAATACACTCATTTCTTTTAGAAAATAAAGTTAGAAAAATAAATGTGTATATAAAAATAATTTTCTCTTATTATTAATCACTAAAATTTAATTATAATTTCAAACATAAAGTGGGAATAATCTAATCTTAAATATCTCTATTTAATTATTTATTATTATCCCTAAAATAGTGCATTTTGAAATTATAACTTAAATTTTCATAGAATGATATATATACACTCAAAACATGATAACACGCATAAGAATGGAATATTTTATGTCATAATTTACATTAATAATCCTATAATTTCATGAGTAAATTTCATGTTATCAATTGACAAGTTCATCATGTAGATGTTAAATCAGTCTTTCTTACTAGTGAGTTAGAAGAAGAAGTTAATGTCAAGCAGCCATAAGGGTATGTTAAATAGGGAAGAACATCTCGTAATGACACTAAATAAGGCCCTATATGGATTGGAATAAGCATCAAGGGCATGATTCACCAAGTTAGACAAGTGCTTAAGATGTCATGAATTCTCTAGAAGTTCCAAAGAGTAGGTAGTCTATTTCCAAAAAATTTCTTTCTCACACTTGATAATCGGTTTATAAGTTGATGAATTGATTGTTACATGTTCCGAGTACCGTCAGATTCAAGGATTCAAGAATTCAAGAAACCAATGAAGAACAAGTCTGAGATGAGTGACCATGATCTACAATGAAACTAATTTTAGGGTATTATTAATTGCTGTTTGGAATCAATTTCATGCAACAATATTTAAATTTCCTTAGTATGGTGATTAAGAAAGGGTTTAATCATCAAGGAACCTAGGTAACAAGATTAGATATTTCTAGATAGAAGGAATACTTATTGACAGAAGATGATCTAGAAGGGAATGTGGAGAATATGGACGATAGCAATGGTGAAAAGAGATTTGGATGTGATCCTAATAAAGATATAAATATTATTTTTGAAGACAAATGTGATAAAAATTGGGATTGAAATTATGAAATGGAGAGAGAGAATAATGTGAGTGTGTTTTTGAGAGGATGAAGGACTTGGACAGTGAAATGATGTAAATGGGAAATAAGGTTTACCTTATTGATGAAGGAGATCTAATATGCATAAAATCTTGGTCATTGAAAATGCAAGTTCATGTATAAAAAATTATACTCAACTCTTCAAATTTGAGCTTAAAATTTAGAAAAGTGGTGACAACTAAAAGATTGAAACATAGAAATATTTTGGTATGTTTGGATTAAAAAATTGGAAATTATTTATGAAAATAAATAGATGTACATGAAAAATGCAATGAACTAATCAAACACTTCTGAATTCCTTTCAAAGATTGAAAACCCTTAATTGGATAATGGAAATATTATTTAGGGTTTAAAAATATTAAATATGGATGAAAAAGATTCATAGAAAATGATCCCAATAAAAAGAATTTTGATAAAAATAAATTCTTGCAATCAAACATACCTTCAATAGCCCAAACAATTTTCCTATACTTGAACTCTTTCATCTAACATAAAAAATTAATAGAAAATAGAAAAAAACTAGAAATGATGTTTTATGCATGACCAATGATCGATCAGCACTCTCTTTCTTCCGACTAGCCAATGCTAGAAGTACACAATGAAATGTTAAAAAACCTAAAGTTTCTGCTTTATAATTTAAATCAGATCAGGTGAAATTAGAAATCTTGAAATGATGACCGTGCCCACAAAATTACAGCTCCTAGCTCAAACGAGATAATGAAATATCATGGTTTCAATTTGGAGCATTTGACGGGACGAGACCGCAAGGTCGTCGATTTCACACGGTCTTGTGTCAAAAATAAATCCGAATTTACCAATTTGGGGAATTAAGAGTGAATTGAAGGGTATAATGGTAAATAAGGGTCGAATCCACAGGGAATTTAGGTATTTTTCGAGATATCTTTTGGAATTTGGTCAAATTGGACAATGAATTGAGGTGAGAAATTGGGGAAAATAGTGTTTTTAGAAAGAAGACTTCAAATCGATTCCACGGAATCAAGAATCATCGAATTTGGACTTGATTTCGCAGAGAAATCGAAATTTGAAGTGGAGAGAAATTTTCGGACATTAAAATCGTGATTTAGAATGAAAATTTACGAAATTGAAATCTAAAACCTAATCTAAACGAAAATTAAAGATAATAGGAAGATAATCTAGGAAAAACCGCTTCCACTAAACCCGTTTAGCGATCGAAACGAGGTGATTAAGCCGATTAATCACCAAAAACGCCAAGAACGTCACGACGAGCTTCAAGCTGCGATTTCTCTTTCGATTTTCCACCAAATCTTGATTTCAACCCCTCTGTGGATGCAGAATTGAGAGAGGGAGAGGATAGAATCAAGAGAAACGAGAGGATCGGTGTCTATACAAGTCAATTTGATTGAAATCCAACTCGAATACATACATCGATGAAGAACAAGTCTATTTAAAGACAATTTGGGCGTAACCGTCCGATCGTTTCAATCGACGGTTATGATGAAACGGTCCATCGTGAACCGTTTCGATTAAGTCGTGGCCGTCGGATCGTGATGGACGGCCACGATTTGATCCGTAAATAGACGTTATAAAAACACTTGAATATCGCCCCTTGGATCGCGATCGAACGACCGAGATGCCTCCGGGGAGATTAAATCTCGTCCGTTATAACGCCTCAATTAAGGCACGTTCTTGATTGATTTTCGGTGCACCACGCCTCCACGCGATCGACGCGTGTGATGCTGCCACGTCGCCGACGATCTAACCGTTAAAACTCCCTTTAAATAGCACGTGTTTATATGATGGATCAGTGGTCCGCTCGTCCACGCAATCAACGCGTGAGATCCTACGCTCCGCCCGATCCAACAGCTCTCCTCGCTCCACGTGTCCTGCAGTTAAAACAGTGTGTGGGACTTTAGTCCCACACGGAGAAAATTAGTGGAGTCCGTCGAGTTTATAACGCCCGACGGATTAAAGGGTTAATAACCCTTCCCATCTAGGGAAGGCTGAAGACCCATTTTATATATATTAAATAAATATATATAAATATAAAAACGCGCCACGTAGGCGCACTGCACGGGTCCGCGTGGCTCTACCACGTGGCCGTGCGTGCCACGTCGCACCCGCGTGGGACCCGCGCGCTTTTTGCTTTTTATTTATTTATTTTAAACATTTTTTAAATAGAAATTAAATCGGAAAAAAATCAGGAAAAAAATCTAGAAAAAAATCCCTAAAAAAATTGTAAAAAAATCATATCTTTTAAAATACAACTCCAAATTAATCTAAATTTTTCTTTCATTTGATCTGAAATTTAATTATCTATCATTCTAAAAAAATTCAAAAATATTTAAATAACAAGAGATTTAATTTATATTTCAAAAATACACTCATTTCCTTAAGATTTTAAGTTTAGAAATTTAAATGAATGTTTAGAAAAATAATTTCTCTTATTATTTAACTTTAAAAATCACTTATAATCTCAAGTAAAGATAGGTTATAAAATCATTTATCCTTAATTTATCACAATTAACCCTAAATTAACGTATTTTGAGATTATAACATAAAATTACATAGAATGATAGAAATGCACTCAAAGTATGATAACATGCACATAAATGTAATGTTTTATGCCTTAAATTGTATTAATAATCATGTTTTATCATGTTAAGATTGCATGTTATCAGCATTCCTGGTCATTGATTTTGCTTGTCAATTTGATTGTCAAAATGCACTAGATTGCACCATGTGTCACATTATGATTTTCTATGAGGAGAGAGAAAAGGCAATGGAATCTCACTAGCCGTCGAATTGATCTTCACAAGTGCGGAACATCCTATATTGTGCCAAGTGCCAATGGCCACAATGAGAGAGAAAATACAGATATCTCGGTGTCTATTAAATCCAATGATCATGTGGTCCACTGAATCCAATGCTCGCGACTAAGCCATACATTAGCTGTAGATAAAAAGCGACCAGCTAGACCCGGTCCATTTGATCGGTTGATTTTGCGCTGCCATGTGTCCTTGCAAAACAAAAATTAGTCCCACTTGAGAAAATATATAAGAAAAGTTTAGGGTTTAAATACACATCCCATTAAGAGATTTAAATATGAGTAATCATGATAAAGGGAGATATTTGCATGTGTGCGTTGACTAAAACTCACCTTATTTGGGCCATGTGTGCATTGACTGACACCACATTATGCCACACCTTTGCACCATGCCTACATGCTATCATGTCAACACACAAATAAAATCAAAATTTTATATTTCAATTCTTGAAAAATATTTTAAAAATCTAAAAAATAGAAAAATAATTTAGAAAAATTCAAGAAAAATTGAAAAACTCATAAAAACTAGAAAATTATATAAAAGCCCCTAAAACTTAAATTATTCATATATTTTCCTAGAAAATTCCTTTTTGGATGAAATTTTCACCATTTTGATCTTTTTTGCCTTTATCTTCATCATATCCTTGAAATAACAAAAAAGGGTGATTTTGCATTGGAAATCATTTGCCCTCTTCTTTCCTTGTCATTCCTTATTCATACCTAAGATCATGAAACTCATACACACACAGATAAATAAATCATCTTTGATTGACCTCAAAAAGGTTAAATGTCAAAAAAGCATAAAATTGAAGGCAATTTAGCGTGAATTTGACTTATAAACATTATGATATGATAAATGTAAAAATTTCATCAAAACATAATGCTAGGCATTATAATAATATGAATTATGGTTTAAAATCATTGCAGAATAATGAATTAAGCATGTAAAAATGCATGTTATCAAGATTGAAAAAAGGAAACAAATTTGAGCCCTCACAAGAACACCATTTTTTATACCAATCCTTGGTTAGGTGATGTTGGACTCAATTTAACCTCACTCCTTCACTAGATCTTGCCTCCAAAACAAGCTTCAATATCAAAAACTACAAAGCTTGGGCCTAAGGCTCTCATTTTCCTTATAGTACCCTAAGGCTAAAAGAGAGCCAAAAAACAAATGAGGTAAGAGAGTGTGGAAATTTTGTAACATGAGAATTTGGGGCTTAGGGTCATCAAGGGTGGAGATCCTCTACCTATGAATTTCCTTTGACCTTCATTGACATATTTAAATTCATGAAAATAGCATTGACTCACCTTTAATAGGTGGAGCATTCATTTCCTCCTCTTTCTTATTGTAATTTTCCATCTATATTCTTCTACATGTGTACCTTTGTATCGGTATCCACAAAACTCATAAATATATGAGAATTCAGTCACTTGAATTAAGTTAAGTGGTTTTAGCTTCATAATCTAGAAAAATTTGTAGTTAGAGTTATTCAACCACAATGCATGTTAGGACATGTTCATATTTATACAGTATTTAGTCATAAATAAATAGATTTTTTTATCATCTTAATTAGCTCCTAAAAATTTTCTATGATGCATGGATGAAGCCATCATTTTAGATTTATTAATCTACTCACCTCATATCTTGGATTTGAAGAGGCACAAGAGCCTAAAAACTCAAAGTGAGTCAAAAGAGTCATGCATTGAAGTTGGGCAAAATGTTCTGTTAGAGTGCAATCCATCACATATCTTGTTGGAAGTCTAGAAAGGAAGAGTTACTCTCAAAATTGAACCTGATAGTTTATTGAAGCCAAAGAGGAAGCCTCACGTACTGAGACCATACATGAATTGATCTTATGTTTTGAGTTGGATATCTTAGTATGTTTATGGAGAATCCAACAACCGAAACATATGACTATTGCAAAGATAATCTAGATGTATGTGAAAGGGACATTGTACCTCTGCTTGGTTTGTGAGAAAAGAGAAGCAAGTATAATGCTCATAGGGTACAATTATATTAATTATGATGGAGATCCATATGACAAGAAGATCATAGCCAAGATGGCTTGCTTTCTAGGAACCCTTTTGATTTTTGGGTGTCTCATAAACAAAAAAACGGTGGCCCTATCTTCATGTGAAGATGAATAAGTCACAACCACCATCACAAATTTAGTGACTGAGCATCCTCTTGATGGTAGCGAATGTAGATATCAAGTCAGATATCAAAAAATGATATCATCATCTAGATGGTGGATATTGGGACCATTTCGATAGCCAATATCTATCTTGGATATTGAATAATGGCTAGAGTACTCCACCATCTGGCATCTGATGCATACCCAATATGCATCATCTACCAACATCTACGGTACTGGATACTAATGTAAAAAAATAAGAGGTGGATATTGGATGTGGATATCAAAAATTTGATATCCCCATGCGATATCATTAATAAAAATTTAATTTTATTACATTGGCATTAAACCATAGTTAAGCCATAACCAAACAAGTTAACCATGGGTTACTAAATAATCATAAATAAAGATGAAAATTTATTCAAATGAATAATACATTTAATAAACTAAAATCCTAATTAAATATAATTTACTAAATTACCCAAATATCAAAATTGACCTACTCATAAGATGTAAATTTATTAGGGTTACAACTGATTACACTAATTTTCTCGTACTCCTAATTCCCAAACCCTAAACCTTGACATTTTCACACACCTAAGTGCTTAACTTGCACAATTTTGATCTTGAAATCCTAATCAGCTAAATAAATTTTTACATTTAAGGTTTTATGAATCACTTCAAAAATTAAAAATTCAGTCCTATGATCATCGACTTTTATCAAGAAGTTACTCATAAATCCTAATCATATAAAATTTTATCAATAGATTAAGTTTTTTATGAATCCCTTGAAAAATTAAAAAGTGGACCAGTAATTTAAACAGTCAGCCAGTTCAATATTCATAAAAAATTGATTTAAGTGATCTAATGGTACTCGAACAATCATGCCTTTTACCTTCATTCAACCCTTTTATGACTATATTATTTTATAATACATAAAATTAATTGACTAAAATATATCCAAAAGGTCAACAATTTTCTTAAATAAGGCAACTTTTTCACTGAAACTATGCAGATTCATTAAAAATTCAAACCTTTGGCCATCATTAAATCACTTGAGACTTGAGAGGGAAACCATTTCATCAAGAGGTCAAAATTAATTGGAAAGTTCATTTTTGGGAATTAATAAAAAAATTGACAAAAAGAAATTTATATTTAGAAGAGATGAAATTTGCAAGCTTTGACAAATTTTTTTCATTTTTAGGAATTTTTTGAAAGGAAAAGGATGAAAACATAAAATTTTTGGTCACCAAGTCCTATCTATATTTCTAAGCCATATGATATTTGCGATATCTAATTAATAAATTAAATGACTTAAGGATATAGTAGATTGAATTCTTGATGTATTGAAAAAAGTGTATAACGGTGATTTATATTTGGAAAGATATGAATCTTACAACCCATTTGAAAATTGATTATATTTTAAAGGAATTTTTTGGATTTTTATGATTTTTTTAAATAATTTGTTAGGTTTAACTTTTCTTGGGTTTTAAAGGAATTTCTTGATGCTTTTAAAGGAATTTTTAAAAAAGGAAATGAACTTTCTAAGGTTTTATAAAGTTTTGGTTTTAAATATTTTTAAGTCATTCTTAAGAATTTTTGAATTTTTTAAGAGTTTTATTTTAGAATTTTTTGACAAATTTTTAAAAGAAAATTAAAAAAGGGGACCTTTGCAAATGATAATAACACACCATGTATGTGTTCATTTTTATCATTATTAGTTGATTTCCAGGCATGATTGCTGCTAATATAGTACATGTTATCATGTTCTTATGAAATTTTGCATCCGTCATGTAATTTCACTCATATGCTCAATTTGTAGCCATTTCGTGTTAATTTGGTATAAACATGACTATGTTTAGACTGTATCTATTACTATTTTGTTAATTTCTTATACTAACACTAAACTGGTTTGCTTCTTTGAAGTCAAGTGGTTGAACTCTTATATTTTTTTATGAGTTATATGCATACAAGAATATTATGCAAGAACATTGATATAAATAATAATGAAAGAGTAGAGGAAATGAATTCTCCGCTGTCTTGTGAGCTAAGTCAACTCATGAAGGGTCAAAGATGGTCCAATTAGGTTTTCAAATGATCTACAGCCTACAAAAATCAAGGATGGTCAACTTCCCTATTTTAGAGAAGTTAGGTCAAACTTAGCTTAATTTCCCTCTAAATAGGACTTAATCATATTCAAATGAAAAATTGGTTGATTCTCTTCGTGATGTAGAAATCCAATAGCACATAACTATAGGGGATTAAAATCTTGAACCAATGAACCAAATTTGGCAAAAAAGTTATTTATATTTTGGGAGATATCAATTTTTTATGTTAAGAGATTTTTCTAGATTTATTATGGATTTTTATGATATTTAATTATCTTAAAGAAGTTTTGAAATGAAATTTTATGGGTCGATTTGCCTTTTCCCCCTCTATCTATTTATTACCTTTGATCACAAAATTGTCATCAAAAGATTCATAATGTCAGGGGTAGAGTATTTAATTATTGATGCCTTCAAACCCTATGAGCAACAATAGAAACAAACCAATTTTCTCTCTTCTTTTTTTATTGTGTATCTCTCTTAGCATTAGTCTGCTGAAAGGAAAAGGACAAGATCAAGGCCCAAGTTGTGTATTGTTTGATGTTGAAACTTGTATTAGAGGCGAGATCAAGCAAAATATCATGACCGGATCAAATATAGCATCACTTGACAAAAGACTTGCATCAAAATAGGGTTCGTGCAAGGATTTGGATCAATTTTTCCTTTCCAATTCCCTCCATCGCTAGTGTAGAACATATTTTAGCTTCATCATCATTTCATCACAAAAATCTCATACATCCATCGTTCCCTCATTATTCGCTATGGCCAATCCACCGCTCTCATTTCTCTATTTTGTCTTCCTCATATTCATCTCCTCATCCCATTTCTAGTTTCAATCTTATCTATTCCCAAAAATTATAAATTAAAATCCACTCTCAAATCAGATTTCATCCTCGCATCTTCCACATGTCACCATAATTTGCTCTAGATCATCTTCGGTTAGACGAATCTAAATAAGCCTTGTACTAAGTAAGGAAACATAGATATTATTTCAGAAAATTGATTCACAACAACAACTTAAGGCAAACCAAAATTGAGTTCATCAATTTGTGTGGTAGGCGTGCCACATTGCATGCGGCCAATGAGCTTACATGGTAGGTGCGATGCTTATTCAGCACCTACATGGCACCTTGTTGGTTAATGGCAAATGGAGAGGCTAATAGAGATTTGAGTATCATTCTCCAGAATAACTTTTCAAGTCAGCAAACGCATTTTTCTTTAAATAGTAGTGAAAATTTAAATATTATACAACATCAGACTATGTTTCTCATATTTTTAGGTAACATGACAAGTGAGGAGCCCTTCGATCAAGCAATACAACGTGAGACTATAAGATTCATGGGACCAAGGTCAACCATATTTGCCAATATCCAATGGTGTTGAGTGAGATCTAGCGATATTGATTGATACCCAGCAATATCCATCATCTGATATCTATCATTCAGCATCATCCATCCTCCTCTCTCCTTTGGGAATATCAATCATCCGTTTTGTCATATGCCATCAATCCTATATCTGTCATTTGTTTGATATCTAATGTTGAGACTAATGTCTGTTTAAAGGCTTATTGAGTTTTACTCTTCTATCACTCATTCTCTCTCTAGAATGATCTCTCCTAGATTATTCGAGAAGTCTTTGTTTGTGCCTGTATAAGCAAGACAGAAACCCATGTTCTGTAACCAATTTTCCATCCAAAAACTCAAAGTTCTGTATTTTGAGAAGACCTTGCCCTTGGTCTGGTAAGAGCCTTCTGTCTACACACCTGATCAGAGTTATTCACATTAATGAGGAGAAGACTAAATATGGAGAGCACTTAAATGAAAATCACCTAAAAATGTAGGTTACGCGCACGACAACGACAACGCTCAAGCTCGAGACGGACGCGAAGTAACGGTTAGCAGTTTTTCAAATGTGGCGATGTTTCATTCCGGTTGATCTGCACTGTCGTAATCTAAAGCACGTGTCGCGTGATCATTGGTCACTGACATCGTGATTATCAGTCATTCAATGAACTCAATTTGTCATTTAATTAATTCTACTTTTTTGGTTGGCATTTATTTTCTGCGATGGAGTTTTCCTTATTTTGTGGACCTTTACGACTTTTTTGCTTTTAATGGGTTTTTTTTTAATTCTAATGAGCTTTGTTGATTATGTGCTGACACGTTTTATTTCTTATAATAATCATCTCTCTTTGGTAAACAGGCTACATATTTATCAAATGAGCATTTACTTTTTAATACTGGCCTTTCATTTATTGCTGGACAATTTTTCTAGAAAATGGATACTTCCTTAACCATGGTTAGAGCATTTTGCTTAACCGCTGGTCCAACTTTCATTCGGTCAACCACACTCTGTTCTAGACTGCTGAAGCCTTTTAGGGGTATATTTGTCTTTGTTTTAGGAGGGGCAGTCAGAAAGAGAAAGCAGCCGCAAAAATAATATGCCATAAATAAATACTGGGAGGAAGGGTTCCCACTTAGGACTCTAATTTTATTTTCTAAAGGGAAAGGGTGGGGAGACGCATGCAGTCAAAGGTCGTTGAAAACTGCAAAGAGATCGCCGTTGACGTAGTCGTTGTCCACGAGGCTCACCAGGAAGTAGCAGCCCTGAACCTGT
Organism: Lemna minuta; assembly: GCA_024174645.1. NCBI lineage: Eukaryota > Viridiplantae > Streptophyta > Magnoliopsida > Alismatales > Araceae > Lemna > Lemna minuta. The sequence goes on along the minus strand of CM044111.1, from coordinate 4,544,982 downwards.
AGGTTATCTAAAAGTCAATGGGCTGTTTTCAAAGTCAATCAGCTGATTTTGGGGAGCTTACCTTCTCGAGGAGCTGCTTTGAGGAATCATCATCGAGGAAGAGACTGGCCCAATTCCGGGCCCAAATTTCGAAGGCCTCGTCCTTCCAGACGGCAAAGCTGACCGGGTCAACAACTGTTGGCTGAATAATCTCCTTTGCCGGGAAGACCCCCCAGGTGACCGCATTGACCTCAGCGGGGCCCACATTAGACAGACTCTGACCATCCTTGTTGACTGCCAGGTAAGTCAATGATGGAGCCCCTTTACACTTATCAATTAGAGCATCGAGCTTCTCCTTAGAGCAGAAGAACTCCACGTAGGCTTTTTGGTACACGTACCCCCCTGGTCCTCCCCACCCTGAAACCTCACCGCTCACCCCATCAAACTATGAACAAAGAGAAAAAGGAGAGCTGACTTTTCTAATGGTGCTCACCAACAGTTGGGGAGTCAGACTTCTCTCCGTTGACTGCAGGTTGACTGTTAATAGTGAGGAACCCCTTCAAGTTGATGCTCACCAAGTGCTCATCAATGATCTTGGTCTCTGGCTGGAGACTGTCCACATCAGACCAGGGACTGCTACTCAGCTTCCCAACGCAGTAATCCGAGAATCTCTGCCAAAGGGGTTTGACTTTGATTACTTGGTGATCAAAATATTGAGTTCAACATCAACTCACCTGGTTTATGTCTTCAATGGATTTGACTGGGAGGCCCCATTCCTCTTGTAGCTTCTTGTCACGAGACCGTGGACGCATGAACTACAACAAGGCCCCGTCAGCTTATGATGGAGATGGAGGGTTGTCTAAATCCAACAAATGGTCAAAGTACCTGGTAATCAGTCAATGCTCCATAGGATGGATTGGCAGAGTCACCCCAGCGACCACGAGGGTATTGATCCCAGCCACCAGTTCTCGCAATGTAACTCCTCGGACGATTGGCCCTGTGATCATCAGTTTAACTAATTTGGTCAGAATGATGCCAATGCCATCTGTTGACTCTTTTATTCTTTCGATGAATTTATCAAGAAAACATGATTTAACCAGAAAATGGGCCGGACATCCTCCTTAGTCCGGTAAACATTTGTCGGCGGCCTCCAAGGCAAGGATCTAGAGACCTTTGACTCCTCAATCAAGCCGAGATTCTGCAGTTTCCAAAAAATCAATATTCTCAAATATAGATAATTTTAGTATAACAGCTAGCTAATCATTAAAGTGAGATATTGATTACTTCCAAAAATAGAAAAATTGAGTTATAAGTGTGGCCCATCCTAGTACTGGTCTAGTTTAAGCACAATTTAGCTCAATGCATTGCCCAGTAGGTGCATGATTCACACATGCTTTATTGCTTACTCTCTCTATCTACATCTATCTCCTTTCCACTAATCATTTTTTTTTATTATTTCAGGAAAAAGGGATGGCTGATCACCATTAATATACCAAGGGCCGATTTCTCCATGTTCAAAGTATAAAGATGGAGAGTCTTGATCCCGAAGGCTAGGATCTTCTTGCACATTTCAGTTCCAAGGTGAATCCCATAAGCTTTGACAGCTTCTTCATTGTCTTTAATCGGCTCCAAAGCAGCTGTGATCTCGGCAGGAATCTGGAAAATATCACAAAAGTCCTCAACAGTGAGATTAACTGCCAGATTGCCCTAAATAAGATTGTGTTCCAAAATTTTACCTTGGTTTTGCAAAACCCGGTCATACGTAAGAATCCCTTGTAGTTATTGATGGGCATAATGCCTGGGACTATCGGGCATGAGATTCCTATTTCTCGGCAGTCATTAACAAATTTTAAGAAATTATCTGTGTCGTAAAATAGTTGGGTAACAATTAAATCAGCGCCAGCATCCACCTGACACATGGCAGAAAATTATTAAAGGATTATCAGCCAGTTAATTTGAGGGGGAGACTTAAATTACCTTTTTCTTTAAATAAAGAAGATCGCTTTGGTAATCCTCAGGAGTGACGCCTAATTCACTCCTGATCATTTCTGGGTGGGCCTCTGGAAAGGAAAAAATATATTAGAGTTTGAAATATCTCATTTTCCAGAGTCATGGGCATTAGAGGCATTAGGTAGTCCAGAGGTATTTGGGTAATTTATACTTAGAATAAATGACATGTAAAACATGTCGCTCTTCAGCAGAGTTGAGCACTTCATTTCTAACCCCAGATGATGGGGGTCTCCTCCATTATTAATATAGTGGTTTCTGGGTAGGTTTTCCTTCAAACGTTAGGACTTCTTTTCTTTTTTATCATTTCTGGGCCAGCCTCTAGAATGAGGAAAACATTTGAGATTTTCAAAGACCTCATTTTCTAGAGCTATGGGCATTTTGGTCACTGGGGTGAACTAGGGATATTTCAGTAATTCATAGCTAAAAATTAAAATTTTGAAGGATATCACCTTGTTAAAGACTCACCAGGATAACCAGCGACAGTAATGCCAAAGTAATCACCGTACTTGGCTCTAATATGTTCCACCTGCCGAAAAGTTTATGCATTCATTATTTTGAAAGATGTGATCCATAATTAGAACTATAGTTTCATTCATTCCTAGAGATATAGAAAACTTTAAGGAACAAAGCAAAGGCATGTAGCTACCAGATCAAGAGCGCATGCAAATCCGCCCGATACTTGAACAAATTTGTCCTGTCCGTGAGGAGGATCGCCTCTCAGGGCTAGAACATTTTGGATCCCGTTGCTTTTGATGCTCTCCAGAGCATGATCGATCTTCTCCACAGGCATGTTAGTGCAGGTCAGATGCATCATTGTTTCCACACAGACCTGAAACAATAAAATAGTTGCAATGCTCTGTAGGCAATAATTGCTAGAGATTATTTAAGTTACTCAGAAGATGATTAAGCATAAACCCAGTGACTAGGCCAGTTAGCACAATAACGATGAGCAAGGAGCAAAGTAAAACCAAGATCTACTGAAAAGACGTAAAGATTTGGCCAACATTAACCTTTCTACTGAAAACCAAGAACAAGGGGAACTAAACACAAGAACCTCCCAGACATTAACGAAAAAAGAGCAATCTCGTTCTATATAAACATAAACACACAAATGCCACAAGAAAAATTAGCCGTTCGGGATAGAGAAGAAAAAGGAGCCACATACGACCAAAAAAACAGGCTTAAAGAGCAGATCTGGCTTGAAGAATACCATATTCTGCATTCGGTTGGCGATATCCAGCGTGAGATCGGCAGTAGTGCCGCCAGCTCCCCAGGTGATATCACAGAAGGACGGATTGTGCGACACCATCCGGTCCATTCTCTCGAAGAGATTCTCCACTCCATCCGCCGTCTTCGGAGGGAAGAACTCGAACGAGAAAAGCGTCCTCCCTTCCTGCTCCGCAGCTCGTATCTTCTCAACCACCTTCATCTTCGCCTCTTTCTCTCTCGAGCAATTCGAGATCTGTCCTTCTTTTCCTCTCCGGCACCTAATCCGGAGAGCACCTCCTTGACAAGCCTCCTCGATCTCTAATCTGTGTATTTATAGAAGAGCCGTTCACTGACTACTGAGGTACTGCATCCACGCTCAACAACCCTGGCTCGGACCGGGCAGATCGGGTCGCCATCACCACCAATCCATGCCGAACCGGCTTATTCCCGGCTCGAACTGATTTTGCCGACGTCAGCTGTACGGGTAATATAATATCCGACACATTGGTTAATTTTTGCCGCTAAAATTTGCCGATTATCCACGTGGCATTTCAATAAGACATGAATTTGGAAAGGTTTTGGACGATAGGCCAGCGGGCTATGTTGTTTTAATTCGAAACCCATTATCTGATTCTTTGATTGACAAAAAACCTTCAATCAAGTGAAAAATAGATACAGACCGGTTTCTCCGGTTCGCACCGGCCGCCACCGACGATATCCCCACGGGAATTATACTATTGGATTTCGCGATTCGAGATCCAGTGGTATTTCACTGGAGCCAAAAATATCTTTTATAAAGTTGCTGGAGCCCACAAATGAAATGAAATTAGCCTACCTGATGATATACTCGTTGATTAACAAAAAAACCTTCAAAGCAGAAAAAATGTATTGACACCGGAGAGGAAGAATTCTGGGGCGTCCTTCACGTCTCCCGTTCGCCAGCTCTTCCTGATCATTCTTTCTCTTCTCGTCACTCTCTTGATCGGAAAATCTTTCAGTTTTTCACCCTCCGGACTGAAACATCTGAAACATCTACTTTTCACCCTCCGGACTGAAACATCTGCTCAAGGACGACAACAACAGCCATCGCGAAATCACAGTCGAATCCAGGCTGCACAACGAGCCTGAAAACATCCGCCCCGAGTTCAACTCCGCGCGCCGCCTCCTTACTCTTGATCTCCGCCACTTTCCTTCTTCCGCCGTCGTACACTGAAACGCTCCGCTTCGCGTAAGATCCTTCCACGGCAAACGACGAATTCACATTTTGTCTACATTTAACCCTCGCTAACGGCGTCTTCCTGTACAAGTAACTCGCCCCCTTCGTCACAGATAGTAGTGGACTCGATTGCGCTTCTTCTCCCTCGTATACCAGCCATTGCTCCGCGAATAAACTTAGTTTCTTCCTCCTGATTGTTAGAAGAGGCTTTCCATCGGCGTTCATGAGGACGAATTCGTCTTTGTTCTTGTTCTTGCTCTTCTTGTTGCCGGCGCCGTAATTGTCCATGCGGAAGATTAAATCTCCTTTGAAATCGAAGACCGTGAATCCCTCGCAGTTGAAAAGGAGCGATTTTCTCCACACTGTCAGCACCGTTGATTCGTCCGTTGCCGCGGTGGCGACGTTGGGATGAACTCTCGACATCTCACTATTGACCGTTGCAGCGTCGACGAAGATATTTTTCTCTCTCTAGCTCTCTCTTTCCCCTTCTTTCTATCTCTCTCTGAAGCTTGCTGGTTTAGGTGTGCAAGTTCGAACTCCGTATATGTACTGCAATTCTGAGTTTCTGATGATGGATGCAGGGGATCAAAGGCGTACACGTGTCCAGGATTGTAGCGGACCGTCCATGTTGGAAAACATTTCTAAAGTAGCGTATACGTGGTCACAGAGATAAAGGAATTTGGGGGGTTTTAAAACGTGTCACCAGTCAAGTGGCCAGAGAAAAATGGCGGCAAAAGATAACACTGATTTGTTATGAGCCGCCCAACCGTCAAAACGCGTCGAGGCGGCAAAATAATTTATTTTATGTTTTTCGGTCGATTAAAAAAGCGCGTGATTCGAAGTCTAATGGCTGGTTTAGATCTGGATATTTTCACATCCCATTTAATTAATGTTAATTTAATTTGTAAATAATTTTTCAGGTGTAACTGTTCATAATGAACTGACGTCAGGGATGACGCAAGGTGACGTCCAATGTTTCTAGATCTCAAGTCCGAAAGCTCTTCTTCAAGTCAAGTGGGTCGCTGGCCGTTTCAAGATAATGGGCCCAGTCTAGGCTAATAGCCAAGTGTCCGAAGGAATCTTTATAGAAGAAAATGGGCCCAGAATATACCGGCACGTGCTGTACCTTGGGAGTACACGACCAATGGTGAGTCAACTTGCAGGAGGTAGAGTTAGCCAATCGCGATCGATCTGATAGAAAACATTCAAAATAATGATTATCTCTCTGAATTACAAATTTTGGTAGAACAAAAATGACGGGAAATTACATTCTAGAAGAAAATTGATGTGCTGCATTTGATGAGGAGTCTGAATTAAAAAATTTTGAATTTTCATTATCCACTGTCGAAAAATCAAGCATGATCTTCAATAAATCATTATCAAGTACATAGATATTTTTATGAATCTTAGTTACATGAGTAACTAAAACTAATATTTAGATTTAGTGTCGAATGACTTTATATTAAAATAAATTAATAAATTACGAAAGAATATGAATAATAATGAATAAGAAATAGAGCATAATTGTATTAGCTTGTACATTGAGGTATATCTTTTAGCCAGTGACAATGTATTATAAATACAAAAATAAAATATATTTTGCTTCATAAACAATATTCATATATGTTGTCTGATCGCGATCCATCGGCGACCGTTTCAAGGCGTTTTATAACGCGCGTCGACGTGGCTTCATCTCGAGCGTCCATCTACGATCCAACGGACGGGACTTAACGGTAATGTTTTGCGATCTACCATTTCATCAGAGCCGTTGATTAGTTTCATCGGACGGTTACGCCCAAATGTCCTATAAATTGAGATGTTCTTCCGATTTGTAAAGCATTCGAGAGCGATTCAATCAAATTGAACTATTTAGACACCAAATCTCTTGAATCTCTTGATCCCAATCGCCTCTAGACTCAATTCTGCATCCACGGAGTGCTTAAGATCAAGATTTGAGCTAAAGACAAAGAAGAAATCGATGCTTGAACTCCACGAATCACAATTTTCAGATTTTGATGAATAGCCTTGATTCCGGCGATTAATTGGGTTAATCTAATCACAATTGTGGGTTAGCGACGAGACTAATTCGTCGTTGAATACACACAATATAGTGTCAAAAAAGTCCTAAACTTACCAATTTATGATTAATTAATTTAATTAAAGGGTATAATGGTAAATAAGGGTCGAATGCACAGAGAATTAGGGAATTTTGAGATAGATCTTTGAAATTCGATCAAATCGGACGAGGAATTGAGATTAGAAATTGGGAAATTTATTAAATTGGATAAGAATTCGCGAGTAATCGAAGTTTGAAAAATAGGAGAAATTTTGTATCGTTAATTTGATGAAAAACCAAAATTAAACTAAAATTAAACTTAATCTACGATTCAAAATGTAAAATTAACACTAAATAATGAAAGATTAAGATGAAACACACAATCTAACCCAAAGTAGCCTTCGAAATGATCCAATTGATCACCGGATGTATGACTTTTCATTCCGCGTTTTCAAAGACAAAATTGAAGTTCAAGATGTGATTTCTCCTCGATCTCTCGATCAAATTCTGATTTCAAGCACTCCTTGGATGCGGAAGCGAGTCAAGAACATAAAGAAAATCAAATGGCGCTCAAATTGGGTGTCTAGACAGTTTGAATTTCTCAAAAATTCAAGGGCGAAGCTTCCGTTCATGAAGAACAGTCTATTTAAAGACAAAATTGGGTGTAACCGTCCGATGAACGGTTCATCGCGATCGACAGTCCCGATGAAGTGCTTGTTGATGAATCGGTGCCTCTAATTGATGGTCGTTTGATCGGCGATAGAGGGTTGATGTGAGTTCACGTCGATTGTTTGAGGAGGCGCTTCGCTTTCGAGCGCCCGTTGGATCTTCATCCAATGATCAAGGTGAGTCCACGCGTCTCTCATTTATTCGTCGAGAGGTTCACTTATGTTGCTATTTAAGCACGTGCTTTGATTGAGATCAGGTCGACTTCGTGTCGACCACATCTACGTGTGTCATTTATCGCGCTATCGATCCGACGCGCGGAATTCTGCGACGTCGCCTGAAAACAAAATAAAGGAAAACTAATGGTCCCACACGGAGGAATTTAAGAGAGACTGTCAGGTATATAATGTGCGGTGGATTAAGGTGATCAGCGTGTTCCTCTATGGAATGCTTATAAGTACTATAACCTATGTAATAAAAATATATATGTATAAATGTCACCTCAGTGCCACGCAAGCACTCGCGCGAGTCCGCGTGGCTCTGCCACGTGGCCCTGAGTGCCACATCGCATCCACGTGGGCTCACACGATTATTGCACCCTTTTTGCCATTTTTAATGTTTTAATTAATTAAAAATTAAAAATAAAGTTAATTAAAATCATAAAAATTCTAGAAAATTCTCTAAAATTGTAAAAATCATAACTTTCAAAATACAACTCCAAATTAAATTTAAATTTGTTTTGTTGGATCAGAAATTGAATAATCTATCATTATAAAAAGCCAAATTATTAAAATAATAAGAGAATAAATATTAATTAAATTAATACATTCATGTATCATAGAAAATAATTTATAAAAACACATAAATGTTAATAAAGATCTTTTCTCTTCTATTTTCATCCTTAAAACATGATTGTGATCTTAAATGTAATTAGGATTAAACATCATAATGTTTTAATTATATATAATAATCCATAAATTGATGTATTTTTAGATCATAAACATGAAATGATACAAAATGATAGAAATATACTTAAAATATGATAACATGCATACATTTGGAATAATTAACGCCTTTATTTGCATTAATAATCATGTAAATTCATACATAAATAGCATGTTATCAGTTAGTAGAAGCAGTTTTTCCTAATCTATCGTCTATTAGTGTTTAATTTCTGTTTAGATTAGTAATTTTGATTAATTTCATCTTCAATTTCGGTATTTTCGTTCTTCCAATTTTTGGAAATTTCATCTCACTTAGATCTTCAATTTCTCCGCAAAATCAAAATCAAAATCGATGATTTTTGATTCCGTGGTATTGTCTTGAAGTTTTCTTTCATAATATACTATTTTCCCCAATCTCTATCATCAATTCATCATCCGATTTGATCAAAATCGAAGAGATCATTAGAAATTTCCCTAATTCCCTATGGATTTGACCCATATTTACCATTATACCCCTCAATTTGAGATATTTTCATTGAATTGGTAAGTTTGGATTTATTTTTGACATGAGACCGTGTGCAATTGACGACCTCGTGATCTCGTTCCGTCACACGCCCATGCCACGCCCGTCCCGTCTGAGTGACCACGCTCCCCAGCTTGAACCATACGGCCTCGATCCATCCGTGTCACTACTGAGAACAACACCTCCTCATGCCTAGCCCGAAACCTTCTCGACCGCTTCCAAGATCGACATCAAGCTGTCGACTCCCCTTCTCCGGTCGACATTGCCGAGTCGACTCTCCATTAGGTCACGACCCACCGAGCACCCCGCCCCACAGGTTAGCTTCAACCCCTCATTTTAAAGTTTAATTACGTTTTGACGCATTTTCCTTTACTCGTCTCCACTGCTGTTGGATGACTTAGGGAGGGTAGTACAAGTATAGGTTTGAGACTTCTGACGCATACATCAGGTCCGGCACCGAGCGTGGGCTGCAGCCTTCAAGCTACTCCACGACGAGCGACTTCCACGCCTTTGGATGTGGATTGAGAGGATCTCACCCTATCCATTATCGCGAGTTTCCTCGGGTCACCCAGAGTCGACTCCGCTGATCGGCACGCCTGCTTGCACTTAGTTTAGGTTAGATATTGTACTTAGGGTCTAGGACTCGCCTACCTGTACTTAGGTTAGGTTTGACCGGCTATCTTCAGTCAGCCTCAATTATATTGATCATGCATGAGGGACTTCACACCCCGTCTTGCATCATATGTATACAAAAATATCATAAAAACATGATAACATGCATCATATTAACAAGAATTATGTGTCAAAACCCATTTATAATGATGAAAATGAATGCATCCATGACACATTATCACGCGTGCAAGTGAAAGCACTTGAGAGTGAGAGTTTTGTTTTTTTCTCTCAATCTCTTTCTTTTTTGTCTCACTTTTTTATCGACCTTATCTCTCAATCCCACAATTTTTTCTAGTTCCAAAATTCATCTTTTCATTGCCACACGATCACTCTCTTTCTCTTTTGTGTATGATAGAGAAATTCTCTCATGTAGCTAGAGAATTTCTTTCACTTCTCCCCTCTCACCATTGCACGCGCATATGCTTTGATCACAATTCTCTGATCTTGCCATCAATTGTGCCCGTGCTTCTCACCATCACATAGAGAGAGAGAGAGAAGAGAAAAGAGAGGAGAGAGAATAACATCATTTTTAAAGTTTTTTTAAGCATGGCTTGACTGGAGCGGTTTGACCAGATAGGATAGACAAAGTTAAATCAATGGTTCAGATTTCTCTAAATTAAAAGCTTGATATCCAGCAATCTTGATAGATTTTGGAGCTAAAATTTTGTGGGCATGATCGTCATTTCATCCTCCACCCCTCATTTAGCTTGATTATAAATTTGAAGAAAAAAAATTGGGTTCTTTAATATTTCATTGTGTGCTTCTAGCATTGGCTATCTAGGAGGAAAGAGGGCACTAATTAATCATTCTTCGGGTTATGGTGTTAGGATCTAAGGTCGATAAGCCTTCCAAAATTTTGATCAAAACATTAAGTGCAATAGAAGACAGTGAATCAGATATTCAAACATTGAGGTAGCAAGAATAGATGATCCTATCATCTAGTATGTATGAGAAAACATATTTATAGGGTTTACTTAAAGGAGTTCTTGAAGTCGTTCAAGTGTCCCGTCTCTAGTAGTATCCACAAAATTGCCAAATGATTGGATCTCCTCTTCAATGTTCTTCTACCAAGAGAGAAAAAGAAGAAAGAAAAGAATTTTTACAAGACTTGCATGGACACCTTTAGTTGTGATCGTTCTCCCACTATTTATAGGCATCTGGCATATGATTATTTTTATAAAAACCCTCATAATTATGTCTATATTGACAAACATCCATAGACCTTTTGTGTGTGACCCTCTAGTTCTTATATTTCTAATGAAGAATCATTTCAACACAAAGACACAAGGGTTTCAAGTGAGCCTAGGTATGACTTGATGGATATTATGTGGCCTATAAGCCAATCACACTTTCATATTTCTTGTTTATGTTCATTGAAATGATATTTATTCATTGTCATTCTTGTGTGATGTTTGCAATGCAGTCCATGAACCTGTGCAATTACTAAGTGAATTATGATGAGATCATAATATAGTGATCACTAGTCTTTAAACATATGTTCTAAACATTCCTATTTGTGGCATATTCCAGAAGGACATCAAATTATCCGAAAAGATTAGCATTATCTAATCCATCTCATTTGATGATTATGGTTGATCCTATAGTCATCAGTGTGGAGACACTAAGCATAGATAGTGGGTGCTCTTTAGAGAAAGAGTTCACTGAATTGATCCGTATGAATCCCTGAATAGTATTATACCTAACTGTCAATCAGGTTGGTTCATGTCATGTTTGTCTATGTGGTCCTTTGACTTGAGACACCAAAGACATCTTGTGGATGGATGATCATTTTTTGATCATGACTTACGAATCCCTAGCCACGGGATATCTAAAACGTCATATATTGGATATGACATGAAGTCCACGAAGATGATTGTGTGATCAAGATGGGATCATCCACCCTCGGTATTTGAGGAGATTGACTCAAAGGAATGAGATGGGATGAAATCCTTGGCCAAGATAGTTGAAATATCAGAGAAGGAGTTCCCGATGATTTCTACACGCATCATTACTAACTTGCGTGACCGATTAGGGTTTGACAGTTGACCATACTCTAAGTCATTCATGAGTCTAATGTGGATGAAGGATTATACATACATGGTAATCAATGACGGGAAGGTTCCATAAGTGAGTTCTTACATACTCCATATCTCCTAGTGTATGTGGTGTAGCTTGGCATCCAACGGGCTGGCAACTCAACCTATCGATTGGGTTAAATCAATTCTTGATTAATTAATCTATATGTGGATGTGGATAATTAATTAATTTTGACCAATAAGGTGTTATTTGGTCTATAGAGTTATTAACTAGTGAGATATATGGACCTAGAGGGTCATACACATAAGGTTTATGGATGTTGGTGGATATACACATAATTATAAGGATTTTTAATTAAAAAACCTCATAAGAAATATCTATAAATAGGGGGAGAACGACCACAACTCAAGGTACCCATGCAAGCCTTGTGGGAATTCTCTCCTTTCTTCTCTTTCTCTCTTGGTGAAGAGCTTTGAAGAGGAGATCCAACCATCTGAAGACCGTGTGGATACCGCTTGAGGCTAGACACTTGAATAGCTCCAAGAACTCCAGCAAGGAAACCTTGTAAGTATGTTTTCTCATTCATACTAGATGATAGGATCATATATTCTTGGTGGCTCGGTATTTTGAATATCCGATTCAATGTTTTCCACTGCATTTGATATTTTGATCAAAATTTTAGAAAGTTATCGATCTCAGATCCCATCATGACCTAAGGAAGAGAACCAATTCTAAGGAACAACAAAATTATATGCTTCTCCTCATTCAAAAATTTGAGAAATTATCCATTCATGAAATGAATGAAGAAACCTCTCTAAGAAAAAGAAAAGAGAGAGTAGATCCAAGCGGACTTAGGTTCCCTCATTTTCCAATATAACTCTGATCTAATGTTGACTTGGTCATATGAAGTTAAACCTTATTCCCTAGAACACTTAGAATCCCATATTTAGACAAAGTCAACCATCCTTATACCTTAATATAGGTTTCTCTACCAATCAAGCTTCATCCACTATATCATAGGTACCTATGTGTAAATAAATGATCTCAAAGACAATAGGAAACATCTTTGTTTTAATGTTTCCTTAATTCCATGATCAACCACCTTTAGTTAGATGTATAGGAGAGATCTCCATTTCAGTAACTTGTGGAATTGAATATCTTTGGGTTTCACATCAAGTCAAAGCCCATTCATGAACAAAACCAAAGTCAAGGCCTGGTCAAAGTACGTATGATGACAATTCAGCATGAAAGAAGCTACAATCAAGGAGTGAAGTCACTAAGATAGACCATAACTGCCTCCTACTTGAACCAAGACCTCTACGGTTTGGAGACTATGAAGACTTGGTCTGATTTCTATCAGCCGATCAAGCAACTACCTTCATAACCACCACAACTTCCATAGATCATCATGGGATCAAAGAGTATTCCACGTATCTCCCTTCTACTGATGTTAGAGCATTGAAGAGACATGAAGCCATCCACAAAAAGATGTTGTAACTGCCCATAACTGCATATTCTATCTTCGATGCATCTCTTCACTCTAATTTCTCTATTCTCTTCGCCCTATAAAAGGGACAGTTGTAAAACAATCACGCATGTTGTTTTATGGAATGAAATTATTTTCCTTAGTGGAGAACTCCATGTGTTCTTTGTGTATTCCGTTTCCTCTCCCTTCTCTATCAAATCCAAGTTCTATCTCCCTCCTCTATTCTTTCCCTTTGTTGTCCCTTTCATACACCTCAAAGTAAAGAAGCAAGTCGAGGATACTTCAAATCGTTTGCTGAGTCCAAGGGCATTGACTTCACATCTCTTCCAAGGTACTAATTGATAACATGCTATTTTTATATTAGTTTACATGATTATTAATGCAATTTAAGGTATTGATTATTCCAAATGTATGCATGTTATCATATTTTAAGTATATTTCTATCATTTTATATTATTCCATGTTATGATCTTAAAATACACCAATTTATGGATTATTATGCATAAATAAACATTATAATCTTTAATCCTAATTATAATTGAGATCATAATCATGTTTTGAGGATTAAAATATAAGAGAAAAGATATTTATTAACATTTATGTATTTTTATAAAGTTATTTTATAGGATATATAAATGTATTAAATTAATTAAAATTTATTCTCTTATTATTTTAATAATTTGAATTTTTATAATGATAGATTATTCAATTTCTGATCCAACAAAATAAATTTGACTTAATTTGGAGTTGTATTTTGAAAGTTATGATTTTTACAATTTTATAGAACTTTCTGGAATTTTTCTGATTTTATTTAAGTTTTATTTCGATTTTTAAATGTTTAAAATAATTAAAATAAATGCAAAAAAGGGGTATTTTTCGCGCGAGCCCACGTGGATGCGACGTGGCGCTCAGGGCCACGTGGCAGCGGCACGTGGACCGACGCGAGTGCCTGCGTGGCACAATGATGACGTGTACATATTATATTCAATAAACTATGGTTATCGTACTTATAAGCATTCCATAGAGGAATTTAAGCTTACCTACACGTCCGCTCCACGTTTTAAACTCGCGATTCTCTTTGATTTCTTTAGTGTGGGACTAATATTCTTGTCTTTGTTTTGATTTCAAGACGCGTGGCACAACGTGGAGCGTCGGATGGAAAGCGCGATGAATCGCGCGTGTCGATGCGGTGGACACGAGGTCCACCCGATTAGAGATCGAACACGTGCTCTTAATCGGGAGTAAGTGACTTCATCGTAACCGTCGATCTTGAGAGTTATAACGGCTGAGATCGCGCGTCATCAGTGGACCTCTCAAGACATCACGAGCGTTGGATTAAAATCCAACGGGTGATCAAAGCTGCGCATCTCCTTCTTCACATGATGATGATGCATCTCGACCCTTTATTCACGATCGGACGATCATCACACTAAAGCGACGATTCGATCAACGGACGCGTGATCGCGATCGTCGATCGCGATCATCCTCTTCATCCAACGGCTGCGCCCAAAAATCACTGATTTAAAAGCAGTTCTTCTTGACGGAAGAACGTGCCCGTGGATTTTCATCAAATTCGAATTGTTTATGCAATCATTTCATGTGTTGTTTGTTTCCTGGTGTTCTTGATGCATTTCCGTATCCATTGAATGCTTGAAATCAAACTTTGATCGAGAGAGAAAGAATAATTCACATCTTGAACTTCAAACTTTGTCTTCAAAAATTGGGAATGAAAAGCCATGCATCCGGCAATTAATTGGATCATTTTAATGCTAATTTGGGTTAGATTGCGTGTTTTCATCATAATCTTTCATCATTTAGTGTTAATTTTACATTTTGAATCGTAGATTAAGTTTAATTTTAGTTTAATTTCTGTTTTAATCAAAATCGCGATACGAATTTTCTCCTAACTTCAAATTTTGTTTACTTAGAAAATTCTCATCCAAATCACTCGATTTTTGATTCCGTGGAATCGCAATTGATTTATCTTTCTTAATATACTAAAACGCCCAATTTCTAATCTCAATTCGTCGTCCGATTTGACCGAATTTTAAAGATATATCTCAAGTTTCCCTAATTCTCTATGGATTCGACCCTTAATTACCATTATCCTAATTAATTAAATTGATTAATCATAAATTGGTAAGATTAGGATTTTTTTTTTGACACTAAATTGTGTGTAATCAACGACCATACGATTTAGTCTTGTCACTCATCTTATAAACTACTACAATGAACAAGTCCGACTTCGACTGATTCCTATTATATATTCTCAATCGCATAACTACTATCCAAAATAACTTTGAGATAAATCTCAATCCATGGTGATATCCTTCCTAGATCTTCTTGCCTATTATAGGGTTAATTTAGAGTTTTATCATTTTATTAAGTCATCGTAACTCCATCATCCCTCATTCATATTCATCTTATTAAACATTCATCGTCATTGAATTTTCAAATTATCCTATATCAATCTCACAAGTTAATAACTCGATAGACCCATTAATTTATCAGTCAACTTTATTTGATTATCTACATCAACATATAGTTTCCTTAAATAAGGATCGATTTAACCCAATCAATAGGTTAAGTTGCTAGCTTGTCAGGTGCCAAGCTACACCACGTATTCTAAGAGATATATAGTATATAATAACTCACGTATAGAACCTTGTCGTTATCGGTTATCATATATGTATTATCCTTTGTCCACATGAGACTCATGAATGACTTAGGGTATGATTAACTATCAAACCCTAATTGGTCACTTAAATTAGTTCTGATGCAAAAAGATATCATCAGGAACTCCTCTGATGTTTCCATTGCCTTGCCTAAGGATCTCATCGCATCTCATTGCCTAATTCAATCTCCTCAAATACTAAGGGCGGATGATGTCATCTCTATGACACAATCGTCATCAAGGAGTTTTAGAGTTCTGATGGTTAGGGATGCGTAAGTCATAAAAAAACACAATCATCCATCCAAAAGATCTCTTTGGTGTCTCAATTTAAAGGACCATGACATGAATCAACTTGATGAAAAATTGGGTATAATACCATTAAGGGATTCATATAGACTAATTCAGTGTACTCCTTTTCTAAAGGGCATCACTATCTAGCCTTGGTATCTCATCGATGGCGACAAGATCAACCATATTCATCGTATGACTTGAATTAGATAGTGTTATTCTTTATCTAAGGAAAAAGAATGTTTAAAATATATATATTTAAAGGCTAGTGATTAGCGTATTATTATCTCATCATAATCCACTTAGTCATTGCATATGCTCGTGGACTTCATTCTAAACATCACACAAGAATGACAATGAAGAAATTTCCTTTTATTGAACATAAAAGAGATACATGGAAGAATGATTGGCTTATAGGCCACATAATATCCATCATATAGAACATATTTCTAGTGAGTGTTGAACTAGAAGTCGCCGTGTGTTTCAGCCTAAAAAATTTACTATTTATAGGCTAGGAGACTATGAAGCAACCGAGGTAATTAAGATATATAGCTTGTTGGGTTTTGAGGTCAATAACTTTCTCAAAATTTTGATCAAAACATCGAATGCAATGGAATTCATTGAATCAGATATTCAAAACATTGAGGCATCAAGAACAGATGATCCTATCATCTAATATTTATGAGAAAACATACAAGTTTTCTTAAAGGAGTTCTTGAAGCTAGTCAAGTGTCTAGCCTCTAGTGGTATCCACACAGTCTCTGTATGGTTGGATCTCCTCTTCAAAGCTCTTCACCAAGAGAGAAACAGAAGAAAGGAGAGAATTCTCACAACGCTTGCATGGGCACCTTGAGTTGTGGTCATTCTCCCCCTATTTATAGACATTTGGCATGAGGTTTTTTCATAAAAACCCTCATAATTATATGTGTAACCCTCTAGGTCCATATATCTCACTAGTTAATAACTCTATAGACCAAATAACACCTTATTGGTCAATGGATGTAAAAGGAAAAAAAAAGATAGAGAATGAAATCGTAGAAGGAAGAATAAGCGAGGTCCACGTGGAAGAAGAGGATGGGTGAAAGTGAGAGAATCCGAGAGAGGAGGTTATTGTATACGTGAGAGGTCAAACGGAGGAGAGGAAAAGAATTTGAGATAGAAAGGTAGAGTGACGAAATTGGAAACAAAGAGAGGGAGAGGGGAAGGGAGAAAATTAGAATGCAGTGGAGGAGGAGACACGACTGGGTGCTACTAAACGAGGGAAAGAAAGGTTTGACCGTGAGGGGAGATTAGGAGAAAGAAAGCAAGATTGTAAGAGAAAATCAAGGGAGAGAGAGAGAGAGAAAGAAGGCTGGCAAAGGAGGGAGCGCGATAGAGCAAGATGAGGCAGCAGAGAAGAATTGAACAGAATATGGAAAGAGGATGAGCGACAAAGAGAAATAGAGAATGTGAGAGATTTAGGGAGAGAAAGGAGAGAGCATGAAAGAGACAATGGGATTGAGAGGAATAGGATGCATTGGATGTAGAGATGAGGGTGTGAGCAATTGAACGAAAAAGGGAGGAGGACGATTAGAGGGAGAGAATTTTGGAGGGAGGACGATCGGAAGAGAGATTGAAAACTAGAGAGGTCAAGAGGCAGTCAGAAAGAGTGAATGAGGGAGAGTGAGAGGGAGGTGAAGCAAAGTGGAAGACTAAAAGAGAGGCAGAAATGCGGAAGTGCAGAAGATGAGAGTCGGAAAGGCGAGGAAGAGAGAGAGTGCATGAGGGGATATCTGGAGAAAGAAAGAACATGAGATCACAAGAGAGAGAGAAAAAATAATGCTGGAGAGATGTAGAGAGATTTTGAGGAAGAGGAAGAGAGGAATTCGAAAAAAAAAGGGGAAGAAGGGAGAGCAGGCGAGAGAGAGAAAGTGGAACTGTAGGAATGGGAGCAAGAATAGATGGAAGAGGGTTAGAAAAAGAGAGAGAGGTAGGGAAGCGGGGAAGGCGATGTTTCTCAGAAGGTAAAGAAGGAGAAAATTAATTACACCTAATTTGTATTACATCCCTCTGACAGAATAACCACAGGCGAGCAAAATTTCTAAATTTAAAAAAACCTAAGGAGGATGCGCGAGGAAGAAGAAGCTGAAAAAGAAGAAGAGGAAGAAGCTGATAACATGCATATTTAACTTAAATTCTTACCTTATTTAACTAATATTCATGCTTATTTTATGTAATTATGATGCATGTTATCCTAGTTTTATGAATTTTCTCCATTGGTATGCCATTTCACTAAAGTTCATACTTATGCATAATTTAGGGTTATTTTTGTGCTTTATTGATGATTAATCTTTTTCAAGATTAAATAAATAGAAATTACTTAATTTTCTTGATTTACTTTGACTTTAGTAGATGATTAGAAGAATTAATTTTAAGAAGAGAATGTGTGGATGATATGAAATACACTTCTTATAAGGATCATTAAAGTTTATTTTAAATTAACCTTATATTCTTATTTTAATTTATTTTAGATGGCGTGATATTAAAAAGAAATAAATTTTCAATCTAATGGAGAAAATTTGAATTAAAAAGGAGTTATATTTTAAAAGTTATTGATTTTTGAATTTTTGGGATTTTTCCGGATTTTATTTGATTTTTATTGACTTTATTTCCTTATTTAAAAAGGCAAAAAAAGGGGTATTTTCCGCAGGAACCCGGGCTAACATGGCGCGGGACCAACGCGGATGCGACATGGCACGCAAGGCCACATGGCAGAGCCACGCGAGCCCACGTAGCGCCTGGGTGGCGTGGGTGTGGCACGGATGTGTGGCAAGGCCACACGAGTCCACGCGGACGCCGGGTGGCCCCACGTGGCCAGTGTGAGGGGCTGGCAGGTGATGGGCCCACGCGTTAGTGGGCCCAAGTAAGTTTATTGGGGCGTTAACGCAAAGGCTCTAAAGCCTCTCACCTTTTATACACGTGTTTTCCGCTAACTTTTTTCTACGTGGGACTATGTTCCACTTAATGTTTTAAAGCTCAGGTGACGTGGCATCACGTGGTGCATCGGATGCAATCGAAAAAGGTGAGATGCATCGATTGCATGGACCTGAGTCCACGCGATCACCATCAAAGCACATGCGCTTAGAGGGATTTAAGTGAACGCGATTGACAACTCACCTTGCAACACGTGGCTTCATCGAACGAATGCGATTCAACGCGATTTTGGCGCATCGTGGGGAGACGTGTTGATGCATCATGACGGTCCGATTAAAGATCAGACAACGAGAATTAAAGAAGATCGTGGACCCCTTGACATGCGAGCGATGTAGACGCATCAGAATCTTCTAATTTTCATCAGACGGGAGAAAGATGACCAGATCGCGGGATCGTGGGATCATGGGTTCATGGCCCACGATAACCGTGCAATCGTGGCCATCGATCGGTCTTCACCGAATCAAACGATCTGCGATTATCGCGTGATTTTTCTATAACAATGGTGTTCTCCCTTCCTTTTAAACTTAATTGTGAATCAATCAAGTTTTTTGAAGGCATATCTTGAGATCATCACGACTCCCCTGCATTCAAGACTCAATCGTGACCAGATTGAGGTAGGATTCCTCGTGATTCATCGCTTGATTTGATCGAATTCTCCCCTTGAACGCCGAACGTATGCCGAGGAAGAAACTAAGGAAATACTCTTCAATCCGCGTGAATTGAATCCAAATCTTCGCGTCAATCGGGTTAGTAGTGTAAATCGATTGTTCATTGACGAGTCGTTTTCGTGCGTCGTTAAAACACAAAAACATTGGTCAAACAAAATTTACAAAACCGAACTCACAAAGATAAGATATAAAAATCAAGTAATGTGTATCGGGTCGATCCACAGAGACCAGAGTTGACTTTAATCGCAGAGTTGACATGGTCAAACTTAAGTTTCAAAGGGGTTTTAAATAAGTAAAAATAAGAATTAATGAGTGGAAATGATATAAATAAGCTAAATAAGAAGTTTTAAAAATTTAATTCTCAGATTTGACAGAGAAAAGTCAAAAGTCAAAGTCAAAGCATTGACTTTGACCAAAAGTATGTGTTCTGCAAAATCAGAGAACCAAAGAGAGTCAGAAGATTACTAAAATAGATATTTGAAAACTAGAGAGAAAATGTAATTATTGATATATAATTCGTGATTTTTGGATAAGAAATGGATTTATTATGAATTATTGAAAATTAACTATCTGAAAATCTCCGAAATTAACACCTCAGAGGAAATCTTCAAATTGAATGGTCAAATGAAATCCAAATCTTGCAATTTCTATGTCAATGGAAAGCTAAGAACCAGAGGAATCTAACAAGACTAAAATTATTGAATTCTGATTTGTAAATCAAAAGTAATTGACCCCGAAATTCAACATTTGACTTCTGATGAGAGATGAACAGTCCTTGGTCAAACGTCAAATTAGAGGGTCAAATGAACTCAAAATTCGATGAATTTACCATCCATGGAAAGCTAATGAAAAGAGGAATCCAATGAAATTAAAATAAAGTGATTTAGAATTATAATCAAAGAGATATCCTATTTTCAAAATCAGAATTTTTTTGGACTTAAAATTGGGGAAAATGAAGAACACTATGAACTAATTTGCAAAATTAAACTCCTAAATCTAATAAAAACTCAAATTACCTCTTGATAATCGTTCGAATCTCACTACTAACCTGATTTCCGCCATAATGGGGCTTCAATTCACGTTGATTGAAGCGAATTTGCTCGGATTATTCCTCGTGGACGTTAGGAATTGAAGGGGAAAATTCGATGAAATCAAAGAGGAATTCGCGATCAATCCCGCCCCAATTGCATCACAATTGAGTCTAAACGCGGGGGGGATCGTGATGAACTAGAGATATTCTTTGAAATTTGCTTAATTCCCTTCACGAATTGATCAAAAGTTCAAGAACAAAGGGAGAATACATGGGTTTTTAAAGGGAAAATTAGCCCAAAATCATGGGCAATTGAGGCGGTCGTGGGAGCCGTTTGCAGGGGTCGTGGAAGCGGTTCCTTGGGGCGACGTCATAGCTTTGGGATTGGCCATGAATTGGCCTTGATTCCGCTTCAATCGTGGCAACGATCGCGCCACGATTGGGCCACGATCGCGCCACGATCGAGCGTCGATCGTGATGTCAATACTCCATCGATCGTCGTCTGATGAAGTGGGAATGATCAATCACATGATTTCACGCTGAAGGAGCCGCGATCGCGGTTGATCATGGCCACGATCGCGTCGCGATCGGACCACGATCACGTCGCGATCAAGTCTTGACCGCCGTGCGATGAAGATCAGGTGAGGTGGGCGGTCCGATCGCGCGGTCAGGCTTCGCCACGGTCGTCGTCCGTTCGATGAGGATCCAACGCTCCGGAAAGCTCCACGCATTGTCACGGTGAGAGGAAATCGTACTCCATCGTGGCCGTCCGATTGCGATCGCACGACAATAGCATTTGATGAAGATCTATGCTCCTTGTGACGCCACGTGGCGAACTAGGAGCTCTCCCATCATGGTTACTTAAGCTTCAAATCAAACACGTGCTCTTGATGGAGCTCAGGTGGACTCCGTGACCACCACATCAACGCGCTTCAAGTGACGTCCCTTGGATCCAACGTCTGCTGAGCCGCCACGCGTCCTGCAAGGTAAGAAATTCCATGGGAACATAGTCCCACACGAAATAAAACGGTGGAAAGGGCGCGGTTAAATAGGGGGGCGCAAATGTAAGTTAATTCGCGTTACCGCCCCACTCTCTTACCAGGGCCCACTATACCCGTGGGCCCTCCATCTGCCAGCCCTACCTGCCACGTGGCACCCCACACGGGTGCCCACGTGGACCCGCGTGGTCGCGTGGCCCCCTGCCACGTGGCCGCGCCCTATGCGCCTCTTGCGCCTCGCGTGGGCCACCCACGGCTTTGCCACGTGGCCTCAGCGCCGTGCCGCATCCGTGCGGTGGTCCCACGCCACGTGTCAGCTTGCCGCTTGGCCCGCTCACCACGTCAGCATCTGTAGGTAAGTAATTTCCCTTTTTCGTGATTTTAATAAGGAAAAAATCAGTTTAAAATTATATAAAAATAAAAAAAGGCATAAAACTTCAGAAATTCATAAATTAAAATATACAACTCCTTTTAATCCAAAATTTCTCCATTGGATCACAAATTCTTTTCTTTTTAATATCATGTCATTTAAAAAATATTTTTAAAGAAGAAATCAAGGTGAATTAGAATTTACTTAAATCATTTCTCACTAAATATTCTAAATCATATATTTACCTTGAAATTATCCTTCAAAACATGCACTAAAGTCAAAATCATTCAAGAAAAGAGATTTACTTCTATTAATTTAAACTTAACAAAAGATTAATCATCTATTAATCATGAAATTATCCCTAATTTATGTATAAATATCGACTTTAGTGAAATGACATACCAATGGAGAAAATTCCTAAAAAGTATGATAACATGCATCATATTCACATAAAATAAGCATGAATATGAGTTAATTAGGATAAGAATTTAAGTTATAAATGCATGTTATCGCACCCCCCAACTTAAATCATTGCTAGTCCCTTAGCAATGGAAAGAGAAAAAGTATGAATTAGGACTAACAAACTTAGATAGCCATGGGTTAAGCATTGATAGAATCTGAAATAAATGTTCTACCTTAAATGATGCCAAGAAGAAAGTAATGTACTAGAAACTCAAGATCAAGGCATTCCTCTAGCAAACACTTTAATCCACCAAATAAACTAAGAATGCTCTTGCTCTACATACTAACAGAATATACATAATTAAAAGAAATTCATCATACCAAACCAATCGTCGCTTCCTCCTTGCACTATGGACATGAATGATAAGGGCACAAGAAGTAGAAACAAGCATCATCCTTATATACATAATGGCTATAAAATAGAGTCGGCTAAAACACATGGTAGGTAGCTTACCATTCTAATTCTACTTCTTCTTTTTTCTTTCTAATTCTACTTTGTTCATCCTAATTCTACTTGCTGCAAGCCTTTTTGAAGAAGGAGATTTAGAGAATTCAGAATTTAAAATTTATAAGGCTTTTTATGCAACGTTATTGAAAAATAACATAATTCATTTCATGGTGCTCATCCTACCCATGTGTCGTCCTTAGAGACATGCAGCTTATTCCCCCGAAGAGGTTTTGGTATCTCTATGGATCAGGGAGCTTCACTATGTCAATAATATTAGTGCCACCAAAGGATGATACAAGCTACGACTTGCTATGGAAAGCGGAAGGATGTGCGTGCAAGGAGTCATTAACTCAAAGTTTAGAAAGAAGAATGAGTGGATGAGAAGTATAGAAAGTTTTGAAAAATCATACTATGAGCTTTAGTACACCCTTAGTTTGGATTTTATGGCTCCCCAGAGGAATACCTAGATCCCTAATTCTATCAACTCCACCATCTCCTCAACATACACTTAAGTTGCTCTTCCCACAACTTTCTAAACAAGTGGAGGTGTTAATGAGCTCTTTGCTTTTCTATTTCATGTGTTTTTCAAAAGATCATGTTGATGTTCACATGTTTAAAAATCAGATCATGCATAGAATACTAAATGAAGAAATGCAAAAATTTTATAAAATTTTAAGTTTTCTAGAAAACTCCCCCCCATGCTCATTCCTTTTATTGTCCTCAATAAAACACAACATGCTCATGGAAAAAGTGATGAAAATCAATATACATGACATGCACATCAGTAAAAGCAAGAGAGACATAGGAGGGAAAAGAAAAACATAGCGGGAATTTCCATCGGTTGCATTCTTGTCTTCATTTTTGGAGTTGCTTTGGAGCTAAATTTCTTCTTTTTATGTGCCCTTCTCCTTAGTACCTAAAAAAACTTATAAAGAAGCAACAGCAAACATCAAAGCAAGCAACAAATATAGAGGTAAAAATAAATGTTAAAATAAGAACAAAAGTAGAAAATAAATGCAAAAATAACATAAAGATGGGTTGCCTCCCAACAAGCGCTAAGGTTTACGTCTTTAGCTAGACGTAACTCACTCTCACAACTAACTAGTGGCTGAGATCTCAAGTGATTGCAGCTCTTCACTATGAGGAGGTGGGGGTTCTTCTTCATCAATATATGGCTTCAACCTATGTCCATTTACCTTGAAGGAATTTTGGGTCTTGGGATCTAAAATCAAGACCGATCCATTATCATACACTTCAAGGATCTCATATCGACCATCCCACCTTGAGCACAATTTCCCTGGAAAGAGTCCAAGATGAGAATTATAAAGCCATACCTTGTTATGAACATGAAAAGATTTCCTATTAATGTGCTTGTCATGATAGGCTTTATTTTTGTCTTTATAAATCTCCGCATTTTGATATGACTCATTCCGGAGTTCTTGGAGCTCTTGAATTTAGAGAAGTCTTTCTTTTCCAGCTTGATCAATAGATAGATTGAGATTTTTAATGGCCCAATATGCTCTATGCTCTAACTCGACAGGGAGGTGGCAAAGCTTGCCATAAATGAGCCTAAAAAGAGACATCCCAATGGGTGTCTTGAATGCGGTGCGGTAGGCCCATAGAACATCGAGTAGCTTCGCTACCCAATCTCTTCCATCCGTGCGAATGATCTTCTTTAAGATGTTCTTGACTTCTCTATTGCTGACTTCTACTTGGTCATTTGCTTGGGGGTGATACGGGGTCGTGACGCGATGGTGAACTCCGTATTTCTTAAGTAAACTCCTGAAATGAGAGTTAGTAAAATGAGATCCACCATCATTAATAATAGCTCTAGGAAAACCAAATAGAGAAAAGATATTTTTAACAATGAACTTATTAACCACTCGATGATTGTTTGTCCTTGTCGGTATCGCCTTGACCCATTTGGACACATAGTCCACCGCTACAAGAATATACTCTATGCCCTCCGACGGTGGAAATGGCCCCATAAAATCAATCCCCCAAAGATCAAAAATTTCTACCTCAATGATGGTTTGCAAGGGCATTTCATCTCGCTTTGAGATGTTCAATGCGGATTGACACTTTAGACACTCCTAGCAATACTTGATCGCATCCTTGAATAGAGTTGGCCAATAGAAGCCACTTTGTAGCACCTTCGCTCCCGTCTTCCTCGACGCAAAATTTCCTCCACATATAGATGAGTGACACATAGCTAGAATATGCTCTTGTTCCTCCTTCGGAACGCATCGCCGAATAATGTGATCAGCCCCTACATATAACAATTGGGGTTCTTCCCAAAAATAATGTTTCACATCATATGCAAATTTTTTCTTTTGATGCGTGTTCCAATAATCGGGGATAGATTTTGTGACTAAGTAATTAACAATATGTGCAAACCAAGGTACCTTAGTCACAACGGCGAGGAGCTACTCATCGGGAAATGTATCACAAATCTCACCTGAAGATGTAGTGTGGAGTCGCGAAAGATGATCAGCCACCGAGTTCTCACTTCCCTTCTTATCCTTGATCTCTAAATCGAATTCTTAAAGGAGGAGA
Organism: Lemna minuta; assembly: GCA_024174645.1. Taxonomy (NCBI): domain Eukaryota; kingdom Viridiplantae; phylum Streptophyta; class Magnoliopsida; order Alismatales; family Araceae; genus Lemna; species Lemna minuta. The sequence continues at coordinate 4,519,717 of CM044111.1, read as the reverse complement.
ACTCATCTAATCAGTCGCGGTTTGGCCTCTTTCTTGGACAGCAAGTACTTCAATGCGGCATGGTCCGTGTAGACAATGATCTTGCTGCCCAAGATATAAGGCCGAAACTTCTCCAAAGCAAAGACAATCGCCAACAACTCTTTCTCTGTAGTCGTGTAATTAAGTTGAGCGTCGGCTAGTGTCTTGCTCGCGTAACATATGGCGGTCGGCTTTTTATCGATTCGCTGCCCCAAAACCGCGCCCACTGCAAAATCAGAAGCATCACACATAATCTCAAAAGGTAAGTTCCAATTAGGACTTTGTAAAATAGGCGCTTCCACTAAAGCTTGCTTCAGCTGCATAAAGGCGTGCTTCCCTTCTTCCTCAATGATAAAGTCTTTTTCCTTGCAAAGAAGAGAAGTCAGTGGTTTTGAGACCTTAGCAAAATCCTGAATAAAGCGACGATAAAAACTGACATGCCCTAGAAAACTTCTAAGTTCCCTTATCGACTTAGGGAGTGCAAGGTCTTGGATTACCTCAACCTTGGCCTTGTCCACTTCCAAACCTTTGTTTGAAACTAAATGTCCAAGCACTATACCTTCTCGCACCATGAAGTGAGACTTCTCCCAACTAAGAACTAGGTGTTTCTTAACGCAAACGTCGAGGATTTGCGTTAAGTGTTCCAAGCACGCATAAAAACTAGGGCCGAAAACTGAAAAGTCATCCATAAAGACCTCCATGCTCTCTCCTATAAAATCGGAGAAGATGGCCATCATGCACCTCTAAAATGTGGCGGGGGCATTACATAGTCCAAATGGCATGCGCTGAAATGCATATGTGTCAAATGGACATGTAAACGTCATCTTCTCCTGATCATCTAGGTGTATAGCTAGCTGATTATACCTCGAGTAGCTGTCTAGGAAGCAATAAAATCCTTGACCTGAAATCTTGTCAAGAATTTAGTCAATAAATGGCAAAGGGAAGTGGTCCATTTTTGTCGCCGCTTTAAGCTTCCAATAGTCGATGCAAACTCTCCACTTCGTCGGAAGACGTGTCTGAAGTTCTTCGCCCTTGTCATTTTTCGTCACGGTGATCCCCGCCTTCTTGGGGACAACATGCACCGGACTGACCCATGGAATGTCGGAGATGGGATATATGATACCTGCATTAAGCCATTTAAGAATCTCATCCTTAACGACATCCCATATCTTAGGGTTGAACCGTCTTTGTGCCTCTCTAGAGGGACGAGAGTCCTCCTATAGGAAAATGCGGTGCGTGCACAAAGAGGGATCAACTCCCTTAAGGTCCAACAAGTTCCATCCGATTGCTTCCTTCCTCGCCCGCAAGACCGCCAATAGTCTCTCCTCCTGGTCGTGATCTAGCTGCGAGGATATAATAACGGGGTTAGCACTATGATGATCAAGAAAAGCATATTTCAGCATCGAAGGTAGCGGTTTTAGCTCGGGTGTCATCTCGCCAGAGGGAAATGGATCATCCTCGGGCTCCTCGATACAACTCGAGATCTCCGGATCCTCGTAGATATCGACGACACCTAACTCATCGGACTCGTGTGAAGGATGTCGCATCAACTTGTTGATGCCCACCTTCATCGTGCTATCTCCAATCTAAAAAATAACTTCACCCTTGCCCCAATCCGTGATCGCTTTCGCGGTAGCTAAAAATGGTCTCCCTAGTATGATGGGAGAGTCTGTGAGGTCCTTCGTGGATTTCATATCCACGATAATAAAATCTACTGGAAAGTAGCAGTTTTCAACCTTCACTATCACATCCTCTACTACCCCGTGAGTTCGTCTCACGGATCCATCCGCCAAGCTCAACTCGATAAATAATGGCTGCAACTCGCCAAGTAGACAAACATTATACACTCCCTTTGGGAAAATATTGACACTAGCCCCCGTGTCAAGGAGAGATCGAGTGAACGTCCTACCCCCTATCTCACAACTAATCATGGGAGCTCCCGGATCACGTCGCTTACGAGGAAGCGTACTCAGCATGATGGAACTAATGGTCTCACTCATATGGATACGTTTCGGTTCCCTCATCGGGGTACAAAGTCCTTTCAGGAACTTTGCGTAGGGTGGAATATGCTAGATGGCATCTACTAATGGGATGGTGATAGTAACCTGCCTAAAAGCCTCTAATAAGGTGTCATCACTATCACTCGTAGGGACTTTAGGCCAGCTCAATAGCTGCGGATAAGGCACTGGAGGTTTGTAAACCTCGGGATTGGGCTCTGCCCTACTCTCCTCATTGGGTGCCTCCTCATCCTCGGAGTCCTCCTCCGGAATAATCATGGGATATGGACGATCGTCCTTCTCCTCAAGCGGGTCCTTGTGGCGCTTGTGGTCCGTATGAGGATCCATTAAGACCTTGCCGCTACGTAGGCCTGATATGGCATGTGCCTCCTCTGATGTACCATCAATGCGAACTTCGTTCATATTATGGGTGCGGCTTGACGATGCTTGACCTACATTCTTAGAATTTGCTAAAGGTTGGGAAGGTAATTGATCACTAAACTCAACACGCTTACCCTTCCTTTTCTCGGTAGAAGCATCGGAGCATTTGGCTGTAGCCCCTTCGACTCGGTCGAGTCGGTCGCTAACCTCATTCAGTTTACTCATCATTTGTGCTAATGCACTCATGACGGGGTCAACTGAAGGTGCCGAAGGTGGAACAGCTGGTGGCGGTGTGACCGCTTGGGGAATACCGTGGGCGAAAGATGTTGGCCTCGGGTTCCCCATATACTGCGGCACGGATCCATAGGGCTGATGATATGACGTGTGCTGTCCGCTCCGCTGTTGTGCATAAGTAGGGTTATGAAAACTAGAATAACCCTGATTCGGGTAGGTCAACCTACTCGCCTGGCTCAAACCTGGATATGTAGTATGGTTTGGCTGAAATGGAAACTGTCCTTGATTGCCATCACGGGGCAATCCATCTCTACATGCTCAAAACTAGAGCAATGTGAACATGGCGAGACATCAACATGTGAAACTGGCGCGAGGCCATCAGAACTCGGTCGGACCTTAAGCGAATCCATGATCAAGTTCTGGGCTTCCGTTAGTTTCTCAATCTTATCTAAAAGTATACCTGTCTCTGCCGCCCAATGGATCGTTTTCGTGCGTCGTTAAAACAAAAAAACGTTGGTCAAACAAAATTTATAAAACCGAGCTCACAAAGATAAGATATAAAATAAAGTAATGTGTAAGTATCGGGTCGATCCACACAGAGCAAGGTTGACCTTAATTGCAGAGTTGACTTGGTCAAACTTAGGTTTAAAAGGAGTTTTAAATAAGAGAAAATACAATTTAAGGAATAGAAATGATACAAATAGACTAAATAAGAAGTTTTAAGAATTTAATTCTCGGGTTTGACAGAGAAAAGTTAAAAGTCAAAGTCAAAGCATTGACTTTGACCAAAAGTAGGTGTTCTGCAAAATCAGAGAACTAAACAGTGTCAGAAGATTACGAAAATTATATATTCAGAAACTAGAGAGAAAATGGAATTTATTTAATATAATTCATGATTTTTGAATAAGAATTGGATTTACTATGAATTATTGAAAATCAACTATTAGAAAATCCCCGGAAATGAACACCTCGAGGAAATCATCAAATTGACTGGTCAAATGAAATCCAAATCTTGCAATTGATATGTCAATGGAAAGCTAAGAACTACAGGAATCTAACAAGACCAAAATTATCGAATACTTATTTGTAAATTACAAGTAATTGACCCCGAAAGTTAATGTTTGACTTCTGATGAAAGATGAATAGTCCTCGGTCAAACGTCGAATTGGAGGGTCAAATCAACTCAGAATTCGATGAATTTGCTATCCACGGAAAGCTGAGGAAAAGAGGAATCAAGTGATTTGGAATTATAATCAGAGAGATATCCTATTTTCAAAATCAGCAATTTTTTGGACTCAAATTTTGGGAAAATGAAGAACACTAAGAACTAATTTGCAAAATTAAACTTCTAAATCTAATAAAAACTCAAATTACCTCCTGATAATCGAACGAATCTCACTACTAACCCGATTGCCGAAAGAATAGAGCTTCAATTCTCGTGGATTGAAGCGAATTTTCTCGGATTCTTCCTCGCAGACGTTCGGAATTTAAGAGGAAAATTCTATGAAATCAAGGAGAAATTCACGATCAATCCCGCTCCAATTGCTTCGCAATCGAGTCTAAACACGGGGGGATCACGATGAACTAGAGATCTTCCTCGAAATTCGCTTAATTCCTTCACGAATTGCTCAAAAGTTGAAGAACACAGGGAGACTACATGGGTTTTTAAAGGGAAAATTAGCCCGATTTTGTGGGTCATTGAAGCGGTCGTGGATGCCGTTTGCAGGGGTCGTGGGAGCGGTTCCTTGAGGTGACGTCGTAGCTTCGGGATTGGCCACGAATTGGCCTTGATTCTGCTTCAATCGGGGCCACGATCGCGCCACGATCGGGCCACGATCGGGCGTCAGTACTCCATCGATCGCCGTCTGATGAAGTGGGAATGATCAATCATATGATTCCGCCCAGAAGGAGCCGCAATCGCGGTTGATCGTGGCCACGATCGCGTCGCGATCAAGTCTTGACCGCGGTCCGATGAAGATCAGGTGAGATGGGCGGTCCGATTGCGTGGTCAGGCTTTGCCGCGGTCGTCGTCCGTTCGATGAGGATCGGACCGTCTCCACGAATCGCAAGGTAAGCCGTCGATCGCAGTCTTCAGCTTTGATGGAGATCGGATGGTCCTGGTGTCGCCACGATGCGAAGGAGATCGGCTTCGCAACAGACGTCCGATCGCGATCGTGCGGTATCCGCGCTGATGACGATCCGGCGCTTCTCGTGTCGCCACGTGGTGTCAGGTAAGCCATCTGATCGTGTCACTTAACCCTCCAATTAAGCACGTGCTGATTTGATGATCACGTGGACTCGAGTCCACGCGATTGTAGCCGTCCTGATCACATCCGACGTCCGGTGGGCCGCCACGCATCCTCCACAGGTAAGAAACGTGTGGGACATAGTCCCACACAGAGAAAATATTGGGAGAGAACGTGGTTAAATAGGGGAGCTCAAATATGAATCAATTGCATCACCGGCCCCCCTCTCTCACCAGGGCCCACTATACCCGTGGGCCCTCCACCTACCAGCCTATCTGCCTCGTGGCGCCCCACACGAGCGCCCACGTGGACCCGCGTGGTCGCGTGGCCCCCTGCCACGTGGCCGCGCCACTATGTGCCTCCTGCGCATCGCGCGGGCCACCCGAGCTTTGCCACGTGGCCTCAGTGCCGCGTCGCACCTTTGAGGTGGTCCCGCGCGCCACGTCAGCGCCCGCAGCTCCCGCTCGCCACGTTAGCACTTGCAGGTAAAAACCCCCTTTTTTTGCGATTTTAAATAAGGGAAATTGATATAAAAATCAATTTAAAAATCAAATAAAAAATGAGAAAAAGGCATAAACTTCATAAATTCATAACTTTAAATATACAACTCCTTTTTAATCCAAATTTTCTCCATTGGATCATAAATTCTTTTCTTTTTAATATCATGTCATTTAAAATATATTTTGAAAGAAGAAATAAAGATGAATTAGAATTTACTTAAATCATTTCTCATTAAACATTCTAAATCATAAATTCATCCTGAAATTATCCTTCCAAACATTTACTAAAGTCAAGAATCATTCAATAACAGAGATTAACTTCTATTAATCTAAACTTAACAAAAGATTAATCATCTATTAAGCATGAAATTATCCCTAATTTATGCATAAATATCAGCTTTAGTGAAATGACATGCTAATGGAGAAAATTCCTAAAAAGTATGATAACATGCATCATATTCACATAAAATAAGCATGAATATGAGTTAATTAGGATAATAATTTAAGTTATAAATGCATGTTATCACCGTCTTTGCGTCTAACATCCCTCCCTTAGCGGGAGCGCTCCGTCCTCCGAAGGATTTAGCCACATGATGATGGCTATTCTCCGCCACCAACTCGATCAACTCGAAGGCTTCATCCTCGTACTTGCTCATGAAACGTGCCTCCACTAGCGACATCGAGCAAGTACCTGTCAGGTGCACCTAAACCATCATAAAAAATCTGAGTAATCTCATATTTAGGTATACCATGATGCGGGCACTGTCTCAAGAGATCTCTAAGTCGCTCCCAAGCCTCATAGAAAACCTCGCCCGGCCCTTGTGAGAACTCGCGTATGGCACATCTCACGGCACTAGTCTTACCTACCGAGTAGTACTTACGCAAAAATGCGTCTTCCATATCTCTCCATGAATCAAACTCGCGGCCCAAGGCAAAGAACCACTCCCTCGCCCTTTCCTTAAGTGTGAAAGGGAAGAACCGCATCTTGGCCGTCTCGGAGGGGACATTGTGGAATTGGTTGAATTCGCACACCTGGCTGAACTCGTCCACATGTCGATACGGATCCTCCAATAGTAGTCCATGAAAAGTGGGCAAAAGGCCAAGAATATGTGAGTCAATTTTAAAATTCGCACCTCGTTGTAAAGGCGCATTGACTCGCATAGTCTGCCTTTGGACGACCGGTCTTGCGTAATCGCTAAGACGTCGTCTCACTATCTCGGTAGGAAGAGGGGCGTCTATCGGCTCTCCTCGCCCTGGTGTGGTGATGGCTGGAAGGGACTCACTAGAGGCCTCCGATGAAGCTCTAGATGAGGCAAATAAATCATCATACGAGGGGTTATTCCTTGTATGCCTCGCGGGTCGCTGGCCCTGTCGTCCTCCTCGGTTCCTATGATTCCTATTCATATCTAAAGCCAAAAGATCACAAAACAGAAAGTATATGTATAAGAAAGTCAGAAAAGGGTGAGATGAAAAGGATGTTGTCTAAAATAAAAAAATGTTTCACTTAATCCACCTAAAAGATAGATCAAGCTACACAATATCAAAAATCACACCAATAAAGATAGTAATAATAATAAGTTACTGATGTTAGAGGATAAATCTCAGATATATCAATATCGATGCCTCAAATAAGTGAAAAACACCAAATAAACTACCAAATTTGCACCAAAACTATAAAATAATGGGCAAATTTAGGTAATCTTACCTCGCTATACCTTTTTCACCACTGATGAGGTATGATGAATTCTCTGCAGATCAGTAAACAACAGAAGACAGCAACCTAAATATAACCAAGAAATCAAGTGATCAAATCAATAACGCATGCTCCCCAGCAGCGGCGCCATTTTGACGAGTCGTTTTAGTGCGTCGTTAAAACACAAAAACGTTGGTCAAACAAAGTTTATAAAACCAAAATCACAAAGATAAGATATAAAAATTAAGTAATGTGTAAGTATCGGGTCGATCCACGAGAGGCAGAGTTGACTTTAATCGCAGAGTTAACTTGGTCAAACTTAGGTTTCAAAGGGGTTTTAAATAAGTAAAAATAAGAAGTAATGAGTGGAAATGATATAAATAAGCTAAATAAGAAGTTTTAAAAATTTAATTCTCAGATTTGATAGAGAAAAGTCAAAAGTCAAAGTCAAAGCATTGACTTTGACCAAAAGTAGGTGTTCTGCAAAATCAGAGAACCAAAGAGAGTCAGAAGATTACTAAAATTAGATATTTGAAAACTAGAGAGAAAATGTAATTATTGATATATAATTCATGATTTTTGGATAAGAAATGGATTTATTATGAATTATTGAAAATCAACTATCAGAAAATCTACGAAATTAATACCTCAGAGGAAATCTTCAAATTGAATGGTCAAATGAAATCCAAATCTTGCAATTTCTATGTCAATGGAAAGCTAAGAACTAGAGGAATCTAACAAACTAAAATTATCGAATTCTGATTTGTAAATCAAAAGTAATTGACCCCGAAATTTAACATTTGACTTCTGATGAGAGATGAACAGTCCTTGGTCAAACGTCAAATTAGAGGGACAAATGAACTCGGAATTCGATGAATTTACTATCCACGGAAAGCTGATGAAAAGAGGAATCCAATGAAATCAAAATAAAGTGATTTAGAATTATAATCAAAGAGATATCCTATTTTCAAAATCAGTATTTTTTTGCACTTAAAATTGTGGAAAATGAAGAACACTATGAACTAATTTGCAAAATTAAACTCCTAAATCTAATAAAAACTCAAATTACCTCTTGATAATCGTTCGAATCTCACTACTAACCCGATTGCCACAAGAATGGGGCTTCAATTCTTGTTGATTGAAGTGAATTTGCTTGGATTTTTTCCTTTTGGACGTTCGGAATTCAAGGGGAAAATTCGATGAAATCAAAGAGGAATTCACGATCAATCCCGCTCCAATTGCATCGCAATTGAGTCTAAATGTGAGGGGATCGCGATGAACTAGAGATCTTCCTTGAAATTTCCTTAATTCCCTTCACAAATCGATCAAAAGTTCAAGAACAAAGGGAGAATACATGGGTTTTTAAAGGGAAAATTAGCCCAAAATCGTGGGCAATTGAGGCGGTCGTGGGAGCCGTTTGCAGGGGTCGTGGGAGCGGTTCCTTGGGGCGACGTCGTAGCTTCGGGATTGTCCACGAATTGGCCTTGATTCCGCTTCAATCGGGGTCACGATCACGCCACGATCAGGCGTCGATCGTGATGTCAATACTCCATCGATCGCCTTCTAATGAAGTGTGAATGATCAATCACATGATTTCACGCTGAAGGAGCCGCGATCGCGGTTGATCATATCCACGATCGCGTTGCAATCAGACCACGATCGCATCGCGATCAAGTCTTGACCGCTGTTCGATGAAGATCATGTGAGGTGGGCGGTCCGATCGCGCGGTCAGGCTTTGCCACGATCGTCGTCCGTTTGATGAGGATCCAACGCTCCGGAAAGCTCCACGCATTGTCACGGTGAGAGGAAATTGTACTCCATCGTGACCATTCGATTGCGATCGCACGACAGTCGCGTTTGATGAAGATCTATGCTCCTTGTGATGCCACGTGGCGAACTAGGAGCTCTCCGATCATGGTTACTTAAGCTCCAAATCAAGCATGTGCTCTTGATGGAGTTCGGGTGGACTCAGTGTCCACCACATCAACGTGCTTCAAGTGACGTCCCTTGGTTCCAACGTCTGCTGAGCCGCCACGCGTCCTGCAAGGTAAGAAATTCCGTGGGAACATAGTCCCACACGAAATAAAACGGTGGAAAGGGCGCGGTTAAATGGGGGGGCGCAAATGTGAATTAATTCGCGTTACCGCCCCCACTCTCTTACCAGGGCCCACTATACCCGTGGGCCCTCCATCTGCCAGCCCTACCTGCAACGTGGCGCCCCACACGGGCGCCCATGTGGACCCGCGTGGTCGCGTGGCCCCCTGCCACGTGGCCGCGCCCTATGCGCCTCTTGCGCCTCGCGTGGGCCACCCACGGCTTTGCCACGTGGCCTCAGCGCCGTGTCGCATCCGTGAGGTGGTCCCGCGCACCACGTGTCAGCTCGCCGCCGGGCCCGCTCACCACGTCAGCATCTGTAGGTAAGTAATTTCCCTTTTTCGTGATTTTAATAAGGAAAAAATCAGTTTAAAATTATATAAAAAAATAAAAAAAGGCATAAAAACTTTCGAGAAATTCATAAATTAAAAATATACAACTCCTTTTAATCCAAAATTTTTCCATTGGATCACAAATTCTTTTCTTTTTAATATCATGTCATTTAAAATATATTTTTAAAGAAGAAATCAAGGTGAATTAGAATTTACTTAAATCATTTCTCACTAAATATTCTAAATCATATATTTACCTTGAAATTATCCTTCAAAACATGCACTAAAGTCAAAATCATTCAATAACAGAGATTAACTTCTATTAATTTAAACTTAACAAAAGATTAATCATCTATTAATCATGAAATTATCCCTACTTTATGCATAAATATCGACTTTAGTGAAATGACATACCAATGGAGAAAATTCCTAAAAAGTATGATAACATGCATCATATTCACATAAAATAAGCATGAATATGAGTTAATTAGGATAAGAATTTAATTTATAAATGCATGTTATCATTCATCCTGTGATAATTTGTATTTAGATTAGATTTACGTAGTTAATTTCATGATTTAAATCGTTTTGTTCTTCATTTTCGCCCAAATTTGGTTGGGATTTTTGCTGATTTTGAAATAAGGATTCCTTGTTTTCACTTAATTCTAGTTTCATTGGATTCCTTGTTTCATCAGCTTTCCGTGGATGGGAAATTTGTAAAATTTCATGATCATTGGCCCCTCAATTTAACGTTTGACCAAATAGTGTTCATTTTCAATCCAAATTTGGGCATTGACTTGCGGGATCAATTAATCTTAAAATACAATTTAAAATTTGATAATTTTGGTCTATATAGAACCCTCTAGTTGTTAGATTTCTGTTGATATATCAATTGCAAGATTTGGATATCATTTGGTTAGTCAATTTGAAGATTTACGCCGAAGTTTTCATTTCAGGATTTTTCTTATCTTTGATTTTCAATAATTCATAATAAATCCAATTCTTCTCAAAAAATCACAAATTTTCTATCAATAATTTTCCTTTTCTCTATAGTTTCTGAATAGATTATTTTTGTAATATTTTAAGCTCTTTTTATTCTCTGATTTTTCAAAAAGTCAACTATTGGTCAAAGTCAACGCTTTGACCTTAACGTTTGACATTTCTTCATCAAATCAGTTTCTGAAATTCTTAAAATATCCTATCTAGTATATTTTATAGCATTTATATTCATAAAATATCATTTTCACTTGTTAAAATCTTTTTATAAACCTAAGTTTGACCAAGTCAACTCTGTGATAAAAGTCAACCATGTTCTCTATGAATCGATCCGATCTTTACACTATACTTGATTTTATATCTTTGTTATTGTGAGTTCGGAATTATAATTTTTTGTGACCGACGTTTGTGTGTTTTAACGACAACATAAAAGGCTACGTCAACCGCCCAAGAGAGACCTTTTCCCACTTTAAATCTCCAGAGTCTCCCCCTTGATGGTTTCTTTGATTGGGCTCATATTTCCTTGCTTTGGACAGCCCATTATGCCTTTTAAATCTTCCATTTTGGAGGATCTTGCTACTCTTCCTCTTGTATAGTTCTTGAAAATGAAAAGGCAAAAGTCATGTAAAATAAATTCTTTTCAATGCATTAATATTCTACAAACATCAAGTTATGAGATGGTAGAGGGGATGATGTGTTCAAGAGTTTAATAGGATTAAATAAGAGCAATCAATGGGTGGTTATAACTACATTTTATGTTCTTATCAGTGAGCTTCTTCTCTTTTCTATTCATCCCTTGTGTCGGGTGTAAGATGCGAAGTTCGGGCAAAATGTGTTGGATCTCAAAAGTGTGTTTTGATTAGAGAGCATCGTTAGAGTGTTTTTCATTATGAATCCTTATATTAGAATCATTTTCCATTGATCTTTTCCATTTTCTCTATCTTTTCATCAACATTTTCTTCTTTTTCATACCCTAAATGACATTTCCACCATCGATCAAGGATTTTTAATCTTCAAAAAGAGTTAGGAAGCATTTGATCAGTTCATTTCATTTACTACTTACATCTTCTTCTTGTCATCGATCATCTTTGCTTACTTAATCTAAAAATATCAAAAATATTCTTTGATTTCAATCTTTTAACTCTCCTCACTGTGGACTCAATCTTGACTTGCCACTATTCTAAATTTTAAAACCAAATTCAACGAGTTGAGTATAATTTTTTATATGTGAATTTATGCATTCAATGACTATGGTTTTACTCATATCAAACACATTCTCCAATATTTCCAAAATTTTGGCAAAGAATTTAACTGCATTTCATTCATTAAGTTAATCTCCTCTTATACTAAGGGTGGATGATCCCATCTTGACCATACAATTATCTTCATGTCGAATCTAATTTATGACGCTTTAGAGATCCCATGTCAAGGGATTAGTAAGTTATTATCAAAACATTATCATCTATTCATAAGATGTCTTTAATATCTCAAGTCTAAGGATTGTATTATGAATTAACACAAGTATATTACCACTAACGGATTCATACATATCAATTTAATAAACTCTTTCTTCAAAGAGGACTTCCTATCTATCCGTGGTGTCTCCCAACCAATGACCATAGGATTAGAAATACTTATCATACTATTTTTATTGTATATAGTGCTATTTTTGTATGTATTTTGATGTCACTCTTAAATAAGAATATTTAGAACAGAAATTTAAAGAGAATTAATCATTATATTATGATCTCATCATAATTCTTAGGTTTTATGAAAAAGTGGAAAATTGCATAGGTTTTATTTAAAGAGAAAAATTGCTTAGGTTTTGTGAAAAAGTACTTTCAAAATTAGAGACAATTCTTTTTATTGAAACAAATCAAAGACAAGTCAACGTTCAAAAAATAATTGAAGGGAGAATCAAGAAATAGAACGTCTCCAATTACGAGAGAGAAAACAATGAAAACAATATCAGATTTGTAGAATTAAATCTAAAACTGATAATGATAAATAGGAGAAAAATAAGACCAAGAAGTTTCTAGATCAAAGACTTTTTATTCCAAAATTTATTGGCGAGAAATTCAGCATCTAAGGGACAAATTCTCAGCAATTTATAGCTTGAAATCTCGATGTACTTAGTCGATGGGGAATGGAGTATACAACATTTTCAAACAAAAATCCATGGAAAAGTTTGTTTACGCGTCTTGATAAATCAGGTTTAACCAAGAATGGTTTTCTCAAGAGGAGAGAAAAAGACATATAAGAGGTGTCAGGCGAAATATTTCCGTGTCATATGAGCAACATGGCCATTAGCATGACTGCAAGATGCATAAGAGAGGTAGAATTTCACAAATTTTTTATTCACTAAAAAAAAATCTAGAATTAAACAAATTTTTTCTTCTACTCATCTAGAAGTAAATTTTAAGTTTAATAATCTAATGAGGCAAACGAACCTCTTGTAATGTGAAAATATCAGTTTTTTATTCTTAAAATCATCTAATTTGAAATATTTTCACACGCATGTCTGTTTAAATAAAAGGGGGAGAACGTAAAAAACGGCACAAAGAAATTGATGGCCGACTTCCGATTTTCCAGCTACGAAGTCCAGCTTGTTGATTATGTGCTCGATCAGCGATCTCTCCCTCTAAATATCGATAAGACTGAAGACCTCTCTATCATCAAGATCGATATTTTTTTTTATCCCAATGTGGGCTCAATAAATAAAATATACCTCCACCCTGCAGCCCCTCTCCTTCCCGTCCCCTTTGTCTCTCCCTCGCCCTTCTCCTCCCTTCTGTCTTCTATCTCCCGTTCGCTTTCTCTCACCAAACGTGCTCACTCTAGCTTCCGATTTCAGAAGAGATGGTGTCCAACGCCCGAGCAGCTGATGATACTAGACGAAATCGAGCGAGTAAGAACACCCAAACACTCCCAAGCTCACTGCCCAAGCAAGCCGCGCCGCTCATCCCATGCTCTCTGCTGCCCATTTGAGATAGAGAGAGAGAGAGGTGACCGGAGAGACTGACTGGCTTTGGGTAGTATAAGTGATCGTCGATCTGATCAAGCTAAGTCGATCCATTGTCGATCACATGACAGACCGGATAGAATTGAATCGTTCAGTATTCGATTACATCGTCGATCTGATTGATTCAATTCGATTCGATCTGAATGATCCTCTGTAGATCGATCGAAGCCATCGATCTACAGAAAATCAATCATGATCGGATCGCCGTTCCTTATTTACCCATCCTCATTTTCCAGAGTTAAAAAGATTGTGGGCCAAGCAGGTAGATGGCCCATTGAGAATTAACGGACCGGATTTGCAGGGAATGTTATACTGGATATTCGATTCGAATACCTATCACGTGCTTTATCACGTGACCTCAAGTAAGTCACCTTGAGACGGTCCATAGATGTTGACCAGGGTTCCATCAACATCTCCACGGATCTGGACCGCTGGCTCGTGGTATTTGATCGGAGATCGACCGTTGAAGTGCCCTCCATACCAATTAGGGCAAACAAGGGGCTTTATTGTACTTCCCTACTGAGATCAGATATTTGCCGCCGGATTTCTTTATTCTCCGCGTGCTCCTCGGCTTTTTTTCCCATATAAGGTGACATTCGGCCTCGGGATTGTCGATTCTCGCATTCCGCCTTCATCTAGGTTACCCACTCGATCTTGTTTGCTCCCTTATTTGATATCAACGTTCTTCGATCTGCTCTCATTCCTTTATTTTCAAGGTACATCTGATGCGTTTTGCCCAAAGCTCGATCTTTTGTCTCTGCCATTACTTTTGTAGTCTGATCTTGTTAATCTGATATCTCGTTCACTATCTCTTGCGAAATTGTCGAGAATAATTAGTTTCATTTATAATTTTTTTCGTACTGTTCTATTTTTCAGAAGATTGTCAGCATGGGGAGCACGGATTTCTCGTGGCAGTTGGCCGACCACCCTACGCTCCCGAAAGGAAAGACGATCGCTCTCGTTGTACTGGATGGATGGGGTGAAGCTCAAGCTGACAAGTACAATTGCATCCACGTGGCAGAGACTCCAACCATGGACTCCTTAAAAAACGTGCGCACTACATTGATCTCCCTTTTGCGTTTGTTTTTTCGTCTACAATGAATGGTTGAAAACCAGGGAATCAAACAAGTGCTTATTCACTGGGCTCTGATTAAGTCAAAATTTTTAATTTTAGAATGTGAGAAGCATGAAAATCAGTTTTCTTGTGTATCTTCTTCAGGGTGCTCCAGAGAAGTGGAGATTGGTAAGAGCCCATGGCACTGCGGTGGGTCTTCCGTCAGAGGATGATATGGGCAACAGTGAAGTTGGCCACAACGCCCTTGGCGCTGGAAGGATCTTTGCTCAAGGGTATTAAAATTTTCCTTTATTATCTTCCAAATAAATGATTTGACCATGTAATTTATTGATGGTGTTCGAAATAATCATTATCCTTTTGTACATTCTATTAGTTAGCGTTGATCCAGTTAGGGGCGATCAATGGATATGAACACTTACATGTTAATGATCGGTTGCCAGATGATGAATTAATTTCTGATTCATGGATCTAATATTTATATTTATTGATGATCCGTACATGATACTCTTTTCAGTGCTAAGTTAGTGGATTCTGCACTGGCAACGGGAAAAAAATCTTTGAAGGAGAAGGTTTTAAATACATTCAAGAATGTTTTGCTGAAGGCACCTTGCATCTGATTGGTCTACTTAGTGATGGCGGGGTCCACTCTCGGCTGGATCAGCTCCAAGTATGCTTCTTTATGAGAAAAATTCCTGGAAAACAATTCATTTGTGCACATTCAATTCAACTTTCTCTGTCTCTCGTTGCAATTTTTTTGTAGTTGCTGCTGAAAGGTGCTAGTGAAAAATGGTGCCAAAAAGAATCCGTGTCCATGTTCTAACTGATGGGCGCGATGTTCTCGATGGCTCATCTGTAGGCTTTGCAGAAATCCTTGAAAATGATCTCGAAAACCTAAGGTCAAAGGGGATTGATGCCCAAGTTGCATCCGGTGGTGGTCGTATGTATGTGACCATGGACCGTTATGAGGTACCCAAGACTTTGTAAAATCTTGAAAATTATGATGGATCCCACCCATCTTAAGTTGATTTCATTTTAACCTATATATTTTACTTTTTATAGAATGACTGGGAAGTGGTTAAAAGAGGATGGGATGCGCAAGTTCTTGGTGAAGCTCCTTACAAATTCCATAATGTTGTTGAAGCAGTGAAAAAACTGAGGGAGATTCCAAAAATCAGTGACCAGTATCTTCCCCCCTTTGTGATAGTCAACGAGGTTGGTGAGCCAGTGGGGCCCATTGTTGATGGAGATGCAGTTGTGACTTTCAACTTCCGTGCAGACCGAATGGTCATGGCTGCCAAGGCCTTTGAATACGAGGACTTTAACAAGTTTGACCGGGTCCAGGTCCCTAAGATCCGTTATGCAGGGATGCTTCAGTATGATGGAGAATTGAAGCTCCCAAGTCACTACCTTGTTTCTCCTCCGGAGATAGAACGCACTTCTGGTGAATACCTGGTTCATAATGGAGTTAAAACTTTTGCTTGCAGGTCAACTCCTTGACCTATCCTTGTTCAGCATTTTTGTTGTGATGATAGCCAACCGATTGTTACTTCTTTTGGCAGTGAGACGGTGAAATTTGGCCATGTCACCTTCTTCTGGAACGGAAACCGTTCTGGTTATTTTGATTCTTCCATGGAAGAGTATGTGGAAGTTCCAAGTGACTCTGGGATCACATTTAATGAGAAGCCGAAGATGAAAGCTCTAGAGATTGCTGAAAAGGCTAGGGATGCCATCCTCAGTGGGAAATTCAACCAGGTACGTTGGGTCTCCTCATTTTTTTAAAATCTTGATACAAATGTATTGCAAGTTTGTGTCACAGCAGGAATTTCTGGTTCTATCTCCCTTCTCTCTCCCTGTCCCTCTCTCTCCCACCTTGCTCTCTATCTCTCGTCCTCCCACCTGGCTGTCTATTTTTCTTGCCCTGCCACCTTGCTTTCTGTCTTTCTTGTACTCTCTTCCTCTCTCCCCCTCCTCTTCTATCTATTCACCCATCTCACTCTGTCACAGATGGAGACACGTTCTACCTCTCTATCTCACATTTCTGTATCATTTTCATGCTCTCTTGATTTCATTCCATCTCTCTCCCCCACATTATCTGTCTCTTTTTATATCTCTCTCCCCCTCTCCATCAACCCCTTTCACTCTCTGTCACAGACACAGAAATTCTTTCTTTTTCACATGATTGTCTCATTTTCATGCTCTTTCTTGACCTCATTCCTCTTCCCATGACCCATATTATGTCCTTTTTTATATCTCCCATCTCTCTCTCTTTCTCTTTCTTATACACTATTCATCTCTTTTAATTCCCACCTACTGCTGCCTATCTCTCTCTGTGCGTGATATATGTTGAATACTGATGCAGGTACGGGTCAACCTTCCCAATGGAGATATGGTGGGGCACACCGGGGATATTGAGGCCACTGTTGTTGCTTGCAAGGCTGCAGATGAGGCTGTCAAGGTGCTCACTCCCATTCAACCCCCTATCTTCTCCATACTTTCCTCTTGCTTCTTTCCTGCTCACTGCCCTACACACTGGACTTAAAAAGCTAATGTCTTTAACTCCTATGATTGCAGCTCATTCTCGATGCAGTGGATGCTGTTGGTGGGATTTTTGTCATCACTGCCGACCATGGCAATGCTGAAGACATGGTGAAGAGAGACAAGAAGGGCTTGCCCCAGCTGGACAAGGCTGGCAACATCCAAGTTCTCACTTCCCACACTCTTCAGCCGGTCATACCCTCATCTCTCTCTAGAACCATAATTTGTTGACCACAGACAGGTTCCCCATTGCCTTTTTGACTGCTGAAGTATTTGACTTTTTGACCTACAGGTACCCATTGCCATTGGAGGTCCTGGTCTGACTGCTGGTGTCAGATTTCGGCAGGACTGCCCTGACGCTGGCCTTGCCAATGTGGCATCCACAGTGATGAATCTTCATGGTTTTGTGGCTCCTGCTGACTACGAGCCCACTCTCATTGAAGTCGTTGATCAGTGAGTTCATTTAAAAGTCCAAATCTTTTTAATTTAAGGAGAAACAGACTTAGTTGTTCCTGATAGTAGTTCAGATGTGGGTGACCAAGGCCCCCCTCCATTTTGGGTCATGATTTGGACTCATCTTGGGGATAACTGGATAATTTAAATAATTTCCAATAATAACGTGGGGATGATGGAATTTTGTGCTGATTGTTTTTTCGAAATTCACTAATCTATTTCTCAAGGGATTTGAGGGAAAGCTTTTATTCTAAGAAACTTTTGATTCAGTTGAGGATAGACATTGACCATCACAAGAAAACATGTCTTTTATGAGTGAAACAGAGGAGCGAGGGATGCCAACAATGGATTTCAAATTTGATTTTTAAATAAGGTGCCAAAATTTGTGTGCCCGCTGAAGATTGCAAACCCTGAATGGTTTAGAACAGTGAGCAGGAGCCAGTTAGAGAAAAGAGATCAAGAACAAAGTGGGAGAGTATTGAGAACCGAGGGGGACATGCGGTTGATCAATTTGATGGTCTTGTTGATATATTTCTGAGGGATTTAGTATCTGCTTTAGGTCAGTTAGTTGACATTCAGAAAGAAATTTTTCAAATGAGAGTCCGATCAAATGGGTTGTAGAAGAGAACATGGCACTCTTCAATCAATGAGGAAAATTCTGTTCTGATCTTGGGTTGGTAGTCTTCATCATCACCAACTAATTGGGTAGAACCAAATTCTACTCAACAAACTCATAAGCCTGATAACCTAAGAAGATATCGAAGAATGAGGTTCATCCTCTACAGTACAACAACACATTGATTTTAAGGAAAAAAAATTGAATCCATATGGTTGGAGGACATGTATGTATCTAAATCCCTTAAGTCTGTAAAAGAGTTTCATTGACTTTGCCACACCCTTTGCTAGCCCTAAAACCCTTAGCTTTGAGCCTTTGGCCAAGTCAAATTTCTTTCCTGTGATCTACAAATCCGTTGACCAAGTAAAATCATCTCTCCTAAATTTTAAGAACTTTGGTATATCCCCATTTCTTCCCAAAAGACAAGTTATTTTCTAACTTAACCCTCCATTGACCAAAGTCAACCCTATCCAAGGATTTAGGCTTCCTAATTCTCCAAAATTCCCCTCAATCTTAGCATGACTTATGGCACCCCTTGAAGGGGAACTCCTCTCCTAAAATGGTGGAGCTTCATTCTCTCTTCTCCATGATCTCTTCAAAGGGTGCTTCCTTGATGGGTGGTTGTAAATCACCACCTATAAAAGGGGATCTATTTTTAACGTTTAGACGTTATTTTATATGAAGAATAATTCCTCTCTTTCTCTCATTCTCTCTTTGCAACAATTTCCTATCTCTATTTCTTTCTCTTTTTTCCTCCCCATCACCTTCTCTCCCTCCCCTTTGAGAATTAAGGAGATTCTTTTCCTTCTCTTACTCTCCTCCTCTTCATTATCTTCTCTAAGGTGTGGAGTTTCAACAACAAGGAAAGGATTCAATCCTATACCCCTAGAGTCTTCAAGAGATCTCCTTAAGATGTCCTCTCTTTCCTCTCCTTTTTGTTGTGGTTTTGACAATCCCTGAAACATTCTATTGCTCTTAGCATATTAAATGATCATACAATATCCTCCCTCCACATAATTCGTGATTCCATTCCCATTTATTTTGATATTATCTCTAACTATTTTAGCACCCCATTTTCAAGGCAATTAAAAACTATCCCTCCAATGTCAAATTGTGGGATTAAATTTGGGAGTTTTGTATCAATACATTTTAAGTCTCCATAAAATCTCTTACCCCACCATAAATAAATTAATAAGAATTCCTCTAATATCAAGTTTTAGGATTAATTTTGGGAGTTCTATATGAATCCGTTTAAAGTCTCCATAAAATCCAATTATTGATGATGAGGTTTTGGAAACCCTAGAGGGCCTACTCACGAAAAGAGGGGTACATGAGGATATATAAGCACACCATATATATATGGAGGGAGAGAGAGAGAGAGAGAGAGAGAGAGAGAGAGAGAGAGAGAGAGAGAGAGAGAGAGAGAGAGAGAGAGAGAGAGAGAGAGAGAGAGAGAGAGAGAGAGAGAGAGAGAGAGAGAGAACAGATTCTAATGGGCTGGGCGCCCGATAACACCTCTAGACATTCCCTCTCAAGCTAGAGCATATAAGTCAAACATGCCCAGCTTGGCACACGTGACTTTGTATGAGATCCCCAAGCACGTGAATTTTGGTGAATACATCCACAAGCTGATGAGAAGATGCCACATGAGGAGTGGAGATGAATTTGGAAATCACCTTGTTGCGGACATAATGGTAGTCAATCATGATGCGCTTTGTGCATTCGTGAAAGGTGGAGTGTCGGCGATGAAGACGACTAATTGGTTGTCACAATTCATGGGAATTGGAGAAGGAAGAGAGATGCAAAGTTCTTCAAAGAGTGAGAAGAGGCACACTATCTCTTATGCTATCACAACCATTGCTTAATATTGGGACGCAACACCAGAGCATGATAACATTCTATGCTTCTAGACTACCAAGTAACAAGGTTATCACTTACATATGTACAATATGTAATTTTGGACTTGTCATTGCCCTTATCACATGCATATCCAATGTTTGATTAGGCTTCAATCCTAAAATGCTCATGTTGCCCGTAGGTAATTCTTTTACCTAGAGCTTATTTGATGTATGCAAGGACCCATAGAGCTCTCTCCTAGTGAACTCATCAAGGTTCTTGCATCAATTGGCTGAAAACACCAATCGTGAATATGATTTTGAGGCAAGTGGTATTGAGGTAGATTAGTGATGCGTAAAATTATGGTCATTGAATATACACGTTCATGTATAAAACATTATACTCAACCCTTAGAATAGTGACGAGTTGAGGTTGAATCTACAAGGAGGAAAGTAAAACGATTGAAATCAAGAGATATTTTTGGTATTTTTAGATTAAGAAAGTAGAGATGATTGAGGAAAGAAGATGAATGTATGAAATGAAATGAATTAATCAAATGCTTCCAAACTCCTCTTGAAGATTGAAAACCCTTAATTGATGGTAAAAAAAAGTTGACTTTAGGTTCTGAAAATATAAAAATGTGAATAAAAATATAGAAAAAATATAGATGGAAAATGATTCTAAAATAAGGATTTTCAATGAAAACATATTGTAGCGATGGTCTCTAATCAAAACACACCTTCGAGATCCCGTAGATCCCTCTAAGACTTGGCGTCTTGCATCTAACATGAGGAATAAATAGAAAAGAGGAAAAACTCAGTAGAAATGATGTTCTATACACAAAAAATGATCAATCAGTGCCTTCTTTTCTCTTGGCTAGCCAATGCTAGAAGCATACAATAGAACATTTAAGATCATAAATTTTTCATCTTAGATTTATAATCAGCCATATAAAGATGTGGAGGATCAATTGACGATGATGCCCTCAAAATTTTAGCTCCAAAGTTCATTAATATTGTTATATATCAAGATTTTAATTTGGAGAAATCTGAACCATTGATTTAGCTTTCTCTCTCATCAAATTGCTCCAATCTTCAGTCAAACTGCGCTAAATAAGAAAAAAAATGTTCAATGCCCTCTCCTCTCTCATCTTTATTCTCTCCTTTCTCCTTTCTCGTTTCTTTTCTCTTCTCCGCCTCTAGGCAATGGCGAAAAAGTAGTCAAGGCAGTGAAGTGGAAGGAATTCTCTTGTTGCGTGAGAGAGTTTCTTCCATGCGCATGCACCAAAGAGAAAGACAATGATCGTGTGGTGGTAGAAAGAGGGAAGTGGGAGTGAGAAAGATGAATGAGAGAGGGAGAAGGGTGCATTGGAGGAGGGAGGATAAAAGAAATTTTTTTTCTTCTCTTCCTTACGTGCACACGCGCATGCGTAATAGAGCGAAGGAGAGAGAGGGAGCACAAAGAGAGGGGGAGAAAATGTCTCGTGTGAAGGCATCTCGTGCAATGGAAAAAATCCGTTGCATGAGAGAAAGAGAGAGGAAAGCGAGGGAAAGAGAGGGGAAGAGAGGGGGAGAAAATTTGAAGAGCTGGGGGATCACAGGAGCAGAGAGGAGCTTCATGGTAGAGTTGACATCTATGAGGAATATCCATCACAAGAACTTTGTCAAAACTCTTGCTTCTGTATTGTAGTAGTCACGCAGGGAAAAGAGTTCATGTTGTTGTTCTATGAGCCAATCCCCAACGGCTCCCTCGACTAGTGGATCCACCAGGAGCAGTTTGGAGATTGAAGACTAGGAATTTTTCATTGATTGAGTATGGTCATCGATGTCTCTTCTGTGATCGAGTATCTTCACCAGTACATCGATGCTTTGATAATTCATGGAGATTTGAAGCCACAAAATGTTCTTATGGATGGTGAAATGACTGTTCAATCCAGGGATTTTGGACATGCAAACACGTTCGTGCACAAGAGAGCATGGGAGAGAGAAAAGTGGAGGAGGAGAGGAAGAAAGGAAGAGAAAATTTTCTCCACCTCGCGTGGGCATGCACACCTGCATGCACATGAAGAAGGGAGGAGAAGAGAGGATGTAGAGAATGGAAACTAGAGGATAGGGGGACAAAAATTTCTCTCCCTCATACGTGGGTGAGAGGAAGTGGAAGAGAAGGGTGGTGACGGCAAGGGGAAATGGAGGAGGTGAAGAAGAGGGCACAAAGGATGAGAGGAAGAAGAAAGTGAAGGAAGAAGGAGAGGGGAAGTGTGTGATGGGGAGCTGAGGAAGACACACCTCTCCTTGCGATGGAAATTGTTTTCTGTTGCGAGAGAGGGAGAGAGAGAGAGAGAGATTGCTCTCTCTCCGCTCTTTCTTTTTCTTAAATTTTATTTCCAAAGAGAGAAAATATGCCGACCAACCATGGGCCACCATGTCACCTATTCTTCAAAAGTCAAAATGAAAAAAAATATTTTCTAGTAGAAAAACTCATTTATTAATGATTTTAACCTCTATAAATTCTCAAAAAATTCCAAAAAATGAGAAAAATCTCAATTTCATGATAGAACTAAATTTATTTAAGAAAATTCATGATAACTTTCATTCATAAATGTTTTCCATGTCAATAAAGGCATTTTAAATGGAAAATAAATAGAAATTTAATTTTGTAATAAAATAAGATTATCATCTTAATGAATCAATGTCAATAAATGTTCATAAAAGATTATAAAAATAAGAGTTTTAAATGTTTATTTTGGTGCTTTTATCATTGTCTAGTTGGAGAAAAAAGGGCACCGATCGATCATTCATCACATACCAAACATCATTTTTATTTAGTTCATTCCTCCTATTGGATGCAAGCTACCAAGTCTAGACAAGATGTATGGCCTTGATAGACCAAAATTGGTGATAAAGAGTCGTTGGTGATTCAGGTTATGCAATTAATTTATAAACTCCTTTTGACAAAATCTACAAAAAAATATAGAAGTGAGTAAAGGGATCGTCCTCAGAGAGCATGTAGTGATTCAGAGAAATTTTGAGGTTAAGTCTTTTTGAATGTTTTTTTATCAAGGAAAGCAGCTAATAGGTCAGGAATAAGGATAGAAACAAAAACAAAAAAATCAGTAGGAAAGAAGAAGAAATATTTTCAGTAGGAAATGAGGTAATCATTATGACTCTAGGCGCACAGATTATGACTCTAGGCGCAGGCAACGCCTGTCGAAGCGATCATTCTGCGGTTGGAGTGCAAATTGGGTGTTCCCGATCTGATCTCGCCACCGGCAAGTAGCAGTCGCGAGGCTAACTCGAGCTTATGGAAATGGAAGACAAAGGCGCAATTGCCTAGAGCTCCACTTGGTCGATCTGAAGAGAAAAGAAAGGCGAAGAATGAAGGAGGAGATGAAGGAAATTTTTTTTACTTACCGAAGTCGACCTTGACAGGGTTTACAGGCTTGGAAAGTAGGTTCTCCCTTCTCTCCTGTAGGGTTCTGAGTTGGGACAGCCTCCTCCTTGTTTCCTCTATCAAGATACCGAATCAGATGAGAAGAGTTCCACCGTTTTTCTCCCCAATCCAGAATGGCTTCAAAAATGAAGAATATAGGGTTTTTAAAAGGGATTTGAAGCTTTCTTAGCTGTTGGATCGGGGGGCAATAGAGGACTTGATTTGAGCTCTCCCGCTGGATTCGGGAAGCTCAATCCTCCTCCAATCAACTTCTTTTTGCAGACATATCGAGGAAAGCTTTAATTTCCCTCCTTTTTTCCTCTCTTTTTATCTTTCCTCTTTTGGATTCTCATTAATGGGTTGGATCTCCCAGCTTGCTCTTGGCCCTAATCAGGATGATCTCCTTAATTTCCCTGATCCAAGTGAGTGAATCAATTCTAAAAAGGCTAAGCAAAAACTCATTAGATCCTTTCCCCTTGGGCAATAAAGCCAAGTGGGTTTTAAAATTTTCAAAGCCTTAATTAACACAATTTATAAGTTCACCTATAGATATCAAGAAGCGTTGCTTTTCAATTAAACTGAGATTTAAATCAACTTAAGGAGTCCAAAATATGCTAAATAAACATGCTAATAATATAATTACTGTGATAAATTTCAAAGTTAGCGGGCCTCTTGAAGGAGTGTTTGATCAAAGAGCACTGCTAGAGTGAGTTTTTATCTTGAATAATTATATTAGGGTTTATTATTTTTTATCTTTTCTATTTCTCAATATTTTCTAAGTCTTGCAGGGAGTGTTATGAAGATGGGTGATTATTCATATATGATAACTAGTCGCATATAGGTTCCATGTGTACGTAGCATAACCACATTACATTCCAATACACATGGTTTACCTACGCACCTCACATATTGGCAACTCAACCCGTCATCTTATACAAGGAAGATGAAAAAAAAAAGGATTTAAAGACAAATGAGGATTAGACAATGTAGATTTCTGGGATTAGGAGACCTAGATGAAAGGCCGATGGCACCCTTGTGGCCCTCACTCTCAAAATTTTTGTGTGAGCTTAGATGATATAACCCATAAAAGTTGTAAGTGCATTGATAGAGCAAGAAGTTTTGAAAACGTAGTTGGAGATTTTTAATTCTTTGGTTAGACTGATACCCTTGAAAAATTTCAAACCACAAGAGAAAACCTAAACCCCATCTTTGGGGACTCTAGCACTACACCTTGGCACATCACTTTCAAGTGGACTATTTGGTGGATCCTCAAATCCACCTAATGTTTTATTGTATACTTTATGTTTTAAATTTTCATAATTAAAGATTTTGAATTTTTCAATTCATTGCATAAATGAAAATTTAATATCATATACAATATATGAAAAAATTGAATGCAACTCATTGATGTTATGTAGCATACAAGCCAATCACACTTCCATGTCTCATTTACATTCATTGAAATAGAATTTTATTGATTGTCATTCTTGTGTGATGTTTACAGTGAAGCGATGAACTCGATTTTGGGGTATTTTCAATCATTGTTTGGAATTGATTTCATACAAAAATATTAATATTTCTCTACTCTTCGGTTATATAATGTTTGAATTTTTAGGGAACCTATGTAATGAAATTAGATATTTCTAGAGATAAGGATTACTTTTATGTTAAACATGATTTATAAGAGAATGTGGAGAATATTGAAGATAGCGATGATAAATGGATATGATTCTAATCTATTTATATTGATAAATAGTATTTTTTTATCACTACTATTATGAAGAGTGGGATTAAAATGATGAAAGGAGAGAAGAGAAGGATGAAAGTCGGTGTGTAAGAGGATGGTAAATGGATATCAAGCAATAAGATGATGATATAGCTATAAGATAAAATATAGTTTTCATTATTCAGGGAGGGGATTAAAAAGAAACCTTGTATTTGATGCCAATCCGAGGCCGGTTGATATTGGACTTGATTTGGCTCGTTTCCTCTACTTGATCTTGCCTCCATGAAAAGTTTCAATACCAAATAAATCAAAGCTTTTGTCTAAGATTTTAGACAAAACAAATTGGCGCGGTCGTTGATTACACACCAATTCGTGTCAAACTAATACCAAACTCACCAATTTTATGAAATTAATATCAATTCAGAAGTATAGTTGTGAATAAGGGTCAAATGCATAGAGAAATAAGAGAATTTTGAGATATCTTTTAAAATTCAATCAAATGAGACGATAAATTGAGATGAGAAATTAGGAAAAGTGATAGATTTGGAAAGAGAACTCAAAGAAGAATCCATTGAATAAAAAATCACTTGATTTGGATCAAGATTTGTGGAGAAATCAAAGAGAAAATTAGATAGAAATTTATGAACGTAAAGAGAGAGAAATATAAAATTAAAAATAAAATTAACTAAATTTACGATCCTAAATTACAATTTAATGATACTGGATGAAAGATTAGAAAGAAAACACATAATCTAACCCGAGATATTCTTCCTCTCTCTTCTCTATACTCTACTCTCTCTTCTCTCCTCTCTTGATGGCGAAAAATGCGAGTACAAGAAAAAATAGTCACAACAAGAATAGTGGAGAGGAAGAAGTGAGGAACAGTGGAAAAAATTAGAGAAAGAGAGGGAGAAGATATTTCTCCCTCTCGCGTGCAGAGGAGAAGAAGATGATGTGGAGGAAAGCAAGAGAGGGAAAAAGATAGAGAAGGGAGGAAGAAGGAAGAGGGCGTGGTGGATGTGTGACGAAAATTACTTCCATCATGTGAGAGAGAGTGGGGAAAATAGCTTAAGCACGACAGAAGTCCGTCACACGAAAGAGAGGATGTGGAGAGAGGGAGTCCAAGGAGGATGCGAGAGAGAGAGAGAGAGAGAGCTAGAAGAGGACCTCTTCTCATCCCCTACGAGCGCATGTGTGCACGATAGGAGAGGAAGGGAGGAAGATAGGGGGAGTAAATTTTCTCCCCCTTAATCTCGCATGGACTCGTGCATGGATGCACGTGCAAGAAGAGAGGGGAGACATCAAGCGAAAGAGGGAGAAGAGATCTCTCCCTCTCGTATGCGAAAGAGAGGCACAAGAGAGGAGATGGCACCAAAGAGAGGTGCGCCTCTCTATCACGCCTCTCCTCTTTCCATCACAAAGAAGATGGCGTGAGCGAGAGGTGATGAGAGATAGAGAGAACGCCTCTCTCTCTCTTCTCTTCTCTTTTTCCTGTTTAAAAATATTTTATTTTATTTTCTTTGTAAAAAAATCATTATTTTTACTTATTTTAATTTCTAAAAATTACCAAAAAGCCCAAAAAATTGAGAAAAATGTCAACTTTCTCATAGAAATAAATCTATTCAATAAAATTCAAGATAAAATGTATTCATAAATATTTTCATGTTAATAAAAGCATTTTAATTGGGGAATAAATAGAAATATCATTTTCTAACAAACAAAGATTATATTTTTGATAAATCAATGTCATTAAAATATTCATAAAATTTTATTTAATTTATCAAAAATAAGAATATTTTAATCATTTAAAATCAAGATAATATATATTTATGATCATATCTTTTAGAAGAAGTGCATAAATGCATGAAATTATATGTTATTACATGCATAATGACGCGAATTATGCTTAAAATTATCCAACAATAATGAATTATATGAGTAAAAATGCATGTAGTCAAGTTACATGGGATAGAATCTTCCATGCAGGGAAGTTTTGGGAGAGAGGTATGTGTGGCCTTTCTCGACCTTCACAAAGATTATATTAATGCCCTGGTGTGGACACTGGGTACACTCAAGTGCCATAATGTGTATAAACCATAGTCAATATACACAAAAAATTTGGATATCACGTGTAGGTCAATTAATCAGTACATTGACATTATAAACCATAATGAACAAACCTAACATGAGTTTCATATTTATTTTTAATATTACTATCAGGCCGATAAACTTACCTATGTTATCAAGTGATCGATGACTATTCTACAATATCAACAAATAAAATACATGTTAATTTTTCATGTAAAGCTCAACTTAAAAATAGATTTTGAATCGCACATGTTCAATTTATCAAAATGTATTCATAGAATCAAAATTTCAAAATCAAGGTCCTCGATTCCACAATCATACTACTGACCTACATCCAATGGTGTATTTCATGAGACTGCATGCATTACTTCAATAATGAATCCCTTGTAAATTCTAGTAAGTTTCAATGTTAAGTAGCTGAAACTTATATACTAAACTTTTTTCATTTCATAAAGAGGAATGAAATTGTGGAAAGGCTTTTTTAAGACAAAATTCCAAAACTAAGGGGGAAATTTTTGGAAATTTTTTCCACTGATAAATGATACCAATTCTAAAGAAAGAAAATGACAAATCTTTTATTTGTTTCAAACAAGGATATTTTGGGCCGATTTGACCGTTGTAGATCGTGATTAAATAGCTGTGCACCCAATAGTACCTTCCCACGTGCCCCCTATTCTTTCAAAATTCGAAACAGCGTTTAATCGACCGTTGTGAAAGGTCCCACACATGCGGAATCGAACTCAAAAGGCCCAAGAAATCTTCTTCACCGGCGATCTTCTGAAGAAGAAGAAGAAGAAGGAGAAGAAACCCTAGACCGAAATTCTCGACGATGGACAAGTACGAGAAGATGGAGAAGGTGGGAGAGGGGACGTACGGGAAGGTCTACAAGGCTAAGGACAAGGCCACGGGAAACCTCGTCGCGCTAAAGAAGACTCGCCTCGAGATGAGCGAAGAAGGAATCCCGCCGACCGCCTTGCGCGAGATTTCTTTACTGCAGTTGCTCTCTAAGAGCATTTACGTCGTGAGGTGAATAAAATTAACGTTTTTCCCTTGACTTTGGAAGTCTAATTTTTTGGGTTTAGGTTGCTGTGCGTGGAACACGTGCAGAAAAACGGAAAGCCAATGCTGTATTTGGTTTTCGAGTATCTCGATACTGATCTGAAGAAGTTCATCGATTGTTATCGCCGGGGTCCGAATCCCAGAAATCTACCATCACAAGTGATTAAGGTCCATCATTTTCTCTGAATTTCTCGTTTTAATTTTCCTTCATAAGTTATAATTCTCGGAGATTTCGCGTGTTTTTTAATTTTATTGCTTATGTTTGAAGAATTCCCGTCAATCTGGTGTCCTGGAATCTTGAAATGAGAATAAACATTTATTCCCTGGGTTTTTAATTCAGAATCTCTCTCATTCATTTTCTGGTATTTTAGAGCTTTCTATATCAGCTGACAGATAATCTATCTCTCTCTCTCCCTCCCTCCTTATCTCTTCCTCTCTCATTCATATCCTGTTACTTTAGAGCTTTCTCTATCAGCTGTGCAAAGGGGTTGCCCACTGCCATAGCCATGGAGTGCTTCACAGGTTCTTCTCTCTCTCTCTCTCATATTTTCTCCACACACCCCCCCACCCCCCCCACCCCCATCTCCTCCTCTTCCTTTTCTCATATTTCATTGTGAACAGGGATTTAAAACCACAGAATCTCCTGGTCGACAAGGAAAAGGGCATCTTGAAGATAGCTGATCTCGGTCTTGGAAGAGCGTTCACCGTTCCTCTTAAGAGCTACACCCACGAGGTTTTTCTAGTTAATTTTCACTCTATCCTTTTACGCCACCTTCTTCTGATTTCTTTTTCCTAAACTAAAATCACAGATAGTCACTCTTTGGTATAGAGCGCCAGAAGTTCTCTTGGGAACTACTCATTATTCAACCGGGGTAGATATGTGGTCCGTTGGATGCATTTTTGGTATGCCAATGTTGACGCCGTTGACTTTACTATTTCTATACTCTGGTCAATACCTGATGTTTGACTTTATTTTACTCTTTTTCAAGCTGAAATGTCAAGAAGACAAGCGCTCTTCCCGGGGGACTCAGAGTTGCAGCAACTTCTCCACATCTTCAGGTAAAAGCAGCAAAAATTCATTCGGCTTCTTCCTCTTTTCGTCAAACTTCATGGAAAACGTAAGCGTTGACCTCCAATAGTCATATATTATATTCTTTTTCTTTCCATTATCTCAAGAGAAACTGGAAACGTGGATTTTAATCATTAACCACTGGTCCGACAGTCGATTTTATTGACTTTGTGAAGCGTTGACCTTCTTTCTTGATCTTCCATAGATCATCAATTTTAATTTTGAAAATGCTGCTGTTGATTCATTTGACAAGTCAAAGAAGTATTGCCTCATCTGATTGTTGACTGTCAACTTGATTGTCAATTTTGTTGACTTTTGAAGGTCTGCGGTTGATTATTGTTCCTCAGAATGTTGACTGTTGTTCTGACTGTTGATTCGTTTGACTTTTGAAAGGTTCCATTTATTTCTGTATCTTGTTAAACTCTCCAAAGTTCACTGTCCATTGTTGTGACTGTCGAGTTCTCTGACTTGTCCATTGAGTCATTTTACTCAACATGCTGACCATTGACTCATGGCTTTATATGACTTTTGAAAGGTTGATGGGAACTCCAACAGAGGCACAGTGGCCGGGGGTGAGCTCACTGAGAGACTGGCATGAGTATCCTCAGTGGAGTCCTGAACCCTTGGCACGGGCCGTTCCTTCATTAGAGCCAGAAGGGAGTTGACCTTCTTTCAGTAAGTTGACTTTTTATTAATTTTATCTCTCAGCAACACCACCCATCATTAACTCATCAAGACTTTCATATCCTATTGATTCTCTCTCTCATCCTTAGTTCCCTCTCGGTCTCATTGTTTTTCTAACTCCCGGACTCTCTCTCTCACACAGAATCTCTCTTTTTCAATATCTCACTCACTAACTCTTTCTCTCATACACTTTCTCCCTCTTACAATCACTTTCTCTCCCTCTCATTATTTAACTATCTATGTCTCTTTGACTATCTGACAGTAACTCACAGCTCTCTCAACATGTCAGTTACTCATGAATTCAAATCCCTTTATCTCTCGCTCTGTAACTTCACCGGTTCACTACCTTTTTTTCTCTTCCACTGTCTATCTCTTGCTGTACAATTAGCTCTTGCGCTTTCTTTCAATTTGTCAGTGATTTCACTGGCTCAGTATCTCTTAGCTAGCCTTTCCCTGTCATTCGGTCTCTCTCTCACACATATTTGTCTTCCTCATTCAATCTCAAACTGTTTTGCTAACCATATTTGTCGCTCTCTCTCGCTTTCTCACAGTCGCACAATCTTACTATCTCCTGTTTCTCACTGGATCAGTTTCTCTCCCTCAAATCATCTCTTTTTCTCTTAAACTCTCACCCTCTCACACTATTCTCGTCTTATTGTTTCACTCTTCTCTCTCTATCTCTCTTACTCTATCTATTGTTGGCATTGCAGAAGATGCTGATGTATGATCCAGCCCGGAGAATCTCTGCAAAGGCAGCGTTGGACCACCCCTTCTTTGACAGTATCGACAAATCTCAGTTCTGACACTCCAATTCCCATTTAGAATGGCTGGTCAACTCTTCCAGCGGTCATTTCGATCTGTTTTGACTTTTCATTCACTCTATTGCACATCCTCTGATGTCATGTTTGTCTATTCTTTTCATTTACTCTACTGCCTTGACTTGTACTATTAACTAGATCATGGATGATCATGATCAGAGAGGTTACATTAAGGTATACTGTTAACTAAGCCTTGTATCTCCTTACTACATATGCAAATTAAGTTTGCATTAAAGGTTGAGGGCTTGGCAATCACTGAATAAAATTAACCCAAGAAGATGAACTAAAGTTGTCTTTTGACAGAAAAAAGAGATCAGCAAATGAAGTTCTCACAAGGGCATCCCACAGACATGCTTTTAAGCTTTTTTGAGAGATTGGCCTTTTGCTGGTGGCACATTATTCTGTCCACTTGTCTGGGCTATTTCTGTTGTTTCATTGCATTCTTAAATTTGTTTTTCACTTGTGATTGACATAATTCCTCTAAATACAGTGGATTTGACAAATATATCAAGATCGTCACAAATTGGAAGACATTTTTTTGGTAGGTTTTCTAATGGAAAGTTTGAGTTCAATGGATCTTATATTGGTGGAAATACACCATTTGCAATAAAGGCAGAAAAGGGGTCCCAATGAAGGAAGAACTCATTAGGGGAAGAACTCATTAGGGGAAGAACTTTGATAACATCCTATTTGATGTTACATTAAATTAAATATGATTGGCTTGAAGGCCACATGTGTTTGATCCCTACAAATCAGGAAATAGTATTATACCTAATTGTTAATTAGAATAATTCATGACACGATTGTTTATTTGGTTTTTTGACCTGAGACACTAAAGTCGTCTTGTGTATAGATAACGTATTTTGACTATGATATATAAATCCCTAGCCA
Organism: Lemna minuta; assembly: GCA_024174645.1. Taxonomy (NCBI): domain Eukaryota; kingdom Viridiplantae; phylum Streptophyta; class Magnoliopsida; order Alismatales; family Araceae; genus Lemna; species Lemna minuta. The sequence continues at coordinate 4,487,925 of CM044111.1, read as the reverse complement.
TAGTATCTCTAAAACCTTATAAATTAGATACGACATAAAGTCCTTGAAGGTAATTGATCAGAATGAGATCGTCTACCCTCGATATAAGAAGGGATTAACTCAAAGAATGAGATACAATTAAATCTTTGGCTAAGGTATTAGAAATCTTAGAGAAGGTTTAATAATTTCCTACTTATATCAGTACTAAATTAAGTGATCGATTAGGGTTTGAGAGTTAACCATATCCTAAGTCATTCATAAGTCTCGTGTGAGTGAAATATTAAATGTATATGATAATTGATGATGATAAGTTTACATAAAGTAGGTTTGATATATTTCATATCTCTTAGAGCACAATGTGTAGCTTAGCACCAATCGGGCTGGCGAATCAACCTATCCATTAGAATAGATTGATCCTTAGTCAATAAAATCTATTTGTTGATAAGGAAGACTAATAAGTGTTATATGGTTGATGGAGTCATCAACTTGTAAGATATACAAACCTAAAGGGTCACACACATAAGGTCAAAGGATTTTAGTAGATACAAATATAATAATAAGGGTTTTGTGAAAATTTTATATTCTCAAAGTCTATAAATAAGAAAAGAATGACCATAACAAGGGTGTCCATGTGAGCCTAGTGGAAAATTTTTCCCTCTCTTCTCTTCCTCTCATGGTAACAAGTGTTCTATTAAAGATCCAACCATGCAACGAGTATTTGGATATTGCAAGAGGCTAGATGTTTGAAAAACTTCAAGAACTCCTTTAAATGATCCATATATATATGAATGTTATATAAATGATAGCATCATCTAGAATAGATGATAGGATCATCTATTCTTGGTGCTTCAACCTGGTTGAATGTCCAATTCAACATTTTCTACTAAATGTTTGAACTTTAAAGAGCTTGTCGAGCCCTAAATCCCAAAATTATTTTCATAAATAAGTGGGCTTCCATGGGCCTCGTGCTACTCATGTAATTCTTTAACCCTCATTCACTATAGTGACCCCTCCCTTCTTATAGATGCCCAACCTTTGTGGTAGATATTGTGGCCTATAAGCCAATCACACTGTCATATATCTTATTTATGTTTATTGAAATGAAATTTATTCATTCTCATTCTTGTGTAATGTTTGTAATGAAGTCCATGAGCATATGCAATGACTAAGTGAACTATGATAATACCATAATAAAATGATCACTGGTCTTTTAAACATATATTCTAAATATTTCTATTCATGGGACATTTGAGAAGGACAACAAATCTGGAAAGAATAACATTATCTAATTTGACTTTTATGATGTGTGGTTGATCTTGTATCCATCGGTGTGGAGACACAAAGGATAGATAGTGGGTACTCTTTAGAGAAAAAAGTTCACTAAATTGATTCGTATAAATCCTTGAATAGTATAATAATTATCTGTCAATTAGGTTGATTCATGTCTTGAGACACTACAGACATCTTGTGGATGTATGATTATTTTTTGATTATGACTTACGAATCCCTAGCTATGGGATCTCTAAAACACCATATATTGGATAGGCCATGAAGTCCTAAAAGATGACTATGTGGTCAAGATGGTACCATCTGCCCTTAGTATTTGAAGAGATTGACTCAAGGAATGAGATGTGACGAAATCCTTGGCCAAGGTAGTCAAGATATCAGAGAAAGAGTTCCCGATGATTTCTTACACACATCAATACTAACTTGAGTAATTGATTCAAGCTTAATAATTAACCATACCCTAATCATTCATGAGTCTCGTGTAGATGAAGGATTAGATATATACAATAATTCATGATGAAAAAATTTCATAAGAGATTCAACAAGAGAGTTCTTATGAACGCTAGCGTATGTGGTGTAGCTTGGCACCCAACAACTTGGCAACTCAACCTATCAATTTGGTTAAATCAATCATTGATTAATTAATCTATATGTTGATATAAATAATTAATAAATTTTAACCAATAAGGTGTTATTGGGTTGATAGAGTTATTAACTAATGAGATATATGAACCTAGAGGGTCACCCACATGAGGTTTATGTATGTTGATAAATATAGACATAATTATGAGGATTTTCATGAAAAATCTACATACCAAATGTCTAAAAGTAGGGGGAGAACGACCACAACTCAAGAAACCCATGTAACCCCTGTGAGAATTTTCTCATTTCTTATCTCTATCTCGTGATGAAGAGTTTTGATGAGAAGATCTAACAATTTCGAGATCGTGTGGATACCTCTAGAGGCTAGACACTTGAGTAGTTTCAAGAACTGCTTCAAGAGAACCCTATAAGTATGTTATATCATACATACTAGATGATATGATCATCTATTCTTGTTGCCTTTGTGTTTTGATATACAATTTAATGTATTCCGCTGCATTTCTTATCTGAATTTTGGAAGGCTTATTGACCTCAAAACCCAACACTTTGTTCCTCAAACTCTTTACTTATGGATATTTCACATGATATGTGTGAGCCCTAAGGATAATCATGATCAAGTATTTGCATCCTTATAGTAAAATGCCATATTTAGGTAAATCATAGAAAAACAAAAATATCAAGTAATAACTGTTTCATAGATATGATTTTATCACTTAAGTCCTCAAGTTCATTATTATCATGTTTGGTAATATTTTAAGACCAACTCTACTTGACTTCTTGCAATTCAAGCATTGAAACTCTCAAATTTTGTTGGAGATTATTTTGATGTAGGGGTTAAGTGAATTTAATGGAGAGCTTGGAGTTGAATAGAGTAGAAGAAGATGGGTTAAAGACACCTCATCTTTTGTGCAAAGCCCATCTCCACAAGGCCAACCCATATGGTGATACCAAATTAACAAATAAAACCCATATGCTCTTCCACCACTTATGGCCCAACCCATATGGGATATACAATGCCTAGGATGCCTAGATCTTAACTGTCCATCTTGGGCTCCATCCTAAAGGAAAAGAAATGATCACTTGCTAAAAGTGGCACCATATCATCTTTCATTTTCTATGAAGAAATTTCATCAAATATGGATCATCCATCTTGGGGCATCTCTTCTATCTAAGCCATATAATGAACGAAGATTTCCTCCATTAGAACAAAAGACTTCTTCCCAAAGCTGGAAGGCAATTTTTAGCTTTATTTTTCTACTAGTAATTAGATGAAGGAAAATGAGATAAATCAAGGCTTGAGTTTTTTCTTGACCATGTTTGAAGATCATCTTTAGAAAATAATCAAGCACATCTTTAAGATCCATGATGAGTTGAGCATCACTTGGTATATGACTAGAATTAAATGACGCTTGTGTGAGATTTATGTCTAGAAACAGGTGATAGAAAATTGACATTTTTTAGGTTATAATCATCTTTCAATCTATCCCAATTTAGTTTCTTCACACCTTCTATTTTCTCCCTTGATTTCCTCTTGTTTTCACCTACATAACTCCATGCTCATAAGGTGACTAAAAAATGCCTTAAGGAATTAATACTTCATAGACATCATTAAAAACATAAAAAATATTTTTGAAAAACATATATATACCTATATTAGATAAAAATTTCATGATCAATTCTCCTTCATCCATTAAACAATAAAAACTTGTTTCTAAAACAAGTATATATATCTCTTCTACCTCTTAATTTCTCTAATCTCATTACCTATGCATTGTGTGGATCAAACCTTAACTACTATACCAAGAAGGGAAAATATAAATATATTGCATGAATTCGATACACAACTATGATCTTGTAAAAAATGTAAATTGATTTCATCACTTGGGCTTCTTCCTCGAATTCCCTTCTAGTATCTATTGGTTAACCATACTTCTTTTTAGGAGAAGCCAATATTCATCTTAATTTCAATAACAATATGTATTCCGTCATTCCTCTTCCTCTTCTTCTGCATGTGATGGATGCAGGATGTACTTCCATCCTAGAACTTACAAGACAAGCATAGGAGGCATTGCCATACCCTCTTTGCCAACAAGCTTATGAAACACATTTGATTCCATGTATTTGATGCTTGCATTTTACACTGATTTTCTATTTTAATGCTTAACTTGTATGATTATGAAGAATGTTATAATTCATTATTGTTTAGTTTTTATGATTATGAAACATTTTTATTAACAACATGTTGTTTAGATTAAGTCCACAAAATACATTATTTATGGTCGGTTTTATGCAATCAGCAAGATATGCCTTATTAATGTAAAAAATTTCAAGTATTAGTGTTTTTATTGTGTTTATGAATTCGAAGCTAAGGTAAAGTGAACCATGAAGAATAAAGAGAAGAAGAAAAAGAGGAGCAAATTCAACCATTGATTTGACCTAGTTTGACTCTATAAGTTAAAATAGTCCTTTTTTAATTAATCCATTATTGTTTCGAATTTCTTATCTTGGGTGGTGAGAATATATAAAATTAAAATTTTCAGGCAATGAAGAAAATTTGAGTGAAAAAGGATTTATATTTTGAAAGACACGGGTTTTCTATGTTTTAGGATCCTTTTGGAATTTTGTATGAATTTTTAAGAATTTTTAAAGGAATAAAAACATCAACATGGGGATTTTTTTATTGTCTTATAAGTGTTTAAAGTTGAAATTTTTATAACAAGAAAGCACATCACAAGTGCACGTACACATCACAAAGTGACGCTTGCGTGGCATGGAGGTCTCGTTAACTCGATCCTTGCAATTAGGAGTCCATGGTGGTTATTTTTTCATTATTTTTCAAGTTTTGTAAATGGGCCCAAATTATATCTTTATTAGTTTTCAAATTTTTCAAAGTGGGACTTTTATTTTTCAAGGGCTTAGTGCTTTTAGGAACCACTAATAGTAAGGATTTACTATGGAATGTCAAATTAAGTGGGCCTAGTATATTAGATCTTAACAACTAAAATTTGAGTGTGCTATCATCCATCCACAAGAGGACACTTGGCTCAAGCTAAAAGTACCAAATATATAGGAGCATAGGTCCTATGACCTACATTTCTCCCCATCATCCACAATCGCTCCTCTCTTCACAATTCAATTTTGCTATCATCCAACCATGCATATAGGAGCCTTTCCTTATATGCATGATCATAGGACCATTTTGCACTTGATCCTCATAGATATAAAAATTCAAATTGCATCCAAAGATTCTTAACTAATTTCCCCTTTTTACGGTGTGCAACAACCAAAGCTGTCCATCAAGCTCCCCTAAAAGAAGATTCAACAATATATATACTCTTTGATCATTTTGATTTTTTTTCTTGATTTAGTGGGAAACATGATGAAATGACCGAGGTTAAAGCCCCAAAAGGAGAGGCTTGAACAACCAAAATGGCTAGAAACCTATCTTGTTTGGTATTTTTTAAATATAAATTTTATAACCCTCTAATTGATTCTAGTAGTTAGAAAATTTGTTCTTGATCTCCATTTTATATTACAATTTCATGCATACTTATTTTTGGGAGAGTTTTTTTTCTGATGGTATATTCTTTGATTAGACATTGGAGTTTCATAGGAGGAAGAGTTAAATTCTTATCCTCAATCTATTATTATTTGAAAATTTTATTTTAAAAATTTAGCATTTTGGAATGTTAGTTCATTGAAGCAAGACTTAGATAGATGTTAGATTTTTTTCCAAAGAAATTGAGCTGTTATATTGTCACCATTTCCATCTACTTCTATGATTTTCTCTCTAAATTCCCTCTAAGATATCCACATTTCTATGATTTTGAAGCATTGGAAATAATATTTCATCTTATTTATAAATCTAAAATATTTTGTCATGTTTTTTTCTTTTTATTCGTTGAAGTTGATAGAGTGTTATCGATCATTTCTATTAAAAAAATAATTCCTTGTTGATTTGGATTTAGCTTAGTGCTACATTACATTTTGTGAAAGAGATAACTGTAGGATCAAAATGCATCAACTAGAATAGGGAGGGGTGATAACATGCATTTATAACTTAAATTCTTATCATATTTGACTCATATTCATGCTTATTTTATGTGAATATGATACATGTTATCATAGTTTTTTATGAATTTTCTCCATTGGTATGCCATTCTACTAAAGTTCATTTTTATGCATAAATTAGGGTTAATTATGTGCTTTCTTGATGATCAATCTTTTTGCAAGGTTAAATTAATAGGAATTAAGTATTTTCCTTAATTTACTTTGACTTTAGTAGATGATTAGAATATTTCATTTCAAGAAGAGAATGTTGGATGATATAAAATAGACATTTTAAGAAATTATCTATGTTTATTTGAAATTCTTCCTATATGATTCTTTTCATTTGTATTTTTAGATGACATAATATTAAAGATGAAGGAATTTTTGATCCAATGGAGAAAATTTGAGTTAAAAAGGAGTTATATAAATGAATTTATGAATTTCTTAATTTTTTAGAATTTTCTGGATTTTATTTTGATTTTTTAGGATTTATTTAATCGTGCAGGACCCATAGAGATGACGTGGCGCGATGCAGACACATGGCGGGGCCACGCAAGCCCACATGGATGCCTATGTGGTGCCTACGTGGTATGAACAGTGATATCAAACGGTCGGGATTAAATCGCGCAATCGGACGGTCGGGATTAAATTGCGCGATTGGACGGCTCAAATCACACGGAGTGGAATCCGCGTCACGGGCCACGATCCCACCGATTATGCGCGGTTCGACGGCTGAAATTACACGGAGTGAAATCCGCGTCACGAGCCACCAATTTTCGCGCGATCCGACGGCTGAAATAACATGGAGTGAAATCGCGTCGTTGGGCCACAATCCACCAATTTTACACAAACTTCTCTATAAATAGATGTTCTCTCCCTTTGTAAACTTAACTTTTGATCGATTTGTGAAGAAATTAGGCAATTTTTGAGGAAGGTATTAAGTTCTCATGATCGGCTGCTTTCAAGAGTTTAGAGGCGCAGCCATTGAAGCATGATAATCACGATTTAATCTCTTGATTTCATCAAATTTTTCCCCTTGAATTCCGAATGTCCACGAGGAAGAATCCGAGCAAATTCGCTTCAATCCACGAGAATTGAAGCCCCATTCTTGCGGAAATTGGGTTAGTAGTGAGATTTGATCGATTATCAAGAGGTAATTTGAGTTTTTTTATTAGGTTTAGATCTTTAATTTCGCAAATTAGTTCTTAGTATTCTTCATTTTTCCCAAAATTTAGTCTAAAAAACCACTGATTTTGAAAATAGGATATCTCTCTGACTATAATTCCAAATCACTTGATTTTAGTTTTTTTTGGATTTCTCTTTTCATCAGCTTTTCGTGGATAGAAAATTCATTGAATTCCGAGTTCATTTGGCCTTCAATTTGACGTTTGACCGAGCACTGTTCATCTTTCATCAGAAGTCAAACGTTGACTTTCGGGGTCAATTACTTTCAATTTACAAATCAGAATTCGATTATTTTAGTCTCCTTAGATTCCTCTGGTTCTTATCTTTCCATTGACATACCAATTGCAAGATTTGGATTTCATTTGACCGGTCAATTTGAAGATTTCCTCTGAGGTATTCATTTTGGGGATTTTCTGATATTTGATTTTCAATAATTCATTGTAAATCCAATTCTTATTCAAAAATCACGAATTATATATCAATAAATTTTATTTTCTCTCTAGTTTCTAAATATATTTCGTAATCTTCTGACACTGTTTGATTATCTGATTTTACAGAACACCTGCTGTTGGTCAAAGTCAACGCTTGGACTTTGACTTTTGACTTTTCTCTATCAAATCCGAGAATTAAATTCTTAAAACTTCTTATTTAGTCTATTTATATCATTTCTATTCATTATATCTTATTTTTCACTTCTTTAAAACCCCTTTTAAACCTAAGTTTGACCAAGTCAACTCTGCAATTAAAGTCAATCCTGCTCTCTATGGATCGACCCGATACTGACACATTACTTGATTTTATATCTTATCTTTGTGAGTTCGGGTTTATAAATTTTTTTTGATTTACATTTCTGTGTTTTAACGACGCACGAAAACACTATGTCAAGGGGATAGATGTGTTTATATAGGGAGGAAGAGATAGAGAGAGAGAGAGAGGAATTACAATACTATCATTATTCTCAACTCCCCCTCAAGCTTGAGTGTAAAGATCAAAGAAGCTCAACTTGCACAAAAAGGCATAACATTTGATGTTGAGCCCTTCAGTAAGGATGTCCACCAATTGGTTAGAGGAGCCAACATATGGATCATATATGAGGCTAGAAGTGATTTAATTTTGAATAGCATAACAATCTATCCTAATAAGTTTGGTTCTCTCATGAAATGTGCGGTTGTTCAAGACGAAGACTAGGTTGTCATTAAACATAGGCATATGTCCTAAAACTAGAAAACTGAGCTCAATAAGAAGTGACTGTACCCATAGCATCTGAGAGAAAGCTTATGTCATGGCTCAATAATCTCCATGACGCTCAATAGAGAAACAATTTGCTGTTTGTGACTCTGCCATGTCACAAGGTTGCCGCCAACATAGATGCAAAAATCAGAAGTAGATCTCTGGTCCTCATGATCATTTATATAGTTAGAACCAAAGTATGTCTCTACTCAAAGATGACAAGGCCAAGGGTAAAGAAGACCACTGCTTGGGGCATGCGTTGAATATGTGAGGAATTGTAGGGTAGCTCATCGATGAATCTCCCACGGAGCATGCATGAATCAGCTCAAGAGGTCAACAGTGGAGGCAATATCCAAGTGAGTCACAGTCAAATAAATGATCTTCCCAACTAAGCCATAATAAGCCTAAGAATCTTGAAATAGAGAGGAAGATGAATCCCCGATAACATGCAATTTACACATGAAATTATATGATTATTAATGCAAATTAAGGCATAAAATATTATATTGTTATGCATGTTATCATACTTTCAGTGCATATCTATCATTTCATGAAAATTTAAGTTATAATCTCAAAATGCATTAGTTTAGAGATAATTATGCATTTTTTAAAGAATATATTTTAGAATAGATTATTCTCATATATATTTGACATTATAATTGGGTTTTAATGTCAAATAATAAGAAAAAAATACTTGTTATACACATTTATTTTTCCAAGTTTTATTTTCTAAGAGAAATGAGTGTATTTTTTAAATAAAAGTTTATTCTCTTGTTATTTATTAATTTGAATTTTTAAAATGATAGATTATTTAATTTTTATCCAAACAAATAAATTTAGATTAATTTGGAGTTTTTTTAAAAAATTTATGAATTTTCTAATTTTTAGAGATTTTTTGGAATTTTTTGGAATTTTTCTGAATTTTTTTGAATTTATTTTGGCTTTTGGAATTTTAAAATTTTAAAAGAATCATTTTTACATCGTGCGCTGATGTGGCAGCTAACGTTGTGCGAGTTGCCACATGAAGACGTGTGTACACTGATGGATATTATGTGGCCTATAAGCCAATCACACTTTCATGTATCTTGTTCATTGAAATGAAATTTATTCATTGCCATTCTTGTGTGATGTTTGCAATGAAGTCCATGAGCATGTGCAATGACTAAGTGAATTATGATGAGATCATAATATAGTGATCACTAGTCTTTAAACATATGTTCTAAATACTCCTATTCGTGGGATATTCGAGAAGGACATCGAATTATCCGGAAAGAATATCACTATCTAATCTAACTCATATGATGAGTATGGCTGATCCTATAGTCATCGGTGTGGAGACACTAAGGATAGATAGTGGGTGCTCTTTGGAGAAAGAGCTCACTGAATTGATCCGTATGAATCCCTGAATGGTAATATACCTAAATTTTCAATCAGGTTGATTCATGTCACGGTTGTGTACGTGGTCCTTTGACCTAAGACACCAAAGACATCTTGTGGATGGATGATCGTGTTTTGACTATGACTTATGACCCCCTAGCCCCGGGATCTCCAAAACTTCATAGATTGGATACGGCATGAAGTCCTCGAAGGTGATTGAGTGGTCAAGATGGGATCATCCACCCTCGGTATATGAGGAGATCAACTCAAGGAATGAGATGCGATTAAATTCTTGGCCAAGGTAGTGGAAATATTAGAGAAGTTGTTCTCAATGATTTCCTACTCGCATCAGTACTAAATTGAGTGACTGACGAGATGAGACCACGAGGTCATCGTTTTCACACGGTCACGTGTCAAAAAAATAATACCGAACTTACCAATTTTGGGAATTTATAACAAATTGAGGGGTATAATGGTAAATAAGGGTCGAATCCACAGGGAATTTAGGTATCTTCGAGACATCTTTTGGAATTTGGTCAAATTGGACGATGAATTGAGATGAGAAATTAGGAAAAATGGTGTTTTTAGAAAGATAACTTCAAAACGAATCTACGGAATCAAGAATCATCGAATTTGGACTTGATTTCGCGGAGAAATCGCAAATTGAAGTGGAGAGAAATTTTCGGACATTAAAATCGTGATTTAGAATGAAAATTTATGAAATTGAAATCTAAAACCTAATCTAAACAAAAATTAAAGATAATAGGAAGATAATCTAGGAAAAACCGCTTCCACTAAACCCGTTTAGCGATCGAAACGAGGTGATTAAGCCGATTAATCACCGAAAACGTCAAGAACGTCACGCCGAGCTTCAAGCTGCGATTTCTCTTTCGATTTTCCACCAAATCTTGATTTCAACCTCTCCGTGGATGCGGAATTGAAAGAGGAAGAGGAAGGAATCAAGAGAAACGAGTGGATCGGTGTCTGTACAAGTCAATTTGATTGAAATCTAACTCGAATACATACATCGACGAAGAACATTTCCTTTTATAACAATTTTGGGTGTAACCGTCCGATCGTTTCGATCGACGGTTACGATGAAACGGTCCATCGTGGACCGTTTTGATTAAGTCGTGGCCGTCGGATCGTGATGGACGGGCACGATTTAATCCGATGAAACGTTTTATAAAAACGCTCCGATCGCGCCCCTTGATTCTTGATCCGACGGTCCGGATGTCTCCCGCGAGATTTGATCTGGACCGTTATAACGCTTCAAAATAGGCATGTGCTTGATCTTCGATCCGTGGGCCGCGTGTCCACCTGATCGGCGCAAGTGATGCCGCCACGTCGCTGAAATCTGAGCCGTTATAATTTGTTTAAAATTCACGTGGTCTTGATTTGAATCCGTGGACCACGCGTCCACTTGATCGGCGCGCTCCGATCACGATCCGACGCCTCATATCGCTCCATGTGTCCTGCATTAAAACACTGTGTGGGACTTTAGTCCCACACGGAAAAGATTAGAAAATCCGTCGGGTTTATAACGCCCGACGGACTAAGAGGTCGAATACCCTCCCGATATACGGGAGGCTGAATACCTCTTATACTATATGTAATATATGAATAGATATAATGTATGTGCCACGTAGGCTCCGTGCTGGCTCGCGTGGCGCTGCCACGTGGCCTCAGTGCCACGTCGCATCCACGTGGCCCGCGCGGAAAATCAAAAGGTTTTTGCCAATTTTTTAATTATTTTAAATGATTTTAAATCGAAAATTAAATTAAAAATTTAGAAAAAAATCCCTAAAATTGTAAAAATCATATCTTTTAAAATAAAACTCCAAATTAATCCAAATTTCTTTCATTTGATCTGAAATTTAATTATCTATCATTCTAAAAATTCAAAATATTTAAATAACAAGAGATTTAATTTATATTTCAAAAATACACTCATTTTCTTAAGATTTTATGTTTAGAAATTTAAATGAATGTTTATAAAAATAATTTCTCTTATTATTTAACTTTAAAAACACTTATAATCTCAAGTAAAGATGGGTTATAAAATCTTTAATCTTTAATTCATCATAATTAACCCTAAATTAACACATTTTGAGATTATAACATAAAATTGCATAGAATAATAGAAATGCACTCAGAATATGATAACATGCATATAAATGGAATGTTTTATGCCTTATTTTGCATTAATAATCATGTTTTATCATGTTAAGATTGCATGTTATCAGTGACCGATTAGGGTTTGACAATTAACCATACCCAAAGTCATTCATGAGTCTCGTGTGGATGAAGGATTATACGTACACGGTAACCAATGACGGCAAGGTTCCATGAAAGAGTTCTAATATACTCCATATCTCCTAGAGCACGTGGTGTAGCTTGGCACCCACCGGGCTGGCGACTCAACCTGTCGATTGGGTTAAATTAATCCTTAGCCAATTAATCTATATGTTGATATAGTTAATTAATAAGGAGGACCAATAAGTGTTATTGGGTTGGTAGAGTCATTTACTGGCGAGATATATGGACCTAGAGGGTCACACACATAAGGTCAATTCACGTCGGTGGATATAGACATAATAATAAGGGTTTTTGTGAAAATTTTACATTCCCAAAGTCTATAAATAGGGGGAGAACGACCATAATAGAGGTGCCCATGCAAGCCTAGTGGAACTTCTCCTCCCTCTTCTCTTCCTCTCGTGGTGATGAGTGTTCAAGAGGAGATCCGATCGTCTGGACACTGTGTGGATACCGCTAGAGGCCGGACGCTTGAACGGTTGAAGAACACTTTCAAATGATCCAAGTAAGTATGAATTTTTTTATTCCATACTAGATGATAAGATCACCTAGAACGGATGATGAGATCATCCATTCTTGGTGCTTCCACGATGTTGAATGTTTTGATTCAACACCTTCCGCTGCAATCATTATTTTGGACAAAGATTTGGAGAGCTTTTCGAGCCTCAGATCCCAGCCTACACGTCACGTGATGACGTATGTGTGAGTATGTGTGTGCGCACGTGTGCACGCGTGTGTGCATGTGTGCGCGTGCGTATGTGTAATTAGTGGGTTAAGCATCCTTTTCTTGATATAAGCTAAGCCCATTAATACACAACTTATATACATGTCGAATCTCTTTAATTTCTGCCCTGTGAGACTATTTCTCTTTATTTTTATTCATAGGTGACGTGGCACAATCTCAAGCAGACAATACACTTCACGTGATGACGTATGTGTGAGTATGTGTGTGCGCACGTGTGCACGCGTGTGTGCATGTGTGCGCGTGCGTATGTGTAATTAGTGGGTTAAGCATCCTTTTCTTGATATAAGCTAAGCCCATTAATACACAACTTATATACATGTCGAATCTCTTTAATTTCTGCCCTGTGAGACTATTTCTCTTTATTTTTATTCATAGGTGACGTGGCACAATCTCAAGCAGACAATACACTTCACGTGATGACGTATGTGTGAGTATGTGTGTGCGCACGTGTGCACGCGTGTGTGCATGTGTGCGCGTGCGTATGTGTAATTAGTGGGTTAAGCATCCTTTTCTTGATATAAGCTAAGCCCATTAATACACAACTTATATACATGTCGAATCTCTTTAATTTCTGCCCCTGTGAGACTATTTCTCTTTATTTTTTTATTCATAGGTGACGTGGCACAATCTCAAGCGAGACAATACACTTCACGTGATGACGTATGTGTGAGTATGTGTGTGCGCACGTGTGCACGCGTGTGTGCATGTGTGCGCGTGCGTATGTGTAATTAGTGGGTTAAGCATCCTTTTCTTGATATAAGCTAAGCCCATTAATACACAACTTATATACATGTCGAATCTCTTTAATTTCTGCCCCTGTGAGACTATTTCTCTTTATTTTTTTATTCATAGGTGACGTGGCACAATCTCAAGCGCACAATACACTTCACGTGATGACGTATGTGTGAGTATGTGTGTGCGCACGTGTGCACGCGTGTGTGCATGTGTGCGCGTGCGTATGTGTAATTAGTGGGTTAAGCATCCTTTTCTTGATATAAGCTAAGCCCATTAATACACAACTTATATACATGTCGAATCTCTTTAATTTCTGCCCTGTGAGACTATTTCTCTTTATTTTTATTCATAGGTGACGTGGCACAATCTCAAGCAGACAATACACTTCACGTGATGACGTATGTGTGAGTATGTGTGTGCGCACGTGTGCACGCGTGTGTGCATGTGTGCGCGTGCGTATGTGTAATTAGTGGGTTAAGCATCCTTTTCTTGATATAAGCTAAGCCCATTAATACACAACTTATATACATGTCGAATCTCTTTTAATTTCTGCCCCGTGAGACTATTTCTCTTTATTTTTTTATTCATAGGTGACGTGGCACAATCTCAAGCAGTACAATACACTTCACGTGATGACGTATGTGTGAGTATGTGTGTGCACGTGTGCACGCGTGTGTGCATGTGTGCGCGTGCGTATGTGTAATTAGTGGGTTAAGCATCCTTTTCTTGATATAAGCTAAGCCCATTAATACACAACTTATATACATGTCGAATCTCTTTAATTTCTGCCCTGTGAGACTATTTCTCTTTATTTTTATTCATAGGTGACGTGGCACAATCTCAAGCGGACAATACACTTCACGTGATGACGTATGTGTGAGTATGTGTGTGCGCACGTGTGCACGCGTGTGTGCATGTGTGCGCGTGCGTATGTGTAATTAGTGGGTTAAGCATCCTTTTCTTGATATAAGCTAAGCCCATTAATACACAACTTATATACATGTCGAATCTCTTTAATTTCTGCCCTGTGAGACTATTTCTCTTTATTTTTTTATTCATAGGTGACGTGGCACAATCTCAAGCGGACAATACACTTCACGTGATGACGTATGTGTGAGTATGTGTGTGCGCACGTGTGCACGCGTGTGTGCATGTGTGCGCGTGCGTATGTGTAATTAGTGGGTTAAGCATCCTTTTCTTGATATAAGCTAAGCCCATTAATACACAACTTATATACATGTCGAATCTCTTTAATTTCTGCCCCTGTGAGACTATTTCTCTTTATTTTTTTATTCATAGGTGACGTGGCACAATCTCAAGCAGACAATACACTTCACGTGATGACGTATGTGTGAGTATGTGTGTGCGCACGTGTGCACGCGTGTGTGCATGTGTGCGCGTGCGTATGTGTAATTAGTGGGTTAAGCATCCTTTTCTTGATATAAGCTAAGCCCATTAATACACAACTTATATACATGTCGAATCTCTTTAATTTCTGCCCCGTGAGACTATTTCTCTTTATTTTTATTCATAGGTGACGTGGCACAATCTCAAGCAGACAATACACTTCACGTGATGACGTATGTGTGAGTATGTGTGTGCGCACGTGTGCACGCGTGTGTGCATGTGTGCGCGTGCGTATGTGTAATTAGTGGGTTAAGCATCCTTTTCTTGATATAAGCTAAGCCCATTAATACACAACTTATATACATGTCGAATCTCTTTAATTTCTGCCCTGTGAGACTATTTCTCTTTATTTTTATTCATAGGTGACGTGGCACAATCTCAAGCGGACAATACACTTCACGTGATGACGTATGTGTGAGTATGTGTGTGCGCACGTGTGCACGCGTGTGTGCATGTGTGCGCGTGCGTATGTGTAATTAGTGGGTTAAGCATCCTTTTCTTGATATAAGCTAAGCCCATTAATACACAACTTATATACATGTCGAATCTCTTTAATTTCTGCCCTGTGAGACTATTTCTCTTTATTTTTATTCATAGGTGACGTGGCACAATCTCAAGCAGACAATCATGAGATTTAATCATGATCGTCAATTTTCACTTACTCGAGGGGGTACATGGCTACATTTGATGAGGTGACAATTCGTTTTAAGATTATTTAATCTCAACCGCTCATCTTGGGAGTTATAACGGTTGACATTAAAAGCGTCTAATAGACTCCCCTAGACACGTGGACTGATACACGTAAAATTACGCTCGTTGAATGTGCAAATTTACATATAAAATAAATTTATACTCAACTCTTAAAAATATGATTTTTAAATTAGAACAGTGGCAAGTCGGGGTCAAATCTACAGGGAGGAAGGTTAAGAGATTGAAATTAGAAGATATTTTTTTGGTATTTTTTTATTTAGAAAGCGAAAATGATCAACAAAAGGAAGAAAATGTGCGTGGAGATGAAATGAACCGAACAATTGCTTCCAAACTCCTTTTAGAGATTGGAAACCCTTGATCGTGGGTGGAAAAGTAATTTTTAGGGTTTATAAATGAGAAAATATTGATAAACAGATGAGAAAAATATAAGAAATGGATAGAATATGATCCTAATCTAAAGATACGTGATGAAAACACAATCCAGTGATGCTCCCTAATCAAAACATACCTTCAAGAGCCATATATTTCGCCCGGACTAGGCGTCTTGCATCCAACACAAGGAATGAACAGAAGAGGGAAGAAACTTACTGAGAATGATGTTCAACACATGATGAAGCATACAACAAAAACATTCATAACCCTAATTTTTTTGTTTCAGAACTTAAATCAGGCCTAGAAGATTCGTGGAGCTTGAAATGACGATTATGCCCACAAAATTTCAGCTTCTAACTCCATCAGGATCATCAGATATCGATGTTTTAATCTGGAACATTTATGGTCGTTGATCTCATCTTCTCTCTCCTCCAATCGCGATGGTTAACCCGCTCTCTGCCAGTCAAACTTCGCTAAGTCACGCACTTAAAAAATTTAAAAATTTAAACGTTTTTCACTCTCTCTCCTCTCTCTTCTCCACTCTATTCTATCTTCTCTCATTTCTCTTTCTCAATGGTGGAAGATGTTGTCGCGGCGAGAATCATGGAGAGGAAGAAGAAACTCGTCGCGAGAGAGAGGGAGAGAGGGAGAGAGGAGAGAGGAGATATATATATATATATAACAGACTCTAATGAGGTGACAAATTGAGGTGATTTTAGTAGATTTGGAAAGAAAACTCCAAGAAAAATACTCATAAGAAAAAATAACTCAATTTGGATAAGTATTCGTGAAGAAATCAAGGTGAAAAATCGATCGCGAAGAGAGAACTTAATAAAATATCTAAATAGTAATCTAATCTAAGCTTTGAAATTAAAATCTAATGATAAATGATGAATTATTAGGAGGAAAACATGTAATCTAACTTGAAATCGTATTCGAAATGATCCAATTGATTGCCAGATCAAAGACTTTTCCATGTTTTCAAAATAAATATTTAGAGTTTAAGAGGTGACATCTTCCTATTCTTTTAACAAAATCTTGATTTCAAGCACTCCCAGAAATGAGTCTAAAAGATGAAGAAATTAAGAGATTCAATGATTGAGTTTCCTGAATAGTTTGATTACTCAAAACATCCAAGAATATATTTTCCATTGAAGAGAGAGTTTAAATAAAGTTGAAATTGGGTGTTTTGATGAAGGGTCGTGATTAATGCTTAGGAGACGAATCGCCATAGTTAAGTCATGGTCATTGGATCCTTGATAGAGCATCCAGATTAAGCCGCGTCATCGCGTGAAGAACAATCGTTGGATAATGGTTACCGTTCAATCTCAATCAAATGCTTGAAATGATGCACGTGTCCATTGAAGTCCATTAAGTGCATTTAATCTCAGCCGTTATAACTCCTTAGATGAATAGCTGAAATTAAAATGTTTCAAAACACGAATCGTCACCCAATCAAAGAGTATCACATACCCATTTGAGTAAGTGAATATCGATGATTGCAATTAATTCACGTGATCGCATACTCTAGAATGTGCCACGTCATCAGTATAAAAGAAATAAAAACATAGTCCCACGTTGAAAAAATCAACGCAAAATGATGGGTATATAAGGGCTATAGTCTTTAGTGGGTTAGCTTACATCCTTAAAAAGGATGCTTAACCATTAATTATTCGCACATGCGTACACACACACGTGTGCCACGTGGCTCATGCATAAGTTACCACGTGATGACATGCAAGTGACTTCCCACGTCAATTGTGATGTAAGCTTGCAAAAGAAAATGAATTTTTTATTCCTTTAAATAAAATAAAAATAAAATAAATAAATAAATCTATAAAAATTTAGAAAATTTCAGAAAATTTCTAGAAAAATCCCTAAAAGTTAGAAATTTCATAAATTTTAAAATACAACTCCTTTTTAATCCAAATTTTTTGTTTGATTAGAAATGAAATTATCTATCATTTTAAAAATTCAAATTTAATAAATAACGAGAGAATAAATTTTTATCTCAAAAATATACTTCTTTCTTTGGAAAATTAAACTAGGAAATAAATGATTGTATATAAAAATATTTTCTATTATTATTTGAAATTAAAACTTAATTATAATCTCAAATAAATATGGGAATAATCTACTGTAAAATTTATTATTTAATTATGCAAGATTATCCCTAAAATAATGCATCTGGAGATCATAACTTGAATAATTGTAAGTTCCTTATTAATTTACAATAGAATCTCCCTAGGAGGTCCTTTTCTAGATTTCAATCCTCTTATTAAAGAGGTGAAGTGTATAAATGTATAATTACCTTTCCTCATAGTGTGAACCATAGTAATCTAGATTACATCTCTAGGTTGACTTCTTTAGTGCATATTAGGGTTAAGCTCATTGGCTAATGCTCAAGTCTAATTCTTAATTATGATCGAGGTGAGCACATCTAAGGTTTGATACTATAGGGATGAAAAGATCCTCACACTCTCATGAGCGAATGTAATTCCGTATCCTCTCATTAAGTACATCACTCCACTCAAAATGCAAGCTACTTAGTGCATTAGAACTCCACTCAACTTGTCTTCCTCCTATCAAGAGTGCATTTTCAAAGATATTTCTTATCTTTGGGATGCAACGTGATGAGGTAGTTAAAAGAATAAAAAGACAATACAACTAAAGGGATGACGTAGTTAAAAGAAAAAATGCATATAAACAAAATAGATTTGAAAAAGAAGATGGTACCACTTATGATAATTATACCCCCAAATGATGTGGATGATGATGGATGATAGGGATTAATAGAAGTGGTAGAGATAGGATAGAAGAAGAGAAGTCATTCCCTTAACTTATTCTCCTTCTTTTGCTTTCTTTTATTCCTCTCTCCTTTTTTTTTCTTTTTCTCCTTCCTTTTTCTTCTACTCTTTTCCTTTTTTGTTTTTTTGTTTTATTGTTTTTTTAGAAGATTTTTTATGTACATGTATCAAGATTTCTTAAGGATTTATATGGAATGAGGATATGAAGGAATATTTTGTTTTTGAAGAGAGTATGCAAAAATGTGACCCAAAATGTGAAGGGATATTTACACGTGAGGGGAATGTGAAATAGATGGGATAGATATGTGGAGTTGTTTGGGAGTATCATTATTAGGAGTGAAGCTGAAAAATAGGTGTAACTAATTTACTAGAAAGGTAAAATTGAAACTAATTGCATAAAGGGACAAAGATTGGTGCATCAAGAATTCTGGCTTATGCACTCTTTTTTAAGGAGAAGTTTGAAAGTGAGGAATACCCACACTCAGTAGGTTCGGCTAGTGTAAGGGCAGGGATAGGAATTTTCTTAAACTTCACTCGAAACCTCTCCATTTCAATCCTATAGCAACCTTGTGATTACTCATTTTTCCTTGATGCTTATTAAATACCCAAACCCAAAGAAGTCAAACACTAAAAATAATTCCATGGTTTATGTTGAGCCCAAAGTTGTCGTGTGTTTAAGCCCCACAAATTTACTTTGTATAGGCTAGGAAACTATGAAGCAATCGAGGTAATTAGGATGTTTAGCTTTCTAGGTCAATCCACAAGGATTCTAGGGCACGACAATATCAATAATAGGAGTTAAGCTTAGAGTAATGGTGAAGGTTTGGTGGTCAACTCTCTAATTTGACCACTAGAGGGAGGGATTTTAATGTATTGAAGATGATTTAAAGGATTTAAGCAAGAATCCTAAACTCATATTACAAAAAGTAATGGAAAGAATAATTAAAGAAATCTATACCATGAAGAAAGAAAGGAAGCAAGAGGGAGAAGAAGAAAGAGAGAATGAGTTGAGAGGTTGGGAAATCAAGGGAGAAAGCTGTTGAAGTGAGAGAGAGAAGTGAAGAGAATAAAGAGCTAGGATGGGATTGACATTGGCTGAACGAGGATGAGAGAATTAAGCACATGCAGGAAAGAAAATAGGAGGTATGAAGATCGAGAGAGAGAGAGAGAGAGAGAGAGAGGGAGAGAGCGATAAGAGAGAGAGAAGGGTCAGAACAAGCGAAGGAAAGAATACTAGGAAGAGGGTGCGAGAGAGAGAGAGAGAGAGAGAGAGAGAGGGAGAAAGAGGACGCGCGGGATCTGGGTTAGTGCGAAGAGAACAAAAAAAGGGAACACGTTGTGGATGAGAGAGAGGACGCTGGAGAACGGGAGAGTAAATGGAGAGAGAAATTTTGATTTCGTGTGATGAAATGAGAGAGCGATTGATAGAGCAAAAAGTATGAGAGAGAAAGAGAGATAAAGAATGCGAGGGATAGAGAGGGAGTGGGCATGAGAAAGAAGCGTGGCGGAAGACATTTCGGAGAGAGATAGAATGATCGTAAGGGAGAGAAATAAAAACTTCCTTGAGGGGAAGAAAAACGAGGACAAAACAGGGAAAAGTGGATTAGAATGAGAGGGTGAATGAGAGAGAGATTGAAAAAGAGGCCAGGAGAAAGAATGAGAGAACACGAGAGTGAGGGTGAGAGAGATATTTAGAGGGGAAAAAGTTTAGAGAGAGAGTGAGTACGAGATAATCAGAGCGATGTGTGAGACACAGTTAGAGAAAGAGAGAGAGAGAGAGAGAGAGAGGAAGAATTGCGAGAGGAATTTAGAGAGAGGTGTTGTTTCAAGAGAGAGGAGAGAAATTGAAAGAGAGAGAGCGCTTGATTAAGAGAGAAGGCGAGATGAATCTAAAGACGGATTGAAAGAGGGGAAGAAAGATAAAGATGGGGGAAAGAAGAAATTCCAGAAGAATGCATAAGAAAGAGAGTGCAAGAGGGAAATCCAATGAAGCATACGAGCCTTATCGTGAAGTTGGAGAGGAGAGGAAGAGAGAAAATTTGAGAGATAGAAAAAGATCGCAAGAGAAAATAATGAGAAAGAGAGAGAGACATCATTCTAAATGAACTGACATTAACATCCTTGATCCTTCCCTTCCATTCCAAAGGGAGTTACTGATGGATATTATGTGGCCTATAAGTCAATCACACTTTCATGTATCTTGTTTATGTTTATTAAAATGAAATTTATTCATTGTCATTCTTGTGTGATGTTTGAAAAGAAGTCCATGAGCATGTGCAATGACTAACTGAATTATGATGAGATCATAATATAGTGATCACTAGTCTTTAAATATATCTTCTAAACATTCCTATTTGTGGGATATTCAAGAAGGACATCAAATTATCCGGAAAGAATAACACTATCAAATCCAACTCATATGATGAGTATGACTGATCCTATAACCATCGGTGTGGAGACACTAAGGATAGATAGTGGGTGCTCTTTGGAGAAAGAGTTCATTAAATTGATCCGTATGAATCCCTGAATGGTATTATACCTTGCTGTCAATCAGGTTGATTCATGTCATGGTTGTGTATGTGGTCCTTTGACTTGAGACACCAAAGACATCTTGTGGATGGATGATTGATGGATCGAATAGATGCGGTCACTAATTGCACACCGATTCGTGTCAATAATAAATCCAAACTTACCAATTTGATGAAAATATCTCGAATTGAGGGGTATAATACTAAATAAGGATCAAATCCACATGGAAAATAAGGTATTTTTGAGAGATCTTTTGGAATTTTATCAAATCGGATGATGAATTGGAGATAGAAATTAGGGAAAATGGTGGATTTAGAAAGATAACTCAAAGACAAATCCACAGAAATCAAAAATCACTCGATTTGGATTAGTATTCACGGAGAAATCAAAGATCGAAGTGGAGAGAAATTTCTGAAAATCAGATCACAAAATTACCAAAATTAACGATGAAATTAAACTAAATTACTATCCTAAATTATAAATTGGTGATACGTGACAATAAGATTAGAGGGAAAACATGTATTCTAACTCGAGATAGCGATCGAAATGATCCAATTAATCGCCGGATCGAGGCTTTTCATTCCGCGATTTCGAAAACGAGCATCGGTGTTCAAGAGACGAATTCTCCTTAATCGATCGACGAAATCTCACTTTTAATTACTGAGCATCAATGGACACGGAAATGAGTCTAGAAGAGATTATAAGTGAGAGATTCAAGGATGGAAGGGTGTAGATAGATCAATTTGATGAAAATCATCCAAGAATGCATTACAAAATCAAAGAACACCTTAATTTATAGGCGATTTGGGCGTAACCATTGGATGGAGGCGTTTAATCTTCATTAACGGTCCAGATTAAACGCGTGAAGGCGAACCGTTACGATTGAATCTCAGCCTTTGGATCACGGAAGGACGCTCTCGATGAAGCCTCGTGTGTATGTGTTATAAAACGCGTGATACCGCCTTCATTGGATCTTCATCGGATGGTCTTGATGATCCGATCAGTCCACCGATCATGATTAATCTCGACCGTTATAACTCGGTTGATGGACGGTCAAGATTAATCGTAAGAGCTTCACTTAAGTTGATATTAAAGCACGTGCTTTGATCGGTGATCCAGTGAACCTCGCGTCCACTGTATCAACGCGCGATAATCTCCGCGCTTTCAATCCAATGCCTCGCGTTAATCCACGTTGCATGAAATTAAAAAGAAAAGTGAAACATAGTCCACACGGTAAAAATAAAAGAGAGATGTCAGGTTTAAAAGGTGCGACGGACTTAAGCGTTAGCTTAAATTCGACTAATGGATGCTTATATGTACATACGTGTCACCTCCGTGCCATGCAAGCGCTAGCGTGGGTCCGTGATAACATCCTATTTTTACATTAATTTACATGATTATTAATGCAATTAAAGGCATTAATCATTCTAATTATATGCATGTTATCATATTTTAAGCATATTTCTATCATTTTGTATTAATTTATGTTATGATCTTAAAATACACTAATTTATGGATTATTATAAATAATTAAACATTATAATCTTTAATTCTAATTATAAGTGAGATCATAAACATGTTTTAATGATGAAAATATAAGAGAAAATACCTTTATTAACATTTATGTATTTTTATAAAGTTATTTTATAAAGTACATAAATGTATTAAATTAATTATAATTTATTCTCTTACTATTTTAATAATTTGACTTTTTATAATAATACATTATTCAATTTCTGATCCAACAAAACTAAATTTGAATTAATTTGGAGTTATATTTTGAAAGTTATGATTTTTACAATTTATAGGAATTTTCTAGAATTTTTCCTGAATTTATATGAATTTATTTCGAATTTATATAGTTTAAAATAATTTAAAAAAAGTGCCAAAAAAATGGGTTATTTTACGCGCGGGCCCACGTCGATGCAACGTGGCATGCAAGGCCACGTGGCTCTGCCACGTGGACGCGCGCGCTTGCCTGCGTGGCGCGGATGTGACGCGTGGACGCGTATTTATATTTACTATATATATTATTTTATAATGTATATAGGTCTTTCGATTATCGAAAGACAAATTATTAATCTAACTAAACCGGCGTACCTTATATACTGGACATTCTCATTCATTTCTTCGGTGTGGGACTATTTCATTTCGTTTATTTTGATTTCAGGGCGACGTGGCAACACTCCGCACGTTGGATCAAGACCGCGATTAACGGATTGAGTCGATGCCGTGGACACGAGGTCCACCCGATCAAGAAAGACGCACGTGCTCAATTCCAGTTTAAGTGAAATCATACGAGCCGTCGATCTCACCAGTTATAACGGCCAAGATCGATCGAGGTTGATGGACTCTGCGATGCATCGTGACCGCCCGATGAAAATCCAACGGGCGATAGAGATGGCGCAACTCTTCCTTCATGCGATGAGATCGCATCTTGACCATCTATCTGTGATCGGACGATCATGAATTTAAGGCAACGATTCGTGAATGGATGCGTAATCTGAGCCGTTGAACGCGATGAACCGCTTCATCCGACGGCCGCGCCCAATTCTCATTTCTTTAAAATTCAGTTCTTTGCGGCGGAAGAACTCGTTCGCGATCCTTCATCAAATTCTTCATGTTTACTTCATCAATTTGCCTGTCGTTTGTTCGAGAATGTTTTGTAACTAAATTTTGCTTCCATTGAATGTTTAATTTCAAACTTTGATTGAAAGAATTGGAAGAAATCAAGTCTTGAACTCCACTTTTGTCTTCGAAAAATTTGGAATGAAAAGCCTTGCATCCGGCGATTAATTGGATCATTTCGAAGACTAATTTGGGTTAGATTGTTTGTTTTCATCTTAATCTTTCATTTATTGTTAATTTTACATTTTGAATCGTAGATTAAGTTTAATTTTAGTTTAATTTCTGTTTTTAATCAAAATCGCGATATGAATTTTCTCCTAACTTCAAACTTCAATTACTCAGCGAATTCTTATCCAAATCACCTGATTTTTGATTCCGTGGAATCGCAATTGAGTTATCTTTCTTAATATACAAGACGCCCAATTTCTAATCTCAATTCATCGTCCGATTTGACCGAATTTCAAAGATATCTCTCAAATTTCTCTAATTCTCCGTGGATTCGACCCTTAATTACCATTATACTAATTAATTACTTTGATTAATCATAAATTGGTAAGTTTAGGACTTTGTTTTGATACTAAATTGTGTGTAATCAACGACCATACGATTTAGTCTTGTCAGTCCGCATGGCTCTGTCATATGGCCTTGTGTGCCATGTCGCATCCACGTGGGTCCCGTGCAAAAAATAAACCCTTTTTTGTTAATTTTTTTATTGTTTTAATCAATTTAAAATCTAAAATAAATTCAGAAAAATCCAAAAAAATCCCTAAAAATTAGAAAATTCACAACTTTAAAAAATTATTCTAAATTAATCCAAATTTCTTTCATTTGATCCGAAATTTAATTATCTATCATTCTAAAAAGTCAAAATTAATAAATAACAAGAGTTTTAATTTATTTTTCAAAAATACATTCATTTCTTTAAGATCTTAACTTTAGAAAATTAAATAAATGTTTATAAAAATGATGTCTCTCCTTATTTAACTTTAAAAACCACTTATAATCTCAATTAAAAATAGGTTAAAAATCATTTATCTTTAATTCATCATAATTAACCCTAATTTAGTGCATTTTGAGATTATAACTTAAAATTGCATGAAATGATAGAAATGCACTCAAAGTATGATAACGTGCATACAAATGGAATGTTTTATGCCTTATTTTGCATCAATAATCATGTATTATCATGTTAAGATTGCATGTTATCAATGATCGTGTTTTGATTATGACTTACGAATCCCTAGCCACGGGATATCTAAAACGTAATATATTAGATACGACATGAAGTCCACGAAGATGATTGTGTGATCAAGATGGGATCATCCAACCTTGGTATTTGAGGAGATTGACTCAAGGAATGAGATGTGATGAAATCATTGGTCAAGGTAGTAGAAATATCGAAGAAGGAGTTCTTAATGATTTCTACACGCATCACTACTAACTTGAATGACCGATTAGGTTTTGATAGTTGACCATAACCTAAGTAATTAATGAGTTTAATGTGGATAAAGGATTATACATACATGGTAATTGATGAGAGGAAGGTTCCATAAGTGAGTTCTTACAAACTCTATATCTCCTAGTGTACGTGGTGTAGCTTGGCACCCAATGGGCTGGCAACTCAACCTATCGATTGGGCTAAATCGATTCTTGATTAATTAATCTATATGTGGATGTTGATAATTAATTAAGGTTGACCAATAAGGTGTTATTTGGTCTATAGAGTTATTAACTAGTGAGATATATGGACCTAGAGGGTCACAAACATAAGGTCTATGGATGTTGGTGGATATAGACATAATTATGAGGGTTTTTACGAAAAAAATCTCATACCAAATGTCTATAAATAGAAGGAGAACGACCACAACTCAAGGTGCCTATGCAAGCCTTGTGAGAATTCTCTCCATTCTTCTCTTTCTCTCTTGGTGAAGAGCTTTGAAGAGGAGATCCAACCATCTGGAAACCGTGTGGATACTGCTAGAGGCTAGACACTTGAATAGCTTCAAGAACTCCTTCAAGGAAACCCTGTAAGTATATTTTCTCATTCATACTAGATAATAGGATCATCTGTTCTTGGTGGCTTGATATTATGAATATCTGATTCAATGTTTTTCGCTACATTTGATGTTTTGATCAAAATTTCAGAAAATTATCAACCTCAGATCTCATCAATTACAACAGGAGAGATTCTAAACCTAGGAGAGAGAAAGATTAGCCAAAAAAAGGGGAAAGGAAGACGCTAGGGAAGAACCCCCCCCCCCCACCCTAAAAGAGCCTTTTTCCCTTTTTGTGGGCTCTCCGAGGAGAAATTTTATGTGGAGAGTCTCATCCTCGATGGCTTCTTTGACTAGGCTCAAAGATATTGTCTTGGACAGTCCATTTAGTCCTTGCTCTTGAGGAGGTGCTATTTCTTCTATTACTCCTAAAATAAAAAGGAAAAATTCATGTAAAATTAATTCTTTTCGATGCACTAATATTCTACAAACATCAAATTATGAGATGGTAGAGGGGATGGTGTGTTTAAGAGTTTAACATGGTTAAATAAGAGTAATCGATGGGTGGTTATAACTACATTTTATGTACTTATCAGTTTATCTAGATCTCTTGACTTTATTACTCAAAAATTTAATCACATAGTCTATAAGGCCTTCACTTCTACATCTCTATTCAATAAGGCTCAAAATGTTGAAATATCTAAGGTGGGGAAGAGTAGTAAAAATTTAGAAAATAGGAGTACTAAGAAAGTGGAATTTTCAAAAATTTTGAAAAATTATTGAGTTTTTCTAATTCCTCACTCCCCAACTTAAACTATTCATTGCCCTCAATGAAATCATTATGCTCGTGAAAAGATGGCAAGAATATCATGCATGGCATGAAAAATATAACATAATATGTAAAAAAAGGGTTTATAAAAACTCATTCATGCGTTTTGATGCTTGTTCAGGGGATTTGTCATGCTCACGCCTCCTCTCAATAAAGTGTTCTCTTTGATAATATTTTGTATGATGCAAAAACTAAGAGAAAAAATATAAAAGGATAATCTTGGTTGCCTCTCAAGAAGCGCTAAGTTTAATGTCTTCAACCATACTCATTTAAGCTCATTTTCCCCAAAAATTTTTGTGGTTATTATGAATCAAAACTCAACACATGATCATAAATCCCTTCTAGATCCAAACCATACTTATTCTTGTCTTAAATAATCGATAAATCATTATACTCTATGGTTTGAAAGTGAAATTCACAAGTAATGCATGAAATTCAAACATCTCACTCAATTAGATTCATACAATCACAAATTTATTTGAGGAAATGTAAATAAATAAATAATATACAAATACATATATATTTTCTAGAAAAAATCTGTTAGTGTCTCGATCAATGGCACTAGCATTTGTATGTTTTCAACGACCGTACGAAAGCATATTGTCAAAATAACGCATCTTTCCCCGATAATAGTGCCATTTGAAGATACACATTCTTGTGTTTTCAATGACCAAACGTAAATGAATCACCAAATGGCATCGTTGTAAGGGAATTATACGTTACTTTTTAGAAAATTAGTCAATTTTGACTTGATCAACTCAATTTTTTAAAACAATTTTCTTGATTTTTACTTGAATTGATCCTTCATTGAGTGATCCAAAGTAGAAATCCATCTTCAAGATCCTCAATTCAATGAGATCGAGTGATTTTCCCTTTTCTATGGATTATGTACGATCATTTCTTCAAAATCAAGTTGAGAAGGTGTAACTCTCACAGATATCAACGCCCAGGTACGATTGTTTGCCATATTTTGATAATTTGATAATTGTATTTTATATATAAATGTACCATCCACCCTTCCATGAGATGTCAGACCACTCGGAGAACGAATTATAACCCCTAACACATAGATGCTTTGTAACACTCCTTGAATTCACCCTCCTCTTCCACATCTTCTTCAACCATAGAACTCGTAGAAATGGCCAAAAATAACAAGGGAAATACTAGGAAGCGCCTTAGTCACTACACTAGGCCCATTCTCCAAAGACATGTCATTTGTATTCACACGGCCCTAAATGGAGGTCCAAATTTTAGGATAAATTCTCATGTGATGAGTATGTTACCTACCTTGTATGGTAAGCATTCCAAGGATCCCTATAGACAAGTAGACGATTTTAGCCAAGTATGAATCAAATTCATAATATCCAAGTAGATCTAATAAAAATAAAACTCTTTCTTGCTACCCTTAGAGATTGAGCAAAAGATTGGGTTTTAAAGTTAGGAAAATATTTCACAACTTGGACATAGATGGAAGAAGAATTTCTTATAAAATACTATTCGGTAAGAAAAAACCACCTCCGTTAGAAAGGCTATCTGTGAGACTTTGGAGGCCACATAATAATACTCATCACCTTTGTTAGAAAGGCTATCCATACTCATCACACGAGTCCGATCAAATCATATTATTCTTTCTAGATAATTCGATTTCCTTCTTGAATATCCCATGAATAGGAATACTTATAACATATGTTTTTAATACCAACGATCATTGTGTTATGATCTCATCATAATTCACTTGATCATTACATATGCTCATGGACTTCATTACAAACATCACAGAAGAATGACAATGAATACAATTTTATTTCAATAAATATAAACAATATATGAAAGTATGGTTGGTTTGCATGCCACATAATTTTCATCAATCACATCATCAAAAAAATTCATGATTAAATTTAAAATCTTAGAAAATTTATAATGAACTCTAAAACTCTTGATAAATTTATAATCACGTCTAAATTTTTCTTGAAAGTAAAAATACAATAAAATGAATATTATGGGGCCTAAAAGCCAAATTATACTTTCATGTCTTTGTCGTATTCATTGAAATGAAATTTATTCATAGTTATTCTAGAATGATATTTGAAATGAAGTCCATGAGCATATATAACGAACAAGTGAATTATGCTGAAATCTAAATACAATAATTACGAATATTTAGAAATATCTTCTAAATATTCATATTCGACAATTATTTAGAAAGAACAACACTATTGGATCATACTCATATGATGAATATGGTTGATCTTGTGGCCATCAATGTGGAGATACCAAAGATAGTTAGTAGGTGCTTTTTGGAGAAAATTTTTGCTAAATCAATCCATATAAATCCTTGAATGGTATAATACTTAACTATCAACTAAGTTAATTTAGGTCACAATTTTTACATTTATATTCGAGGGAGATCAAAGATTCAAGCATATTCTAGGAGGTGATCAGATCGTCAATGGCGGAATGAGGGCAGTCATGACCATTCATCTATCCTCATGAACAGGCATAGGTGATAAAATAATCATGATCATTGATCTAGCAATTAAATGATCATGATCACTTTACTACATCTCTATATGTGGCCACGACTTACTTAAAATATTCCCAACTATTATATCTCATGTTTTTGAAGTGATAGTTGTACAGAATTATTCATAATAGGTCAGCATTCTGGTCAACGTGTCGCAATCTTAAACGGCTCACCCACCCCACCTTGCATCGAACTAACGATATCAAAAACCGGTAAAATACACCACGAACAAATTCTAGTTTAAACTACTTCCACCGAAACTAAACCGGCTATATGAACGACTAAAGCCCAGGCGCAGACGAACCACGATAGACGAACACGACGCCGGAGCATTCTGCCAAATTCTTCACTTTTTCTTCAGATTTCTCGCGTGTTGCCCGGCGCCAAGGCTTCGGCTGTTTGTTACTGCGGTTCTCAATGAAAATCCCAAAATGGCGCAAAATGAGCTCAAAGAAGCGGAAAATCTGCATTTCCTCTATCGTCGTGTTTATCGGCATTGCGCTACTCCTCACGATCCTCGGAGTCACGGTTTTCCGACCGCGCCACGCGACCACGACAATCAATTCCTTCACTCTCGACTCTATCACGGCGGGAAACTCCTCCCTCGGCCTCTTACCCGACCTGAACGCGACTCTGCATATCGATCTCTCGATCCGAAACCCTAACCGCGCCAGATTCAGTTATCCGGACGGCGGAGAAGCGGAAGTCTACTACAGAGAAACGCTCGCCGGGGTAGCGGCGATTCCGCCCGGGGAGATCGGAGCAAGAGAGACGATCCGGCTGAACGTTTCTTTGATCGTGCTCGCTGGAAGGTTAATCCCAAATTCGGTCAGCGTGTACGCTGATTATGTCGCGGGGTTTATTCCGGTGAGCACTTATACGAGAGTATCCGGTAAAATTACGTTCCTGGGGGTGTTTAAAGTTAGGACGGTGAGTTATACGACTTGTGCTGTGGTTTTCAGTTTGGCTGAGGGATCCATTAGGAGTAGTGATTGCAAGTATAAGACGAAGCTGTGAATGGTTACAGATCATCTTCTTCTCCGCTGAGTTTTCCCCAAAATTTTCTAAGAAAAATGTTGATCCTCTCTTGTGTGAGATGCCTTCGCGGCGAAGAGTAACCCTCTCTCTCTCTCTCTCTCTCTCTCTACCGGGGATTTTGACAAAAAACGGACCGAATAAGGGTATATTGGTCAGTGGGCCTCAGAATCATCTGTTTTTGGCTGTCTTCGTGTGGGCCATTAAAATCGCAAGAAATAAATAACCAGGGTTTTGGTTGGGAAGGCCGTCAGACTCAACAATCCGCATGGATTCTCACGCTCTGCCATCACATTCAAGCCAAGAAAAGCCTCGTCAATCTGGGTTGGCTACGTGACGATCCTGAAATCCGGTGATCTGGCGATCCCAACATCTGTTCTCCAGTAATACGCCACGATGAGCATGAATGATTGAATGTTCGTCGGAAATTAGGGGCATAATTGTCGTTTCCCTTTATTAAACGGAAATTCTCAGTATTGGACTGTAACCAACAGTCAGCTCGTCTTTGTGTGCGCCGGAAAAAGGCAGAAACGCAAATAAAATTTATGCAGGGTTTGATCGCAAGTACAGTTTGAATGGAAATACTTCGGAGTTTAGACTTAGCAGTTGTCAGGAACTGTGGACAAATAGTCAACCAGATAGGGGCTTTTCTGTAATTTGTCTTCCCCGCGGATGGCGGCGCTGCGGGACGATAAATCTTAAATACGACTGATAAGTCGCCTATTTCAACGCGTCTAATCGTCTGAAGGGGGGCCGGCATGCCGACCCGCGCCATTTAATTCCTCTCTTGCTCCATTTAACCGTCTCTCTCTAGATTCATTCCGAGCGGTTGGGCGCTGCCGTCTCATTTAATACGAGAAACCCGCCGCCTACATACTCTCTTCAACTGAAGATACTGCCTCATAATTCTCTCTCTCCGTACAGAAACTTTCATCCCCGTCCTGTAACGACACATCCCCATTATCTTTCTCCCCTTCTCTCTTTCTCTCTCAGTCCGTGCGAATATGACGGAGAACGGAGTAGTCCTGTCCAAAGCGGAGGCAGGCGGCGCCGCCGGGAAGCCAGAAGAACAGAAAAACCGGTCACGCCGCCGCCGTTGCGCATTATGGGCCTGCGGTGCAATCCTCCTCCTCCTGCTTATCATCGGAATAGTGATCCTCGTCCTCGCGCTCGTCGTTTTCAAAGTCCGGGAACCAACGGCAACTCTGGTCTCCGCTACGCCTCGAGGCATCTTACCGCGCCTCAGCGTCGCCACCTTCAAACTAGAGATCAACTTGACTCTCGACATCGATCTCCTCGTCTACAACCCTAATCGAGCTTCCTTCTCCCACTCTGGAGGGACCACCGCGTTGTCTTTTAGAGACGTTCAAGTGGGCAACGGAGAAGTTCTGCCCGGGAAAATACCTGCGCATGGGTCGACGCACGTGTACACGCGCGTGACCGTTGACGCGGCGAAATTTCTCGAGAGCCCAGATTTCGTCTCGGAGTTGTTGAATGGACGTCTGGCATTGAACTCGACGACCGCGATACCGGGGAGAGTGAAGCTCTGGTTTATCCGGAGGAGTGCAACGGCGTACAGTGACTGCCAGTTTGTCTTCCGCCCGGTGCTGTTTGGGCCGCCGGAGATAATTCAGCAGCAGTGCCGCCAGCGCACGCGCTTCTGATTGGCTGATTGGATGAAATAGATAGACGGAGAGAGAGATACTTAGAATAAGTTCCATTTGTTTACTATAGGAACACGAGCTTCATGTATTTGTTGATTTTATGGGCAGACTTTTGTGTATAGAGATGGCGATTGCAGGAATTTTTGGGACTGAATTGCTTCATGTGATGATAAGGAAGATAAGAGTTGAGACAAGAACGGGACATCATTCTTTGACATCATATCTTGCCATGATTATAAGGCAACTAAACGATACAATCAGGACTTTGACATCATTCATACCATGTATTGGATAATTGTATACATCATGACATGCTTGTATGCATCATTCATACCATCTATTGGATAATTGTATACATCATGACATGCTTGATATGGCGGCATCATGACTGCCCATGAGCAGGATCTTCAAAACATGCTTGAACTTTTGCAGATGATGCTCATTGATTATAATAATCTTACTTGGGCTTGAATGTGCTTGAATTGGCTCTGAATAAAGCTTGAACTGGGGCTTGGGCCCTTTCTGCTTGATAGTTTCTTCTTCTTTGGCGTATTGGGTTATGGTTGGCCCAATACGTGGTGAGCTGGGCTGTTTCGAATGGGCTTAATATTGAACAACTCTATTAGGGTGATGGGTTAAGCAGATCCGATCGAGGCCCAACAAGAGCTCCCATTAGTGAGGCCTTTATAAGACAACGGAGACCCTCTTTCTTCGGGACGTTCCTTAACCGTTGATGCGCGGCAGCCACGGCTGGAGGTGGAGACAGTCGAACCGTCTTCTGAAACTGGAGCAAGGGCTTCAATGATGATCCCTGGTTAGGCAGATCAATGTAGAGGAGTGCTGAGTTGCCGTCATGCTTGGAACTCCAAGAGCACTGGGAAGAGGAGTGTCGAGTGAAGTAACTTGGGGGGTTGATTTCCTATCTGATTGGATTTTCTGGAGAGTTGTGGGTGTTTGGAGAGAAGATTCTCAGTAAAATCTCTGGGAGTTGAGGTTCTTGGGGAGGAATCGAGAGAAGACGATGAAAGGAGCTTGTCGATTCCTTGTGGATCTTGATATTTTGTTCTGCAGGTGCTGGTAACGGAAATCCGCGGAAACACGCATACATGGTGTAGAAAATGGGCGATGAAGAGCACGACCGTGAATCCGTGATGATCAAAAGAGAAATTTTCCTCTTCGGTCCTCTGATTTGGTTGCTGGAATCGGTCCAGAGGCCGACTTGAAGCAGAGAAAACACAGGAGAAGTGAGAAACAGAGGGCTTCGAAGAGGAAGCACATGGATGGCGGGCAGAGGAAGAGGATGGCAAGGAAGATGGCCATCGAGGGTGGAATAGAGAACTCCAAATCGTTACCGAACCGAAACCGACACCGCCGGTGTTGAAAAACTGGGCAGACCGTACTTTCTTCTGATGTCGGTTTCGGTTTGGGGTTAAGAGAGGGAGGGAAGGAGAGAGAGGGAGCTAGGGATGTGGTAATGACATGGTAAGCAGTTGACGTGGCCATGCAATTGACAATGAAAACTAGGTATTAATAACTAGAAAATTCAATAATGCATTAATATCATGCATTTTAACTATTTATTTACATGAAAATGATCATAAATGCATGGTTTTAAATATTTAAACATATTTTTAGAAAGAAGAGGGCTGATTTTTCTAGATCTTCTGGTATAGAAGTTAAAATCATTAAAAAATGAATGTATAAAACTAGAAAATGTTCTATTTAAAAACAATTGTTAAATAACTTTTAGGCCCATTTGAGGCAATCATAGCCATTTTAAATTTTTGATGTGACAACTTTCACCTCATCAAAATAAATTGTGGTGCCATATTTTTTGGAAAAAAAATAATGCAAAGAGAGGAGAGTGGAGAGAAAAGATGTTATTACCTTTTTTTTTGGTTTCTCCCTCTTTTCGTGTTTGCAATTGTACTTGTTGCTTTCGCCACTATCAACAAGTGGCAACATCCAATTCGCCAACATGAAGGAATATGATGAATTTTTTTAAGGTTGAAAAGGTGACTTACCTCTATCATGCAGCTCAAAACATTAGCATGAGAGTACATGGAGAGTGTGTTGACGTGACCGCATAGAATTCAACAATGCCGAGGAGAGATAAACATATAATAGCAAAGATTGCTCTAAATTCAAAGCTTGATATCCAACAATCTTTAGGGGTTTTTGGGACAATTTTATGGGCAGCTTCATCTTTTCGCCCTTCATCTATCCTTGCCATGTGATCTTAAAAGGGAAAAAACAAGAGCTTTGGACATTTTATTAAATGCCTCTAGCATTGGTTAGCTCGAGGAAAGAAAGCTGGGATGGATCATCCTTTGTGATCAAATCATCATTTCTAGTGGTTTTTGTCCTTGTTTTGTTGTTTGTGTTGGATGTAGGATGCTAAGTTCAGGAGAAATGTACAAGTTCTCAAATGAGTGATTGAGCCAAGATCATCGCTAAGGTGCAATCTAGATGGCGCATAGATTAGGAACAATGTTAGCATCAATTGGCTGAGGGACCAACATCCCATGTCTTCCTCTTGATTAGAGCCTCATACTCTAACTCAATAGCTATCTTCAAGTGAGGTAGCTTCATTGCCTCCAAGTGTAACTTTGGAAATCGACTCAACAACAAGAGAAAGGGAGAAGGCACTATAGGTAGGATAGAAGAAATCATGGTCCACAAAAGTGAGAATGGGACAAACAATGCAAGAGCATTTTCCTTTGCAAAAATCAATAAGTAAGTAGAGGTCCTCTGATGGCGAAGCAATGGATTTCAGAGTTGGGCACAAGGTAGAGGAGTCGATGAGTGGGTGCATGGAGATTGGATTGGAAACTGCTGAAGGTGGGGTCATAGGTTGCATCACTAGAAAAGTGGGAGCATCCAAGGAAGGAGAGTTGAGTAGCGGGAGTAAGGAATATAAGGGGAAATGGAAGTGGAGGGAGAGCAAGAGGAAGAGAAGAGTTCACTAGAGAAGAAGTGTTCCTACGCTAAAAAATAACTGCAAGATAGAATGAACTTTAATTACTAATCAACGATACTATATTCAATAAACAGACCAATATTATCACTACAAATAAGATGAATCTTAACACCTAATTAACTAAGAATAAATTCAGTGTAGATTATCTGACGAAATAATCAAATGGGGTAGAGAGCATACCTCTCAGCCTTGACTGTCAATCTCAAACAGCAAGGTATCAAGGTAATCACAATTATACAGAAAAAAAAAACTACACTATAAATGAAAGAGTGTATCTTGCTGCACCTCTATCGAGATTAGGTTGACAGTAAAAGTAGATTGTTAAGTGGACAACCAGATTATGATATTTAGTGAGAGTCAACTCAGAATCGATGTTTCATAGTGATAATAAAATCTCAGAGAACCAATGCATGCAGATAATAGAGAAAAGGCTTAACTGTAAACTCAGATGTATTGTGATATTTAGAATTTTAGAAAGATTCTAATAAGTAGATGAGTGAACAAAACAAAACCAAAGACAATCTGCTGTTATGTTTGAAGATTTTATGAACACAGGAGAAACAATGGACAAACAAAAAAACAAGAAAAGAAAGCTGATTTTCTGATTGGAGAACTAGGGTCGGGGATAGAGATTAAAATAAAATAAAAACACACTGAGATAAATCTGATGAATGCAGATTTAATTGGTAAGCATTGATTGTTATTTAATAAGCAACACTCTAATGTATCGAATCAAACACTTAAAAAGAAAATTAGGTACAAGGACAACTAATATGATTATAATAGCGAGAGATGCGAGTGAATAGTAGAACATGAAATCGATAATGGATGAATGGATATCCGTCACACCCAAAAACAAAGAGAGATAGTACAAATTGCATCTAATTAGTGTTGATTATGTATAGATATGAATATGCCTCGTCATGCATCGTTCTTTTGATTTGTATATCTTGAGACTAACCCCATTTGACTTCTTTAGAGTCAAGTGGTTGAATTTGCATATTTTAATGATTTTTATGGACGCAAGGACATAGGAAAATATTTGAAAATACATGGAGGCAAATTATAATGGAAGATAGGAGAAAATGATCTCTTCGTCATTTTAAGGGCCAAGTCAACTCTAAATCCCGAAAGGGCCAAGTCAACCCTTACTTAAGCACTATACTAAGTGATGAACCTATAAATTTTATTTGCATGAAATTTGATATACAAAAACCATGTAAAACACGTGAAATCAAGTTCATCAAAGTCTTATTGCTTTGATGCAATATGATAATGAACCCACCATGTGTCACAATGAAGACCAAGTTAGAAAAGTACATGAAGAAGCTCAAGCGTATTCTTGCCTTCTGTAACTGCATACTTAACCCTTCTACAAAGTTGGAAATCAATGAGCCCGTCCATCACATGTAGGCAGTATCTTATGTATAGTGTGACACATGTCAAGGATTGCCTGAGGAACATGACGAGACGAGACCGCGAGGTCGTCGATTTCACACGGTCTTGTGTCAAAAATAAAGCCTAACTTACCAATTTGGGGAATTACGAGTGAATTGAGGGGTATAATGGTAAATAAGGGTCGAATCCATAGGGAATTAAGGTATTTTTTAGAGATCTTTTTAGAATTTGGTCAAATTGGACGATGAATTGAGGTGAGAAATTAGGGAAAATGGTGTTTTTAGAAAGATAATCAAAGATCTATCCGTGGAATCAAAAATCGCTCGATTTGGATTAGTAATCACGGAGAAATCAAAGATGGAAGTGGGATGAAATTTTCGGAATCACGAAGAACACAAATTGAAATTAAAACGAAATTATACTTAAATTGAGATCGTAAACCTAAAATTGATGATACATGACGATAGATAAGAGGATAAACTTGTTTTCTAACCCGAGATAACGATCAAATCGATCCAATTGATCACCGGATCGACAACTATTTATTCCGCGAATTCAATCGTGAACATCGGTGTTCAAGAGACAAATTCTACTCGCACGATCGTCAAAATCTCTCTTATAAACACTCCGTGGACACGATTTCGAGTCTAGAAGCGATTATAAGAGAGAGATTCAATAAAGGAGGGGTTTAGATGGGTCAATTAGGTGAATTCCTTCTCGAATGATTACAAAAGACGAAGAACACGTCTATTTATAGGGCAAAATGGGGAAAACCGTCTGATTGATGCGTTTAATCCGCATCAACGGTCGAGATTAAACGCATCAAAACGGTAAGGTTTAATCTTGGCCATCAGATCGCCGATGGACGCTCCGGATCACTCCACTTGATATGCGTTTAAAAACGCTTTGATTTGCGCCCCTTGGATCGCGATCCGACGGTCACGATGCGTTTCGGCGCGTTAAATCGTGACCGTCATAACTCCTCATTAATGTGCACGTGTTTGATCTGCGATGTGTGGACCACGCGTCCACTTGATCAAGGCGTGTGATGCCGCCACGTCGCCTCCCATCCGACCGTTATAATCCCTTTTATTTGGCACGTGTTTTGATTAAATCAGGTGGTCCGCGTGTCCACCCGATCGGCGTCCTCCGATCGCGATCCATCGCTCCTCATCAAGCCACGTCACCTGCAGAGTAAGTAACGTGTGGGTTAGTCCCTGGTGGCGTACGACCCTCGTCGCCACCAAGGCATGACACTACGGCGCCGGAGGAGCCGACACCCGCGCGCGTCCAGCCCCCTCGACAGGCGAAGATGAAGGATGCCGAGTTTCACTACACCAAGTGAGGACCTCATCTCGCTACGACACATTTCACAGGGCTCGCGCGCGCGTGGAGTTATCTTTCCAGTTTTTATTTCATTCTGAACTTTATTAGCCCGCACGTGTTTAAGCGGGCCTTTGCATATCTCTTCTCTCCCCTTTAGGCTTTCGGG
The DNA here is from genome assembly GCA_024174645.1 of Lemna minuta. Lineage (NCBI taxonomy): Eukaryota > Viridiplantae > Streptophyta > Magnoliopsida > Alismatales > Araceae > Lemna > Lemna minuta. The sequence continues at coordinate 4,450,048 of CM044111.1, read as the reverse complement.
TGGGCTCTTCCCCTTTTCGGGATCCCATTCGTTAAGCCCTTCTCTTTGTGGACCCTTTTCTATTTTTCTATGATTATGTAAGGTGTGGGTTGTGGGCCTCAAGTGGGCCCTTTCCTCTCTCGGCCCACTATGGGCTCTATAAGAGGGGAAGGGACCCCCCCACAAACCCTAGCCGTCATTTGAAGAAAGAAAAGAGAACTCTCTCTCTCAAGTGGCTGCTCAAGGAAGATCAAGGAAGGAGACCAACCGCCGCCTCTGCCGCCGCCGCCGCCGCCGCACCTCCACGTGCCGCCGTCGTGCCCGCCGCCGAGACCGCCGCCTCCCCTTGCCTTGGTCACGTATCTCCAGTGGGCAGTCTACCCACTGCCGCCGTCGCCGCCGCCATTGCCGCCGCCGGAAAACTGTTCCACCTTCCCTCCTCCTCCACGGACCATTTCCCTATTCTCCACCCCACTCCCGCCTCTCTCCTCCACCCCCTCTCCGTATACCTCTCCCCATCCCAGTCATTCCCGATCATCCTCTCCACAGGCCTCCCACTACCATTTCACCACGTTGCTTCCCGCTACCACCCCGATCCTCCCCGAATTTTCCACCCCAACTGATTCTTCTCTCCCCATCATCATCCCCGTCCCGATCATTCACGAAATTCCGTATTCTTGACAAGCCCCATTCCTCCGTCGCCACCTGCCATTCCGTCCGCCACCCTACGCCAGAAATTCGACGGAATTCCCGTCCGTCCCCTGTCCTGCCCCATCGTGACATCCAAAGTTCCGGATCTGCCACCTACCGGCAGATCTCCTCCTTCCCCCCCCCCCTCGACCGTACGCCTTCCACATCACCTCAACCGCCGCGCCCATACCTGCCCTTTCCCAGACGCCACCGATTCCCCTCTCCCCTCCGACGGCTCCCGCGCTGCCCCTCCCTATTGCCCCGATCATCCCCACAGCATCCCTCCGCATAATTTCTCCCCCGGTTTCCCCCAATTTCCGATATTCCTCCCCCGACCTCTACCCAACGACCATCGCACGCGTGCTCCTCTCTCTCTCCCGAATTCTCGGTTCCTCTCCACCACTCCGTCACATCCGACTACGTCGCCCTCCCCTCGTCCCCCACTTCCTGGCCATCTATTTCTCCGGACGTGACGTCCTGCGGAACTTCCTCGGTGATCGCCGCGAGCCCGATTGAAACTGTCGTTTCTTCTCGTGGCCTTGCTGCGCTGCCGGGCCCCCAGAATCCCCACCGCGGCTTGTCTGCATCTACAACGATTCTTCCCTGTTGGGGCGCGCGAGGTTGTCAGGCCGACATTGCTGCGGGAAAGTCCACATCCAGCGCCTGTTCTTTCATCCGGAACTCGTGAAGACGCTCTCCACCCCTCCGCCGCGATCGCAACAACCCCTATTCCAACCTCTTCTGACGGGCGTGACGACTCTGCTTGCACCGCCCGAAGTGCAATCCATCATCACTTCCCCTCTTTCTCCTCGGCCTGTCCCATCGCTGCCGGCTGGACGTCCACTTCACTCCTCAATCAACACTCAATCGATCGAATCGCCAGCCAGGAGCTCCCGCCTACCAACGTCCTACCTTCGCCTCCTCTCCTGCGGCTTGCGTCCACGCCCCACGGCTCGTTCGCACACCCTAACCGTCGCCCGCGCTCTGCCTGCTCGTCAGCGAGATCCACCGGAGACTGCCTCTCACCACTTTTGTCGACGCCGCCGTGATCCAACATCGCCGATTCGTCTCTCCCCTTTGCCCCCCGCCCGTGCCGCGCACGAAAGGCCTCCCTCGTCACGACTGACCGGGCTCGCGCCCCGCAGGTTAGGCACACACTCCCCTTTATTTCACGTCAAGTCTATATTTCCTTCAGTATTTCCCGCACCGTCTCCGCCGCCTTCGGGAATTAGTATCGGTGAGTGCTTAGACGACTTAATAGGGTCTTACCGTGGTCCAACCCCTCGGGTTGACGGTCGAGCTCCCCTCGACGACTCACGGCCCATCGTCCTCGAGGACGTGGATCGGAAGGCCTCCCGGACGAACTCTACTCGGCACACCCCAGGGACTACGGAGGCGACGCCCGATACGGCTTCTGCTTGGTTGCTTCATTAGTACATTTCATCATATTAGATTCCCATAGTCCATCCCTAGTATTGTGGTGTTAGACCGGTTTCGCACTCGGTCCTGCATCAGTCCCACACGACTAAAATTCTTAAATTCTGTCGGGTTTATAAGCCCCAACGGACTTAGGGGTTGAATACCTTTCCGGTCTACGGAAAGCTGAAAACCCCTTTATATATAGTATATAATATAAATAAATTACAGATATATAAAACGCGCCACGTAGGCGCTGCGCGGGTCCGCTTGGCTCAGCCACGTGGCCTTGCGTGCCACGTCGCACCCGCATGGGACCCGCGCGCTTTTTGCACTTTATTTATTTATTTTAAACATTTTTAAATAGAAAATAAAATCGGAAAAATCCAGAAAAAATCCCTAAAAATTGTAAAAATCATATCTTTTAAATTACAACTCCAAATTAATCTAAATTTCTTTCATTTGATCTGAAATTTAATTATCTATCATTCTAAAAAGTTAAATTATTTAAATAACAAGAGATTTAAATCTTATTTCAAAAATACATTTATTTCTTTAAGATTTTTACTTTAGAAAATTAAATGAATGTTCATAAACATGATTTCTCTCATTATTTAACTTTAAAAACCATTTATAATCTCAAGTAAAGATGGGTTATAAAATCTTTAATCTTTAATTCATCATAATTAGCCCTAAATCAACGCATTTTGAGATTATAATATAAAATTGCATAGAATGATAGAAATGCACTCAAAGTATGATAACATGCACATAAATGTAATGTTTTATGCCTTAATTTGCATTAATAATCATGTTTTATCATGTTAAGATTGCATGTTATCAGAACATCACAAGTATTGCCAATGGGAACCACCAATAATCCTTGTGAAGTGCATCTCAAGGTAAGACAACAAGAATATTTATCATTGAAGGGTTAAATTATGGTTTCATAGAGAATAGATGGCAAAGACATTTTGAAGCAAAGAATAAAATGTAAAACTTGAATGCTCCTTGTCGCATAGATGAAATGACCCTTTAGGTGGCCAAGTAGATATTAAAATTTCTAAAGATTGGCAGTGATAGCAAAGGAGTCCATGTGAGTTAGCGCAACAAGTGTGCCCTACAGAGCCATTCTTCTCCACTGATCATGAAATCATAGCATTCATAAGGTCAAGAGTCAACAAAAAGCCATTTAAATGGTCATGCCAATAAAGTATTTTATGTTAAGGATGATGGTGAGGTGGACAATGACATGGAGTATGAAGAAGAGACATGGGCTGATGGTGGACACCAAGCCAATTTTTAACACACCAAAGACTTGATTGTGGGAGCATCTTTTTACTTTCTATCTATGGATGAATTTTTTGGGTTGATTTTCTTTCAAATAATGAAACTAGTAAGGTCAATTATTTATGTATGGAACAATTATTGATGTCGATAAACATAATTATATTTTATATCAAAGTTAAATTTTCCAACATTGTTAAATAAATAAGGTAACTTTTTTTTACTTTTGAATGTATTCTTGTAAACAATACAGTCTAAATGTAATATCTAGCTGATCCAAGAAAAATACATCTCTTAATATGGAATGATACGTTTCTATAATTTTTTGCAAAATGAGTATTGCTTTCAACACATTGAAAAATATTAATGTAAAATCCAATTTTCAGGAGCTTATCAAATATGATAATAACAAAAAAAATTTCTACATAGTTCACATTAAAAAACAATTAGTTTTACCACTTTAATGAAAATTTTTACATATTTCTGTATTAGTCGTTTTCTTGATATGCAAAGCCAGACATGACCATCCCAGCTTCAAGTTCTATTGACCCCTCCATTGTCTGCCCCATTGGGATTGGACAAGAAAGTCCTAACTCAACACCCATCACAATTTTAAACTGGTTTCCTTAGTTCATTAATCTAGACAGAAGTCAACAATCCAACATGAGGTGGATTGATACAGTAATAACTCTCATCATGGCCATTTCGTGATGGCAATTTAGAACATCTGTCACTGTAGCCTGGAATATTAGGAGAACGTATTCTATATGCCTTACTTCTTCTCCCTCTCTCTCTCTATAGTGACAAAAGGATCAGAGATGGAGCAGAGCTCCGACCTTTGGAGAATCTTTGAAACATTCTAAATGGGAACAAGATCTTGCTCAAGAAATCCTAGATGGAGAAAGAGAACAAATAAGTGAATTTTTCGTAATTGGATTGGTTCTGAGAAACGAAAAAGGCAAACAAATTCGAGAAAGAAGATACTCATTTTGAGATAATTCTCAATCTTGCTTACTTATTGAAGTAGGTTAGGAGGGGGTGGCGGAAAGCTTGGAATGGCAGGTGGCCGGTTCATTGGTGGTGGGCCTGGAGTGAAACTGACAGCAGCTGGAGGTGGTGGTGGCGGTATTGGCCTTGGCGGCATACCGTTCATCGGTGGTGGTGGTGGTGGCGGCGGTGGTTTAACCCCCTCTGCTGGCTTCACCTTGAAGTACAACTGCAGCTGTGAGATAAAACCAAACCGAGTTAAAAGTAGTAATTAAATTTAAAGTCATTATATTTCTGAAATTTATAAAACACAAAAAAATAATATAATCAATGAAAACCGGGGAAAAGGTAAAACCATGTAGGTCTTCAGGTCGGGGTCCCAGTGAGAGAAGAACTTGGGAGTCGACTTATCAATCTCTGCACTGGGGACCTGCAGATAGAGAGGTGAGTAAAGAGAAAATATCTGGGAAAATAGAAGAGATCTCAGACACTCACTTTGAAAGAAATGATTTCATAAGGCTCGGCAGCAAATAGAAGATATTGGTATCTCCGATCAAAAGGCTCAATTCTCTGAGGAAATAGAAGACATTGAACAGTCAATGACGCGAAAAAGAGGGAAAAACTGTAAAAGAAATTGGTGAATTGGAAGTGACGTGGAGTGTATACTTGCTCATAAGAGGACATGAATCTGTGCCTTGGCTTTGTGAGATCCTCGATTTCAGGGTATTCTATCTGCAACCATGGAAAAGTCAGAGGATAGAATATATTGGCAAACAAAATGCATTGGTTGACAAGCATCATTCTCTCATTTCCACTATCTCTAGATATCTCTGCTGTGAGCAATAAGAAGAAGTCAAAAGATAAATGACTTGTCATTGGTTGACAAATGACTTGCCATTTGTTCGCTGCATTCTTCTAGAAATCGGAGTTCTCTCTCTCTCTCTCTCCCCCTCCCCATGCACACATTCAATATCTGTTGCTGTATTTCAGCGAAATCTATCAAGTCAACAGAGAGAAAATATTTACGCATGTTTTTGTTTCGTTTCAAAATACAGCTGTCTCTACTGTATTTTTAGTTTCTCGGCCTTCAAAGATCATAGCATATCAAAAAAAGTTTTCTTCCCTAAAAACATTGAAGCCTCCTGTTTATATCATAAAAACCTTCGAGGCATCAGTAATTGACCACAATTTCATCAATCAAAATCCATTTACCATTAATAATTAAAAAAACACAGTTCCTCAAGAATAATCCCTCGCAGAGTAGAAAACAATCAAACAATACCTGGAAAAGAAGAGAGCGTTGTTTGGTATCGGAATCAAACTGCTTCGTCACCCTGTAACCAGGCCTACCAATCTTCACTGCAAGCAAACAAAGCGTCAAAAATAAGTCAAAACCCATAAAACCCTCTCAAAAACTCTCAAAAGAGCTATAACCCTAACCATTCTTGCGCAAAGGGGCGAGCTTGCGCTTGTGGGGCTGGGGCTGGGCGGGAGCGTCCTTGGCCTCGCGGGCGGCGCGTTTGGCGAGATTAGTCTGGTGGCGCTTGCCCTGGGTATGTGCTAGATAGTTGCCCTCGTTGTTGTGCAGCGTAAGACAGAGCTTGCACTCGTAGCTCCCGAGGTGGTTTCGCATAAAATAGGGGTCCTTGGCGAGGTCGATCGTCTCGAGAGCCAACCTCCGCAGCCTCTCTCTCCGGTCGATCGCCTCGTTCTGGGCCGACGCCGCGCCGCCACTCCCCGGCTTCGATCCCCATTCTCGATCCATCCTCGCTCACGAATCCAGCAGTTCCCTAATTCTCCTCGAGTAATACAGGTCCCTCTGTCCGAAGGCGGTTGAGTGCTGTATTTAAATTTAATATTTGAGACAATTATCGATAATATTCGTACAAAAAATAGTTGACGGTTATTTTATTTCGAATATTTTTAATTAACGTTATTTATTCCGTTATACTTTCCCGATGACAGAGAATTTATGAAATTAAGAATCATACAAATGCTATAGAATTAATTATTTTTGCAATATATTTTATTCATTAAAACATTTTTTATTATAAAAAAATTATTTATCCTCGTGGAAACAGATATCTTCTTCCACGTGGAAATTAGGCACGCTATAACTAGAAAAATAAGAATAATAGAAAACCTAGGAGAAACGGAAGCAAAATTTATTATCGAAAAGGAGATCAGGGGTTCAGGTAATTATTTTCCGAATATCCGCGAGCCGGGATTTTCTTCCTACAAGAGTTTGTCTAGAGAGGGGAAATCAGTGCGCGTTGACTTCTCAGCGTTGCTTCTTGTCCGTGAAGGGAGCTCTGGGGATCTTCTTGAGCAGCTTCTCGTCCAGGATGGCGTAGTGCTTGCTGATTTCCATCATCGTCTTCTCCGCCGCGCTGTCCACCGTGTCCTCGTACTTCTCGTACAGCACCGGCAGCGTGTACAGCACCACGAACACTGCATTTCACACCCACGCATCCAGATGATCTAAAAAAGCATATCCATCTCTCTCTCTATAACAGTGAGTAACAGACCTAGGTACGAGAGAGTGAGGAAATTGAACCAGCTACCGACGATGGAGATAACCCACAAGCCGAGCATTACCTGAGCGGGAGAAAGTCAACGACAAGAAGATACAAAGTCAGAAGAGAGGGAAAGCTCGTTAAGGATATTTCAATCTTCACCATGAGGAATTTCTTGAAATCCCTGCCCGAAGCGACATAGCGGAACGTCGCGAACGCCTCGTTGACTTCGTATCTTAGGGTGCGAGCCAGATCAAGGAACATCTCTTCAGGTAATATCACCTCCGGGAGCTTAGGAGGCGAACTAGGATACCGAAAAATAAAAAATTCAATTCAATTCGAATTGGACCCGATCTATAAACAAATAACGGACGCCCTTTATCCAAATAAATTTGATGGAATCATTTTCCTGTGAATTATTTCACTAGATAGAGCTCTCAATCTGAAATTCATATAGTTTCCACTGAAAAAAGTCAAAACTACAACAATCTAAAATTCATTTAAATTTCGTGGAATCATTTATTTCGAATTATTTTGCAGAAGAAAACTCAAAAAAATTAATTCATTTCTCGCTATTTAGTTCATATGAAATAAATTAAATCATTTTATTCACGAACGCTCCCTGTTTATTTCACAAATTAAAACCCACCACCGATTTCTCGCTAAAAAGTCAATGATGAAGTTGGAAAAAAAGACAAGTAAAAAGGTGAGATCTTACACGTTGACAAATGAAGCTAAGTTTGACCACAAAAACAACGCGGCGAGTGCAATTATGAGAGAGTGGCATAAAAGGGTGAGCAAGTGATAACCCATCCATTCAAAGAGAAGCCAAACGACCGTTGCGCTGACCATGATGCTCGCCGTGATCTGCTTATTCCTCCATAGAAGAATATCAGCAGCTGTAAAAAGAAATGATCATGAAGTGCCCCCACCGTTTCATTCATTTCTCGCTGTATGCATTAAAACTTACGTTTTCCTCCTCCGAGAACCTTGTGCAACGGTTCCTCTCTGCCGAATAATCGCTTCTTCTTTGGAGGCAATGGTTTCTCGCTGTCGGAATCCGAAGAAGACGACGAATCTTCAACGAATTCGTGGATCTTCTCTTTGATTTTATCGACCGTGGATGTGTTATCCGTCGTTTCAGACATTTTTTTCCCCTCTACAAGAAAAAAGATATAACGAAATGAAGAAGATCGTCTTCAAAAGTAAAGAGAAATTCGATGGAATTCTTACGTAGAGGAGATCGAGATTTGCTTGTTCCTTTTCTCTCTTCCCTCTTTCTCTTGACCGTCTGTATGGCAACCGACCGAAGAGGACACGAGGAAGAAGCTCACGGGGAAGAGGACATGTGGATTTATAGGAGCCCATGAATCGGACCCACCAGAGGGCATAGAGACTTCCACGTCAGCAATCTCGCCAGCTGCCCCTTCCCTACGTTACCGACTCGCGAAACGTGTCATTATGACTTATGAGAGAGAGAGGGACTGCGTCGGTTGATATTTTTGAAATTAAAAAGGAGGCAGAGAATTCATTTACGCGCCGCCGCGTGTCCACGGCAAGCGAGGGACGGTGACTGAAAATTATAGGAATTCATGGATAAGAAATTCAAGGTCAGGCACTTGCAGTGGAAGTATGATCAGGAGAAAATATCAGGACTTGCCTCTGCCCTAAAAGATGACTTATCCTGCTCGGGAGAATATATGTGATGAATTACCCTTTTAATCTAAGTGGCTATAAAAATTCAAAAACAAATAATCGTTATTGTCTATTTTCCTCTGCATTTTTATGCTCCACTTTTCAATCTTTTGCATTCGGCTTCTAAAGAAATATATATATTGATTTTCCCTCACCAATTTTCTTTTCTTTTGTTTGAATCTCTTGGGACTCTTCTGTTCAGCCTAATTTTTCTTCTTTTTTGATATGATATGACTTTAGTGATTTCAGATATTTTCACTGATTTAAGAATTGATTTAAATTTTAAATTCTGAATTATTTTTCAGAATCAATTTCAGAATTATTTTTGTGGCCAAACCAAGTTGGTAATTCTGGCATTAATTTGGGTTATCCTGGATGACTACTCTGATATCATATAAATTATTTTATTAGTTAAACTAGATGAGATGACCAATTGAGTTTCTAAGATTATATGATTTGAAAAATGCAATGAATAAGTTTCTATGATTTAATAATTGGAATTAATTTCCAAATGGTAAATATATGAATCAATTTAATAAACATTTAAGAAGTCTATATGATTCAAATTGTGTGAATTTAGCATTGAAGTAGAATGTAAAGACGTCATCAATAGCTATGATAAAATGGTGCACAATGACCGAAGCTAGATGAGCCAAGGAGATTGATTAAATGCCAAGGGACATGTAGTAAAAAATAATGTAGAAGACTTATAGAGTGTGAAGAGATGTGTGTGTGTGTCTTGTATCATCTCTTGTATAAGTGTTTATCTCTGGTATTTTGGTTATTGTTCTTGTACCCCTTATTAAGCCTACGTAGGCGGCCCATTTATTTCACTATATAAAGCACTCCTTTCCAAAGAAGAAAGAGGCTCTCATTTTCCCTCACTCTCTCATCTCTTCTCTCTCCTCACATGGCATCAGAACACGACAATTTCCTTAAGGCTCATATTTTTTGGTGCCTCCTTTTCTCTTTTTCCTACTATTACAACAAACCTTGCTGCGAGAACTTTCCAATGCGTGTAAACATGCATAGATCAGAGTTTGTTCGACCCTCGTTTTGGTCTCCTCGATTGCTATGCCATAAAGATAAGTTGGATATACGTTAGTATTCTTCTCACTGATAAGATGTAATTTATATATGTAATTATATGATTCATTGAATATTATAATGTTTTGAGTGCATATCTATCATTCAATGAAAATTTAAGTTATAATCTCAAAATGCATGATTCTTAGATTATCCCCATTTTTATTTGAGATTCTATTTAGGTTGTAATGTTAAATATTAAGAGAGAATACCTTTTTATACACTCATTTATTTTTATAAGTTTCATTTTCTAAAAGAAATGAGCGCATTTTAAATAAAAATTTATTCTCTTGTTATTTATTGAATTTGAGTTTTTAGAATGAAATAAATTTTTGATCCAATGAAATAAATTTGGATTAATTTGGAGTTGTATTTTGAAAGTTATGAATTTTCTAATTTTTAGGGATTTTTCTTGATTTTTTTATTTTTTTTATGAATTTCATTCAATTTATTTTGAACTAAAATGAGTAAAAAATTATATTTTTATCACGTGCTGATGTGGCAGCTGACGTGATGCAGACAAAATAGTGGCGCAACGTGTCACACGCGTGAACATGTGGGAGTGCGCGTGTGTGCACGTGTGATTAATGAGAATAAGCACCCTTTTCAAAATTTTCGTTATCTCGTTAATTACAAAACACTTATATACCTGTTGAATCACAGAAATTGTCATCATGTGGGACTATCTTTCTGCTTTTTATGTGTAAGTGACGTGGCATCATGTGGAGCGTCCGATCGCGCGATTTAATCGCGATCATTGATAGTCACTTAAGTGAGGGGGTACGTGATAACATACATATTTAACTTAAATTCTTATTTTATTTAACTCATATATATGCTTATTTTATGTGATTATGATGCATGTTATCCTAGTTTTATGAATTTTCTCCATTGATATGCCATTTCATTAAAGTCCATATTTATCCATAAATTAGGGTTAATTTTGTGCTTTATTGATGATTAATCTTTTGCAAGATTAAATAAATGCTTTCCCTGATTCACTTTGACTTTAGTTGATGATTAAAAGAATTAATTTTAAGAAGAAGATGTTTGAATAATATGAAATATCGTTCTTATAAGGATCACTTAAGTTTATTTTGAATTAAACTTATAGTCTTCTTCTTTTAAACTTATTTTAGATGGGAAAATATTAAAAAGAAATAAATTTTTGAGCCAATGGAGAAATTTTGAGTCAAAAATGAGTTATATTTTTAAAGTTATTGATTTCTGAATTTTTCAGGATTTTTCCATAAATTATTTGATTTTTATTAACATTATTTCCTTATTTAAAAAGGCAAAAAAGGGGGTATTTTCCACAGGAACCGCGGGCAGACGTGGCGCGGGACCCGTGCGGATGCGACATGGCATGCAAGGCCACATGGCAGAGCCACACGAGCCCACGTGGCGCCTAGGTGGCGCGGAGGAGGCGCAGATGCGTGGCAGGGGCCACGTGTCTCCACGCGGACACCCTGGTAGTGCCACGTGGCAAGTGAGGGGCTGGCAGGTGAAGGGCCCACGGGTTAGTGGGCCCTGGTAAGATAGTTGGGGCGCTAATGCAAATGCGTTAGACCGCCCCACCTTATATACTCACCACTCCTCTCTATTCTTTCTGTGTGGGACTATGTTCCCCATATTTTTCTGTTTGCAGGACACATGGCAGCGTCGCGAGCGTTGGATGTAAGCGCATTAAATGAAGTGCGTCGATTGTGTGGACCGGAGTCCACCCAATCGTCATCAGAAGCACGTGCACTAAATGGAGCCATTGATCGCGCAAGTGAAACATCGGACGCGTGAGATTAAGCGCGATTTCGGCTATCGTGGGGCGACGCGTGGAGGCATCACAACGGTCCGATCGAAATCGGACAAGCAAAATGAAAGGAAGAACGTGGGCCCCCGTCGTGGGTTCATGGCTCATCTCAAGCGCGCGATCGTGGCCGTCCAACCAAGCTTCATCAGATCGAATAGTCTCCGATTTTCGCCGAAATTTCTTTTATAAATACCAATGTTCTTACTTTGTATCTTAACTCTTGATTGAATCGTGAAGGAATTAAGAAATTTTTTAGCAAGATCTTGAGTTCTTCATGATCCCCCCACATTTAGATTTGATTGCAATCCAATCGGGACGGGATTGATCACGAATCATTGCTTGATTTGATCGAATTCTCCCCTTGAACGCCGAATGTATGCCGAGGAAGAAATCGAGCCAATAATGTTCAATCCGCTTGAATTGAAGCCAAATCTTCATGTCAATCGGGTTAGTAGTGTGAATCGATCATTTATCTTGCGATAATTTGTATTTAGATTAGATTTAGGTAGGTAATTTTACTTTAAAAATCGTTTTGTTCTTCATTTTCGCCCAAATTTGGTTCGAATTTTGGCTGATTTTGAAATAAAGATATCTCCTTGATCTTAAGTCCGAATCACTTGATTCCAGTTTCATTGGATTTTTGTTTTATCAGCTTTCCATGGATAGAAAATTCGTAAAATTTCATGATCCTTTGGCCCTTCAATTTAACATTTGACTAACTACTCTTCATTTTCAATCCGAATTTGGACATTGACTTGCAGGATCAATTACTTTCAAAATACTAATTTAAATTTAACGATTTTGGCCTCTTTGGAATCCTCTGATTGTGAGCTTTCTATTGATATATCAATTTCAGGATTTGAACATCATTTGGTTAGTCAATTTGAATATTTACACCGAAGTGTTCATTTCGGGATTTTTCTGATCCTTAATTTTCAATCATTCGTGTTAAATCCATGAATTTTATATTAATAAATTGCATTTTCTTTCTAGTTTCAGAATATATAATTTTCTTAATATTTTAAGCTCTTTTTATTCTTTGATTTTTAGAAAGTCAACTATTGGTCAAAGTCAACACTTTGACGTTGACTTTTGACATTTCTTCATCAAATCAGTTTCGAATACTCTTAAAATATCCTATTTTCCATATTTATATTATTTCTATTCATAAACTATCATTTATACTTCTAAAAATCTTTTATTAAACCTAAGTTTGACCAAGTCAACTCTGCGATCAAAGTCAACCGTGTTCTCTGTGGATCGACCCAATACTTACACTATACTTGATTTTATATTTCTGTCATTGTGAGTTTGGAATTATAAATTTTGTTTGACCGATGTTTGTGTGTTTTAACGACCGCATGAAACGCTTCGTTAGTACGCGGCGCACTACGAATCATCTAGAGCGTCAAATGAAGACCAAACGACATGCGTTTCACGCGTTTCTTCTTCACGCGTGACGTGACGAAATCATAGTGGTTCATCTTCGAGCCAACGAACACAATTTAAACATAACAATTCACATATATGTGTTTCATTAGAACAGTTGATCGAAGATTAAAAGCTCGATCCGACGGTTATGCCCAAATCTCCCAATAAATTAACATGTTGTTTGACATTGTAAAACCTTCTTGGGTGTTTCGAGTAATCGAACTGTTTAGACATCTCAATCCTTGAATCTTTTGTTTTTTTGTCTTCTAGATTAATTTCTATATTCGAGGTGTGTTTAAAAGTAAGATTTCGTTAAGAGAATAAGGGGCAATCGCTTCTTGAATGCTGACGATTGTCTTCGAATTCGTGGAATGAAAAGCCTATGATCCGGTGAGCAATTGGATCAATTGGAGCACTATCTCATGGTAGAATTCATGTTTTCCTCCTAATCTCTCTTCCTATAACATTAGATTTTAATTTTGAATCATAGATTAAGTTAATTTTGATTTTAATTTCAGTTTTTCGCTCTCTTCGACTTAGGAAATATCTACCTAATTTGCTTGTTGGTTTCTCCACGAATCTTAATCCAAATTCTATGATTTTACATGCCATAGATTTGTGTTTGAGTTATCTTTTTAAAATTATCAAAATCCTTAATTTCTCACCTCAATTCATCGTCTGATTTGATCAAATTTCAAAGAGTTCTTTGAAAATACCTTAATTCTCCGTGGATTCGACCCTTATTCACCTCTATAGTATCTCATTCGTGATTATTTCTTAAAATTGGTGAGTTTGAAACTTAATTTTTATGCTTATCTGCGTGTATTCAAAGACCTTGCAGATTTGCTTCGACAGGGCACTATGGCGCACAAGTGTGTGTGTGCGCGTGTTATTTGTGGGTTAAGCATCCATTAATAGATATAAGCTAACCCACTAAGATGGCACCACTTATACACACGATTTTTTTGCCTCGATTTTTGTCACCTAAGACTATTATTTATTTCTTTTATGCAAGTGATGTGGCAAGACGAGAAGTGTACGATTCGTGACCTTATCAATGCCGTCCATCTTTACTTAAGTCAAGGGGTATGCGGCGACATCTGATTGGGCGAAAATTCATGTTTTAAAAAGTTTAAATCTAAGTTGTTCATCTAAGGAGTTATAACGATTGAGATTAAATCACGCCCGATAGACTCCTGTGGACACGTGGCGACATCACATGCGTTCGATGAAGATCAAACAACATGTGTTACGCGACCCTTCTTTTTAACACGCGCGACGTGAACAAAATTTGAGCACTCCATCTTCAATCAGATGGATGAGACTTAATTGTGACAATTCACATTCGAGCATTTCATCTGAGCTGTTGATCGAAGATGAAGAGGCAAATCAAATGTTCATGCCCAATTGTAGCCTATTCATACTCATGCTCTTTGACTGAAATAACATTCTTGGATGTTTCAAGTAATCGAACTATTTAGATATCTCAATGCTTGAATCTCTTGCTTTTTTCCTCTTCTAGACTCATTTTCTCATCCAAGGAGTATTTGAAAGCGAGAATTCATTGAGAGAATTGGGAAACTTTGCCTCTTGAAGACCAAATTTTTGTTCCTCAAACCGCAGAATTGAAACCCTTAATATGGTGATGAATTGGATCATTTTGAGCGCGATATTAGGTTAGATTTTATGTTTTCTCCCTAATATTTCTTCCTATAACATTAGATTTCAATTTTGCATAGTAGATTAGTCAAATTTTATAAATTTTTTACTCTCTCTTCGCAATTGATTTCTCTCTAGATTTTGCTCATTGATTTCTACGCGAATACCAATCCAAATCAAGCAATTTTTAATTCTATGGATTTGTCTTGGACTCTTCCTTCCAAATTTACTAAAATATTTAATTTCTCACTATAATTCATCATCTGATTTGATCAAATTTTAAGAATGCCTAAAAAATTCCCTATTTCTCGGTGGATTTGACCCTTGTTCACAATTATTCTAATTGAATTTTGATTAAAACTTTAATTTGGTGAGTTTGCTAATTTTTTGTCACACATTCATGCGTTTTCATCGACTGCACAAAATCGTATCCGTAGTCACATATTTCTATGTGATTTCATGTTCTCGCTAACGTCATAATCTTTTTTCCACTAAAAACTCCATGTAAGAAAGAAGCCCAATAAAAATATTATTTTCAATTCATTTTGTTGGTATGGCATTGCAATCATTGGACAATTAATAAAATTCTAGTTAAAATTTTAATGACAAGACGCTTGATGGGGGCAATCAGTTATGAGTTTTTGTCACATTGATTTTTCATTGAATTGGACCTTTGGTCACATGTATTATGTACAACACATGTAGTTTTTTCATAAAGAGGGAACCTGATTTTTCTATCAAGTAACTGCAACCTGATAGCTCTATTAAATCAGATCCAGCCCATGCTCATTGCTTATTGGGCCTCAATAGGCCCATTCAGCCTTATAGCAGCTATGAGTTTTGTGCATATTTCTCTCACTTTTACTTCAATTTTAGTTGGAAAATAATTTTTCAAAGAAAGTACAAAAATTCTGAAATATAGAGGAGTCTATTGGTGATAGAATTTTTTAATGGCTGAAAAAGATTTTTTCTTTACAAATCTCACCTCTAGTGTAGAGCTTTTCAATGGTGACAATTCCTTGAGTTGGCAAGCTAGGACGATAATTTTTATTGATTCATGGGAAGACTTACTCGTTTGACTTATGATGCTCCGAATTCAAAGGATGAGATATGTAAATGCGGGTTGCTTCACCTTAGTTTCACAGATGCTTGGTAGCATCACCTCGACCATTTGACAACTTGTTTCATGATACATCCCACCAAGGAGACATGTGAAACATTGAAGTCTATGTATGGGCACTAGAAGAATATTTTTGGCACTTTACAAGCGTATGAATAGATATTCAAAAAATTTTTGGTGACATGATGGCACAAGAATACAAGGCCAAATTTTGGTCTCGCTTAGATGATCTTAATACCTGTCATCCCCTTGCTACTCATGAGGTTACTTCTAAATGACATCAAGATGAACTTGTAGTGATTTCCAACATAAAAAACTTATGCTCTTCATTGGAGTTTGAAGTTCACAACCAAGTCTTGGGTACAAATGATATTCCTTCTTGGATAATTTCTTTTTCCTAGGTTATTCGCCTCTCAATTGGTGACCCACTTTTGATACATACAAAACCTTACCCTATGGCAACCTCTCAAGGTTAAGGACAATTACTGACTTTGGATCGTGGCTAGTCCCCTAGTGGTGGCAGTCGTGGCATTGACGTGATAGTAGTAGTGGTGAATATGGAAATTCCAAAGGAAAAAAATATTTTGAACTTCATCACAAAGACAAAAATTTTGATCTGAGACTTAATAAGTCCAAATTTTGACTTAAACATTTGGACCATTAAGAAATTTTTGTGCTTATCATGTTGTTACATTCTCTTGTGCAATGTTTCCTCATCATTGCCATCAAAATCTGCCTCAATTTTTGTGCTATCATGTCGCCACATTCTCCTAAAATGGTTCCTCATATGTCATAATTCAAATTTTGAAGTTTGAAAAGGTTGCAATTAAATTCTATTGCCGGTGACTTTAAAAATGTGGCAATGAATAAAATTGTGCCATGCAGGTGCTTGTTAGCAGCAAGACTTGCAACAAGATTTGCATGCATCATGCTTGGTCGGTGGCTGTTTGGTCTTGTCAGCCATAGATCATTAGTTGACCAATGAAAAAAAGACTTGTACTTTTTCCTTACTTGATTTTATGTCTATGTTAGTGTTGTCTTCATTTTGCTTAGGTTTGACCTATCAGACATGAAAAAAGCAAGATTAATTAGTGCCATTACAACGCTTATCATTGGTGGCGTCCAATGATTAGCATCATTAAGAGAAATTTCTACGATCATGCCATGTGGTGAGATTTGATTAAATAACCTTAAAAATCTAAAAAGTTACTTTAAAAATAAAAAGCAACTTTTTTGAATTAAAAGTTCATTCATGAATCATTTAACTTTTAAAAATTCCAAAAAATCAAAATAAAACTTCCTTGTTTAAATAAATTTAATAATTTTAAACCATGAAAAAATGAATTTATAAAATTTTCATGTAAATAAATGCATTTAAAATGAGAAATACATAGAAAATCAATTTTGTAACTTATGAAATTATTTTTTTATGATTTAAATGTCGAAACATTTTTCCCAAATACAAAGAAACATGAAAAAAAATCAAAATGTCTTTGTAAATAGAAGAATAACCATTTAAAACCCTTGTTAATACACACTTTATGAATTTTTTTCATGAAAATAAATACCTCAAATGCATGATATAAGTGTGTTGATTTCCATGTTATCATACACAAACCAAGATGCCATTTCAAAGGTTCTCTCACTAAAAGACAAAAATGAAAAACTTGAGAAATGGGAGAGTGAGTGAGTGGGGACAAGAAAGAGAAATGCATGGGGCATTTCTCTTATCAATGAGACAGAATATCACCAATTGTCATAATATAATAAAAAAATTTAATCACCACAATTAGATGTCAATAATTTTATCTAGACTCCATTGTCATTGCATTCTTTCTATTGATGTCATATGATGAAGAGAGTGATCATCACATTCAATTTCATGCCATAATGTAATGTACATTAAGATAAACAATTGCTACTTTTAAGATTTAAGAAAATAATTTGATATTTTTTAATTAATTAAGGTATTTTTTCTTCTCAAGTTTCCATAATTCTAAAAAAACACACAATTCAATGAAATTTCTTTTCATGTAAGATGAACCGTCATCAGAACAAAAAAGTCACTGAATGATTGAAAGTGAGTGTCGTGGGTTTGGATTGAATGTTTATGATCGAGATCTGAACATTAGTTGTTGAATATACAAATAAAGACAACCTCATTTAGAAAAGTAGATCATAATGAATTATCCCAAAAAAGTGAATGCAAGTTGTCTCCCTATTTACCATGATTTTGTGGAAACATGGTTTATTTCAAAGGCAAATTAAATTTACTAAGGCACCAAGTCACATGGAGGAAGTTCTATGTAACTTAAGAAATTGTTGTATAGCCACCAAGAGATTCCCAAGGCCAAAGATGTCTGCTATTATTCAAATGGGGAAGCATATGGAAGCTTCAAGCACAAAATCTTTAAACAAAAGGTAACATCCTTTGTTCATGGAATCTGATACCTCTCCCAAAAGTTGAAACTTTCGAACCCAAAGTTGAAACTTTTCCCAAGATATTTCTTTCCTGACCCTCTACATTCTTCCCCTGCTTTTATCCCTCCCCATCTTCCTCATCTCTCACCTTTTTCTTTCTCATGGAAGGAATGAGAATCGAGGTGTGCATGATCTCTGCTAGGGGGCTGAGAAAGTCTTCTTCGCCATGGAAGCAGCAGTGGTTTGCCGTGGGGTGGATTGATCCGAACGTCAAATACTGCACAAAAATAGACAACTCCGGAACCTCCGACCCGACCTGGAACACCAAATTCCCCGCCACCATCTCCCATAATTCTGTTCTCACGGTAGAGCTCTACAGCCGAGACCCTTTATTTCTCCGCGAGAAGCTCCGAGGACGCGCTTCAGCTGAACTCTCCGAGTTCTTAACCTTATCCATTGAGCCACAACTTGCAACTCTCCCTCTGAAGAGCAAGAATAGCAAATCTCCCAAGCCTAGAGGATTCGTGCAAATATCCATCCGCTTCTCCGATTACGAAGGTAACGTAGCATGACGATATTAATAGATTGTTTTTATACAAAATTGATATTTTTCTAGCAGAGCTTGAGAAGAAGAAAAAAGGAGATGATGGGAGCTTTCATCGTCCGGAGAGAAGTCCCCGACATCGAGGAACGACTCCGCCGCCGCCACCGCCGCCACCAGAGAACGCGGGATTCATCACGTCCTTCTTTCCAGTGATCGGTAGGTCGCCGGAAGAAATGGAACATGGCGGCGCTCGGAGTTCTGTAGCGGCGGCGATGGCGGCGGGAGCTGTCATCTTCGGCGAAGATTACTTGTGGGCAGGGAACTTCCGAGGGACCTAGTTATGGCTGTCAGTTGACGTCTGTACGTCAACATCGCGTTCATCGGTTTAGAGCGTTAGAAGGGTTGAAAGAGATGGATAGAGATTTAAGAGGGACGGAGGAGATGGAGATACAAATCAAAATAATTAATTTTACATATATAAATATATAATTATATCTATCTATATGTGTATAGACAGGGAGAGAAGGGGAATGGGTGAATAAATAAGTTATATTAATTTAAATTTAAACTTGGCACAAAGGAAAATGTGTAGAGAGAGAGGGATAGAGAAAAGCATTTTAAATTTTTGTATAATAATTTTCAACTTAATTATATCCAAAACCATAATCCATATATTTCGGTGTATGTATAAGAAATTAGCTATAAATACATGAGTTAGATATATAACCAGTTTATTTATTAGATAAAATATATTAGGGTACGTTGTGCTTTTTAATTTTAGATTAATAAGATCCATTTGGTGAGTTGAATGGCAGCAGCTGGTGTTTGATGGGTCTAGGATCATGGTAGCCTGCCTTTATGTACTTTGATCTAGGGATGGCCATTTTTTATTCATCTACATGGATCGACTTTGTCAACAATTCCATTGATCAAACTATGCTCTGGGAAGTTTACGATCTCTAAGAGAGAGAGGTGCAGCCCAATCTCGCAGCAAGTAATTTATCTAAATTGGGCATGAAAAACCTGGGCCATGCCAAGGATCAGCTCCCAAAGAGCTCCCTGGAGATCTAGAATCTTGAAGAGCTTCTCTGATGTCCTTTTGCTGACGCTGATTGTGTCAGCAAAGTTCAATAGCTAGAGAATTGCAATTTTCACTATCTGTAGGAAATGGGTCTCGTTGTCTTTGAGAGGCATGATTGTCTTGAAGATGACATCCAAAAACTATGCTTTCAAGGGAAGATTACACAGATATAGACTTTAGATGTTGTCTCTTTGATGTAAGAGCAAAATTCAATGGCGAGTTCAGAGTAATGGTGTGGTTAAAACTATGCTAGGGAGTCGATTAACAAAAAAAATGATGAAATAGAGAGAGAGAAAACTATGGGAAAGCCTAGAGAAGAAGCTCTTGCCAAACCTCAAGAATAAGCTCTTACTAGGGCAATCATCTTAGAGCTAAAGACGATAGAGAAAAGGAGAGGAAAAGTCTCGTGAGGGGGAGGGAAGGGAGAGAGAGAGGGTTTCTAAGGTCTATCACTTCAATTTTATCATCGATCTTCGCTCGGTCAACAATTGATTGATTGAGCAAAGATCGACAATGAGATCGTCGACTCTATCAAGAAAGCCCATACCAACCTTGTGATGGGATATGATGCTCGATAGACTTTCAAATTTTTGATCCAAACATTGAACATAATAGAATACATTGAATCAGACTAAGGCACTAAGAACCAATGATCCTATCACTTTGATCTTCATCATACATCATAGGAATGTGATTGTGAGCTGCAATCATGGGCATGTAAATTAATAAAATGAAAATATTAAATTAGTGGAGAAAAGGCTACTTCCATAGAGTTACCATGTGCCAGTTTAGTAGTGACAACCGCCTAGACATGACAAGGTGTTATAAGTGTGGTCCATTTTTTAGCCACATCAATTGGAGAAGAGGGAAACGTTCTAATAATGTGGTATGTGTTAGTGTTAGGGATTTTTATGTATGTACTTCTGTTTAAATTGATGTTTCCGCATGATCAGTTAGGTTGTTTAATCTTATGAAATTATTTAATCTCTTACCTCATATAAATCCTAATTGTCTGTTATTCTATTTTATGTTAGTTTTGACTACCCCTATTAATGTTCTTGCGGACTCAAGCATTGTCTTATATTTTGCAGGCCTAAGTAAAATTGAAATTAAGTTTTCTTTTTATCATTATTATAAGAATTTTTTCTTGGTTATTAGTTATAAACTAATCTAATTATATGTCATTTAGAATCATTTTTAGACTAGTTAATATCTAGGATAGTTATATACATTTATATCTTAATATACATGTTGTATATCAGAATTACCTATATTAGAAATGCCCTAAGAGAGAGAAAGGTCTTTTAAGACTTTCTCCTTTATTTCAAGTCCCGCGGGGGCTAGGGTATAAAAAGAGGATACCATGAGTTTTATCTTATTGCTTCTTTGTTTGCGAAATAGGATTTTGTCCTAATCTCACAGCCGTCAAGATCGTCAAGGTTCTCAAAAGCATTTGAATCTCTCAAGATCCCGATGAACTGTGGAAGAAGTTCAAAATCAGCAACCAAGCTCTCCAAAGCTCCCTCCACAGCTCACAGTCAAGCTCACAGTGTTTCACGAATCGGTTTAGTCATCCCTTTTTTGTCCACTACTCAGGTTCTCTAAATTCTTTTACGATTTCTCTAACATCAATCTCTCTTTCTTTTAATTTATTTATTTATTTGATTTCCCTCTCAGTCTCTATTAACATAATGACTTTCTAAGATTTATTCTCATCTCATTTTCACAGTTTTCTAGATCAATTCTGGTTGATGTATAACTCTAATTGCATCTTCTAGCATCACATTTCTCTGTGCTTTAACTTCTATATATAAATCTCAGTTTATCTGCCTATTCCTAATCTTCGTAACATATCAATCTCCCACCTCTTTCTATATTTATATATCTGTCTATTCTATGTATTTATTAATCTATCTTTTTCTTAGTCTCTGATTTAAAATTTTATCATATCCTATAACTACCCATTTTCTGGTTTATTTTTCATTCAACATACTTGGTCTATTTTTTTTGTGATCTTCCTTCGTTAAACAGTCATCATACCTATCCATATCTATCTGTTTATTAGATTGGACTTTTTTATGGAATATGAGGTCGAAAACTTTCTGAAATTTTGATCAAAAACATCAAATGCAGCGGAATTCATTGAATTGGATATTCAAAAACATTGAGGCATCAAGAATAGATGATCCTATCATCTAATATGTATGAAAAAGACATAATTACTTGCTTCCTTGAAGGAGTTCTTGAAGCTATTCAAGTGTCTTGCCTCTAGCGGTATCCACACAGTCTCCGGATGGTTGGATCTCCTCTTCAAAGCTCTTCACCAAGAGAGAAAGAGAAGAAAGGAGAGAATTCCCACAAGGCTTGCATGGGCACCTTTAGTTGTGGTCGTTCTCCCATTATTTATAGACCTTTGGTATGAGGTTTTTTCATAAAAACCCTCATAATTATATTTATATCCACCAACATCTATAAACCTTATGTGTGTGACCCTCTAGGTCCATATATCTCACTAGTTAATAACTCTATAGACCAAATAACACCTTATTGGTCAACCTTAATTAATTATTCACATCCACATAGATTAATTAATCAAGGATCGATTTAACCCAATCGATAGGTTGAGTTGCTAGCCCGTTGGGTGACAAGCTACATCACGTACACTAGGAGATATGGAGTATGTAAGAACTCACTTATGGAACCTTCCCGTCATCGATTACCATGTATGTATAATCCTTCATCCACATTAGACTCATGAATGACTTAGGGTATGGTCAACTGTCAAACCCTAATCGGTCACTCAAGTTAGTACTGATGCGTGTAGAAATCATCGAGAACTCCTTCTCCGATATTTCTACTACCTTGGCCAAGGATTTCATCACATCTCATTTCTTGAGCCAATCTCCCCAAATATCGAGGGTGGATGATCCCATCTTGATCACACAATCATCTTTGTGGACTTCATGTCGTATCCAATATATTACATTTTAGATATCCCATAACTAGGGATTCGTAAGTCATAATCAAAACACGATCATTCATCCACAAGATGTCTTTGGTGTCTCAAGTCAAAGGACCACATACACAACCATGAAATGAATCAACCTGATTGACAGTTAGGTATAATACCATTCAGGGATTCATACGGATCAATTCAGTGAACTCTTTCTCTAAAGAGCACCCACTATCTATCCTTAGTGTCTCCACACCGATGGCTATAGGATCATAAGATAGTGCTATTCTTTCTGGATAATTCGATGTCCTTCTCGAATATCCCACGAATAGGAATATTTTAGAACATATGTTTAAAGACTAGTGATCACTATATTATGATTTTCATCATAATTCACTTAGTCATTGCACATGCTCATGGACTTCATTACAAATATCTCACAAGAATGACAATGAATAAATTTTCATTTCAAATGAACATAAACAAGATACATGAAAGTGTGATTGGCTTATAGGCCACATAATATCCATCACTTTTATCTCCTATCACTCTTTTAGTTGGTAGTTTAGTGAATTCTATTTAGTTCTTCTATACTTAGGTTTTAACCCTTTCCTCCATCGTAGTAGAAATTTCATAAGAGATCATTTCAATCATACTTCTAACTACATTCAAGAATATTGTTCAGTAGTCAAAGTCAATCAGGAAGTCAAAAGTCATCACTTAGGAAGGTCAAAGCATGTGTGTCAGGAAGTCAACAGTCAATAGTCAACCTTAGAAGCCAAAGTCGATCATAAAAGTCAAAGTCAGTCTTTGAGGAAGGTCAAACTGTGTCTATCAAGAAGTCAACAGCCAATAGTCTACCTTAGATGTCAAAGTCAATCATAAAAGTCAAAGTCAATCTTTGAGGAAGATCAAATCATTAAAATGTCAAAGTCAACCTTAAAAGGTTCAAAGTCAACTATCAACTTTGGAAGTCAAAGTCAATCCTAAAAGGGTCAAAGTCAATCGTCAACCTTAGAAGTCCAAGTCAACCCTAAATGTCGAAGTCAACAGTCAACCTTAGAAGTCAAAATCAATCACAAAAGGTCAAAGTTAATGGTGTATGTTCGGGTCAAGTCAACCCTAGTCAAACAAAACCTATTCATTCAAGGATTACTTAGGGGGGTTAGGAGACAACTACTCTTTAGTGTAAGCCTTCTCGTCCTTTATTTATTTAACTATTGTATTGATAACATGCATATTTAACTTAAATTCTTATCTTATTGAACTAATATTCATGCTTATTTTATGTGATTATGGTGCATGTTATCATAGTTTTTATGAATTTTCTCCATTGGTACGCCATTTTACTTAAGTCCATATTTATGCATTATTTAGGGTTAATTATGTTCTTTCTGGATGTTTAATCTTTTGCAAGGTTAAATAAATAGAAATTAATTACTTCCCTTGATTTATTTTGACTTTAGTAAATGATTAGAAGAATTAATGGATGATATTAAATACACTTCTTAAAAGATTACTTAAGTTTATGTTAAATTCATCTTATATCATTCTTTTAATTTATGTTTTAGATGGCATAATATTAAAGATGAAGAAATTTGTAATCCAATGGACAAAATTTGAGTTTAAAAGGAGTTATATTTTTAAAGATATGGATTTATGACGTTTTTGGATTTTTATGGATTTTTCTAGAATTTATTTTGATTTAATTCTCTTTAAAAAAATGCAAAAACAGGTTTTATATCTCCACAGGACCCGCGGAGCTGACGAGGCACATGGGACCCACGCAGATGCAACATGGCACGCAAAGGCCACGTGGCAGCGCCACGCAGACCCATGCGTGGAGGTGGCACGGACACGTGGCAGGTCCACACGAGTCCACGCGGATGCCCAAGTGGCACCACCTGGCAATGTGAGAGGCTAGAAAGGTGATGGGCCCACGGGTTAGTGGGCCCATGGTAAGAGTATTGGGGCGGTAATGCAAAGGCGTTATGCCGCTTTACCTTATATACTCACCAAGTTCACCGATTTCTTCCGTGTGGGACTATGTTCCCGTGAAATTTAAATTTGCAGGTGACGTGGCACTCTGTGGCACGTCGGATACAATTGCAATGCCTTGATCGCGTGGACTTAGAGTCCACCGGATCTTCATCAACGCACGTGGTTAATGCAATCCGTCGATTTCATTAGTGAAATTGAACGGTCGCGATTAATCGGTTACTTAATTAATCGTCGGGACGACACGTGGACTCACCTTGACGTGACGATGGAAATCGGACGGTGGAAATGGCAAGATCATGAGATCGTGGCCCACAATCATCGCGCAATCTTGGCCGTCTATCAATCTTCACCGGATCAAACGGCTCGTATTTTTCGTGCGGAAATCCCTTATAAATATCGATGTTCTTCTTTGTAAACTTAACTCTTGATTAATCGCGAAGAAATTAAGTGATTTTGAAGGCATATCTTGAGTTCTTCGCAATCCCCCTGCTTCCTAGACTCAATTTTCGATCGGATTGAGGCAGGATTGGTCGCGAATCGTTGCTTGATTTGATTGCATTCTCCCCTTGAACACCGAACCTACGCCGAGGAAGAAACCAAGCAAAACTCTTCAATCCACGTGAATTGAAGCCAAATCCTCACGTCAATCAGGTTATTAGTGTCCATCAATCTTTCATCTTGCAAAAATTTGTATTTAGATTAGATTTAGGTGGTTAATTTTGCTTTAAAAGTCGTTTTGTTCTTCATTTTTGCCCAAATTTGATTTGGATTTTTGCTGATTATGAAACAAGGATTTCTCTCTAATCTTAAGTCCAAATCACTTGATTTTAGTTTCATTGGATTCTTTTTTCATCATCTTTCTGTGGATAGAAAAATCGTAAAATTTTATCATCATTGGCCCCTCAATTTAATGTTTAACCATCTACTTTTCATTTTCAATCTGAATTTGGGCATTGACTTGCTGGGTGCAATTACTTTCAAAATACAAGGTGAAATTTGATAATTTGGGTCTCTTTGGAATCCTCTAGTTTTAGCTTTCCATTAATATGTGAATTGCAAGATTTGGATATCATTTGGTTAGTTAATTTGAAGATTTACACCAAAGTGTTCATTTTGGGATTCTTCTGATCTTTGATTTTCAATAATTCATAATAAATCCAATTATGTTCGAAAAATCATGAATTTTATATCAATAAATTCCATTTTCCCTCTAGTTTCTAAATGTATAATTTTTGTAATATTTTAAGCTCTTTTTATTCTCTGATTTTTCAGAAAGTCAACTGTTGGTCAAAATCAATGCTTTGACCTTTAATTTTAACATGTCTTCTTAAAAATTAGTTTCTGAAGTCTTAAAATATCTTCTCTGATATCATTCTATCATTTCCATTAATAATATTATAAATTTATTTCTTAAAACCTTAATTAAACCTAAGTTTGACCAAGTCAACTCTGCGATCAAAGTGAAGCGTGTTCTTTGTGGATCCACCCAATCTTTACACTATACTTGATTTTATATCTTTGTTATTGTGAGTTCGTAATTATAAAATTTTTTTGACCGACGTTTGTGTGTTTTAACGACCGCATAAAATGCTTCGTCATGTATATCACCTTACATGGCTTAGTTAGAGTCCTTCTGCTAGACTGAGTTAGTCAGAATTACACACACGTATATATTTAGAAGAATCGAGCAAGTATCATTGGTTGAGACAAGGAGGAGAAGAGCCTTTAGAGCGAGAAGACCAACAGGGAGGTACAAGAGGGCACAATCTCGTTTTACCTTAGGTTGGCGGCACAATTGGAGGAGTCGTGACATGGGTTGTTCGGGACACGTGATTTAAGGAGGAGGTCAGCTTGAGGGAGTAGGGGTGTTCGGTAACTGAGGAGGTCAAGGCCTAGAGGGTAGCACGATAGGACAAGGTAAAGGTGAGAGTTAGGGTCGCCGTCGGGGATGAATCCTAAATTTGTGCAAACTGTCATCGTACAAACCGTTTGTGGGGAGTACATATTAGGATTTTATTTGGTGAGATTGGAGGCTCAGAGGCCATAGTACTCGGGACTGGATTAAGGGACATTTATCCCCCAACTAATATAAAAACACTTGTGCACCGCGAGGAAGAGAGAAGAGTGACAAGCAACGAATCTAAATATAAGAATTTAGAAAACCTAAAGACTAACAAACAAACTAATTCACCCCCCCTCTCTCAATTTATTTCACCACCACTTCGGGACTTTCAGCATGTTTCTTGTCAACCAAGGCATTGAGATAAAAGATTTTGACATGACCTGCTAAACGGGCTTGATGTCTCTCAAGAAACCTCCCATCAAGGATTTCTTGTAGGGGAGTTGTTGGGCAAACTCAACTTGCTCGTGGGTAGAGTTTAAGCCCATAAGTTTATTCTTCTTTAATATTTTACTCTCTCCTCTCTCTTTGATTTTTTTCAGTACCCTCTGTAGACCTGACAGCAAGGTTCTTCCTCAATCTAATTTTCCTTCTCAGCTCATTCTGTCTTAGGGCTCCAAGAGGAAGGAGGCTCCTAGAAATGGAAGAAGCTTCTCTTCCCAAGTGATTTGGAGGAAGAAGAAATATACTTTGGTA
Source organism: Lemna minuta (assembly GCA_024174645.1). NCBI lineage: Eukaryota > Viridiplantae > Streptophyta > Magnoliopsida > Alismatales > Araceae > Lemna > Lemna minuta. The sequence continues at coordinate 4,422,779 of CM044111.1, read as the reverse complement.
GGAGGAGAAGATTTTGTGGGAAGAGCTATCTTAGAGCTGTCCTACAAGGGGTTTAAAATAGTTTCGTTCTTCTCCTTGTGTTTTGATTTAGAAAGATATGGGTTCATTTTCCTTTAAGAGAAGGATCATACAATGCTGTTTGGTTGATTTCATTAAACTTACTTGAAGTTTTTTCTCATCATTATTGTGCCCAATTGTTTTAGCAAGAAAGACATTTGCTCTAGGTTTGTGTTCAAATATTTAGCAGGTCTTCTATCTTCCTTTGTGGAGTTTCATTAGCCCTATCAAGCCCACAAGGTCTCCCAATTGGCTTATAAATAGAGCCCTATCCTCCCCTTTGGTATCCCATCAAAGAGAGATTGGGAGAGACAAGTTTTAAGAGATCTAGAAATGGAATCTCTCGAAGTGCTATTGAAAGAGTCTCAAGGGAAAGCCGCCTAGTGATTGAAGAGAGTGTTTTGGGTGCCAAGGTTAGAGGATTCACGTATTAGGGGTTGGTGAGAATTCTTCTATATAGTTATCTTCACATTTTATATTTCTGGTGGTCATACAATGTGGTGAAATTCATGTGTCCCATTTCTTCATCCTTTTTGTGTATGAAAATCTACAAACATAGGGTTCACGCTTTACACCTAGGGCGAGGAATTCTTTTCCCAAAAAGAGGCAGTTGTTCTCATGGTGCTGAAGTCTCAAATAAGGTCACATCACACCAGCAGCTGTTGCCTCGCTGAGATAGTGGCAAGAGAGGAAAGACTTGACTCTTTGGCTCTACCGTATCATGCAAACAACCACTTATCTTCACTCGTTATTCAAGGTCTACGTCTCACCAAAAACCACTTAATGGGAACCATTTAAGGATTTCTCTCCTCCATCATCCTTATTTCAAGAACTAACTTTTAAGAATATTCACTTCATGGGTCCTCTCATGGAGTTCCTCATAATGGTGATGGTAACATATCGCTAGAGAGAGGAAGCTTTCACAGTATAGTCCTTAACAATGGCAAATCATGAGTGGGCTTTCTCCTCTTCATGGCTGAGAACCTAGGGTTTTGGCTGGGATGCTTGCAGAGTTGGAAGGGTAAAAGTCCTTATTCGGTTAGTCACATACAATGCCATCAACATTCAAAGAGATTCTTCTTATTATCCCTCTACTTTATCCCAAAATGCTCTAGCTTTAGTGCTTGGTAAGAGAGTGAGAGGAAAGAAGAGAAAAGAAGAGGGAGGTACATATGCTTGGTAAGTTTTGAATTCTTAATTATTTTTTTGCTCCAAAAGGAGTTAAGTTGTTGTCATTCAACTGGAGCTCCATTTTTTAGATATATTCTCAGAGTGCATGCCCATCTTCAAGGCTTCTAGACGTTTCCCCCACGTGCTCCATTTCAGCCTCAACTAATCCCTAGGTAATCATTTTCATGACCTCTCAATGCAAGGCCTTTTCACACAATCACTTGGTTGGCACATGTCCAATATCTAGATATCAAGCATGTAAAGTCATAATTTGGATTTATTTTCAACTTCTAGTGGATTGGAAATGTTACTTAGGTGTTAGTGAATTCATGTTGATCATTTGATCTCTATTTGAGTCAAAAAGACATTGGCTTACTTTTTTACTACCACAATGCTCCATTGTTCCTCCTTCATTGCTTCTCTCAATTAATTAATAGAAAATTCAATGAACTGAGCTCGACCTCAAAAATTTAATATGCCTAATATAAACATCATTTTGGTGTTCTAAATGTGTAATTCTAGAAATAAGGGTTTAAAATTGGTATGCCCATTAGCTTCACTCTTGGGTCTAATATTTCAAAAATGATAAAAAAAGGGGTTTAGCTCAAATAATATTTACATTGTAGGAAATTATCTCTTATTACCTAATATGATCTCCTAACTGTCTTTGACTTTTCAATGGCCATTCCTACTCCCACTTGAGAAAGTGGTGGATTTTATGATTCATGAATAAGTTAGTCTAGTTCCTCAAATAAAACTCAATAAAGTGCCTATGCAAGTGCTAAGGAAGAGGGGAACAAAGGAGAGAGAGTTGGAAGAGGATGAAAAAGAAGGGAGAGGAGAGTACCAGAGAAGGAGAGCACATCTCCTCGCTATGGAGATTTTCGTTGTGACAGAGAGAGAAAGTACCGCTCCTTGCGACAGAGATTTCCACCACGCAAGAGAGAGAGGTGACGCACCTCGCAACTGAAAATGTCTATCACGATATAGAGATGATAAAGATGATGGAGACAATGAAGGTGGAAGAGAAGGAGAAAAATGGGGAGATCCACGCAAGAGAGGGAAAAATCAATCGGAGCAAGAGAAGAAGGAAAGAAAGAAGGAAAAGGAAGAAGAGGCTTTCCTCCTCCCCCTTACACATGCACACGTGGGGAGAAGAGGAAGAAGCTCTCCTTTATGCGGGTGCAGAGGAGAGGAGAGGCACGTGCCTCTCCTTGTGATTCTCCTCGTGATGAAATTTTTTTCTATCGCGAGAGAGAGAGAGATAAGCGGAGGAGGAATCTCTCTCTTCTTCCTCCCCCTTATGCAGACGTGGGGGAGACGAAGAAAGATGCGCGAGTGGGGAGAGAGAGAGAGTGGAGAATCTGGAGAAGAAAGATAAAGAAGAGAAGAAAGGAAGGAAGGAAAGAAAGGAGGGAGAATTTCTTCCTCTCCCTTCCACATGAGAATGCCCTCATGCAAAAAGAGCATGGAAGAGAAGGGGAGGAATAGAAGGTAGAGGAAAGGAGAAGAAGGTGAGTGATAACATGCTATTTATGCATGTAATTATATGATTATTAATACAAATTTAGGCATCAAACATTCCATTCTTATGTATGTTATCATACTTTGAGTGCATATCTATCATTTCATGCAATGTTAAGTTACAATCTCAAAATGCACTATTTTAGAGATCATTATACTTTTTAAATTAATATATTTTAGATTAGACTATTCTCATCTATATTTGAGATTATAATTGGGTTTTAATGTTAAATAATAATAGAAAATCCTTTATATATACTCATTTATTTTTCTAAATTTTAGTTTCTAAGAGAAATGAGTATATTTTTGAAATAAAAATTATTCTCTTTTTATTTATTAAATTTGAATTTTTAAAATGACAAATTATTTAATTTATTATCCAAAAAAATAAATTTGGATTAATTTGTTGCATTTTGAAAGTTATGAATTTTCTAATTTTTAGAAATTTTTCTAAAATTTTCTGAATTTCTATGTATTTCTTTTTATTGAAAAATATTTTAAAAATTGGTTCTTAATACGCGCTGATGTGGCGAGCGCATGACGTGTCGCCACATGGCGATGAGTGTATGTGCCCATGGCGCACACGTGTGTAAAACGCATTTGCGCGCGTGTGATTAGTAGGATAATCATCCTTTTCAAGATTTTCACTAACTCACTTAACACTCACTCCGTATATACATGATTTCCACCTGAATTTTTGTCATGTGGAACTACTTTTTTGTTTATTTAATCAAAGGAGGTGTGGCGCACTCTGGAGCATTCGTGTATTAAATCGAAAACATCGACCTTCACTTTAGTCAAGGAGGGGTACGCGGCGCATTCGAATTGGATGACGATTTTTATTTTAAAACGTTTAATCATAGTCGTTCGATGCACCCGATGGACTTCTATGGACATGTGGTGATATCTCATACGTTCGATGAATATCGAACAGAAAACATTGTACGGCGATCCAACTACGCGCAAACAGGTGGCTTCATCAAAGCGCTCAATTTCAGATCAGACAGACGCAATTTAAAGACCACGATTCACATATTGGTGTTTCATCTCAGCCGCTAATTAAAGATGCAATGTCAAATTCAATGGCTATGCCCAAATTTGCCTATTTATACGCATGTTCTTAGATGGAAAATGTATTATTGGATGTTTCAAGTAGATCAAACTATTTAGAAACCTCAGTCATTGAATCATTTGCCTCATTCCTCTTCTAGACTCATTTCCGCATCCAAGGAGTGTTTGAAATCAAGATTCAGTCAAAAGAATAGGGAGACATTGCCTCTTGAATATTGAATTTTGTCTTCGAAATTTTCAAAATGAAAAGCCTTTGATCTGGCGATCAATTAGATCAATTAGAGCAAAACTTCAAAAAAGATTGTGCATTTTCATCCTACTATTTCATCTTGTGTCATTATCTTTTAATTTTGAATCGTAGATTAGGTTGATTTTAGAAATTATTTCGGTTTTCTCTCTCTTCATGTTCGGATTTTCTACCTAATTTCACTTGTTGATTTCTCCGAGAATCTTGACAAAAATTCTGTGGTTTTTGATTTCATGGATTCTTTTTTGAGTTATCTTTCTAAATCTATCAAATTCCCTAATTTTTCACCTCAATTTATAGACCAATTTGATCGAATTTCAAGAAGTTCCTCAAAAATACCTTAATTCTATGTGGATTTGACCCTTATTCACCACTATGCTATCTAATTCGTGATTATTTCTTAAAATTGGTGATTTTGGAATTTTTTTACAATTATCTGCATGTTTTCAATGATCTCAAGGACTCGATCTATTAGTGAGCTGAGGAGAAAGAGGAGAGGAGAAATTGGGGGAGAGAGAAGGGAGAAAGAAAGAGAGAGAGAGAGAGAGATCACGGGAGAGAGAGATATCCTGGGAGAGAAAGAGAGAAAGAGAGAGATCGCTGGAGAGAGAGAGAGAGATTCATGAAGAGAAAGAGAGAGAATGTCTCTCTCTTCTTTCTTTAAATATTCTTTTATTTTTTTCTTAAAAAATATATTTTTACTAATGTTAAAAATATATTCCCAAAAAAATCCAGAAAATAAATAGAAGTTTGATTTTATAAAAAGTAATATTCTTGATGAATAATTAATGTCGTTATATGCTCATAAAATGTTATTAATTTATCAAAAACCGAGAATATTCTCTTACATATGAAAATTATCATTATAATCATTTTTCATAATGATAACATGAGTTTATGATTATATTTTTATTAAAAAAAACATAAAATGCATGTTATTAATTTATCAAATTGCATGTTATCAGGAGTCATTATCAATGCTGAAACATGATAAACGGTATATTTTAGAGTTATCAATTATGCATAGTAAAAGATCTACGTGTGGGCTTATGGTGTTGTGATAAATATAAAGGATACATTTGTATGTACGAGTAAAGCAACATCATACTCTTTGCATTGCTCCAAAGTCTTTCCTACACACTTGTTTTGTTGTGAAAATTTTAGAGACATAAAGTTGGCCATGAAGATGTTTATGCATTCTATATATTAGAGGATTGTTTCCCTCTACATGCCTCCATAATTTTTTTGTCATTTATCTCATCCTTTTTTAATTATCATATTTTTTTAGGGCACCTTCTCACAAAAATTTAGAAGAATAATTTCCATTTTTTTACTTGCACAAACTACTTCATGAGGGTCTTGCATACTACTGGCTTAAAATTGAGTGCACTCTATTAAATTTTCAAAAAAAAAGGGCAATATTAACTAAAAGGAGCATATTTTCTCAAATCTAATAATAGAGGAAACATGTTCATGTTCATCTATTTTGTCATTGTAGTTTATTGAAATCATGTAAACTTTGTAGTGGAGTTTATAATGCTATCATATCAAAACCTAAACCAATAGAGTGGAGAATTAAGATAGAGGACAAGAATAAAGAGGAGGAGATGAAAAATAGAGAGAGAAATAATTAAGATGGGGAAGGAGAGAGAGAATGAGAGATAACAATCAAGAGACCAAATCCCTATAAAGAGAGAGCAAGTGAGAAAAAGATATTGACAGAGGTGATATGTGTAAAAGTTGAATCCACAAGAGGAAGGTTAAAAGATTGAAATCAAGAGATATTTTTTGGTATTTTTAGATTTAGAAAGCGAAAATGATCGATGAAAGGAAGATGTACATAGGAATTAAATGGATTGATTAAATGCTTCAAAACTCTTTTCGAAGAATGAAAACCTTTAATTGATAGGGGAAATTTGATTTTTAGGGTTTGAAAAGATGTAAATTTTGATAAAAAGATGAAGAAAATAGAAAATATGGATAGAAAATGATCCTAATATAAGGATTCATGATGAAAACACATCTAGTGATGCTCTCTAATCAAAATATCCCTTCTAGAGCCTGTACATTTTGCCCGTACTTGGTGTCTTGCATCTAACACGAAGAATGAACAGAAAAAGAGAAGAAACTCACTAAAAATGATGTTCCATACATGAAGAATGAGCAATCTCTGCCTTCTTTCCTTCTGGTTAGCCAATGCTACAAGCAAACAAAGAACCATTAAACACACAATTGTTTTCATCTGAGAACTTAAATAGAACTTGAGATAATGATCATACCCATAAAATTTCAGCCCCTAACTCCAACAAGATCATCGGATATCAAGATTTTAATTTTGATAAATCTCGATCACCAATTTCATTTCTCACTCCTTAAATTCCAATAGTCAATCCGCTCTGGTGTACTTGCACCAAACAACCTTCACTAAAATACAAAATACTTACCTAAATGCCCCTCTCCTTTCTCCTCTCTCTCTCTTCTTTCTTTTCTTTCCTTCGATGGCGAGAACTGCGAACGAGAAAGACGCGGTGATGTAGAAAATTATGGAAGAGAGAGAGAGAGTGGGGAAGGAGAAGATCTCTTCCTCCCTCGAACGCACACATGCAAGCGCACGGGAAGAGAGTAACAGAGTGGGAGAAAATTTTCTCCCCCTCACACGCAAATGCATTTGGGCGCAAGGAGACGAGGGAGCAGAGGACGGAAATTTTCTTCCATCCCCGCTCTCTAGATGTGGCGGAAGAACTTTCCATCATATACACACACACATATATGGAAAGAGTTTGAGAGAGTTTGAGAGCGAGAGGAAGAATCTGCAAAATTGAAAAAAAAAGAAGTTGGAGAAGAAGGAGGAGGTGTGCAAAATAGCTTATGTGCGACAGAAAATTTTTGTCGCGTGAGAAACAGAAAGAAGGAATGAAAGATGAAAGAGAGGGAGAAGAAAATGAGAGAACACAGAGGTGCCTCTCCTTGTGCCTCTCCTCACAAAGGAAGTGATTTCCGACACAAGAGGCAAGAGAGAGAGAGAGAGTGATCTCAGAAGAAAAGTGAGAAGAGTGGAAAGAAGGAGACAGCAAGAAAGAGAGTGGAAGAAGAGAGAGAGAGAGAGAGAGCGATTGCGAAAAGAAAGTAAGAAGAGTGAAAAGAAGGAGAGAAAGAAAGGAAGGGAAATGGAGAGGCTCTCCTCCTCCACAAGGCGTGCATACACGCATGGGGAGAAGAGGAAAAGGCGCACATAGAGAGAGAGAGAGAGAGAGTTTTATTAAAGAAATAGAAATATTTTTAATTATTTTAATTTCTATAAATTCCCATAAAACTTTAAAAAGATCCAAAAAATATTAACTTATTTTATATATAACATTTTATATTCTTGATGAATCAATGTCATTAAAATGTTCATGAAATGCTAATAATTTATGAAAAATCAAGAGTATCCTCTAAAATATAAGAATTACCATTTAATTCATTTAAATCATGATAACTCATAACATGCATATTTAACTCTTATTTTCATCATAATTAATTGTTATTAATGCATAATTTCAGTCTATGTGATGCACGTTATCATCTTAAAATAAAATTTTCTTCAATTTAAGGCCAAATCGCTTAACTGTGTTTTTTATCAATTGAGCATTCTTATGTGTTTTAAATGTGTTTGACCTTTTTAAGGGTCAAACCACCTATGATCCCATAGCCATCGGTGTAGAGACACTAAGGATAGATAGTGGGTGCTCTTTGGAGAAAGAGTTCACTGAATTGATCCGTATGAATCCCTGAATGGTATTATACCTAACTGTCAATCAGGTTGACTCATGTCATGGTTGTGTATGTGGTCCTTTGACTTGAGACACCAAAGACATATTGTGGATGGATGATCGTCTTTTGATTATGACTTACGAATCCCTAATCACGGGATATCTAAAAAGTTATATATTGGATACGACATGAAGTCCACAAAGATGATTGTGTAATCAAGATGGGATCATCCACCCTCGGTATTTGAGGATATTGACTCAAAGGAATGAGATGCGATGAAATCCTTGGCCAAGGTAGTAGAAATATCGAAGAAGGAGTTCTCGATGATTTCTACAAGCATCAGTACTAACTTGAGTGACCGATTAGGGTTTGACAGTTGACCATACCCTAAGTCATTCATGAGTCTAATGTGGATGAAGGATTATACATACATGGTAATCGATGACGGGAAGGTTCCATAAGTGAAGCGCCATAAATCACGGTTGAAATCAGCCGTGTGGGGGTTCTTCACTGCGCTGGGCGTCTGGTGGATAGAATCCCGCACTCCACGATCTTGCACGAATAGGATTTCTCCCGGCCGTCGGGACGGAATCGTACGCTCCCGCGATGTGGCCGTTGGATCCATGAAGCCAGGTAGATTGGACGGCTTCGATTGCGCGATCACGTGACCCTCCGATGGAGATCGCGTGGTCCTCGGCTCGACGAAGATCGACGCTCACGACGCGTCCACGTGGCGAAAGATATGCCCCTGCGATCGCTCACTCTAAGAGGTATTTTAGGCACGTGTTTTAATCCGTGATCGCGTGGACTCGGGTCCACGCGATCGACGCCAGCGATTTGATCTTCGCCGCTCGATTTGATCCGACGCCCGCCTGCCGCCACGTCGCCGCAAGGTCAGAAGACCGTGTGGGAACATAGTCCCACACGGAGTTAAAATGCGGGAGAGGACGCTGCTAAATAGGGGAGTGACTTCCCTATTAACCGTGCCCTTATTCTCTCTATGTCCATTACACGTGGCGCCCTACATGGCGCCACGTAGGCCTCCTTGCCACTTGGCGCGCCATGCGTGGGCCACACACGCCCCGCCACGTGGCTCGCCACGCGTCGTAACGCGCGGCGGTGGACCCGCGCGCCACGTCAGCCCGCCCGCGGGGCGTACTCGCCACGTCGGCCCTCGGTGCGCGCACGCCAGCCCGCGGTAAGCCTACCCCCTCAATAATAGAAAAATTAGATTTTAAAATCAAATAAAATTTGGAAAAAGGCTTAAAACTTCTGAAATTCATAATTTAAAATATACAACTCCTTTTTAATTGAAATTTTCTCCATTGGATCATAAATTTCTTCCTTTTTAATATTATGTCATTTAAAAATATATTTAGAGAGAAGAAATCAAGATGACTTATAATTTACTTAAATCATTTCTCATTAAACATTCCAAATCATAAATTCATCCTAAAATCATCCTTCTAAACATTTACTAAAGTCAAAATGCATCTATAATAGAGATTAACTTCTATTACTTTAAACAAAAGATTAATCATCTCTTAAGCATGAAATTATCTCTAATTTATGCATGAATATCAACTTTAGTGAAATGACATGCCAATGGAGAAAATTCCTAAAAAGTATGATAACATGCATCATATTCACATAAAATAAGCATGAATATGAGTTAATTAGGGTAAGAATTCAGGTTATAAATGCATGTTATCAAGAGCGAGAGGAAGAATCTGCAAAATTGAAAAAAAAAGGAGTTGGAGAAGAAGGAGGAGGTGTGCAAAATAGCTTACGTGCGACAGAAAATTTTTGTCGCGTGAGAAACAGAAAGAAGGAATGAAAGATGAAAGAGAGGGAGAAGAAAATGAGAGAACACAGAGGTGCCTCTCCTTGTGCCTCTCCTCACAAAGGAAGTGATTTCCGACACAAGAAGCAAGAGAGAGAGAGAGAGAGTGATCTCAGAAGAAAAGTGAGAAGAGTGGAAAGAAGGAGATAGTAAGAAAGAGAGTGGAAGAAGAGAGAGAGAGAGCGATTGCGAAAAGAAAGTAAGAAGAGTGAAAAGAAGGAGAGAAAGAAAGGAAGGGAAATGGAGAGGCTCTCCTCCTCCACAAGGTGTGCATACGTGCATGGGGAGAAGAGGAAAAGGCGCACGTAGAGAGAGAGAGAGAGAGTTTTATTAAAGAAATAGAAATATTTTTAATTATTTTAATTTCTATAAATTCCCATAAAACTTTAAAAAGATCCAAAAAATATTAACTTATTTTATATATAAATTTTATATTCTTGATGAATCAATGTCATTAAAATGTTCATCAAATGCTAATAATTTATGAAAAATCAAGAGTATCCTCTAAAATATAAGAATTACCATTTAATTCATTTAAATCATGATAACTCATAACATGCATATTTAACTCTTATTTTCATCATAATTAATTGTTATTAATGCATAATTTCAGTCTATGTGATGCACGTTATCATCTTAAAATAAAATTTTCTTCAATTTAAGGCCAAATCGCTTAACTGTGTTTTTTATCAATTGAGTATTCTTATGTGTTTTAAATGTGTTTGACATTTTTAAGGGTCAAACCACCTATGATCCCATAGCCATCGGTGTGGAGACACTAAGGATAGATAGTGGGTGCTCTTTGGAGAAAGAGTTCACTGAATTGATCCGTATGAATCCCTGAACGGTATTATACCTAACTGTCAATCAGGTTGACTCATGTCATGGTTGTGTATGTGGTCCTTTGACTTGAGACACCAAAGACATATTGTGGATGGATGATCGTCTTTTGATTATGACTTACGAATCCCTAATCACGGGATATCTAAAACGTTATATATTAGATACGACATAAAGTCCACAAAGATGATTGTGTGATCAAGATGGGATCATCCACCCTCGGTATTTGAGGATATTGACTCAAAGGAATGAGATGCGATGAAATCCTTGGCCAAGGTAGTAGAAATATCGAAGAAGGAGTTCTCGATGATTTCTACAAGCATCAGTACTAACTTGAGTGACCGATTAGGGTTTGACAGTTGACCATACCCTAAGTCATTCATGAGTCTAATGTGGATGAAGGATTATACATACATGGTAATCGATGACGGGAAGGTTCCATAAGTGAGTTCTTACATACTCCATATCTCCAAGTGTACGTGGTGTAGCTTGACACCCTAACGAGCTGGCAACTCAACCTATCAATTGGGTTAAATCGATCCTTGATTAATTAATCTATATGTGGATGTTGATAATTAATTAAGGCTGACCAATAAAGTGTTATTTGATCTATAGAGTTATTAACTAGTGAGATATATGGACCTAGAGGGTCACACACATAAGGTCTATAGATGTTGGTGAATATAGACATAATTATGAAGGTTTTTATGAAACAACTTCATTCCAAATGTCTATAAATAGGGGGAGAACGACCACAACTGAAGGTGCTCATGCAAGCCTTGAGGGAATTCTCTCCTTTCTTCTCTTTGTCTCTTGGTGAAGAACTTTGAAGAGGAGATCCAACCATCCGGAGACCGTGTGGATACCGCTAGAGGCTAGACACTTGAATAGCTTCAAGAACTCCTTTAAGGAAACCTGTAAGTATGTTTTCTCATTCATACTAGATGATAGGATCATTTGTTCTTGGTGGCTTGGTATTTTGAATGTCCAATTCAATATTTTTCCGCTGTATTTGATGTTTTGATCAAAATTTTAGAAAGTTATAGACCTCAGATCCCAACAACACGTCCTTGTGAGGAGTCAACACTAACACCTTTCCTGGACTTAGCCTTTACTATTTCACCAATTGCTTCGTCAAGGTTTGGCAACTTCTCCCTATGAATGAGCTGACTGACAAGATTCTCGTATTCAAAATCCTCACCTTCAACTCATTTTTCCTCTCCTAAGAATGAGGATTCTCAACTGGCAAGTAGAAGTCGATCTCCCTCCAGATTGCCTTTAATTTACTAGAATAGGCCACCACAGACAACTCGCCCTGTTTGATCTGTTTGACCTTGATAAGTAAATCATGGATGCGCCAATCATTGTGCTCTTTGGAGCACATTCCCGTAACCTCGTTCCAAATTTCCTTGACAGTTGTAACACAGATGTAGTCCTCCATTAGTTCCTCTGACATATTACTCAGCTGCCAAGAATGAATCAATGCCTCTTCAGCATCCCAAGTTTTACGCATAGGACTTCCCAGCTCCACAGGGTCCTCACTCAAATGATTGAGTAAACGCCCTCGCTTGTAGGGTCAGTTCAACTAACTTCTTCCATCGAAATATATTAGAACCCGTGAACTTGATCCAAAGATCAGGTAGAGCAACAACTGGGTGTCCAGTAGACTTTTGAGACCCAGTGTCTACAAGAGACACTGACTTCTCCAAGTCCTCCATAGAAGAAATCCAAAAAGACCAAGAGAGTTCAAACATAGATCCAGGTAAAGTTAGATCATCCGAGGAAGTCAGATCAACCTTGCTCTGACACCATCTCGCAAAGTTCCTCAGTGATCAGACCCCCTCTCGTAGTTGGAACCCCCTGATTAGGGCTCCTGAGAGGACACGACCTCCACCCGGTTCCGTAATCCCTGATTAGGGTTTTGAATAAGAAGCAGCACTTAATTCCATTAGGTTTGGGGAGTTAAATATCCCGGATATAGTAGCAGACCCAAAAGAAGATAAGACAGCCCACCTACTTAGAGGAATGGGCCCATGACTTAAGAAGGATGCCTATAGTAAGTGACTGTGGGCCCCATGTACAATCTAAGAAGAAAGTAAAAAGGGAAGAAAGAGAGACACGGTCTAACACAACTAAATGAGATAAAAGGATAGAATAGTAAATGCCAAATATGACAAAGAAAAATTGGTGGAAAAAGGATTGATATTTTGAAAATATTGAGTTTTTGCGTTTTAGGTTTTTCTTTATAATTTTTGGGACTTTTTATAGGATTTATATTTCAGAGGAAAAAGAAAAAATTTAGCATTTCACAATGCTGACACGGCATTTGTGCCACATAGCATGCAGCCAATGAGCCATGTAGGTAATGAGATGCTACTCGGCGTGGATGCAATGCTTTTCAGCACTTGACTGGCATGCCTATGTGGCGCACATTTCAATGCTTGAGTGTGCACAAATGGCTTGTCTTAGTGCCAGCATGGGCCACATTTGGAGAGAGTCATCAGTGCTAATAGGGTGCCTGATAACATGCTAATTAGACATGATAATACATGATTATTAATGCATATTAAGGCATAAAAGATTTCATTCATATGCATGTTATCATATTTAGGAGTATTTATCTATCATTCTATGAAAAAGTCATTATAATCTTAAAATACTTTAAATTAGGGTTAATTATTATGAATTAAAGATAAATTATTTCATAACCTATCTTTATTGAGATTATAAGTAGTTTTTAACATTAAATAATGAGAGAAATCATTTTTATAAACATTCATTTAATTTTCTAAGTTAAAATATTAAAAGAAATGAATGTATTTTAGAAATAGAAATTAAATCTCTTGTTATTTATTAATTTTGACTTTTTTGAATAATAGATAATTAAATTTCGGATCAAATGAAAGAAATTTGGATTAATATGGAGTTATATTTTGAAAGTTATGAATTTTCCAATTTTTAGGGATTTTTCCGAAATCTGAATTTTTTTAATGAATTTCTAAGGATTTTCTGGAATTAAAAATAGATTTTTCTAATTTAAAATCGATTTTTCAATTTATTTAAAGTGCGCAGGTGACGTGGTGCGACAAGTAAGAAATCGACGCTTGAACTCCACGAATTTATCTCCACGAATAAATCACGACTTTCAGATTTTTTATGAATAGCCTTGATTTCGGCAATTAATTGGGTTAATCCAATTGCAATTGTGGGTTAGTGATCTCAGTTTATCCTAATCTATATTCGTTTAGTTTAATTTCCATTTAGATTAGTAAATTAGCTTACTTTTATCTTTAATTTCGGTATTTTTGCGATTTACGATTTCAGAAAAATCACCTCACTTCGATATTCAATTTCTCTGCAAAATTAAAGTCAAATTCGATGATTTTTGATTTCGTGGAATCTTCTTGAAGTTATCTTTCATAAAATACCATTTTCCCCAATTTCTATCATCGATTCATCATCCGATTTGATCAAATTCGAAGAGATCATAAAAAATTTCCCTAATTCCCTGTGGATTTGACCCAAATTTACCATTATACCCCTCAATTCGAGATATTTTCATTAAATTGATAATTTTGGACTTTGTTTTGACACGAATCGGTGTGCAATTAACGACTGCATCGATTCGATCCGTCAGTGCCCTAATGGGCCAATTAGCTAATTAAAATTTTTAGAAATTTTAATATACAATTTTTTTAATTTGGGACTATGTTCCTATTTTTCCTTTTGCAAGTGACATGGCATGATCTAAGTCCTTCAATGAGGCGCTTGCAATGAAAGCCATTGATATTCACTTATTAGGCTAGGAAACCTGGTGTGATGAGAGAGGATGATGCTTTTATCGTGATCTAAAGGTCATGACAACATTGATGGTTTTTTCTTCTTCATTTGGATATGAAACCTGGTGTATTTTATGTTCCAATCAAAATCAAAGGAGCGACATTTATCATGGATGTTCTTCTTAAACATAGGCAAAATATTGCATCATCGATTGCTTTTGAACCATGAAACACCGAATCCAATGGACAAGAAGCCTCTTGATAACATGTCAATTATACATGAAAATATATTATTATTAATGCACATTAAGGCATAAAACATTCCATTCTTATGCATCTTATCATATTTTGAGTATATATCTATCATCCTATGAAAATTTAAGTTATAATCTCAAAATACACTCTTTTAGGGATAATCTAGATAATCAAGAGAAAATATTTAAAGATTAGATTATTCCCATTTTTATATTTGAGATTATAATTGGGCTTTAATGTTAAGAGAAAATCCTTTTTATTCACTCATTTATTTTTAAGTTTTATTTTCTAAGAGAAATGAGTGTATTTTTAATAAAAAAATTAATTCTCTTACTATTTATTAAATTTTATTTTTAGAATGATAGATAATTTAATTTCTGATCAAACAAAAAAATTTAGATTAATTTAGAGTTGTAATTTCAAAATATATTAATTTTCTAATTTTTAGAGATTTTTTTGGAATTTTTTAATGAAAAAAATATTTATATTGCATGCTGATGTGACAGCTGATGTGGCATGGGAAAAATGCGGCGCCACATGGCAGCATATGAGAACACCAAGTGGCACACAATGTGCATGTGTGCGCATGTGTGAATGTGCGTGTGTACGCGTGTGTGCGTACGTGTGCGCGTGCGTATGATTAATGAGAATAAGCACCCTTTTCAGGATTTTTGCTATCTCATAAATCACTCACCTCTTATATACTCACACATTCCCTTTAATTTTCGTCATGTGGAATTATGTTTTTTCTATTTTTGTGCGCAAGTGATGTGGCGAAACGTGGAGCATGCAATCACGCGATTAAATTGGGATTGTTGATCTTCACTTAAGTGAAGGGGTACGCGGAAAAATCTGATTGGGTGAGGATTCTTTTAAAAATGTTTTAATCTCAGCCATTGATGTGAAGAGCTATAACGAGTGAGATTAAATAAGCTCGACGGACTTCAGCGAAAGCATGGCGACATCTCAGACATAGATTTCCTATCAGACGGACATGACCATGTGATGATTCATCTTCATGAGCGAGACGGAAAAATCTGAACGCGCCATCTTCGATAGAACATACACGACTTAATGGAAGCGCTTCATTTGAGCTGTTGATTGAAGATGAAGAGCCAAATATAATGGCCACGCCCAATTTTGCCTATAAATTAACATGTTCTTTGACGATATAAACCATTCAGGGGTGTGTCGAGTAATCAAACTATTTATACATCTCAATCATTGAATTTCTTGCTTCCATTCACTTCTAGACTCATTTCCATAACCGAGGAGTGTTTGAAAGTGAGATTTCGTTGAGAGAATAGGGAAAAATTGCTTCTTGAATGTTGATGATTGTTTTTGAATTCGCGGAATGAAAAGTCTTTGATCCGACAATCAATTGGATCAATTCGAGTGCTATCTCGAGTTAGAATTCGTGTTTTACCCCTAATCTTTCTTCCTATAACATTAGACTTCAATTTTGAATTGTGTATTAGACGAATTTTAGATTTATTTTTGGTTTCTCTCTCTTCGCGTTCAGATTTTCTACCTATTTTTTGCTCATTGATATCTCCGCCATTCCATGATTTAAATTCTATGATTTTTTATTCTATGGATTATTCTTCCAGTTATCTTTCTAAAAATATCAAAATCCCTAATTTTTTAACTCAATTCATTGTCTGAGTTAATCGAATTTCAAGAAGTTCCTCGAAAATACCTTAATTCTTTGTAAATTCGACCCTTATTCACCTCTATACTATCTAATTCGTGATTATTTATCAAAATTGGTGAGTTTGGAACTTTTTTTGACATGTATCCATGTGTCATCAACGACCTCACAGATTCCTCTTGTCACCTCCAAATTCATGATCTTCATTGAACTACCATCTAAGATAACATGGTGCAATTTGGGCTATCTATAGTCCCAATAATGCATGATGAGATGGCGAGAATCCCATTAGATTTTTTTGGGAATTTCTTCTTTATTTTAGACACTAATAGGGTGAAATCTTAACAATTATGACCTTTCAATGCCTACATCGAGATAAGGCTTGAAATGAACCATTTAAGGTCATTTCAAGCCTAATAACCCAATAAAAGGGGTTTTTACCTCCATTTTTGTCCTTAAACTCTTGAGCCCTTGTAAAGTGAAAATTTTCTTCTTTCACCAAATTACAGATGATTTTGAAATTTATTTCATATTTTTGGAGTTATCAATGTTTCTCTCAAAATGCACTAAGATTTCATGCTTGAATGCCGATAGCTCTTGTTGAAGAATTGTTATTTAATGCCATCGATCCAACAACATAGGTTTACCTTTGTGATGCCTCCAATCTAGGTTATCTATTTTTAATATTAGAAAAAAAACATGCGGCTGCAATTCATTATGCTGCCCAAACCTCCTCCTTAATCCTCCTTTTGGTGACACGATTCATGCCCAGATCATGTGGCTGCTGTTTTTCTCTCTTTACTCTCTCGTATCTCTTAGATGGGGCTACATGGCAAAATCTGAAGCCATTGCGACAAATCTAAGGGTGATCTGACGGCCCAAAAATGTTGCAATCGCCCAATAAATATTTTTTAAAACACTTTTGGTGATGATTATCTATTTTCTTGAATCTAAGACATTTTCTAGATTTCTCTTCATTCTTTTTGTGATGACTAGTGTTCTCAATAATTTGTGGACAGAAAATTACGTACTTGATCAAACCCCATGTATGTGTAAAATAGTGGTGAATGATCATTTCGTGAACTCTAGAAGTGTGATTTGGCAAAAACGCAATTAAAGTGACAATTCAGATAGAATTGGATTGTTTTATGAAATCTTTTAGGTTAGAAATGAATAATTCACTGAAATCTTGCATAAGGTTTTAATTACACCTTTAAATGAAGAATTAGGATAAAAGTTGTAATTTTCTCTCTTATAGACAACAATTTTCTTGAATTTCTTAAAATATCAATTTCTCTATCATTTTTAATCCAATTTGTGTGTTTTGGACTCGTCATAATCAATTGTCTTCCCACTTTTATATCAATAATTTTCATAACTTTTTAGTCCTAACTAGTCTTTCAGTTTTCCGCAGTACGCTTTAGCAGATTAAATCATTGATGTATTCCTTATGGATTTGACCTTGACTTGTCATTGTACATGATTTATTTTTGTGGTTCTAATGGGTTGAGATTTTATTATTGAAGCGTTAATTTGTCTTTTCAATCACCAAGAACCTTGCTATCCAAGTATGCTTAGAACATTTAGAAAATTTAAAATAAAATCAAAATAAAAAATGATATCTTTTGATCTATAAATGATTTTTTTTTCTATTTTTCTCATGATTGAATGCTCTTTCTTTATGGCATTTGTAGATTCAAAAAGATAATAAAAGTTATCATGCATTCTAAAGCACTTGGTAAGTTAAATTTGATAAATTAGACTAGACCCCTTTGCTTAAAACTCAAGAAAACATTTAAAGTGAATAACTAAAATCCAAAAAAGACATATTTAAGTGAATTGACATGAAGAATATATAAAGTTTTTATTTAAGAAAATAAAACTCAAAAGACAGTTACACCTACTCATGAACAACCAACTTAACAAATATTTGAGGAGCCTATTGTAGATCTTGACAATAACCTCGAATCTAAGAGGACCATGAGGGAAATTCAATGATCAACTAATGTAGTTACTTTATGAAAGAGTAGATAGCAAACAAGGGATACATGATCCCATTACATTTTTTACCTCATAATTTTGTGAATTTGGTCACTTAATAATCACTATGAATTTTTATGATTCTAGAATCCCAAACCAAATCTAGAATTGTCATTTTCAATGATATAAGAATGTCCTTCTGTCAACAAGCTTCACACATGGGGGAGGTCATCAATTAGAAGTGGCTTTTATTTCCTCCAAAGAAGTACTAGTCAAGCCAAGATATTGGGAATCCCATCAAAGTATGATGGATGCAATGATTTTTTTCTCTAGAAAATAATTGAGGATGTGTACATGCAACAGCCATAAAGATGTTGATCCTAAAAGGTAGAGAAAATTATAATATTTATGTTGAAAAATCTTCATATAAGCTTTTGAACTTAGTTTACAAGGCCCTCGAGTTGGAGAAAATGCTAATGATCAATGCCTTGAAAAGTGGATATTTTGGATACTGCTAGTGTTCTATATAGATAGTAATCCACTTCCTACTGTAAAATTTTTTAAAAACGATGCGCATTTTTTAATGGACAACATTGATTTGAAGAGCATCAATGAAAGTCATTGAGGGATTCAAATAGAGAGGCATCGTCAGAGATTAGTGGGGTTATCTTAGAAATTACATATATATATATATATAATATGTGTTGAAGATGGTCTCTATGATAGTTATTTTACAAGTAAAACCCAAATTATTGGCAATCGCAAGCAAAAGATTGTCAAGGTATTTTATGAACCAAAAGATGAAAGGGATCGAGGAAAAATCGTAGATAATAACTATTGCTTCTCTGGAATATGAACTCCCGAGGAATAGATTAGATATTGATTGATCACTATCTTAAAAGATAAAGAGTGATTCAAGCATTGACCATCTAAAAACAAAGGTTTGGAATATTCGCAAGGCATCAAGATAGTATGCTGATACATAGACATACTATCTGATTGCATGCCATCATGTTCTATGAACATGATTTTATTATATGTCCTGTCATCAGGAATTTCACATCTCGTTACATCTGTCATTTGTAATTTCACTGGCATGTACCAGAAAAAGCAGTAATAGTATTTACCCAAAGTAGAGATTCCACAGTTCCATTAGCTTCAAGGACAAGGAAATTAGTGACTTATGTAAGATTCCAACGATCCATATAGAAACTCATTTACTTAAAAGGTGAGAGTGAAAGTTTGCCAAGTATTCCATGATAACAAGAACTCACAAATGTATGCAAAGATATCACAAATATGTGATGAATATGTCATGAAAATGCGCATACGTGTATGTATGCACATGCACACATAAGAATGTGTGCATGTACGTTCATTTGCATTTATCCATGTATAAATAAATATATTTATTTATGTATGAATGAATCATAAGTGTGCATAATCAGTCCACATTCATTCAAAACCATAAGCATATTTATCAGTTTTTTGTGATATGGAACCATCAGTTGCCCACTTCAAATTTCTCATAAAGCACGTGCTACTTAATGTAATATCATATATCTGATAATTTTTCAAGCAACCTTCACGTGGCCCAAGGGACCGTGGAAAGGCCCATTATGATTCAGAGATACTTAACCTCTGAACATAAAACCTAACCCAAAGAAGTTTATCCTCTGACTTTGGAAAACAGAAATAAGCACCAAGGGTGTCGGTTCAGTGAACCAGATCTCTGTCTGGTTTTGGAGAACTCTACCAAAGATCATTTCACAATTAATGATTTGAATGATCCAACACTGACAAACAGCCACACAATACACTGCCAGGAATATGTACTAACGCCTAAGAATGTTTCACTTTGAACTTCTGATGAGATTTGGTGCAGTTGCGACAAATAGAAGGCACACAATTTTTGGGAGGATAATTCAACCGACCTCTGATTATTCATGTTCATGGCTATAGAAACACATGCAGGAAGAGAAACAAACAACTTCACATCACATTTGTCCTATAAAATGCAGCCATATTAAGCAAATTGGATGCTGAAACGATATGGACATGATCAAAGGTTATGGAAAAGTTCATCAAGATCTGAAAGTAGTCAACCTTATTTTGAAGGAAAAGATCTCTAATAGGGACAAACAACTTGAGAGCCACCTGCACCACATAAAAGCAAAAAGGTCAGAGAATTCAAGAAATGAATGACAAAAAATTAATAACAAACAATCAATGAGCATGATGCAATAGAGATAAAACAATCAGTGCTTGCCTATTAGTTTCTGTCAAAATGGATGAAATTACAAATGTACCCAAGATTTAGGGAAATTAGACTTATGTATTTTTTCTTATTTACTTTTATACCCTACCACAAAGTGACCGTTAAGATGTTACTATTGTAACTTAAAGGTCACCTTAGCTTGTATAAATACCTCCCTTGTGGAGAGAAAAACCAAGAACTTTCCTTTTCTATTCTTCAAACTTCTCAAAGAGACTTCTCTGAGTCTAGCAATATATATCCAAGTTCTTCAGTTTCTAAATGTACAATTAAGATAGTATCAGAACACCATCTGACATTTTTGAGTTCTCACCCAAACAAATCCTTTTACCTCATCAAACATACATATTGAATTCCAAAGTGAAAGAGGTTTCTCCTTTGCCATGCGGCACTGCCTGCCTCCATTTGACCTATTTCTCAGCCTCTTGATCCATTGATCTCTACCAACTCTCTCTCTCTCTGACTCCCTACATCAGCTTTCTCTTCACTGTGATGGTGGCATCACCACCACCTTAGAGGGCCTACAGCCTCATTCCCATGATAGCCAAGCACACCTTGCACAGAAAGCCTAGGAATCTTCTCATGCCTCCTTATGGAATTAGTCATCTGCATCAATGGCCCCATCTCTTATGACCACACTCCCCCCCCCCTCTCCGGCTGTGTGGTGGCGTAAGCAGGAGTCATGAGACCAGATCTCGTTGCTGATCCACAGTGCCTACTTCCACGCCAACTTTCTCCTCTATGCTGGCACTTTCATTGCCACTGACAGCTGCATATGCAGCATGTGACACCATTCCAAATCCAAGGCCTTCAACTAAAGTCTTCGTGACTTTGATTGTGCTACCTGCCAGCTTCCCTGCCTGCTTGACTTCTAGAAGAGGATCCCCAGAAGATTGAACAATCATCACTCACTGCCAAGTCTCTCCCTGTCACCAAGTGTTATCGCCTCAGGCATCCACACCAACGGCAACGATATTTCTAGAGAGAGAGATAAAGAGAAGCAGCAGGCCGGAGGAAGACCAACTTGTCAGCACAAACCAGTTCCTCTTGTTCCCGACAAAAAAACCATTTGTCTATAAGTGTTGGTCAATCTCTCTAGAAACTTCTTCTGGCATCTGGGTTGTCTTGCTCGAGAAGCTTCCATTTGCAACATCCTTGCATTTGCCCCAATTCCCCGCTAAATCTGGCAGTGAGAGCGATTTTTTCCATCTCCATACACTTGATCTGCATCCTGAGAATCCCAATCCCCAGAGATCTTATTCAATTCTGTGGGACAGCAGCTCCATCCACTTCATCTGCTGCAACTGCATGTTTCCAGATGCCTCCCAACTTCTCAGCACCCTCTTATCTCACAAAAGCAGAAACTCTGCTACCACCTTTTCTCTGCTTACTCCAACAATTCCAGAATTCCATGGTTTCTCTGAAAATTTCTCAATCTTACAATATCTTTCTCCTGCAACGGAGACCCACCTGATGGGCAGGCAATCTCTCTCCTGCAATGGAGGCCCAACATCTGCATTAGCACTCCTACTGATTGCACCACCAGAAAAAATAATTAGAGAACTCTGTCACTTCCGCCTGGTCTTCCTCACTGATTCAAAATATGGAAAAAGGTGAAAAAGGAAATTAACATACGTTGGGAGATGATTCAGGCAGGAGTGATCTAATGCCTGGGCTGGTGCCCTGTCCACTCCTTTTGCTGGTGCCACCAGATGCCTCACTAACTAAGGACTCTGTTACTTGATCTGATATCGTCTATCATCACTAGTGCCTTCACACCATCTCCCCACGGCAACTTCTAACCTCTGCCACAACACCTCTTTGCACGCTGCCATGTCATCTCCACCATTGCCATGGCACCTCTCTACACAGAGTTGCCTACATTAACATTGCAGCTGGAGAGCAGAGGAGAATTCAGACTTCATCAGCACATCAGATTCTACCAGGTTTCACTGTCAAGCCTGTTATTTCCTCAAAAATTCAACCATAGTCATCTCCTCGATCAGTTTTCTTCAAGGATCATCGTCTCCAGGGTGTATGCAGGCCTTGGTCAACATCACTAAAGAAGAGAGGGGAATGAATCTCATTTCCTCCAATGAACTTTTGCAGGAGCACCTATGCAAAGGAGTGCCCACCATTAGAAGACATCACACTCAAGAATGCCAACACATATGGGCACTAACACCCAATGGCACAATTCTACTCCAACAAACATCTTCGACACACTGTCCCTATGCTCTCCAGTGTACCATTGCCAACTTTTCTGGCGCATTGCAGCCAACACCTCATGTATACTGCCACCAACACTGGTGCACTGCCGCCAAATCCTCCAGAGTACCACCCCCAACACCTTCAGAGTGATGCCACTCACACCTGTGGCGTACTGCCGTCAACATCTCCAACATACCGTCATCAACATCTCCAACTCACTGTCACAAACATCCTTGGAAAAACCCCGTTGACATATCACAGCCTTCCCCCGGCATCTACCATGACACAATCATCAGTGCGCAGACATCCTCTTAATTAGATGCACCTCAGATGTTACACACACAGCTGCCTCCTTGGCCGCCCAATAGAGCCGGTGTCTCCTCGGCAGGGCACTCATGGCTGTCTCCTTGACCAACTTGCAGTACATGTCCTGTGCACCATCTTATCCAGAGTAGTTGTCTCTTTGGCTGCTCACTTTAGTCACTTTCTACTTGGCAGGTCACTCACAATCGTCTCCCCAGGCGATTCACACTCATGCCCTGCTGCATCAAATCCATAGTGGACATCCCCTTGCAACCCAAACAGTGTTGCCATCCCCTCAGCTAGCTACTCAAAATGATCTCCCCAGCCAGTTCTCAGCAAGAGTCATGCGTTGCCCCATTGTGCAAGACAAAAGATGCATTTGCACAAACAGGAATTTTTTTTAGGTGGATTCCAACACAAGAGGAAAAGAGCCAGCAACATAAGGTTCTCAGCCCAGTGGTATTAAACCACAACTAATATGGGAACCGAGATTCCCCAAGTGTCATTGAATACAACAGTTTTAGCCAACTGATTGAGTAATGGATAAACAATTGGACTCAACTACGATAAACATAAAGAACTGCACTAATCAAATGGAAAATAGGACGATCCACCACATGTGACCATTGAGAACATCGATGAGCATCAAAAGAATTATTTTAGTTTGCTTTGTAAGAATTCAATTAAGATCTATGCACCCTGAAAAATGCACAGACGAGATATAATATGGACCACGGAAATTTCCTGCATTATCTTCCAGCAGCATTATAACTCAAATTAGTAAATGTGAAACCCAGTTACACGAGAATTCCCCTTGTATCTTCCTGCAAACGTACCCTCATAATTGTCATCTTCCCTCATAATTCGACGTCCGTATATTGAATGCGATAGATAGACAGTAAAATTTTTAAATCACTTGCTTCATAGGTAAAAAGAGTAACAAAATAGGGGAAAATTGAATACCTACGAAGTATGATCATTTCAAGTCACGAACATTGACGAGTAAAATAAAACTAGAAATAACGAATGCACAATTTATTTAAAGATAAATCTCACAAATTAATACAAAAAAATGATGCAAATCAAAAGATGAACAAACGAATTAAAATTATTAACCTAATTTCCCGATTCCATAAGTTTCTCATCACGCCTCTCCATAGCCACATCCCAGACGTCATTCCCAATGTGCTTTGGCTGCATTAGAATAAGCACAGTCATCGAACGCTCAAAATCAAACCAATCAGCGCAAATCGAAATACACGCAATCGCTTTAAAACAGTAGAACAGAAAAAAAAATAGTCTCACCCGTCCGTGAGCGGCCTTGTGGATGTAATACTGCGCGTTCCCCATCACGCAGAGCATTCCGGCGATGATCCCTAGCGGAAGAAGGGCTTCCAGCCAAACGAATTTCCCCATCGTGCCTAGTTCCTAATAATTCGAAGAAAAAACCTAAATATTCGTGATCTAGCTGGTGCCGGGCCCTCTGAAAAGCGAAAACCATCTAACTGGGCTTTTCAGGCCCATATGTGGCCCCGAAGGGACCACATCCACTTGTAGGGACGTTTGTTCAGCTTTTGGGGCCCACCGTTCCAGATCTACCAAATTACTTTACTCATTTAAAATAAGACTGAAGATTGTTTTTTAAATATTTGACGGCCGGAGTTTCCTGCCACGTCAGCGGCGGGGCCCCCTTGTTGTTCCCTCGTATAAGACAAAGATGCGGCCTTTGATTTCAGGGCTCTTACCAGCATGGAAAGCGACGAGGTGGGTCATGGGTTTAGAGAGAGAACGATTCACGAGAGACGTAGAGGTAGATGGGTTAGAGAGAGATTAAGATGCGTTCCTGCCAGTGAGAGATAGATGGGTAAGAGATAGGTTTCGGAGAGAGAGATGAGAGAAAGAGAGGTTAGGTAGAGAGATTCGAGACAGATCGAAAGGGTGAGAGAAGGAGATGATAGACGTACAGAGAGAACAATATACTCCAAGACTTGAGGCACGGAGAGAGAGAGCGTTGGATTAAGGGAGCATGATTATAGCATGATTAACGCTGACAGCAACTAGTTGGGCTAGAGAGAGACATAGGAATAGAGAGGGCAAAACATGGAGAAAGAGACTGAGAGATGTCGGGAGGCCCGAGCTGTCTTCCATCAAGATCCTCTGGTTTCAGGCATGTGAGGATATTAATGTCACAGGAACCTATTGTTTCTCACGTTCGGTTACAGGGAGCTAAGAAAACTCACTCTCGACAAACGGACGGCTGAACTCTCCAGAACCTACCTACAGAACTGATAGAGAGAGCAGGGAGCTCCGTAGTAGACGGACGCCGTTCTGACTTCCGAGAAATAATTAGGGTTTAAACAATTCTCTGCTTAGAATTGTTGAATGGGTTTATCGAAAATGATTGCTATTTACGTGGGCAGGTGGAGATTTGGGAACTACGTGGGATATTTTACACTGGAACCACGCCGTCTTCTCTGGCGCTTTCTTTTTCTCTCCCCAGTTATTCATACTCTCTTTTTTACCTCTTTCTTCTCTCGGGTAAGAGGAAGATCGATCTTGGTATATATTCAAAAATACAGCGGTCTATATACGGCCTTCTCCGAGCAGCAATCGAGGAGCCACCACTCCCTGCGCTGCCCTTTTTCTCTCTCTCTCTCTCTCTCTCTCTAACTTTTCTCAATTAAAACTTCTTCTTCTTCCGGCGGCGGCATGTCAGGGCTATATACTCCAAACTTCTCGCCGTCGAGAGCGGTTTCTCCGCAGATAAGGGGTCAGGCGGAACTAGACAGGTAGAGAGATAGAGAGGTAGAGAGATAGAGCTGTGCAGAGAGAAAGAGTAATTTTCCGGCGTTCCTAACGAATTTATTCGTGGTTACAGCCAATACTTGACGGAACTCTTAACAGAGCATCAAAAGCTCGGACCTTTCATGCAAGTACTTCCCATATGCAGCCGATTACTCAATCAAGGTAAGATTTATTCCGATTCCCTTCTTGCTGATTCCCATCCTGAATGAGTTATTCAAGAACATAAAAGATTTTTTATGAAATTTTTTGTTGTTTTCGATTCATAATGAAGCAGAGATCATGAGGGTGTCCGGGATGGTATCTAATCATGGATTCAGCGATTACGACAGGCTTCAATATCGAAGTCCGAGTCCCATGGCGTCCGCCAATATTCTCAATGATGTTGGCGGTGGCCGTTGGAATGGAATTCCTCCGGAGGTGAGAATCCACTAATATGTCGTTCTTCTTTTTGTCTTTGATATGGTTAAATTTTGGCATAGATCTCAGGAACAATTATTAATATTTTAGTTTTACTGAGTGGGTTTCCGCCCGAATTTGGGATGCTGAATCTCTTTAAACAGAGGTAATGATTATAGTTATACGAATAGTCAGTGATTACCATGGTTAGTAGTATAGAAAAAAACCCACCCATGCTAATGGTAAGGTTTTCAAAGCAAAAAGGGAAAACTGGTCTCTTTTACGTTGACCAATTTGATGGTATTTTACCTGAGGATAGACCTTGCAACCATCTTCGGTGTACTACGTAGTGCACTAGTGCATCTCGACTTGGTATCTTTCACGCAAAACATGCAAAATCCTTGAAAATGTCATGTAAACTTAAAAATATTGTAGAGTGTTAATACGAAGAAGATTTAAGACGGTAAAAGAAGAATTTCACTCATAAAGACAATAAGGGTTAAACAGCCTATTTATAGGCAAACGAAGATAGATGGGCCCTAAGTGGGCCAGAAAGGGAAGAGAGCTCAGTCCAACACTCCCCCTCAAGCTGGTGAGTGAATATTTTCCACACCCAGCTTGCCACAGAGCTCTTCAAAATGGGGAGCATGGAGCTCTTTGGTGAAGATGTCTGCCCGCTGGTCTGCTGAAGGGACATATGGCGTGCAAAAAAATCCTAATTCCAGCTTCTCTTTGATAAAATGCCAATCAATTTCAATATGTTTGGTGCGGTCATGCTGAACGGGATCATGAGCAATGCTGATGGCCGATTTGTTGTCACAGAATAGTTGTACAGAGAAGATACGGGACAGCATAGCTCTCGGAGAATCTTGGTGATCCATAAAGCTTCACACAATCCTTGGGCAAGAGCTCGAAATTCTGCTTTAGCGCTGGAGCGGGATACTACCTTTTGTTTCTTGTTGCGCCAAGTAATTAGATTGTCTCCCAGGAATGTGCAATAGCCGGATATAGAGCGACGATCCACAACAGACCCGGCATAATCTGCATCTGTGTATACCTCCAGATCGAGAATACTATGACGACAAAACAAAAGTCCGCGGCCAATAGTCCACTTAAGGAAGCGAAGGACTCGATGCGCAGCATGCAGGTGACTCACACAGGGAGTATGCATAAATTGGCTGAGAACTCCCACTGTGTATGCAATATCCGGTCGAGTGTGAGTAAGATAAATCAGCTTGCCCACTAGTCTCTGATAGGAGCTCGGATCCACAAGTGCCTCGTTGTCATCTACTCCAAGTCTATGATTGGCTTCGATAGGGGTAGGAAGAGGTCGAGAGTCCTCTTTCCCAAGATCCTAGAGCAAATCAATCGTATATTTCTGCTGGCATATAAACAGGCCATTAGAGGAGTAGGCCACTTCGATACCCAGAAAATACCGTAAGGGTCCAAGATGTTTGATAGCAAACTCTGATCCGAGGTATAGTGCCAACTCACCAATAGCAGATTCATCATCCCCAGTGATAATGATGTCATCCACATAGACTAAGAGAATCACCACTCCCCCCGACGTGGAATGATGAAAAAACAGGGTATGATCTCCATTACACTGCCGATAACCACGAGTCAACATGGTAGTGGTAAAGCGAGCAAACCATGCTCGAGGGGACTGCTTGAGCCCATAGAGTGACTTCCGGAGACGACAAACAATAGAGGCCGGAGTTGACAGGGCCAAGGAATAATAGCCAGGAGGCAGTGCCATGTAGATCTCCTCAGTCAAGTTGTCATGCAGAAAGGCGTTCTTGACATCATATTGCTGCAACTTCCACTCATGATGAGCCGCAAGGGCGAGGAGAATGCGAACAGTGTTCATCTTCGCCACTGGAGCAAAAGTTTCCTGATAATCAAGGCCATATTTTTGCGTGAATCCTTTTGCTATCACCCGCACCTTGTGCCTTTTAAGCTATCAAAGTTCTCCATTATGGTATAAACCCAACGACTTCCAACCAAATGCTTCCCAGCCGGTAGAGGAACAAGATCCCAAGTGTGATTTTGGTCAAGGGCCCGGAGCTCTTCTTCCATGGCACAACGCCATAGGGAAGAAGCTAAGGCAGCGGTCATCGTCTTGGGAATGGGAATGGAGTCAATGGTGGCAAGAAAGGCTTGGAAGGGCCTCGAGAGACGATGGGAAGAGACATAATTTGCGAGGGGAAATGGGGAGGAGTGAGTAGGGGAAGAGGAGGAAGTCGCTGGAGGTGACGAGGTGCTGGGTGAGGGAGAGAGAATGGCAAGTGGAGGAGGAGGAAGAGGCTCGAAGGGGGGTAATGGATCAGGAGATGGATCCGTGGACAAAGGGAAGGCAGCCGCTCTTTTCCGCTGTTGATTGGCGTGCCAATCTCCCCGACGGAAGACAACGTTGAAACAGTTGAAAGGGACAAGAGCCGGAGATGGCTCGGAGGTCTCAAGAGGAGACAAAGAGGTGGGAGGCAATGGGTCACAAGGAGGGGCCGGAGGGAATGCGGAGGCCGGAGGTATTGGTGAGGAGACCGGGGTTGGAGATGACTCGGAGGTCTCAAGAGGAGACAAAGAGGTGGGAGGCAATGGGTCACTGGGAGGGGCCGGAGGAGATGCGGAGGCCGGAGGAACTGATGTTGGAAGAGGAAGAATGAGGAACTCAAGTGGGTCGGAAGAGGAGGGTGGAGTAGAAGGAGAGGGTAAGGAGGGAGAGTAATAGGGAAGAGTTTCATCGAATGTGGCATCCTTGGTGATAAAGAATCGACGAGAAAGAGGATAATAGCACCGGTACCCTTTTTGGGTAGAGGAATAGCCAACAAAGATACAACGAAGCGCTCGAGGGTCAAGCTTATCACGATGAAGAGGAGGGTTGGGAGCAAAACAAACACATACGAACACACGTGGAAAGAGATTTGTGCGAAGAGGAACATGAGAAAAGAAGCGTTGAAGACAGTCAATAGGCGAGGATTGATTTATGACACGAGAGGGAAGGCGATTCAGGAGATGAATGTCAGTTAAAGCCGCTTCGCCCTAGAAGTATTTGGGCACATGCATGTGGAACAGGAGTGTCCGAGACGTTTCAAGAACAAGGCGGAATTTCCGTTCAGCGAGGCCATTTTGTTGGGGGGTGTAGGGGTAGGATGTTTCATGAATAATGCCATGAGTGTTGAAGAAGGTGGTGAGAGTGGAGTTGACGTAGTCTTTGGCATTGTCCGAGCGGAAGCGATGAATGGGGGAAGAGAATTGAGTCTGAATTAAGGTATAAAAATGGGGAATGACAGTTGAGAGTTCAGATTTATGTTTCAAAAGATAGGCCCACGTGAAGTGGGTCGTATCGTCAACAAAAATAGCCAACCACCGGGCGTCGGAAGTGCTGTGGACGGGGGCAGGCCCCTAGACATCGGTGTGAATAAGAGAGAAGGGAGAAGACGTACGGGATGTAGAACGAGGATAACTTGTCCGATGATGTTTAGCACGACGACATGCGTCACATACAAATCGGTCTACGAGTAGCTACAAAAATAAACGAGGAAAGAGAAGTTTAAGCGTGGAAAAAGAGGGGTGGCCAAGACGCCGGTGAAGAAGCCACAGACGACCATGCTGCGACAAGGAGGAGACAGCAGCAGCAGCAAAAACGGATGAAGGAGGGCGGAGGAGGTAGAGTCCCTGGTGCTCTTCAGCACGTGTAGTCATCCTCCCCGACACCTTATCACGATAAAAACAGGTGTTAGGTAAGGTTATGATCCAGGTCACGAACGAGTTTAGATAAAGAGAGGAGGTGAACAGCGAGACGGGGAACATGATAGACTCGGGGAAGATGAAACGATAGAGTAAGGGCAACACGACCGACGCCAGCAACAGTGAGTAAATCACCAGACGCGGTTCGAACTTTGGAAGTGCCAGGAGAGGGTTCGTAGGAGGTGAAGACACGGGAATTGGGTGTCATGTGAATGGAAGCGCCGGAGTCGACAATTCACGAAGGAGAAGTGGAGGGGGAGAGGGGTAAGAGTTGAAGACGTACCGGCATGGGCAAGAGAGCACGAGCCCGCAACTGGAGGATCAAGAAGACGACGAAGACGCTCCATCTCCTCGGGAGTGAAGTTCAGCGGTGCAGGTGTAGGCAGAGGAATCAGACCATAGGGCATCGGAACTTGACCCGCGGTGGGTGCTCCATCCAATGCGCATGGAGAAGGAAGGGTGGCCACATGAGCTTGTTGAGTCCGCTTCCTTTGCAATTTGTAGCACGTCTCCTTTGTGTGACCCCTCTTTTTGCAATAATTGCAAACGAAAGAGGGATCACCCCGAGGAGTCTCGTCAGCCCGAGGGGTAGCACCTCATGGTAGAGTGTCGGTCGGGGCTGGTCCCCGGGTAGAAGCTGGCTGGAGGGCCATAGTCCCAGTGCTACGGGATGAGCTTGTTGAAGACGCGCTTCCTCAAGTCGAACGCTCCGAAGGGCATCCTTAAAGGACAGCGTCTCCCGATGAATTAACTATGCTCGCAATTGCTCATACTCTGGATTAAGTCCCATGAGGAATTTGAATACCCTCAGTTGAAGAGTGTACTGGTGGTCGACGGATGTAGGATCTAGTGGCATATAGTGATTGATCTCCGCCCAGAGAGCAGTCAGTTCGTTGCTGTAATCGAGCACGAGGCGATCGCCTTGGCGGAGATTGGAAGCCCGATGAACAAGTTCATATAACGTCGCGATGTTATGTTTCTTCGAGTGACTGTCCAGAACGGCTTCCCACACGTTCTTGGCAGAGTCAAGAGCCAAAAACTCCCCCTTGACAGAGGGGGAAATACTATCCAAAAGCCACCGATGGACCACCCCTTCGACGTCCAACCAATTATAGTAGGTCGGATCCGATAGAGGTGGCCTGTTTTCCTCCAAGTGACGCATGAGACGCCCCTTGAGTGTAATGGTCACATACTGTCGCCGCTGAAGAAGATTGAAGCCGCTGAAAATACCATCAGGAGGCATCTAAGGCAGAACAAGAGTCCAGTGGGAAGATGACCAACCCGCGGGCACTGTCAGTGATGACGGAACAGAGGGAGTATCTTCAACAGCACTCGCAGAGGCCATGGCGACAGAAGGAGAGGGGACTTCAACAATTTAAGGGACAGAAGATGAGCAGCGACGGAACAGTGGGGAGAGTGGACTTCAACGATTTGGAGACTAGTCTTGGTGGGCTAGGCGTACGGCTAGGGCTGGACTTCCGCAGAAGCAGAAAAATTTAACTGCGGAGATGAGAGACTAGTCTTGGTGGGCTAGGCGTACGGCTAGGGCTGGACTTCCGCAGAAGCGGAAAAATTTAACTGCGGAGAGCTGCAAGAGCGGAAAAATTTAAGGAAGCGGAAAGGCTTCCGCGGTGTGGAAAAACTGCGATAGCAGATGGTCGCAGAAGCAGACGGCAGCGGCTGCGGCTGGACGGGAGGAGAAATCCAAGAGATTCCTCCGCAGGTAGATTTCCAGGTAGATTTCCGCAGCAGAAGATGAGTGGGAAATAAGCTCCAGAATTCCGAAGCTAGGTTAGCTCTGATACCATGTTAATACGAAGAAGATTCAAGACGGTAAAAGAAGAATTTCACTCATAAAGACAATAAGGGTTACACAGCCTATTTATAGGCAAACAAAGATAGATGGGCCCAAAGTGGGCCAGAAAGGGAAGAGAGCTCAGTCCAACATAGAGAAAGAGAGATAGAGGATTGAGAATGGAAGAGAGAGAGATGAAACTACGATCCTGAATTGCCGTCATCTCCCTGCTAAAGCTGTCATTGTTACTGCTTATGCCCCACCAATGGACCCATCACAGCCTCGTCATCACCACCCCAATGCAGAGAGAAAGAGAGAAGTAGATCAAGAGAAAGAGAGAGATAGTAGATATTGAGAAGCTCAGAGAGAGTGCAGATAGGGAAAGAGAGTGAGAGGGAGATCAACGAAAACGGGAGATGAAGAGAAGAGGAGAGAGATTACTCTGTTGATCAGTCAACATCCTTCCATCATGCCTGATGTGTCATGTACCTATCTTTTTGGGGACGCTCTGAAAGAATCTGTGGTATTCTCTATGTTTCACCTGGGTGAATGGCCATTTGAAATCCTCCACTCTGGGGCGATGCTGGTGATTCCATATAGGTCTGATGAACTGAATTTTTCTTCAATACTTTGTATGTTTGTTAAAAATAATCTCACTTTTAACAGCCATGAAACTTTCAATATCACATTCTGGAAGTGTTGGCCTAATTCTAATGATTCTAGCTTGCACTAAGATGACTGAAATGATGTCTTTAGTCGGAACATTTGTTACATGAGTAGAATTGTTTTTTGTTTCAATTTTACTTTCAAAATTATCCCACATAACGGACTCTGAAAAGAACAATTTTACTTTGTATTACTCCTTGAATCCTGTTTCTCCATTCATGGGATTTATATCCTTTGATTTTGAATGCTCTCTCTATCATCAATCTTTAGTCATTACACTTCCTTTGGATATTTGAGAAGAAATGCGATCTCTTTTTCTTTTTCATTTTTTTAACATCTTCACTTAGTAAATAATGAGAAAATCATCTCTTCTTAGATCTTTTCATGGTAAACAATAAGATCCTCTCTATCTTTTTTCAAAAAAAAAAAAAATAAGATCCTCTCTCTCTCTCGTTCTATTAATATCTTTACAAGACAAATAATGAGAAAATTGTCACTCTTTTTGGATCTTCACTAGGGCGATAGGCAAATAATTCGAAAATCTGGTTTTTTGAGTTTTTCTAGGCCAATGATTAGTAAAACTCTCTTTAGGGTTATTTTGGATCTTCTCAAGACAAATCATGAGAAAATACTGTGTTTTTTGGCCCTTACTGGGCAAATGATGAGAAAACTCTCTCTCAGACTTGGTTTCTTTCTCTCTCTGCGATTTTTCGGGCCTTTCAAGCCAAATGATTAGGAAATCCTCTCTTGGGGTTAATTTGAACCTTCTCAAGGCAAATTATGAGAGAACACTCTGTGGTTTTTTTATCTTCACTAGGCAGATGAGAAGAAAACTCTCTCTCAGACTTTTTGAATCTCCTGTTAGTAAATAATGAGACATACTCTCTCTCTGTCTTGTTTTCTTTCTCTTGCGTTAACTTTCATCATTTTTCATATCCTTGTTCACTTTTACATTTCAGTTTTCCTTGCAAATTCTTGATCTGTAACAATTCTTGTTTCTAGACGATCCTAAGTGTGTTCCATAATTCATTTCCTCTGTGTTTGGTGCATGCTAGCAGAGATTTGGCGCCCCGCGGGGGACAACGATGGACTGGCAAGGTGCACCACCCAGCCCAAGCTCCTACATTGTCAAGAAGATTCTCCGTCTGGAAATCCCTGTTGATTCATTCCCCAATGTAACTAATTAACTCCCTCCTTTTTCTCCTTTTTAATTATTTTTTTCTCAAGGAACAGTCATGCTATTCTTTTCTCTATAATTGTCAAGTTCATTAGAATCCAATTGTGCAGTATAATTTTGTTGGTCGGCTTCTTGGTCCCCGGGGGAACTCACTGAAACGTGTGGAGGCCTCCACAGGCTGCCGCGTGTTCATTAGAGGAAAGGGCTCTATAAAGGACCCCGGCAAGGTATGTAGGCTTATTCTTTTAACTTTCTTCTTCATTATTTATTTCAGAAAATTGATTGTAAAACCCTTTTTTTTTAATTTCTTGGATCAAAAGGAGGACAAACTGAGAGGGAAGCCAGGATATGAACACCTCAACGATCCTCTCCATGTCTTGGTTGAAGCTGAGCTACCTGCTAACATCATCGATGCTAGATTAAGGCAAGCCAGGGAAATCATTGAGGAGTTGCTAAAACCTGTGGTATCTCACTCTTTTTCTTTCTAGCTATACACATAATTCATGTCTATAGAATGATCTATGTAGATAATGTGTATCTATCTCTCTCCCTCTGCCTCTTTAGGCTTGTATATAATGTATGAGAAAGGTCCTATCCCGTGCTCTTTCTCTCTCTCCTTTCTGGCGTTGTAAATAGCATATGAGAGAGAAGTCCTGTCCAGTCCTCCCTCTTTCTCCCTCTCTGGGCTTGTGCAGAATATATGAGAAAGTCCTATCCAGTCCTCTCTTTCTCTCTGGGTTAGTATATAATACTTGACAAGGACCCTTTTCACCCCTTTATCTCTCTCTCTCTCTCTCTCTCTCTCTGGGTGAATATTGAATATTCGACAAAGCCCTCTCCGTCCTCTCTCTCTAGATATCTATGAGAAAAACCCTCTCCAATCCTCTCTCTCCTTTGGGAAAACAATACTCAACCCTTCCCTCCTTTCTCGTATGTTCGACCTTAGCCAACCCTCTCTCTCTCTCTCTCTCTCTCTCTCTCTCTCTCTCTCTCTCACTCCATATTTTGTGAACCCTAAAAATCCTCCGCTAAATGGTTTGGCCCTTGAAATCAGGACGAATCCCAGGACTTCTACAAGAAGCAGCAATTGAGGGAGCTGGCCCTGCTCAACTCAAGCCTCAGGGAGGACAGCCCTCATCTGAGCGGCAGCGTCTCCCCTTTTGGCAGCAGCGGCATGAAGAGGGCAAAAACTGGCGGCTGACATCATTAACATCTCTCTCTCTCTCTCTCTCTCTCTCTCTCTCTCTCTCTCTCTCTCTCTCTCAGAGTAGCAGGGTACAGTAGCTTGTCGTAAAGTTAACATATTACCATGTGGACTCTCCGTTCATCTCATGGCATCAAGATGATGGTAGGAGCATCTTATCTATTTATTAATTTATTCATTCAGTCTATTGTATTTCTACTGGATTGATGTCGTCGGTTGGCTGTTTTGGGCCAAATATTTGGCCAAACTTGACAACCAAACATTGAAAAGTCAACGCCAAGAGTCAACATACTGATCTTGAGGTGCATCAACCTCTCCAGACGTCCTTTAGCCTTCGGATCTCTTTCATGGCATCAACAGGATTGCTGCACCCCACTCTTCCCTGCAAATGTTGAGGTTTAGACGTGGACATCTCTGATCGGATGGAAATTAATTTCGACCTGTATTTCGGGTAAATCAACTCTCATGAATGGATTTATGTCGAATTCTTCAGCGATGGTCGATGGGATTGTGGGGAGGTCAACCTGGCGCTGATGCTGCGCCCATGAAAGCTTTTCCTTGATTTTCCAGTTATCTGGGTCAATGGTTGTTGCGAACTGCAAGTTCTTCTCGGTATACTGGAATAACATGCCATGAGCTGGTTTAGAAATGGGTTTCAGAGAGAGAGAGAGAGAGAGGACATGAGCTCTTTGAGAAATGTGTCCTAATAAGAGAAGAAAAAAAGGAATTGAGCTGGTGAGAAATGAGATAGAGTCTCGGTCTGGGTAAGAGGAGTGGGACTTCTGGGGGCCAGTTGAATGAGACTTCTCGTGGTCGACAAAGGGGAGGAATCAATTAAAAGAAAGAAAGAGAAAGAACTTAAGCTGGTTGAGGAGTGAAATTAAGAGGAGGGGGACTTGAACTGGTTGAGAAATGCGATGGGAGTCATAAGGAGAAGACGTTAAGCAGGTTGAAAATGATCTGAGTAGAAAGAGAGAGTTCTTGAACTGACTGAGAAATGAGAGCATGAGAGAAGATAATTGAGCTGGGTGAGGCAAGTGATCATAAGAGATATAGATAAGGTAAGCTAGGTGGGAAATGAGATTCAACGGGAGAAAACTTGAGCTGATTGAGAAATGAAGATCAGAGAGAAAAGGAATATTGAGCTGGGTGGGAAGAGGAAGAGAGATGTAACTTGAGCTATGCGAGAAATGATATCCAGTGAGAGGAATTAAGCTGATTGATAAATAAAGATGAGAGAGAAGAAGTTGAGCTGGGTACGAAACTTGACTGATAGAGGGAGAGACAGAGACGGAGAGAGTAAGCAGTACCTCATGGCCGCAGTAGACTTTGGTCGGCTTTGGCAGTGAGCCCAACGTCACGCAGAGAGACTGGTACATCTGCTCCGCAGTCCCTTCAAAAAATTTTCCGCAACCAGCAACAAACTATAACAAAATAAAAAATGCATAAAATCTGCCACTTTCCGAACGGAAAAATTAATATTTTGAAAATCAAAAATAATTAAAACTAAAAGAACCACTCACAAGCGTGTCCCCTGTAAACACTGCTGTCTCTTCTTCGCCCTTGCTTGATACAAAATAACTTATATGCCCCTTTGTGTGGCTGCAAAATGCAAACCCAACAACAGAGATAAACATTTGTTTGTGAGGGTGTTAATTAAGGTTATGGTCCACGTTCTAAGGATCTCGATGCTGCATACCATGGTGTATGCAGAGATAGTATCTCTATGTCCTCTCCCAGATTAAGCCTCTGACCATTCTCCAATTTATCGGTGCATCCCTTGACGTTGTCAATTGACCCTCCAAACACCTTGATCCCAGGAATCATCTGCTTTATCTTCTCATTTCCTCCGGCATGATCCCTGTCGATCATGATAAGCTGAATCCAAATGAAAATCTTCCACAGTTTTGTCTGCTGAAATTTTACTTTTG
Source organism: Lemna minuta (assembly GCA_024174645.1). Classification (NCBI taxonomy): domain Eukaryota; kingdom Viridiplantae; phylum Streptophyta; class Magnoliopsida; order Alismatales; family Araceae; genus Lemna; species Lemna minuta. The sequence continues at coordinate 4,386,096 of CM044111.1, read as the reverse complement.
TAGCTCCGCGTAATTAATTAAATTAGCAGGAAAATCGTTGAAAGATAACTAAATTAAAAAGGAAAGACCAGTGATGATGAGTAGTAAGCACGAGCTTCAGATTTGCTCCAGCTTCCCTCGCAACTTTCAGAACTTTTTCAGGCTCGACGGGATCAACGACGGCCGCATCCCCAGATTTCTCATCCCAGATGCTAGAATATTATGAATTATTCCTCAATAAGATGATACTCGAAAAATAGAAGAACCGGAGAGATTACAGGTAAGCGTAGTTGTCTTCCAAGCACGGGACATGAAGAACCTTCATCATCCACAACTCGTTTCGCTCCCACTCGCCGCTCCTTGCCTTTCGCTGACGAGAAAAGAGATTGCTACGTGTCAGTACCAAATCGGTATTTAAAGTGGGGTTAACATCATATAGTGGCACGACTTTTACGGTAAATATCAAATACTTGCACGACCTTTTTCAAAGGCTCAGATACTGGCACCACCTCAGCATTCCCGCTGAGGTGGCATTTTTTATTATTTCCTCCCCCACCTGGGTGCCACCTGGTCCTCATTATTCTCTCTCTCTCTCTCCATTCTCTTCCTCCTTATTTGAGAGTATGACGATCACATCCACCGCGAATTCTTTTCATGATTCTTTTCTGAAAAGAACAGCGAAATGTACGATCTCCTACATCTCCATGTATGATTACATCGAATACCATCCTGTAAAGGTATTCCGCCGTCATTCATGGAACCAATAACAACCATCTAATTTGATAACCATATATTTAAGTGTTTATACTCAGCTACACTACGGCTGAGTTCCGACGAAGAAAAGCTATCGATCTTCTGGATTTTTTCTGGCTCTGAGATGACGGTTGCAGGAATCAACTGGTCTCCTCGGAAATGGCTTTCGGTGGTATTAGAAAGTAGCTTGAGATTGCTATCATGGAAGTATTTTAAGTCAGCCGGCCACAGATCGGGAACACAGAGAGAGAGAACCAGATGATGATAAGGTCAAAGTTCCTAAATTTGTTGCTGTAGAAGAGCAGCGGAGACTTCCACGCTTTTTGCTTTTCCTATTTAACAGCTTCCTTTTTCCTTCTTCGTCCATCTCATGCATGGACTTTTGCCCGCCCTGCTGATTTTCAGCGACGTCAAACTTCGACTATGCCAGTCTAATTTTAGGTATTTAATATTCAAGTTAAAAGTGATGGAAATGCCGTTTTCCGTAATTGGGTCACAAGTCTTCCCAATATAAGACATCCTCGGAAGCCTTTCTCCATCGAGAGGACCTCCTTCCCTCTCTCCCTCTTCTCTTTCTTTCTCTTCTCCAGGCTCGCAAAAAAACATAGCTGCAAGCGCCTGAGAAAGAGAGAGAAAGAGAAACAAAGGGAGGATCTCTCCTCCCCTCCGTCCCTTGTTCCCGTTCATCCATCAATGGACGGCTGGGGAGAAACGGAATACAAGACCTCTCATGACCCCTTGAGCAGATACAACGAGGAGGTGGAAGACGAAGTCGTTAGGGTTGATGGACCTGTCATCGTTGGAGTTGGACCCTCTGGTCTTGCAGTGGCGGCCTGTCTGAGCAAAAAGGGAATTCCCAGCGTGATCTTGGAGAGGACCAGGTGGCAGCCAGGTGGGGGAGGAAAGAATAAAAAATGCCACCTCAGCGGGAACGCTGAGGTGGTGCCAGTATCTGAGCCTTTGATAAAGGTCGTGCCAGTATTTGAGCCTAGAAAAATGTCGTGCCAGTATTTGATATTTACCTTAAAGGTCGTGCCACTATATGATGTTAACCCTTTAAAGTTTAAATCCACGTGTTTCGCCTACGGATACACGATTCTAAGCCGATTAGACCCGTGGGAGTCCACTGATCCGACGGCTCAATGTGATGGACCCCGAATATCTTTATGAGTCCAGAACTCTTGCAATTCCTTGAAATTATTTAAAGTAAATCTAGAGAGGAGCTGCTTTAAGCCAAATTGTTCTATGTCAAATATTGGCATTTTCATTATGAAAAATAATTGAGATGATGGAGAAGATGGAAAGTAAATGAACTAGGAAACGTAGCGATTGAGAATAATTTATCTTGGTCTACACCCCATGAGTTCTAAAAAAGCTCCGGGCGGCAACTTGGGAAGAATTCAGCCACGTCTCGTATCTTTGAGAGAAGCAATGACAATCAAAATAAGTTAAAAGTATACAACATTATATATAAAGTAATTCACATCACTGTCTTTGGACATTGATAAAATGGCGACACCTATCACCATTCTAGTTCTTTGAGGCTTTTAGTCTTAGACAATGTTGAACGAGAGGAGCATCGCGTCTTTTCTTCCATCACTATCATAAAATCACACACGGGCATGAGAAAGCCCAAGAAAATTCATGAACTAAGAGAGGTGTAAATAATTATTGAGCGGATGAAATTTTACTAATCCAAATTTCTTTACTAATTGCCTTTTATTCTATTTATTGTGTCTTTAGCACTTGAATATTAGGAGAAGGATATTCTTGGTCATGAAATTAGCAAAGAAAATCTATGTATTGGTGCATGATGAAATAATCCACAACTATTCGTTTGAACTCCACTCAAAACTATTCATGCTACCCAAGAATGTCCAATCTTAAAGAGTCACTTTCACAGATATCCCTTGATCCTTTTAATAATGAATCTTATCAATTAGGTGAACATGATCATGGTACACATTCATATTGCATTGTCTCGCAAACCATGTCTTCAGCGTGCCCCTGGCAAAGGGCTTATGTATCGATGTCATGATTATCTTTGTATTGAAGCCTATTATGATGCTAGATATACAAGGGGACAAAGAATATTAAAAATCTACTGGAGGGCGTTGCACATATATAGGAGGTAATCTTGTCACTTGGAATTCTTGAAAACAAAATGTCATCTCTTATTCGAGTGAGAAAGCTAAGTATAGAGTCATGATTGCTACTGCTCATGAAATGGTATGGTTTCCGTCTTTTGTACAAGACTTAGGCATCACAACCCCAATGCCTATGCCTATGCCTATGCATCATGATAACCAGACAATTATCTTTATTTCTGGAGACCTTACCTTTCACGAGAAGACCAAGCATATTGAGATCGATTATCACTTTATTCATGACAAGGAGTTGGTGTGAGTTATTTCTACACCACATATGTTATCATCGAACCAGCTCGCAAACATCTTTACGAATAGCATTATCAACATGTTGTATGATTGCTTAGGATCCAAGCTGGGCATGTTTGATTTATACAGTCCAGCTTAAGGGGGAGTGTTAGATATAGCTTATTAGAAGGTGTTAGGTATAGCTCATTATAAGGTGTACTACACTAGCTCTTATAAGAAGTTCAAAGTTAAGTGTGCTTGAGTGAGAGCAATATTAGGATGGGTGACCTCTTGAGTAGTCCTCATATTTTATCTTGATCTTAGGATATAGTCCCACATGGGTTATATTTCTATCTTTCTCTCTTTCTCCTCTACAAATAAAGGATTGTAATCTCTTCGTTACTCACTAGATACAATTGGGCTTTACCATTCATAGAGTGAATTTCATGCCCCTAGCCATTATAGAAGAATTGTTACCTAAAGCCTATGACTCGATAACATAGGGTCATCTTTGCAAAGCCTTCAAGTTAGTAATCAACTTTCTCATATATTATAGATGAATTTAGGTTTAGATTAAGAGTTAGAGTAAGATTTTTAGTGTATATCTGATGGTTTTGCTGTGATTCTCTCTCTTACAATCACCATGTTCATTCTTCTATATCTCCTTCATTTCAACTTTGATTGATATCTAGTTTGTTTCGTTGGATTTCTTTTTTCTTCTGTTATCTCTATTATTTCATGTGCTTCGTCCTTTGATTTGATTTGACCCATGTTCAACCTTTTACTTGTTTTCAATTATCTTTTTGGGGTTTTGGTTTTATTTTTATGCATAAATGTGTGTCTTACAAAGTGCATCAAACGACCACACATTTACAACTTGTCACAAGCACCAATAGTGATGGAGAAATCAAGGGCTATGAGTAGTTTCCAAGGAAGCAAGCATTGCAATTTGCAGTGACCATGGAGGTAAAGGAAGCTAGAAGCAACACTCAAGAGCTGACACTGAGCTTGGGCACAATCATATGCCACTCAAAGATGGCTATAGGCATCAAGAGCTGCCCCAATGGCTTCCAGTATTAGTATAAGCAAACATTGGTGAGGATAGAAGCTAGAGTAGCACTAGAAGTAGCCAAGAGAAAACGGATTGTTAGCAATGATGACTAGAGCAGAAGAAACCACCAATAGAACCAAAGACACCTAGAGATGGATCAATGGTGATTAAGGCACACATAATAGCCCCTGCATAGTGGCTAGGGCATGCACTGCCACCATGTTGTAATGGCTAGGGAAGTATGAGCCTCATCTAGCAAAAGCCAAGGATAAAGAGTGGCGCTAACTATAGGGGTAGTGCTAGAAGTAGGACGCCAATGTAAGCACAATGGTCTTGGCATCATGTCAATGGTAATGGTAGAGCAAAAATGTTGGAAGCACAACACCAGTGTAAGGGTAGGATGGCAAGGTGATGGGTAGAGCTTGTAGGGCAATAGATTGGCACTAGAAAGGAGACATCTGTAATGTATGGGAGACATCGATGGCAAAAAGGATATGTGCAAGGAAACAAGGATACACTAATGGCAACAACATGGAAATGGCCTTAACAGATGTAACATGATTGCGGCTGTTAGAGCATAGTTACATAGATAAGCGATAATGGCTCACATATCATGTGGAATAGAAAACCAAGATATTACTATGCAGAGAGAAATGAAATTGATGATGTTTGGCAAATCCTTACTCACTTGTTGTATAATGAAGGATTGCATGGGTTTATATAGCTAGAAGAAGGCTAGATGACGAGACACTAGAAGGTGTCTTGATGATAACATGCAATCTATACATGTAATTGTATGATTATTAATGCAAATAAGACATCAAACATTCCATTCTTATGCATGTTATCATTTTTGGAGTGTACATCTATCATTCTCTGAAAATTTAAGTTATAATATCGAAATATACTATTTTAGGGATAATCATGAATGATTAAAGAGAAATATTTAAGATTAGATTATTCCCACTTTATATTTGAAATTATAATTGGGTTTTAATGATTAATAATGAGAAAATATCTTTTATATACACATTTATTTTTTAAAAATTTATTTTCTAAAAGAAATAAGTTTATTTTTGAAATAAAAAATTTATTCTCTTCTTTTTATTAAATTTAAATTTTTAGAATGACAGATTAGTTAATTTCTGATCAAACTAGATAAATTTTGGATTAATTTGGAGTTATATTTTGAAAGATATGAATTTTCTAATTTTTAGGGATATTTTTGGAATTTTTCTAATTTTTGATGAATTTATTTGGATATATTTTGAATTAAAAAGAATAAAAAATTGATTAAAAAGCATGCACTCACGTGGCAGCTGACGCGATAGAGTGCATTGCGTGTCGCCATGTGGCAGCCTGTGTGGGCGCCACGTGGCACACACATGTGTGTGTCTATATGCACGTCATTAGTGGGTTAAGCATCCATTAACGGATTTTTGCTAACCTATTAAGACCTCACCCTTTATATACACATCATTTTGCCTTGGTTTTTTCTATGTGGGACTATCTACGTTTATTTTTATGCGCAAGTGACGTGGCGCAATCTGGAGCGCGCGATCGCGTGAATCAATCGCGATCGACGATTTTCACTTAAAGAGGGGGATACGTGGCACGTAACGGTTCATCAATGAATCTTTTTAAAATGACTTAATCTCAGTCATTCATCTAAGGAGTTATAACGGCTAAGATTAAAACCGACCAATGGACTCCCATCGACACGTGTACACATCTAGAGCGTCTGATGAAGATCAAACAATAGGCGTTATACCACTTTCTTCTTCACGCGCGACGTGACGAAGTCTCCGCACTTCATTTTTGATCGAACGGACACAACAAAAACGTAATGATTCACATCCAAGCGTTTCATCAAAGCCATTGATCGAAGATGAAACGCCAAATCTAACAGATACGCCCAATTTTGCCTATATATATGCATGTTCTTCGATGATGTAAATCATTCTTGGGTGTTTCGAGTAATCGAACTGTTTAGACATCTTAATCATTGAATCTCCTACTTTCCTCCTCTTCTATATAGATTTTTGCGTCCAAGGACTATTTGAAAATGAGATTTTGTTGCGAGAATAGGGAGAAGTTGCTTCTTAAATGCCGAAACTTGTCTTTGAAATCATATAATGAAAGGCCCTTGATCAGGCGATCAATTAGATCATTTTAAGCAATGTTTTGAGTTAGATTTTTTTGTTTTCCTCCTAATCTCTCTTTGTATAACATCATATTTTAATTACGAATGGTAGATTAGTAGAATTTTCTATTTATTTTTTGTTTTCTCTCTATTCGCATTCGATTTTTCTCCCTAATTTTTGCTCTTTGATTTTTCTTCAAATCTTGATCCAAATTGAGTGATTTTTGATTTCGTGAATTCGTCCTGGAGTTCTCTTTCTAAAATTAGTAAAATCTCTAATTCCTCACCTCAATTCCTTGTTCAATTTTAATCAAATTTGAAGAAAACTTCAAAAATACCTTAATTCTATGTAGATTCGACCCTTATTCACCATTATACTCTTTAATTCATGATTATAATCTTAAATTGGTGAGTTTTAAAAAAAATTTGACTCATCTCCTTGTGTTTTCAGCGACCAAACATATTCGTCTCATAAAAGACACTAGAGTAGAGAGAATTAAAGGCACTTGGGGAGATGAGGAGTCACCAAAGGTGAAACATAGAGGTAGATGGGCCTAGTGGGTTGGTTTAATAAGGCTCTTTTGGGACATCCTAAAAATTTCATTAAAAAAGGAGAGATGCAATGAGGTTAAATCAATAGAAGGATGTGAGAGTGATAACATGCAAATGAATGCATTAATATTAGTATCATGCATTATATACATAAACAAATAATTATAAATGCATGTTATCATGGTTGTGAATTAAGAGGAATGATGGAAAGAGGTAAGAGGGAGACTATCATCATGTCAACTGACAAGGTGAAGATAAAACTTCCATATTCAAACCCCAACAATTATTTATAATTAAAAAGGTTGTGACATGTGGTCTTTTCTTTGCCCTCTGATGGTGATCAACACGATCAGATTATTGATATTTCTTATACCTATAAAAGGGAAAAACTACCAGTCACGACCAATCAAAGTGCGCCACGTGGTGCCTTTTGAAGCAGCCAATCATGATCCAAACTTAAATCGTGATATCTTATGATCGAAAAAGAGTTTTGAGCTGAAATTTTAAGGATAAAATTTATTCTCATCCTCTATCCATCCACTATTCTGATTGATAAATTAAACATAAAAAATTATGATATTAAGGATTGGAAAATTTCACCCCTCTGAATACTCAAACCCTATGAGATCTCTAGATAAGCCCAAATTTTCTCTCTCTACATTTTTTGGCTCTCTCTTACAATTAGGGTACTAAAAGGAAAAAAAGAAGAAGAGAAGATCAAGGCCCAAGTTAAACATTGTTTGATGGTTATTCATGTCCTTGAGAAAAAAATCAAGTGGAAGTTCATGATCGGAGTTAGTCTAGAATCATGCGACCTAGGACTACCAACATAGAATTTCATATATTAATATCATGCATTTATGTACTTCTTATTTAAAATATAATCATAAATGCATGTTATCATAATTTTAAATGATTAAATTGATAATTTTTATGTTTTAAAGGATATTCTTCGTTTTTTATAAATTAATAACATTTTATTAGAATTTAGTGACATCTATTCATCAAGAATATAATCTTCTTTTATTATAAAATAAAATTTGTATTCATTTCTTATCTAAAATATTTTTATTGACATGAAAATATTTATGAATGCATTTTATCATTTTATTGAATAAATTTATTTCTATGAGGAATTTAACATTTTTCTATATTTTTTTGGAGTTTTATAGAAATTTAATAGAAGTTAGAATAAATGAGATATCATTTTTTTAAAAAAATAGATAATTAAAAAAACTAGAATAAAAGGAGAGAGAGGCTCTCTCACTCACACACTCTCTCTCCTCTCTTCCTTGTCTCCTATGCACACACGTACACACATAAAGGAGAGGAGGAGGAGATCTTCTTCTTTCTCCATCTCCACTCTCTTTGTAAATATACATATCATATGCATGATATCAGTCAACAAAAGATAATCTAGGTGATCACAAGGAAAATGATTGTGCAGCACAAAATTGAGTTTTGAAAAGAATATGGAGAATCATGTTACTATGCAGAGAAGTAAGGGAAAGAGAATCATGTTCTCTTTGCCTTCAATTCACAAGGGAAAGAGAAATAAATATTTTCATCATGGTCGACACATTTTTTATCACTGCCCCTCTCAAAATAAAAGAGAACTTGGGGAGAATAGTGGCACAAACTTTTGTTGAAAAAACTTGTCTTTTCATTTAAACTTTTATGTTTATCATAAAGAGATATCCTTGTAGAAGACAAAGGGGGTGGCAAAAAAGGTGGGATGGTGAGAGGCAGGCCACACCAGCAAGGGTTTGAATAGGAGAGTTTGAAGTGGGGGAAAGCCTGACCCATAAAGTCAGCCAACACAGTAAAAATGATCAAACAATGCTAGTCTACCAAAAGATTTCTAATCCCCAAGACTTCCAAATATAGAATGGGAACAAAAACAATAGGGTGTTCATATGTCAGAGGGGTTTACCAACTGTAAACCAATTTCCCTACAAAGTCAGAGGGAGATTCTGAAGAGGGCTAAAAAGAAAGGAGCAAGTTCATATGTCTAATCGAGCAACCTGGAAAGAATCACCTTGAGAAAGGAATCTATTGATAGTAACTTCTCGAGCTCATTTACAACTTTGCTGTTCGGTCAAATCAGGTAACTATTTCATAGTTTCCAACAAGTTGTGCAATCAAGAAAACCTCTCTTTACTCATTACATTGAATATCCACTTTTTCTACCGCTTGATCACTTGAGGGTCACCTCACTGCCTCAGGGGCTGAGTTACAGTAATGAGTGTAAAGGCAAACCATTTTGGTAGAGGTGAGGCAGGAACCGGCTATAGCCAGTCCAACAACCAGCCCAAAGAGACTAGTCCTCGGCTCGAGCCGGTTGGCCCGCCGGAACACACTAACAAACCCAGGGAACAGAAGACCACAAGTGAACACCATTAGATGGTCCAGCCCCCCGTAATCATCCATCCCAGCCAGAATAGCCCCAACAGCTGCGATTGGCCCAGCTAGACCCATCACGGCAGCACCGCCAAGTGCTGACCGCCAGCTTCCAGTAGCCCCTAACAAGCAGCTGGCCACAGCGGCACCACGTGGCAGCCCATGGAGGGACACTGGAAGGACCATGTGGCGGCCATGGCCATGTGCTTGGGGAGCTGCCACTCCAAGAGCCAAGCCCTCTGCCAGCGCATGCATGAAAACAGATGCGCATGTGAAGAGAGAGGTGATGGTTATGGAGGAGAGAGATAATTGGTGATTAAGGGGGATGTGCGTAGATTTTTTCTTGAGCAAGTTGGAAGTGGCAGAGCGAAACGCAGCAGCGCCGGAGAGGAAGAGGAGGAAGGCAGTGGGTGCCCACATCTTTCTGGCAGCAAGTAGCTGTAGAGGGCGCCATGTAGCAAGTAGAATGGCAATGCCAGCAGATATACCAGAGAGGAAGGGCTGGCGCAAGGAGAAGGTTAGCGCACAGGCAACAAGGATGGATCCCCCGAGTAGCGGGCCCAGCCCGAAGAGGAGGGATACAAGGAATCCTGATGCATCCTCACCACTGCCATCGGAACCATACATGTGTGAGAGGGGGATGGATAGACGGATAGACAAGTGCATAAACAGGCAGACAGAGAGAAAGAGATGGGGATGAGCAAATACATAGGTAGAGAGAGAGAGAGAGAGATGGGGATGAGCAAATACATAGGTAGAGAGAGAGAGAGAGTGAGAGAGAGAGACAGAGAGAGAGAGATACCTGTAGCCATGGCCAAAGCTCTGAAGCACAGTACTAAGGATCTCCATGAAGACAACGGCAAGAGTCGCAGAAGATGCAACTTGGGAGGGGGATGCCTCCTGGATATAGGGAGAGGGAGTTGGAGAAATCAGTGGGGATAAAGAGAGAAAGTCATAGGAGAAATGGGTTAACTAATAGGAGACCTTGAAAGCATCTGGAAGGACCTCGGCAACCACCATCCAGATCATGCATCCTGCCGCAAAACCCGTACAAAAGGGAAGAAACTTGTTGAACGCATCAGCACACATGAAGGCCGGAATGGCCACAATTGGCTGAAAAAGTCAATGGTCATGCATTTGAAATAGATAAAAACATAAAGCACCTATCACTCATTTTCATAATTGAATAAAAAGTCAAATTCACAATGGACTTAAGAATATGATTATTAGATCTTGAGGTACCTGGGGGAGAGAAGTAATGACACTCCAGAGCATGGCCTTCTGAGGGGAAACACCCTTGGACGCAAGGAGCATGCTCACTGCCAAACCTTCAGGGATATTGTGCACGGCTATGGCCAAGGTCACTAGCAAGCCTTGGGTCAAACCCTTAGAACCTACAAACGACACCCCCACTCCAGACCCTTCTCCGAATGAGTGCAGAGTCATTATGCCCACCACCAACACCACCTTCCGAGCATCTGCTCCCTTTATGTCCAACATGCTTATCTCTCCATACTGCTCAAGGTACTGCCATCCCCCCCACGAAATAAGTTAAATAGGTGGATCATCTTATGAGTGCACTTGCTCAAATAACTGAGATATGAGTTAGATAGGTCATGTACTCTGGATAGGGGAAAGAGATAGAGGTAGAGAGAGCATGTGTAATAAAGAAAGAGAGAGTGAGAGAGGTGTGCTACAAGGGAGGAAGAGGAAGCAAGAGCAGATGGCTGATCTGCATGACGATCCCCAGATAAATCGTGAGTAAGATCACCTGACTAAAGCACATTTTAAGAAATTAGAAAAGAAGAAAAAATTGAGAGATTGAAAGAGGGAGTGCACAGAGAATTATCCAATAGACAGAGAGAGAGTAGAGAGTCTGTCAGACTGACAGAGTGAGAAAGACAACAGGACAGGCCAGAGATGGAGAGAGAAGGCCAAAAATCTAATCTGGCCATTGATCAAATTCAGGCAGCTAGATTTCATAAACATCACTCAAGATTGCTGGACTGTCAACCGGGGCAATCTGATCCATGATCTGGATTGTGAACTAAATTTCAAGGATCAGCGGATTTCTCGAAAAACAATCCAGCGATCCATCCACCTCTTTCCCTATTCCTAAAGGCAAACGAGAGACAATGTAAATGGTAGGTAGTGTGTAAGCTAGAGAGAGAAAAAGTGAGAGAGAAATCATCTGTTAGAAAGAGACAGAGAGATAAGATAGCGTGTATGCTGAAGATAGAGAGAAAGAGAGGGAGAAAGATACGAGAGAGAGCGTGTGTAATAGGATGGGACCGTAAGGGCATGGTCATATGCGTAAGGGACAGACAGTACGTGAGAGATAGAGAGAAAGACTAGAATGTTACCAAAATGGGTGCTGGGAAAAATCTAATGCTGGCGACTAAGATGAATGGAAGCTGATGTCAAAATTGATTAAATGCTCACCTTTTTACACAACCAGATGAATAATCCCCCAAATAAGATCCCCACAGCAACCCATCCTCCAGAGCTCGAGCTTTGACCTTCTTGCACGAGGTCAAAGCTGGCCGCCAGCATCACTCCAGCCGCAAGACCATTACAGATTCCGGCCCACTGGGCATCTAATTCTACGAAGAAGAATGGTAGAGAGCCCAATCCTGTGGCTGCAGCCATTGCAAGAGTAAATAGCCCTACTGTGGAGATAGAAACTCTGCCTCTCTGACCGAATCCCTGAAATTCTCCTGTTACCCGGCCATCCATGACAGATTCCTCCAAGTATCTGTGAGGAGCGGTCTGTTTCCTCTCTCTAGGTACTAGTTTTTCTGAGTGCTCGGAGGCAGATACAAGGATAAGTGAATAAGTTATCAGAAGAAGAAACATTCTTGAACGTAAGCCCATGTTAAATATTGATCTTCAGCAAATGAACAGAATAATTACAGGGAAGGGTACTTTGAGAGCTCTGCTGCAACCTGAAGAACAAAATTAAAGCCATCAATTTGAGTGAGCACAAGTAAATACTTCTTGTTTCAAGAAAAATATCCGGAAATAGCAAAAGAAGGCGGTACAATTGGACGATGAAAGAGCAATCAACAGATAATTCAATCGAACATAAGAGGCATGGGAATCGGTTGACAGAGTGACCTATGAGAAGAGGGAAACCCCTAGCGTTGAAGAATCAGAGTAAAAGAGTATTCTTTGGAAATTATGCTCACATATTCGGATTCTCTCAGTGGACATCCAGCAATTTACCTATCGAGTCATCGGAGGGAATATGGATCACAAGCCTGTCGACGAAAAATTCCACAGAGGATACAAAAATTTGGGCCGCCGGCGTCGTTTACGAGGTCAGGGGTCGGGACAAACCCTAAAGCTCTGATTTCCCCCAAAATTGGAGCCCTCCTTCGGAAATCCAAGCCCAGTATATCTCTTAATATCTTCTAAGTCAACGGCCCGCGAAGTAAACGATTTAAGACGACGACATCGACGGGATCCGCACGCTGTTTTGGCAGACGGAAATGAGAGTACAAAGCACTGGATCTGGAAGAAAAGAGAGTACACGTGGCGGGATCTCACTGGCCGCTTTGCTGGCGCGGGTGATGCCATTGCGGATTTTCTTATTGGTTTTGCCACGATATCCGATAACTTACGGATAATGCACTCTATTCAATTTCAATAGCATTTTATTTGAATTTCAATTGACACAGTTTCCCGAGAGAAATAGCAAAAGATGGAGATCGATATTTTAAATGTAGAATTTATGGGGTATTTAAAGATAATTAGTCCTCTCGGATGGGACCCTAGAGAGTACATACACAAAAATAAGAAAAATGTGGCACGGGGGATGCGCTGGAGATTTATGGGCCGTTGGATGAGGTAGAGCTAAACCATCGAGACCGCAGACGACCCTCTTCGAATATGCGGGAATATATACCTGAAAAGGACCAGAAATAAAGCAGAGCGTTAGTGATTGGAAAAATAAATATCGTTACTCGACAGGTTGACCGTTGACTATCGGATGACGTCATACCTTGAAGGTTGTTCTCCCCCAGAAAGTCAACAGATTCTCGAGATATCAGTGGAAATTTACAGAAAAGTACAGAAGGGTCCAGGATATTATGCGAATCTTTCAATATCTGGGGGTACCAGAACATGCCCTTGATTCCTTGGGGGTCCGGCTCAAACCCGAGGTTTTTGTAAAAGTCAACGACTGCAAAAGACAAGGAGAGATAACCAAAATTTAAATAGCTAGGAGAGAGAAAGTGGGTAATGCCAATTGAACATTTAAATCTAGAGAGAGAAGGAAGGAGAAGCAGGAATATCTATTGACCCTTATTGTCGGCAAATAATGTTATGTTCCCGATGTCTCTCTGCATCAATGCCCTGATCATCTGTTCAATGAGGGCTTTCCCAAGACCACGACCCTGAAACATGTACATGCTTTCAACCGATGAGACATAAAGCCAGAATTAAGGACTACTCTCTCTCTCTCTCTCTCTAGATATACATATACATATTTATTTACAAATCATGTCTGAAATTCTGTCTGTTCATTTTTATTTAGGCACGTATTTCAATCAATCATCATCTCTTTCACTCTTTCAGTTTCTATATAAATCTATTATTTCTCTCCCTCCCTCTATCCATTCATTTACCCATATATTGCTCTTCAACCATAAGGGGTATCAATAGCACGAACCATGAGTATTATTTCTCTATCTCTTTTTCTCTGGCTCATGCTCTTAATTTTACCATCTATCGTCTCTCTCTGGCGATCCTTCTATATGTTACCTCTACATATATCTTCTTTCTCTCTATGTATCTATGTACGTACCTATATGTTTAGGTATATATCAATCTATTTATCTGTATATCATCTCTCTAGTGGCGTACATAGCATATCTCTCCATCTATTTATCAATCTATCATCTCTTTCAGATATCTCTCTCCATGATCTGCCATTTATATCTTTATCTATCTACTATCCTATGCATATATCATCTCTCAATATTTCCAACTATTTGAGCCTCTTTCCATTATTTTTCTATCTATCATCATTCCATATCTATCTATCTATCTATCTATCTATCTCTCTTTGTTCTTATTCATGGAATACAAAGTCCCACACCAATCAAAATACACAAATGCTATGATTAGATTTCTGTTACTAACCTGATAAGAAGGATCAACGAGAACATCCCAAATGGTGGCATTGAACACATGATCAGATGTAGCCCGAGCCATCCCGATAAGCTGCTTCCCATCAAGCCCCTCTTTTCACAAAATAAAATTATCAGTTTTTTTCGAGATATTGGAACATATAGTATATCAGTGAAAGAACCTGAGCTGGAAGATCTGTTCACTGCATGCAATGTGGCAACCATGTAGCTGTTTTTCAGCGCAGTGGCCACCTTTGAAGGCGGCCTTCTTGGCCACCCGACCTGTGAATCTAATATTATAAGAAGAGATAGAAAGATTGGGAGTGAAAGAAACAGGAGAGGGGAAGAAAACAAGGAAGAGGGAGAGGTAGGGGGGAGAGAGGGATAGAGAAAGGGAGATCGAGAGTGAGAGGAATCATAGAAGGGAGTCTTTATAATAATTAATTATAAAGGGAAATAGCCCAGTGATAAGAAGTGGAGGGAATGGAGGGTTTTGAGACCATGACCTTATCACACAGCGATTCAAGATCATAGATATTGACATCACCACCTGAAGAGAAAATTATCTGCTCAATGGTTCCGTCAGGCAGGGTTGACTCACTAAGGACTAATTCTTGAGGCAGGGGTTCCTCGTTGACTTCTGGATTCAACAGTGGAGGATCAACCAATTCTGTTCCGTTATCATTCTTCAAGAATCTGCAATGGACAGGCATGAAAATTTAGGTTTCCTTTTTAACATTAAAAACTAGGTTTTTTCATAGTTCACTTTAATATATGACGGTCATGTATACATGAAATGGTCGATGATTAGGGTTGATGCATGAAAACGTGTTGTACATTTCCGTTACCCAGATCTGATGGAATCCCAGAAGTTAGCCCTCAGTGGACAAGCTTTTGATTTCCTTTTCCCTGGAGTCATAGTCAGAGAGAGAAAATGCCAAAGTTTTGCAATTACTTCTACAAGAAATTACTCCTTTAGAAGAAAAACAGAAATTTAAGTAACCTGGCATCCATCTTAGATTCCGAAATGGAGGTATCCCATAACTCTTACTCACTTGGAAGCGATGACTATTAGAGTGAATCCTAAAACGGGTATTTGAATATATAAATGGTTAATAAGAAGAAAAAAAACTAAAATTAAGGCATTGACTGACATAATTCTCTATAAATTTTGGTAATATAGAAGCGGAAGAGGAAAAAAACTAAGATTGGATACACCAAAAAATGAATTAAATCAAAAGGAGGTCACTAAAAGAAATGACGGAGGAAACCGAAACCCACCAACTTACTAGAAAAAAATATGAGGGAAAATTTTTCCATATACCGTGAAATCACTTTTAGAAATTACCGTGAAATTCAGAGTCAGCTACAACGCTTAATTGTCTTAGACTAAACCTCACCCACATTCCTCAATCTTTCAAGCAAAAGAGACCTTCCAAGACTAGTTTGGTGTAATCATACCGACGAATTTTCATCCAGAAAATAGAGACGCGATCGTCCGAGAAACTTACGCAGGATTTACCGTCACTACATCGAGCAAAATCATCGCTTCTGTCGGGCTTTAAACTCAACCTCAGACGGAAGGATAAGGGTTGAAGGATCCAGATGCTGGAGATTTTGCAGTCCGAACTACTGGTTCAGTTCGTCAGTCGAATTTAAAGAAACTCAAAATAAATATCTATATTTAATTTAATGATTTTTAAACTGAAAATGTAAATTTTCGGTTTAAAATTCAAGAAAATCAACTTTAAACTTGTGTCTTAAAACTTTACAAAATATTTCTTAAATTTCTCTCGCGTTTAAAATAATTATTTATGTGCAATTTTAATTAGTAAGGAACGTTTATAATCTTAATAAAAATAATCTGAACCCTACAACCTTATTTATGTTAATTCTAATAATTTAATTTTCAGTCTAAAATAAAAATAAATTATCATAAGTTAATATAAATGGTCATATTTTTAAGAAAATACTATATATGTATTAAACTTGGCCTACAAGAGAATTCTATTAAAGAACATATGACTCAAATCTTAGTACATGAATTCAATTTAACTGAATTTTTCGAGGACTTCTAGGACTTGATATGCATAAAATATGGTTATTGAATGCGGAAATTCATGTATAAAAAATTATATTCAACTCTTTAAATTCAGATTTAAAACTTAGACAATAGTAAGTAGAGGTCTAATCTATATGGAGTTTGACTAAAATATTGAAAATCATATCTTCGAGTGCCCATACATTTTTCTCGAACTTGACGTCTTGCAACTAAGACATAATAAATAGAAAAGAGAAGAAATTCACAAAAAAATGATGTTCTATAAATGACGAATGATCAATCGATGCCTTCTTTCCTTCTGGCTAGCTAATACTAGAAGCACATAACAAAACATTGAGAACACTAATTTTTCATTTTAGAATTTAAATGATGGGTAAATTTGTAGAGCTTAAAATGTTCATAAAATTTCAGCTCCTAACTCCATCAAGATCGTCGAATATCAAGGTTTGAATTTAGAGAAATCTAGATTGATGATTTAATTTTCTCTCTCCTCAAATTGATATGGTTAACCTGCTCTAGCTCGGTCAAAGCTGCACACATAACAAAACTAAAAAAAATTATTTCTCCTCTCTCCTCTCTCCTCCCTCTTCTCTCTTTTGATGCGAGAAAAGTTGGTGCGAGGAAGAGTTGCAGGAGGAGCGAAGACGGTGCAAAGGTGATACGCTCTAGGCAAGGAAGTAGGGGAGGAGCAGAAGAGAGTGAGGGAGAGAGATGCTGCGTAGAAAGGGAAAAGGTGGATGGAAGAGTCTTCCATCCTCCTCTCCTTACGCGGGCATGCGTAAATTACAAGGGAGTGAGGGGTGAAAGGAAGCAAGGAAGAGAAATAAAGGGGCGAGAAAATTTTCTCCCCCTCACACGCACATGCATGTGCAAGCAAAGAGGAAGTGGAAGAGGAAATGGAAGAGGAAAGGAAAGGGCACAAAAGGGAGAGAAGAGAAAGAAGAAGAGAAAGAAGGAGGGAGGAAAGCTTACGTGCAATAATGTGTATTTTGTGGATAAGTCTTTGAGTCATTTGAGGGCATTTAATGAAGATATTATGGTGAAAATTGAAGGCTGTTATTTTTCCTACAGATTCTGTAGTATTGGAAATGACCTTACCCAATAACTTGCATGACTACACTATTATTTAGGTCATCCCTTTTTAGAAACAATAGACGCAATTACAAGTTTTAAAAAAAAACGAGAAGCTGATAAGCACTATGGAGTAAAGAAATGGCTGACAAAGTATTTTGAAAAAAATCTTACCGAGCAATATGAAGCAGAAGAATGAAGGAGAATTCTTTTATTGAGATAAAGGATAATTCTTTTATAAAACAACCCTTAGAAAAAAAAATGGTCATGTAAAGAAAAATCAAATCCTTGGAAATTAAAGAAAAAACTCTTTCCATACTTCTTTGAAAATTGACTTTAGAAGAATAGATCCACACATAAATAAAAGAAAATAAAATATTATTGAACTTCCTAAGAGAAGATATCAAGTGGGGATTTAAGAATGAACAAAAACGCAAGTCAAGAAAATATGTATTACAAAATAATCTTCAGATGAAATGAAATCCATGATTTGGATCCCAAAAATCTTTGTTCATATGCCCCCTAAATTTTAAAGAAAATCAAAATGAAAGAATTCCACTTTTTCTAAATTCAAGAACTCATCAATATTCCTAAGAAAAGAAGAAATATTTAACTTACTTTGTAACCCTTCTTTTCTCTATCCATGGTTGAATCTCTACAAATTGTCCCTCTAATATCACAACATGGTCAACTTGAGCTTTAAAAAAGAATTCGCCTCTAAATAACATAATACAAAAGTCTCCTAGTGTCCAAATGGTGCTTCAACATCATGCCTACTAGTGAGTCTCTATCAGATGTGCCAATGTCTAAGTGAGAAAGCCTAGCACTACTAAAATTTATTGGTTGGGATTTTTCTCATTATATACTCTTGCAATTGCTTATTCTTTGGCCCCATATTTCATCCTCATTTGATCATTCTTCTCTATAGGTTCTTAAACTCATTTTCTTAACAAGTATTAAAGTTAACAGATATTACATATGTTCAACTAAGTATACAGATGTTCAACTAAGTATGCATATGCATATGTTGAGGAAAATATCATGTTCATTCAAGGACATGGGTGTTGGGTTCTGAGGTCGATAAGCCTTGACATTTTTTTATCAAAACATTGAGAGTAGCGGAATACATTGAATTAGATATTCAAAAATATTGAGGCACCAAGAACAAATGATCCTATCATCTAGTATGTATAAGATAAAAAGATTTATAGTGTTCCTTGGGAAAAGTTCTTGAAACTATTCAAGTGTATAGCCTCTAGTGGTATCCACATGGTCCGAATGGTTGGATCTCCTCTTCAAAGCTCTCCACCAAGAGAGAAAGAGAAAAAAAAGAGAATTTCCCACACAGCTTGCATGGGTACCTTTAGTTGTGGTTGTTCTCCCTCATATTTATAGATATTTTGTATGTGAATTTTTCATAAAAACCCTCATGATTAAATTTATATCCACCAACATCCTTAAACCTTATGTTTGTGACCCTCTATATCCATATATCTCACTAGTTAATAACTCTATTGGCCCAATAACATCTTATTAGTCAACCTTAATTAATTATCAACATCAATACATAGATGAATTAATCAAAGATTGATTTAACTCAATCAATAAGTAGTTGCCAGCCCATTGTCTTCCAATAATGTGGAGTAAATAAGAACTTCCTTATAGAACCTTTCCATCATCGATTACCCTGTATGTATACTCCTTCATCTGCATGAGACTCATGAATGACTTAGGGAATCCATGCACGATTGAGTCTAGAATGCAAGATAATCCAGAAGAACATGAGATCTTCTTCCAAAAATGCTTAATTTGACGTTTGATCAAGAGTTACATTTCTTAAAGAGAGAACACCTATTTATTGAAGAAATTTCCTGATTTATATCCAAGCCGTCTGTTTCATTTAAAGCGCTTGAACGGTTCTGAGGGAGTCACGTCGCACACGATAAGTGGACCACGATCCCACGACGCGAGCCCACTTCCTCCTTGATTTTTATCGTTTGATCTTCATCGGTGCATTCACAAGCAGCCGTGTGTCACACCATGATTCGCCGAGTGTAAAATTAAATCGCAGCCACTAGATTTCACTAATGAGATCAACGGTCACGAATTAGTCATGTGTTGTAGATCGGGATCTGATGGACCGAAATCCACTAGATCAACGCGTGCCAATTCGCGCGATTTAATCCAACACGCCACAGGCTGCCATGTTGCCTGCGAAGACAAAGAGAGTCATTAGTCCCCCACGGAAGAAAAAGGGAAGAAATGTCGCCTATATAACGAGTGATGCTCTTTTGAGTTTGCGTCGCCCACTGGGCCTAGTACGCCCCCTTTATCTCTCATGGGGCCTCTATACCTATCGGTCCAATAAGCTTAGCACGATTTTCCTTAGCTTGCGCGCCACATAGGCGCCCACGTGGGTTCGTGTCGGCCTAGGTGGCGCTGCCACATGTCGGCGTTACCACGTCAGCACTACACGGGTCCCGCGCTTAATAAACCCATTTTTGCACATTTTTATTCTTAAAAATTCCTGAAAAATTCCTGAAAAAATCAAAATAAAATCCAAAAAAATATATAAATATAAGAAATGCATAACTTTCAATTTAAAAGGCCTTTTTGATTCAAAGTTTCTCCATTGGATCACAAATGTCTTTTTCTTTAATCCCATGCCACCTGAAATATAATTTTTAACAAGAAAATATTATGAATTCAAAATAATATTAAGTCAAACCCTTAAAGTTGACTTTTGATTCATTCCATCGTTCTCTTCTTCTAATCTCTTCTTTTAATCATCTACTAAAGTCAAAATAAAATCAAGGAAAATGGTTAATTTCAAGTTGTTTGACCTTGAAAAAGGTCAAACATCAAGAAAGCACATAATTAACCCTAAATAATGCAAAAATGTGGACTTTAGTAAAATGACATGCCAATGGAGAAAATTTCATAAAACTATGATAACACGCATCATAATTACATAAAATAATCATTAATATTAGTTAAATATGATAACATTTCAAGTTTAAATATATCATGTTATCAATGCACTCAAAGTATAATAATATACATAAGAATGAAATGTTTTAAGGCCTTAATTTGTATTAATAACCATGTAATTATGAGTATAAATTGCATGTTGTCACTAACCCCATTTGAAAATCTTTGAAGTCAACTGGTTGATTCTCATGTCTTCTATGAGTCTATTGGGTGTGAGGACATACACACACAAAGTTCGAAAGCAAAAATACAAATGGTGAGGGGAGCGAGGAAGAAGCAACTCTCCACCAAATATTCCCTGCTATAATAACCCTACATGTTTTTCATTGTCTGTTATTGTATTGTGTATATTTGGGAAATTTACTTGAGGATATATGCATGAAAAAGCAATCAATCAGGTTTGCATGAGGTAGATGGACGATTCTAAGGTCAGATTTAGGACAATCCATAATTAGTAGGAAGGTCAAGTTGGGCTAGTGCCTTATTTTTAAGGAGGTTAATTGAACTCAAATTTCTAAAATAGCCTTGTTAGTTTTGTTTTAATGATTTTAGGAATTGATAGATAAAAAAATAGAGAATTTGATTATGGATCAAATGGAGAAAATTTGGTGGAAAATGAGTTTTTATTAAGAGAAATTGAATATTAAAATTTAGAGTATTTTTTAGATTTTCAATAACTTTTTAGAGATTTTTTGGGAATTGCTTTAAAGTGTAATTTGGGGGTTAATGCGTTTTAAAAAGGGATTTCACCATGGCCAAACAAGCAGCAAAACGCGACTCCACATAGGGAGTGCTTGGATGCCAAGTGCACACATACATGGTGCCTACCAAATGGTAGCCACAGTATTCGCTCAACATATTTGATAGAGATAGACTGATATGCCTGCATAATGATCATTTCATGTTGGATAAAGAATTGGCAAGCATGAGTACATGTGCAACACATTCTATGCACTATGATTGGCCCAGCCCATTGAAGCGCTGATTCGTGGACATTGGTTCATACATTTTTAAAAAAAGGAGTGTCACCTTTTTTAGTGTCACAACTAATCAAGCAGTGACGCATGCCTACATAAGAGCTCTATGTTAGTTAGACATGAGTTTGATGATTTATCTCCTAGATTTATTGATATAATGAAATAGGTTTAAGTTGAGTCCAAACGTCTTGTGGAAAGGTATTTGTTTATGATTCTAGGAATCGATGGTTTGAGCAGCTACCCACATCGGCATTAGAACCCTCAAAGAATAAGCTTTAAAACCCTATTTTCTCTTTTATCTCTACTTTGTTATCTTCTTTTACCTATTTTGTAATTGATTAAAGTTTTAGTTTACTTAATCTTCAATTCATTAAACAATCATTTAATCAATGCTTACTTATTATCCTTACTTTCAAATTTTATTTAAACTTACTCTTTCCTATTTCTATTTTAATTTAAATCTTATTTAAAGCTTAGTTTTAAACTAATCTCCATATAAATTTGATTAATTTTATTTTAATTCTCACTAATACTTTCCTTATGTCTTGTCATTTTCATTTTAGTTCCTTTTAACTAAATGTTATCTAAATGTTTTCTTTTTCAAGTACTTTAAAATGAATAAACCCTAAACACGATTTACCCGAAAACAAAAAACATACACTACTCTCCCATGCAATTACAAGGGTTTTCTCTAATGAAAAAAAATTAAAGGGGAAAGGCGATCCAACACGCACACTCTCTCTCTCATGCGATTACAAGGAAATCTCTTGAAGAGATCTTGGTCTTCAGCGATCTTTAAAGAAAGGTGATCTTGGTCTTCAACAGAGTTCTCTTCTTCCTAAAATCTCATTATCTATTTTTTTTTGGTTTGTGCGTTCCTAAGGATTGTGCTCTCGATTTTGAACTTGGTTTATGTTCTTTTGAATTTTCGATTCTAGTTTGATTAAAACTAATTGGTAACTTGATTCTTCCGATTTCAAAGTTTTTTTATTGTGTCGATTTTTATTTAGATTTTTATTGAATCTTGTTTTCAAATCGATTGAGTTGTTATTTTTCTCTTCCATCTAAACTAATTCTTGGTCTTTCAGATTCTCTATCTTGATTTCTATGTTACTCGTCTGAAATTTCTTTGAATCAAAATTGATTTTATTATTATTTTTCTCAGAATCTAATGTTTTTTTTCTTATTTCTGATCTCAATATCTTAAATTCTCATGGTTGTTCTTTTCTATTTCTTGTTTTTTCTGTTAAACAATATTTTTTTTTTCATATCGTGTAAAATCCGTAGTGGACCTAAATATTTTTTAAGTTATACTTATTTTTCTAATCAAGTTTTTTTAAGTTATATTTATTAAAAATTTCTAGGTTATAGATTTTTTGATTTCAGAATTTCGAAACAAGCCTTTTCAAATTTATTTTGGGACTGATTGCTATTAGATTTGAACAAAAAACTAGTTTAGCCTAGGAGTAAGTTTGGCCTCACTGCTAGATCTGATTTAGTTAAATGTTGTTGGTCTGATTATGTGCTTATTGAGTTTGATTTCATATAATCTGAGATCTTATTTAGTAATATTTACAAAAATCAGATCTATATATATATATATATCTTTGGGTCTGCTTTTGGTATATTTTGATCTGATTATAAACTTTCAGGTTTGATTTTTGAGGTCACATCAGGTTTGATATCTATTCTATTTTGAGGATTATAACACATTTTCTTTTAGGCCCAAATTCATATAATTTTAAATTTATATAAGTTGATTATTGTAGTGATAATTTAGGGCATTTGAGACACAATTCCAGCTTGATTACATCGTTTTACCAAACTTAGACATCATATAGTTAGGATTATCATTTCAAATAATAGAGTATAGTTTTTTAGACATTCAAGGGTAATTTTGGTCAAAAGTCAAAGTCAAAGCAAAAAAAGTCAAAGTTAAAGTAGAAGTCAAAATCAGAGCAGAAGTCAAAGTAAAAGAAAAAGTCAAAGTCAAAGTAGAAGTCAAAGTCAAAGCATAAGTCAAAGTAGAAGTCAAACTCAAAAAATGAAGTCAAAGTCAAAGGAATAATTCAAATAAGTTCTTTAGGGAGT
Organism: Lemna minuta; assembly: GCA_024174645.1. Classification (NCBI taxonomy): domain Eukaryota; kingdom Viridiplantae; phylum Streptophyta; class Magnoliopsida; order Alismatales; family Araceae; genus Lemna; species Lemna minuta. Next base: position 4,362,519 of record CM044111.1, on the reverse strand, counting down.
TATTTTAATTTGTTTCATTGTTTTACATTTTCCTATATACAACCTACTCATTTTACATTTCAATTATCTGTTGTTTATTTTTAGTTTTGTTTTAGGTATTTTATATCATTTTATCTTGTTAGACTATTTTAGGAACTAGGGAGAATTAGCAACACCCTCATATACTATATTGAGTCTAGCTGAGTCGTAATTACCCTTGAGGGTAGGGGGGAGTTTATTAGTGAATTGATGGTAGATGGAAGGAGTCTAGGAAGTTGATGGAAAAGTCAACTTGAGGAATGCTTGCTATCTGCCTTGCAGGATCATGCTAAATCGGGGACAAGCGACTTGCTTGGAGTGTGTGTGGATTGGTGATGAGGCTCAAAGACTTCAGAGAGGCAAGCCAGCCCAAAAGAGAGTAGGGAGTATTTCATGGAGCTCTTGGAGTTGGATTGGGGAGATGGGATGAGCAGTGGCTTATCAAAGGATGGCAAAGAAGTAAGGTCATTGACTGAGAGCGTGAGTTAGTTAGATTGAAAGCTAGTGTTAGAACTTTGATATGATTATCCTGGCTAGTTAGTAATTATGACTAGGGGATTAACAAAGTGAGGAGTGACTCTGGGAGGACTGTCTCGTCCTGGGACTGACACGGGGGGTTTGGATACCGTGTCTAGTATAAAAAATCTGGTGTACATGTGACGTGAGAAATCAAGTGAATAATCAACAAATTCATAAAAGGATTAGAAAAACGTAAATATTCAAAATAAAAAAATTCATCCCCCCCTCTTAATAAATTCACCGTCCCATTAGGGGACTTCACTCTATGATTTTAATCCAATTTCGCTTTGAAGTGAACACATTTTCCTTTTTTTCAACCTCGTACCATGTTGACGAGATGGGACCGCAAGGTCGTCGATTTCACACGGTCTCGTGTCAAAAATAAAACGAACTTACCAATTTTGGGAAATTAACTCGAATTGAGGGGTATAATGGTAAATAAGGGTCGAATCCACAAGGAAATAAGGTATTTTCAAGAGATCTTTTAGAATTTGATCAAATTGGACGATGAATTGAGGTGAGAAATTAGGGAAAATGGTAGATTTAGAAAGATAACTCAAAGACGTATCCACGGAATCAAAAATCACTCGATTTGGATTAGTAATCGCGGAGAAATCAAAGAGCGAAGTGGGATGAAATTTCCGAAAATCGGAAGAACATAAACCGAAATTGAAAACGAAATTAAACTAAATTAGGATCCTAAATTACAAATTAATGATACATGACAATAGATTAGAGGGAAAACAAGTATTCTAACCTGAGATAGCGATCGAATTGATACAATTAATCGCCGGATCGAAGGCTATTCATTCCGCGATTTTGAACACGAGCATCGGTATTCAAGAGACGAATTCTCCTTAATTGATCGACAAAATCTCACTTTTAATCACTCCGTGGATGCGGAATCGAGTCTAGAAGAGATTAGAAGCGAGAGATTCAAGGATGGAGGGGTGTAGATAGATCAATTTGATGAATACATCCAAGAATGTCTTAAAAAATCGAAGAACACATCGTTTTATAGGCGATTTGGGCGTAACCGTCTGATCATCTTGATTAACGGCTCTGATGAAACGGTTCATCACGGACGCATGAGAGGAGGCCATGTGTTGATGCGTTATAAAATGCATGAAACGCCATCCGTCGGATCTTCATCGAGCGTTTGAAATGCGTTTTGATGAATTGATGAGTCCACTGACCGCGATTAATCTCGACCGTTAGAACTCGGTTGATGAGCAGTTGAGATTAATCTTACGAACTTCACTTAAATTGATATTAACGCACGTGTGTGATTGAAGATCAGGTGGACCTCGTGTCCACCACATCGACGCACGATGCGTCACGCGATTTAATCCAACGATCGATCTCACCTGAAATAAAAGAATTAGTCCCACACGAAGGAAATTATGAGAAAATATCGGGTATATAAAATACGACTAATATAAGGGTTAGCTTAAAGCTGAACTATCGGATGCTTATATGTACTATAACCCTATATATTACGATTAAATATAAATAGTGCCCACATGTCACCTCTGCGCCACGTAAGCGCTCGCGTGGGCCCGCGTGGCTCTGTCACGTGGCCTTGCGTGCCACGTTGCACCCACGTGGGTCCCGCGCGAAAATAAACCCCTTTTTTTAATTCTTTTTTTTAATTATTTTAAATGATTTAAATCGAAAATAATTTTGGAAAATTCCAGAAAATTCCCTAAAAATTAGAAAATTCATAACTTTCAAAATACAACTCCAAATTAATCCAGATTTTTTTTCATTGGCTCTGAAATTAAATTATCTATATTATGAAAATTCAAATTATTTAAATAAGAAGAGATTTAATTTTTATCTCAAAAATACATTCATTTCTTTAAGATTTTAACTTTAGAAAATTAAATGAATGTTTATAAAAATGATTTCTCTCATTATTTAACTTTAAAAACCACTTATAATCTCAAGTAAATATAGGTTATAAAATCATTTATCTTTAATTCATCATAATTAACCCTAAATTAAAGCATTTTAAGATTATAACTTAAAATTGCATGAAATGATAGAAATGCACTCAAAGTATGATAACATACACACAAATGTAATGTTTTATGCCTCAATTTGCATTAATAATCATGTTTTATCATGTTAAGATTGCTCGTTATCACACGTCTCCTCCTTAGACTATCTAATCATGATCAGATAGTGGTCCTCACATATGGTATTACTCTCTTTGAAAAGGCATGGAGATATGTGATAACATGCAATCTTAACATGATAAAACATGATTATTAATGCAAAATAAGGCATAAAACATTCCATTTATGTGCATGTTATCATACTTTGAGTGCATTTCTATCATTCTATGCAATTTTATGTTATAATCTCAAAATGCGTTAATTTAGGGTTAATTATGATGAATTAAAGATTAAAGATTTTATAACCTATCTTTACTTGAGATTATAAATGGTTTTTAAAGTTAAATAATGAGAGAAATCATTTTTATGAACATTCAATTAATTTTCTAAAGTTCAAATATTTAAGAAATGAATGTATTTTTGAAATAAGAATTAAATCTCTTGTTATTTAAATAATTTGACTTTTTATAATGATAGATAATTAAATTTCAGATCAAATGAAAGAAATTTAGATTAATTTGGAGTTTTATTTTGAAAGTTATGATTTTTACAATTTTTAGGGATTTTTCTAGATTTTTCTGAATTTATTTCAATTTTTAAATGATTAAAATAAATTAAAAAAGGAGCAAAAAGCGGGTTAAATCCACGTGGGTCCCACGGATGCAACGTGGCACTCAGGGCCACGTGGCAGCGCCACGCGGGCCCACGCGGCGCCTACGCGGGATACTTATATTTAGATTCATATAGTTTACATATTATAGTAAGGGTATTCAGCCTTCCGTATATCTGAAGGGTATTCAACCCTTAAAAGCGTTGCACCTTATAAACGCATCCTCTTGCTCAATTTTTCCCCTGTGGGACTAAAGTCCCACACAATTTATTTAAATGCAGGTGACGTGGCTAAAATCAGAGTGTTGGATCGCGATCGGAGCGCGCCGATCGAGTGGATGCGCGGTCCACAGATCACAAATCAAAACACGTGCCGGAAATCCAAGAGTTATAAGGGCCACGATTGAATGCGTCGAAACGCATCGCGATCATCGGATCGCGATCCGACGGGTGCCGTTTTGATGCGTTTTATAAACGCATATCGTGAGATCAAATCTGGAGCGTCCATTCAAGATCGGAAGGCCGAGCTTTAATCGTAACGGTTCGCCGTTACGAATGCGTCTGGACCGTTGATGGAGCCTGAAACGCACCGATCGGACAGTTTCGCCCAATTTAGCCTATAAAACGAAGTGTTCTTCGATTTTGTAAAGCATTCTCGAGGGATTTCGCTTAATCGACCCATCTAAACCCTTCCTCTCTTGAATCTCTCACTTGTAATCGCTTCTAGACTTGATTTCGCGTCCACGGAGTGTTTAAAAGTGAGATTTCGTTGATCGATCATGGAGAATTTGTCTCTTGAACACCGATGTTCACGTTTGAATTCGCGGAATGAGTAGCCGTCGATCTGGCGATCAATTGGATCGATTCGATCGTTATCTTGGGTTAGAAAACTTATTTTCCCTCTAATCTATCGTCATGTATCACCAATTTTAAGTTTAGGATCTTAATTTAGCTTAATTTAGATTTTAATTTCAGTTGATGTTCTTCGCGATCCCGAAAATTTCCTCCCACTTCACTCTTTGATTTCTCTGCGATTACTAATCCAAATGGAGTGATTATTGATTCCGTGGATAGATCTTTGAGTTATCTTTCTAAAACCACCATTTTCCCTAATTTCTCACCTCAATTCATCGTGCAATTTGATCAATTTCCAAAAGATATCTCGAAAATACCTAATTCTTTATGGATTAGACCCTTATTTGCCATTATGCCACTCAATTCGTTATTAATTCCTTAAATTGGTAAGTTAGGCTTTATTTTTGACACGAGACCGTGTGAAATTAACGACCTCGCGGTCTCATCTCGTCAATATGGCATCTCTCTACTGATAAGTCATAAATCTTAGTGATAAAATATGCTTTAGTAATGAACTTTCTATGCAACTCTTTGTATTTAGATGCATGTTTTATCTACCTTTTATTATGAAATTGTGATTTTCATAACTTTCAAACCTTGTCTTAAAATTATGCAAAATTATGTATTTTTAAGAGAACTAACCCCTACTTGATTCATAGAGTCAAGTGGAGTCGATCTCATCAAAGATATTTTGAGACAATATCAGGGCTTAGGTTAATCGACATAAACCCAAGGAGCTAGAGGAGACATTCCAAGAAATTTGGGAGCAGCCCATGAAGATGTCAAGACATCAATTGAGAGGCCCATCAAGACCAAAAATGGGAAGCAAGAGAGAGTGCATTCTAAGATAAATTAATGGGCTTGAGTGTGATTGGAGGATTCCCTCTGGACCCACATTCAAGGCAAGAGAAGAGGATCCTGACCGCTGAAGCTCGGGAGATCCAATGGCCACCTTCTCCCTCTCTTTTTCCCGATTTAAACCCTTAGGGTTTCTGGAGGAAGACTTGTCATTTTGATTCAGTCCATCCCCCGTTGGAAGCTTGTGTGCAACTGGATCAGTGTCCCACTTACTCGAGTAAGAGCTAGGAGGATTGAGAGCGTCCAGAGCTCCCGGTTTGACAGATAACCCACTTGCAGAGCTCCCGACGCCACCGGCTTCATCCAAGACCTGTCATGGAATCACCATCTCAGGAGTCTTTGAGTTGACATCACCACTCCATTGCTGCTGCCCACCGGCAGCAACCTCTTTCCTCTATCTTATTTCTTCCAGAAATACTCCTCTCATCACGGTAGAAGTCATCACAATTTCATTGTTTTTTTCTTAGTCTTAATCTTTGCTTATTTCTTCTTGTTTATCGTTGTTCTTCGTACCTCATCTGAGGTCGCATGTATCATGCTAGCGCCTGCAACTGCATTCCTCCCCAAAACCAAAGTCTGAAATCGGTTTTGCACAAAAAAAACTTCTCAACAAAAATTCTTTCACCATTTTATTTTGCCTCCTATTGTCTTCGCATCCTCTATTTAATCGCGTGAACATCTGTTGCAGTCACGTTCCTGCCCAAGGTCAATTTCCGAAATCGGTTTTGGAATAGAAAATTAACAAAAAAATAGTTGTTCCATTAGAAGTTAATTCTTCTTCGTTGAGTTTCGCCCGCTATTGTCCTCGTGTTCGCGGGATTTATCGCCGCTCACCTGCATTTGTGTGTCTGCTCAAAACTGAAATTCGGTAATTGGTTTTGAGCTAGGAAAATAAATAAAAAAATTTATTTGATTCACCTATTAAGCCACCCTCAAGGTCTTTGTATCTCAACCTTCCTCGCACGCATTTCCGCTGCCGACGCCCACCTGCAGTTGCGTTCCTGCCCCACATTCAATTTCCGAAATCATTATTTTGAATCAAAACTGATTTTACGGTATAGTTCCTATTTCTCTCACTCATCTCTAATCTATGATAGTCCACCCTTTGTCTCTCACCCCCACACCTCTTAGCTTTCCCTTCTCCTTTTTGAATCTCTCTCATCTTTTATATTAATCACATTGATTCATCTTAAATCCATTCTCTTGCCCTTACTGTTCGCGTCTTCCGCCGCTCTACACGCATTCTCCGTATTCTTCTCTTATCTTATTTCTTACTTACTTCTTATTTAGAGAATAAGAATCCCTTCTTACTTCTTACTCGGTATTCTCTATTTTCTCTTTCTTCTTATCTATTCTCTACTTACGTCTTCTGTGTTTTCTCTTCTTACTGCCCTCTCCTCAAAAACTCTCTTTAGTCCTTATTCTCCTAATTTATTTCCTTTATTTCTAATATATTTGCTAAGTTACGTTAAAATCAATCTCTGTTTTCATTCTAGAAATGTTCTAAATATTAAGTAAACTTCTGCAATATACATTTCTTTAGTTCACTTAGTAGTCTAAATCTCCAATCCTTGAGAAGATATCAAGCACTCTCTAAAATCCTAAAGAATACTGCTTTAAACTGGAAATTCACTAGCTGATTACCCGCTCCCTGTGGATCGACCCTTACTTGCCCTAGGCTCGCGAGGTTTATAAATGTTTTGCGTAAGCTTAAAAACTCACACGATGTAATAATTAGCGAGATTGTTTCTCTCTTATTAGCATCACATTTTTAGCTTATCATCTACTCCATGCAATTGCGATCAATTAGATTTGACAATTGAGATCTCTCTTGACACTATAAAGGTAAAAAAAATTAATTTTCAATCCAAGAAGATCATGCCACATAGCTCACTATGGTGCATTTGATCTTGAGCAAATGGCCATAATTTCTTGATCAAATGGCCAATAGACTATTGAGAGAAAAAGGTTCACGATATTAAGTAAATGGTAATTTTACCCCTCTTTACACTCAAACCGTAGGAATCATCTACAAATACCTTAATTTTCTCTCTCCTCACACTTTTTGGCTCTCTCTTAGCATAGGGCTACTAGAAGGAAGAGGAGAGAACATCAAAACCCAGGAGAGCATTTTTTGATGCCCATTCTTTGCTGTGGAGAAAAACATCAAATGAGGATAATGATTGGAGGAGATCTAGCATCACTTGGCCTAGGTTGTGCATCATGAAAGGATATGTGTGAGGACTCAAATCAACCCCTTCCCAATAATCATCTCCATAATTAGTTGAGAACAATTTATTTTTAATTTTTTATTTTAATGTAATAACAGTAATATCATCTATGGTCGTAAATCTCTCACTCCATCACAACACATCGATCCATCCCGTATTGTCTTCCATCCTTCTCATCTTGCTATCATATCATCTCCATTTTCATCTTTTAACCTCATTCTCTCATCTCACTTTCAATTTCTTTTCCATCAAGAAAATCATAAAATTATCACTTCACATTCATTTCCAGGCACTCCATTCCATATTCATGCATATATCCACACTCTCATATTTTATTTGAATCCTCTAACCTCATTACTTAAGATTCCTATCGATTCAACCCTTTAGCACTATAATAAGTGAGTGACTTGTAAATTTTTATGCACGAAGTTGATGCACAACAATGACACTAAAACACAAAAAAATTGATCCAAATTAAACCACTTGGCTATACAGTTCAAGGGGAGACCATCAAGGTACGTGACCTTCATTGTGCTATTTAGAGCCTCAAGCATACTCCACATGCATGGTTTGCAAAGTTTAGTGGACTAATCCTTGCTCAAGTCTTTGACTGCTTAGAAGGTCGACCCCATGATGTTATGTAAGAACATATCTATCAACAGAGATTACTCAAGTCAAGACCTTCTCACAAAAACATCTTACTAGTATGAGATCTGGGTGCAGCCCAATACTTTCTAGGCATTGAGTTTGCTTATTAGTGGGAGACAGTTGGTTTTTAACCAATGAAAGTATGTCTTTGATCTATTTCAATAGGATGGACTTCTGGGCTGAAAACCTTGTCATTCCAATTGATGATAAGCCTTGTTTTTTTTAGAGATTCCTCTTCTCCGTTGCTTATAGATGTTCATTCTTATGGAACATGAATTTCCAATTCTAAAGTGAAGAACCAAGCAATGAATTGCCATAGACCTTATGTCTGTGACCCTCTAGATCCATAAATCTCACTAGTTAGTAACTCTATATACTGAATAACACCTTATTGGTCAAAACTTTATTACTTATTTACATCAAATAAAGAGATTAATTAATTAAGGATTGATCTAACCCAATCGATAAGTTGAGTTGCCAAATCTATAGGGTGCCAAGGTCACCACACACTCTAGGAGATATGGAGCATATACGAACTCTCTTATTGAACTTTTCTGTCATTGATCACCGTACCTATATAATCTTTCATCTACATGAGACTCATGAATAACTTAAAGTATGGGCAACTATCAAACCCTATTCGGTCACTCAAGTTAGTAATGATGTGTGGAGGAAATAATTTGGAAATTGTCTCATACTTTCACTACCTTGGCCAAGGATTTCATCAGATCTCATTCCTTGAGTGAATATCCTCAAATATTAAGGGCACATGATCCCATCTTGGCCGCATAGTCATCTTTGAGAACTTCATGTGGTATCTAATATATGACATTTTAGAGATCTTGTGGCTAGAGATTTGTAAGTCATAATAAAAAAATAATCATCAATCCACAAGAAGTCTTTAGTGTCTCAAGTCAAAGGACCACATATATAACTATGAATCAACTTGATTAAAAATTAGGTATAATCCCATTCAAGGATTTCTACGGGTCAATTCAGTAAACTCTTTCTCCAAAGAGCACCCACTATCTATCCTTAGTATCTCCACACTAACGGCTACACGATCAATCATACTCATCATATGAGGAGAATTAGATAGTGTTATTCTTTTTCGGATAATTCGATATCCTTCTCCAATATCTTATGGATAGGAATGTTTAAAACATGTATTTAAAGACTAGTAGTTGTTGTATTATGATCTCATCATAATTCACTTAGTCATACATATGTTCATGAACTTAATTTCTAATGTCACACTCGGATGACAATAAATAAATTTCATTTTAATGAACATAAATGAGATACATGAAAGTGTGATTAGCTTATAGGCCACATCATATCCATTAGAGTGGTACGTCGTATGATTCCTTCTCTTGCAAGGTGGGCTTGTTTGATCTTTATGTTTGAGCTTGAGGGGGGGGGATAGGGTCAAAGATAAATATGACCTTAGAGACAATCGTGCTATTTTTGGGTTTCCTATTCACTCTCCTCATCTCTACATATGTACCCCTATTATCCTCTTTGCTCTCTTAATCAATCAACTCTCCTTGCTTCCATTGGATGGAATATTGGCGGACTTTTCGAGAGAAAGACAATCGGGTTAAGGAAGGAAAATTGGAGGAAATAGAGAGAGTAATGAGGACTTTATGAGCCAAATAATGTGGCAACTTAATGCCCAAAATTAAGGTTTCAACAATAATTGAAACTCAATTAGTGCAATGGCAAGTTGAAAAATAATCAAAGGGTCAAAATGAACAAGGAAGTAGGCTTGAACTCAAAGGATCTATTTATTATATTCAATTCTCCATTAAATTGAGGAAGATAAGTTTTAAATCTTTCCAAGTAACCAAGATTGAAGAAAATCAGACTTAAAATACGTTAGATATCAAAGAGAGAAGTTAGAGAGATAATTATGCCTGGCAAGAGAGAAAAAGGATGGAAATCAATAAAATTTCTTGGATTAAGCTTCTAAATGAAATCTAAGAGTAAATCAAATCAAAATAGAGTAAAGTAAGAAAAAATTATTTATGAGACCAAATATTTGATCCAATTAATTGACAAGTCACGCAATTGTTATTCTAAAATGATCTCTGCAATTTTAACATTCATATGACAAAGTCTCCCAATTTCTAGTCAAAATCATGATTTCTGGGATCAAATGATACGAAAACGAGTATATACCTCAAATAAATCTTGAGATTCAAGAATATTTTGTCGAAAAGGATCCAATTTTATTAGATAATCCAAAAATGGTGTTTTTAAAGTGAGATCTTCATATTTATAGAGATTTAAGGCTCAATCAAAGCTTGGCTATCATATCTTCTTAAAAAGAAGATAGAGTGCCATACTTATATCATTTCACCCAAGATAGATAGGTCAATTGGATTGAGGAAGGAACACTTTGATTTTTCTACATGGCATGTGAGAACAGGGCCAAATTGCTCATTGGCTTTGGATGTCCGAGTCTTCGACAAACCACGATTAAATACACTTAGATCCATTGAATTTGATCAAAGGTGAATCATCATATAATCACAAAGTTTCATGTACCCGTTCTAGGTAAGTGGGGGATTAATGATTTCCATTAAGCATGTTCCGTGTTTTCCCATCAAATTGGGAAAAATATAAAAAACTAATAATCAATCATATAAACCGATGGACTTTAACTGAAATTGGGCCGTGCTTGGCAAAAGTCGAGTACCTGCGTAAACGGACTCATTTACGGTAGGCCCAATTGATCTATTTCTCTCTTTTATGCCGCCCTCATGTTCAGCTTTATTTTCTCCCGACGCTCGTTCTCGTCGTCGCTGTCTCTCCGAGGAAGCCTGCTCTTATTGGACCTATACAATCGATATTGGAAAAGTTTAGGTTCCTTCTCAGCTTTCTAGGAATCACCTTTTTTGCATCCCTAAAGAAGAGGTAATTCATCGATTCTCGTTAATCATGCGTTTGTTGTGTTGTTTTTGCCTCTCCTTTTTAGTATAAAATAATTCCCACCGAAGATTATCTTAGTTCCTGTGAGGCTGGATTTTAATGGCATAAACTCGTGGTGAAAATGAATCCGGACGAAACGCAGGTTCAAAGTTCGGCCATTAGCTCGATGTCTGTTAATTGCTGGTTTCATGTCATATTGAAGAATTTTTCAGCGGGGACTTCCCTTTTGCGTGGTTCTCAGTGTCATTTTTAGCTTCGACGCTGAGATAACCAATCTATGCGTTGAATTGGTGGTAGATATCTTTATTGAAATCGTTCGTTCAGTTGTCGGTTCCGTGTTTTGCACATGATTTGGAAAAACCAATGAGCAGGTACCCATCCCCCCTCTTTCTCTCCAATCTCGAAAATACATTAAATATTTATCAATTTCGTTGAAGGAAAACTGTTCCTAGTGAGTATATTTGTACATTTATGTGTAACATTTGTTAAGAGGAGCCTATTACTTGCAGACATAAGTGTCTCAATTCGAATTCCTCCCTCTTAACCTCTCCCTCCCTCTTCTCTCCTTCTATACATCTATCTATCTTATCCATCTTTTTGGTCTATGCTTCTTCTCTATCTTGTCTTTAAATTTATCTGATATATCTATCGTCCTATCTAGCTGCCTACCGATAAAAGTCAGAGTATGGTTCTTATGGGGGGTTTGAAAGATATATTCCAATTACAAATAGTTGTTTATTTTTTGAGTTGTTCTGCGGGATCGGTTGCTCAAGATCTTTGGTCTCCATCTGGACCCAATGGGAAAAATGGAAGGATTTCGTTTGGATTTGTTTAAATGATTTTGATCTAGTTCATGGAGTATAAGAAGTAGAAGGTGCTCAGGTGGGATTCTCATGGCGTCAATAGGGTAGGGATTATCAAAACACCTAACCATCTGATGTGTAGACGGTTTTTGGTACCCCCAAGGTTATCTGTAAGGCTCTACTAGAAAGAAGATTTCTGTTTAAAAATATTTTTAATTATCTAGATTTCTGATTAATAATTCAAATCAATCAAATCATTGCATTTTCCTTTCGAAACCATTTATTTTTCTTATCTCCACCAGGATCCCCACAGTTGATTGAAGTTCACTCTTCCATTTTATCTCTACCTTCCTCAACATTCTTTCCTTTAGGTTTTCACCCTTCTTCCTTCAAGAGAAAAGCTCCAAAATCTTGATGGGAAACTGCAGCTTTTGCCAGGTTAGCGTTCCAATTCACTTACTGATTTTTAATCTTTATATTCTTTCTCGGGATCATTCTTATTGTCTCTACGATTTCTTCAACGTGTTTTTCACTTACAAGCATAAAAATGCTATTTTACTATGGTACTGATATGCCCGTAGTCCTTACACTGGGAATCAGACAATGATAAGGGCAAATAGGGGAATGGTGATGACAGTTAGGAGAACTTCAAGAACATGCCTATTTCCTCCTATTTCCTTGGAACCCTTGGGAACTCCTCATGTATCTTCTCTCCCTATTGTTCAGTGGTTTGGGTATTTTAGGGCTGTGGTGCATTAAGTATCCATAATGTACGTTAGTAGGATGCTATGTTCCAATGTAATAATTCGGTTTAAGAACTTTTATCTAAGTGATTTATTCAAGACTTATTCTCAGACATCTTGATACAGTTGCCCCGCCAAATCTAGGAGGTGAGTGTCATTATCAACCCACCAGAATAGGGTGTCAGAAAAGAGCTGATTGTCATCCCAAGTCTCTCTGTTTCTCTATTTGCTCTCTCTCCCTCCCCCCTTCCTTCTTTTTTATCCCCGCTGGTTTCCTGAATCAAGAACCCTGTCCAATTAATTTGATTCCCTCTTTCTCTCTTGAGTCTGGAATTTTGTAGCGCTATCCCCTAGACTTGAACTCTTCAGATCTTAAGTCTCTTTCAAAGTTTCATGCACGCTGGTATTTTATTTTAAACTGTGTCAATTTTTATTTATTCCTTAACTTTAATACATTTTTGATATTTTTTTCTCTCTGTCGTGTCAGAGAAGGGATAATGGATATGATTCTGATCATAATATAGACTTTAAAACTGGAAATGTGCTGGTGGTGACCTCCAAGGAAATGTGGGATCAAAAGATTTCACAAGCTGCTAGAGATGGCAAACTGGTAAATGCTTATTCCCTCCTCCCCCAAAGACAAAAAACGGGTATAGGTATTAGCATGTGTCGATTCTGAAATAAAATAAATAGACATTCACACTACTGACGTCCGTGATACTTCATCATTTGAATAATTGTAAATGGAATGGTTCAATTAAATATCAGAAGGACATTTCTGCTTAAATTTCTGTTTGAAGACAAACACATTTCATATTTTGAGACAAGGGTATTGTTCGAAGTGCAAAGTTAGAAAATCAAAGCCCAAACATTCTAAGTGTGCCCGTCACTATTTGTCAAAATTCATGTAAATTTGTGCACGAGCAGTGGAATAGAAAACACAATTCCAGGTCTATTGCCAATCATCTGACCTGAATCTTTATATTCTGTCTAGGTGGTTGCAAATTTCAGTGCTATTTGGTGTGGACCATGCAAACTGATTGCACCTCTTTTTGGTGAACTTTCGATTAAGTACCCCTCGTTGACTTTCATCACCATTGATGTCGACAAACTTACGGTATATCCTTTGATCGAGTACCTTCTTTTTTTGAATAATTTTTCTAAATCTTGAAAAACATGGGCATCTAATGAGACATGACTTCATTGAAATAGTTCAAATTCTTGTGTTCTTTTGGGTCAGCTTTTTTATATAATAATTTCTATAAATTTAGGAGTTTAGCTCTGCCATGGATATTCGAGCGACACCCACATTCTTCTTCATGAAAGATGGAGAGCAAGTGGATAAACTTGTGGGTTCCAACAAAATTGAGCTGGAAAAGCGAGTAATGGAATTTGCAAAATCAACACGCTGAACTTCTTGAAATGGCAATGTATGACATAAGATCCATGTATAGTGTGTAACTATGAAAATTGGCGTTAATATCTTGTTTGAGTGGAAATGTAATATACCTTTATTTTCTTTCATTATCAACAATCTTTTGTTGGATGTTGTTTTTATAAATGAACAAGTGCATGGTGGGCTATGAGTTTATTGTTTGTGCCTTTTATTTTGAAGTATGTGGATAGCACATGATTTTCTCAAGTTGTCCTCTCAACTCAAAAGGTCATGTCTTATTATCTATAACATAACTATACATAATCCCTTGGCATCTATGAATGATGATCCAATAGTATCAATAATCATGATTATTTGCCAAGGATCTATGCTTTTGTTTATGGGTAATTTAGTAATCTCTACTCTATGAGTATTTTGTAGTCTAAAAGATTTTTTAACCAATCTTCTAGACTACAATTTACTCAAATGTACTTTGTGGGATCCAAGGACGGGTCGAAGTACAATCAGTTGTCTCTCCTTGTTTTTCTCTTTGATGGATCTACAAAAACTTTAGATAATTTGACTTTGTGCCAATAGCTATTTATTTTTCGAAGAGAAATAAATTGACTGTCTAGAAAAAAAAGCGAAACAAATCAAAAAAGTTGAAAGCGAATTTAATGTTTAAGAGTGTTAAAGATATTCTTATATTTTTCCAAAATTTGTGTTTAGAAAGTACGAAAAAGAAAAATAATTTAATTATGCAAGTTTTTATATCACCCATTTGGAGTAAAAAAGCTTCTTTGAAATGGAAACTCAATGTAGTTCAAAACTCATCGCTAAATGTTCAACACTCATATGATGGCGTAGCTTAAATCAAGGCATTTGCAATGTTTGGAATGATGCTTAACAGTATGTCAAGTATTTAACTTATTCGTACGCTCCTTGAGAGCTATTAGTTCTCCTTGACTAGACCTTGGGATTTCTTAACTGTTTCAGGTTTGTTGGATCATATTTTTTACACTATCTTTATTTAGATTTTGATTTAGTTCAAGAATTTTAGATTAGTTTAATTTACCAATTTTGACCATTTTCTCTCCCCTGATTTGTGACTTTCTCTCTCCAACATTTGTCTTCAATTTCTCCCTTGTTTAAGATTCTATTTCCAGAAAATTTGATTCTTTCAAAAGATATTTCTCTCTACTATCTAAATATATAATTTTCCCCATAATCTAAACAACTTATCGGCTTAACTTTATTTTTTTGTGAGTTACACCCTATGGTTACAGTGTTTTCATGTGATCCATGACTTCAACTACTCACTTCCCATTTGGCTGCATGTTCACGTTTTTCTTTCATTCTTGATCCACATGACTATTTTTCATGTCAAGATTAGATCCGATGTGGAACTCCATTTCTTGCGGCAGAGAGATAGAAAGAGATAGAGATATAGAGAGAGATGTTTTTGTCAAAAAAACATTTCCATTGGGAGAGAGAGAGGGAGAGAGAGACATAGAGATAGAGACAAAGAGGGACTGAGAGAGAGCGGTTGATGCTAGTGGAACTCCATTTCCTCCAAGAGAAATAGAAAGAGGGACTATGAGAGAGGGGTTGACATTGGCGGAACTCCATTTCCCATGGGGGAGAGAGGGCTTGATGCCGGTGCAACTCCATTTTTGGGGGAGAGAGAAGGTTTTATCGAGGTAGAACCCCATTATCATCAATAGAGAAAGAGGTGTTTGTGGAAGAGAGAGGGTTGGAAATCATGTCAATCAGATTGTCTATCTTCCCTTGATCCTCAATTGACTAGAAAATAAGACTTAAATGAAGTTGATGATCAATTGAGTGACCGAAGAGTGACAATCAAATCATCAACTCGATCTTAAAGGGGCAACCCTATTAGAAGTCTTGTTGCACTTGTTTATTTCGGTCAGCATTTTTGGCTATTTTATCAAAATGGTTGATTTCTCTAGTCTCTTCAGCAACCAACAATTAATTCTGCTTCAGACCAGCTCCACCTATTATTTTTTATTATGATTGGAGGTTAAATATTGCATGCATGAATCTTCACATTAGTGGGGGAGAGGGATTTTTCATCAAGTGCAATGAGGGAGAGGATCCCACTCTCCCCCTTTAATGTCTCCAAGAATCATGCAAATCATGGGAGAAGGAAATATTTTGGCAGCCTAGGGCCTCATCGTGCATCTAAGGGCTTCATAGAGGTCAAATCCGCTTTGATTTTTTTTGGCACTCATTAAATTAAGTTTTGTGGATGCAACGTCAACAAGCATAATTTGGCCGTTTTAACAATTTCCTTCCCAATGCCTCTATGCACATCCTAACAAGTAGGATGATCTATCTAATGACTTCCAAATGTGGTTTCATGAGATCCCTTTGATCACCTTTGACTTCATAGAAATAGAGGTTACTTGGCTCCTAAAGGTAGAGTATTCATTTTCTTCTCTCTTCCATTATAATTTGCTTTCATGTTCTTCTATATGTCTACCTATGTCCTTACTTCCACAAAACTCATAAAAATGTAAGAGTTCAAGTGATGTTAGTGTCACAATATTAGGAAAAATGCAAACAATGATACATTTATAAAATTTTCATATTTATACCATATTCAGCTGTAGATAAAAATATAATTGCATTTTTAGAGTTTTAATTACCACATAAACATGGTATATGAGGCATGGATGAAACTATTATTTTAAATTTATCAGTACTCCATCTCTCATGTAGATCAAAAGCACCTAAAACAAAGACATTGGCTTTCCATCTACATGTGAGTGGGCATTCCCTCTGCCTATTAGGCATCTGACATAGGGGAAGTTTGTGAAAGTCAACATATTGAAGTTAAATATGTGGGAGTCACATTGAGGGAAGCACAAGTCATTCTACCCTACTATTCGTGTTCAACAATGGCCCTTTCCACCTGCCACTATTGTTGGCCTTTATTTTGTTGCCTTCCACCTTGCATGCCATGTGCCACCCTACCTCTTGTCAATACCACTTTTCTTTCCATAAGTGCATGACTTACCAATTTTCACTTCCCATATGTGTCTTTAATGTTCTCTTTGACGCTCTCTTCTACTGCTTTGCGTCTTGTCACGTGACTGGCCATGCACTTGCTTGCTGCATGCTAGACCATGGGCCTTGATTGTGTTCACAATGTCCATGTCATTGTGTTTGTCTTGCTCATCCCCTCATACTTTCCCTTGCCAAGCTGGCCTCTCTCAGGCCATTTTTACCTAGTGGTCACTCCCTAGGCACCTCTATGTGGCCATCACTTTTGGACAGCCCTATATTGCCAAAACATGAATGTGCCTTTACACTATCCTTATTCATGCCTTGCGCTTCAAAACCATGTCATTCAACACACACTAGATTGCATCTCAAATTTCTCCTCAACGCTGATTTTTTTCCTCATGGGGAGGAGACTCATCTACCTGCTTTAGTGGCATTTTTGACACCATCTTCTCAGCACCACTTGTCCTTCTTTGACCAAGTCAACCTCCACACATGTTTTTAAGGCAGAATGGGGTATACTCACAATTACCCCTAAAATTTACACCGATAAAAACCCTCCACATGGCACCCTCATATCTTGAAAAGTGGATTTTTAAGGAATCTTTCAAGAGGATCAAAATTTCTCCTACAAAGGTGGCACCCCTTGAAGAGAGACACCCCTTCAAGGGTCGAACAATTATCTCTCTTCCCCTATTTATATGGATCTTATGAAACTCTCCCTCATAATTTGAAATTTGAAAAAGGTTGAAGTTTGGTTAGTCCCCCCCTTTTTCTCTCTCATTCTCCATGAATTTGCCCCCACTCTCACATTTTCTCTCATCCACACACCAATTCAAAACTTTCCCTCTCCCTCTTCTATTTCTTCTCCACCACACACATCCACCATTTCTCCATTCCTTCTTCCCATTCTCCCCCTCTCCCCTCCTCTTTGCATCATTCCTTGTCATTCCCTTCTCTCTTTTCTCCCAAATCAAGGAGTAATCAAGAAGGAGATCTCAAATTTTGCCCCAACAAGATCATATTAGTCAAGAATCTCCATTAAGGTACTCTCATTCCTCTTATTTTGTATGATATATCATCTTCCTCAAAAATCTCTTACTCTTAGGATTTGTGTGAACCGTAGGATAGCCTCTAACCATATACTTGGGTGATTCATGCACATTAATTATCAAATTTTTTCTGATAGATTAAATAAAAGCTCCACGTCAAGGATATTAAAAATGATCTCTCTCGTCTTCAATTGTCGGATTAAATCTAAGGAGTTCAAGGCCACCAATCTTAAAAATTCACAACATCCCTCTATCAAAACATCATTCCTTATATCTCCCCTTGAGAAAGTTTGATTCTTGACGAATCAAGACCGCGAGGTCATTAATTGCACATGGTCAAGAGTCAAAACAAAGTCCAAACTTACCAATTTGATGAATAAATCTCGAATTGAGGGGTATAATGGTAAATAAGGGTCGAATCCACAGGGAAATAAGGAAATTTATGATGATCTCTTCGAATTTGATCAAATCGGATGATGAATTGATGATAAAAATTGGGGAAAATGGTTGATTATAAAAGAGAACTTCAAAACGTTTCCACGGAATAAAAAATCATCGAATTTGACTTTGATTTCATAGAGAAATTGAAGATCCAAATGGGGAGAGATTTCCGAAAACTTGAAATCACGATTTTTGACAAAAATTAAAGAAAATTGAACTTAAATTCCTAATCTAAATCGAAATTAAACATAAGTAGACGAAAGATTAGTAAAAATCGCCTCCACTAACCCCAAATTGTGATTGGATTAGCTCGATTAATCGTTGTTAATCAAAAATCCGAAAGAACCGTGATGTTGAGATTCAAGCGTCGATCTTTTTGGCCAAATCTCGATCTTAAACCCTCCATGGATGCGGAAATTGCGTGTAGAAGAGGATAGAATCGAGAGATTTAAGAAGGTTAGTGTCTAAACAGATCAATTGGATTGATTCTTTCTCGAATGCTTTACAAATCGGAAGAACATACCTATTTATACTGATTTTGGGCGTAATTGTCCGATGGATTTCAATCGACAGTCAGATGAAACGGTTCATCATGAACCGTTTCAATAAAATCGCGGCCGTTTGATCTTTGATGAAGCGCTCGGATGAAGCCCGCTAGTGTGCGTTATAAAACGCATCAGATCGGTCACGTTGGATCGCGATCCGACGGTCAGGATGCGTCGCGCGCGTTTCAATCCTGACCGTTATAACTCCCACCTTTAGAGCATGTGCACGATCGTGATCCGGTGGACCATGAGTCCACATGATCCACGCACGTCGTTTGGCGAGTCCCTTGACTCGATGCCTTATTAATCCACGTCACTTGCATTTTAAAAACTGTGTGGAACTTAGTCCCACACGGAAAAAGTTAAGGGAAACAGCCGATATATAAGGTGCGTTGAATATACGGGTTAGCTTAAATCTGAAATATCGGATGCTTATATGTACTATAACCCTATAATTGCGAGTAAATATAAATATGCACGTCACATCCGTGCCATGTAGGCGCTCGCGTGGGTCCGCGTGGCTCTGCCATGTGGCCCTGAGTGTCACGTCGCATCCATGTGGGTCCCGCGTGATAATATACCCTTTTTTTTGCCTTTTTTAATTGTTTTTAATACTTAAAAATCGAAAAAAAATTCAGAAAAAATCCGGAAAAATCCCTAAAATTAGAAAATTCATAACTTTCAAAATATAGCTCCAAATTAATCCAAATTTCTTTCATTTGATCCAAAATTTAATTATCTATCATTCTAAAAAATCAAAATTAATAAATAATGAGAGTTTTAATTTCCATTTCAAAAATACATTTATTCTTTAAATATTTTAACTTAAGAAAATGTAAATAAATGTTTATAATATGATTTCTCTCAATATTTTAACTTTAAAAACATCTATAATCTCAAGTAAAGATGGGTTATGTTAAAGCCCACCTATTTCCTTCCTTCTATTTGGGCTGAAAAGCCCTCTTTCTCTCTCCTCTCTTATCCTCTCTCCTATATATATCTCTCTCTTTTGCATGTATCCATCTAATCAGAAAACCTAGCCGTTTTTTTTTGGCGTCGCTTCTCTCTCTCCTATCGATCGTTCTTCCTCTCTCTCTCCCCTATCAACATGGTATCAGAGCTGAAGTAGAAGGAGAGATCGATTTGCCTGCTGCATCTACCTGCCCTGACGACGGCTACTCGCTGCCCTACCGGCCCTACCGTGCCGCCGTGTGCAGCCCTGACGCAATTTTGCGCCGCGCGTTCCGCCCTGACGCGATTTCGCATCGTCAGAGCTGCCGTCGTTCCGCCCTGTCGCCGTCGTTCCGCCCTGTTGCAGCCTCATTAGAGCTGTCTTGACGCCGCGGCTTTGCCGCTTGCTGCCCCCGCCCGCCGCCGGATCTCTACCTCGTCGAGAGGAACCGCCGTGGTTCATCTCGCTGCGAGCTAACTGCGCGCCGCTTCATCCGCCGACGCGTGGTTGCGTATAAAAAATCTGCAGTTAATCTCGGCAGCGGGACGCTATCTGCGACGCGCTTCATCTCGCCGACGCGTGGTTCATCTTATTGCGGCTTATCTTATTGCACGCCTGCTCATCATTCGCACGCCGATTCATCTTATCGTGCTCGCACGCCGCTTCACGAGTCATCTCGGTGCACACCGCTTCATTTTATTGCGGCATTAATTAGCCGCTCCCTGCATTGACTCGTGGTATCGCCCTTGGCATTTTTCTGCCGGCTACACGCCGCTCATCATCGAGGTATTTTTCGCCGGGGTCACCGCCGGCTCCACTCCACACTCGCTCTCGCTACTGCATTCGCAGCTTTGTTCGCGCTGGATTCGCTGTCGCCGGCTTTATCTTTCATAGTCGCCGGTTCCTCTCCACATGGCTGATTCTACTACCGTATCGTCCTCCTCGGATGTTGCTCAGCCCTCTCAGCCTACAGAGTTGCCCCGGCAATCCGGGAAACACTCAATTGTGAGTGCACTGGCCAAGCCAGCTTACACGTTCGATGGGTCCACTATGGGCCCCGGGAAGTGCGCCTTCCTCGAGTTTCTCAACGCCCATGGTCTTCGAGCATCACCTGACCGATTCCTCGCCGAAGGAATCGGACCCGACGTACTTGGAATGGAGCAGATCGAGTCTCGCGTATGTTCTCGGCTTATCTCCGAGTGTAGCTACTGCATCATGGAGCCGCCAGCATGACCCGCCCTGCTCGCGCTCCGTGGCTCAAGTTGGAGACGATGTACGCCAATAAGAGCAACGTGAGCCGGACGCTTCGCCTATATGAGGAGTTATTTGCATGTCGCCAGGGAACCCGGACTCTCCGGACTTACTATGGAGCGGCTGACGCCATCTTTTACTAACCTCGAGCTCTATCAGCCCACTTGTTCTGGGATCTTGATACGCTTAGACGGTATCGCGATGAGCTCCGAGCGGGAGCATTTCCTTAGCGGGTTACGTCCCGAGTTGGCTGATATGATTCGGGGTCGGTACTTGGGGGATCCCTGTATTACCAACCGAGGAGATCTTCGCAGCCGCCCTTCGAGTGCAGACGGCTTGCCCACTTCCCAGCCCTCACAGCCCACCGAGACTTCAGCACTCATCGCATCCGGCGGGGCTCCCTGTGGCATCCGGGAAGAGTGCACCTTCCCGGGAGGACCCGGACCTCCTATCCATCCCTCGCAAGTATTGAGGGAAGACGACTCACCCATCGAGAAGTGCTGGAAGGAGTTTGGGAAGCTCGCTCGGGGCCATGGCTGCCGCTGGAGGCAAGCCATCTCGCGACTATGTCCACGGGCGGACGGATCATCTCGACTACTCCCTTGGCTGCGGGCACGGTCCCGCTCACCCTATCTCCTCTGAGCTGGCCTATATTCGTGCATCACGAGCCTCCTCACCGTGTCCGCCCACGTGCACCATCGGCCAGCTCTTGCGGCACCGACGAGCAGCTTGGTGTCCTATGCGGGAGGACGAGGATCGCTCTGTGTACGCCGTCTATCTCAACTCCTCACATTACTTCTGGATTATTGACTCGGGGGCCTCTTCCCACATGACCGGTCTTTCCACTATCCTCACCTCTTATCGACCTGAAACCTCCATTCCCGACGTCCGTATTGCCGACTGGACGTTCTTGTCCCGTCCTTGGCTCCGGCTAGCCTAGTGCTACTGCCCTTACCTCTACGTAACGTCCCCGTATATCCCTCGGGATTTCCCTGCGACTCTGTTGTCCATCGGTGCGATCACTAAAGCCCTTCACTGCGGTGTGTTCTTCTATCCTCATCACTGCGTCTTCCAGGATCTAGACACGGGCCGGAGGATTGGACTGGGCCGTGAGAACGGCCGTGGCATCTACGAGCTGGTGGCTGACTCTCCCTCTCCAGGACTTCAAGCTCTTTTTGCACTCTCTGCTTCCTCTAGTTCCCTTCATGACTCTCTTTTGTGGCACTGCCGATTGGGGCATCCTAGTTTTGTCAAACTTAAAGAAACTTTACCTTGGTTAACCTTATCTAAGTTTCATTGTGAGTCTTGTGAGCTCGGGAAGCACCATAGATCGTCGTATCCATCGCGCACTGGTCCACCTACCCATCGCCCGTTTGACTTGGTCCACTGTGACGTCTGGGGTCCGGCCCCGCATCCCTCACCCACAGGAGGAAAGTACTACATGGTGTTCGTTGATAACTACACCCGGGCGAGTTGGACATATATTCTGACGAGTCGAAAGGAGGTACTCTCTCGTGTTCAGCATTTTTTACTTGAGATTATTACCCAGTACGAGACGATCGTCAAAGTCCTCCGCACGGACAATGCACTTGAGTTTACTCAGAAGGCAATTGAGGAACTCTGTCTGGCTCATGGCATAGTTCATCGTACTACCTGCCCATACACCTCGCAGCAGTAACGGGGTGGCAGAGCGGAAACATCGACACCTCCCTGGACATGGTACGCACACTGCTACTTGCTATGAGGGTACCTCGCATCTCTCGGTGCGAAGCTGTTTCGACCGCCACATACTCGGTGAACCGTCTTCCATCTCGCCGCTCTTGGAGGTGCTATTCCCCTTCAGCGATTGACCCCTCGCTCGCTGATCTCTTCTCTCTACCACCCCCGAGTATTCAGCTGCACCGCCTTTTGTCCAAGATCACACCCTCGGCCTCTCCAAGCTGGCTCTCGTGCACAAAAGGGTGTGTTCGCTTGCTACTCTGGACTCTGAAGGGCTACTGTATACTTCCCAGATCGGGCGCCAGCACGTTACTTCGGCAGATGTCACCTTCCATGAGGACGTTCTCTACTTTCCATCTACTCGTCTCGCGGGGATCTCTTTCCCCATCCTCCTTCCTTCGGTATCTGCTACCACTGTTACCGATCTCCCTATGCCTGCCCCTCCTTCGGCTGTTACGATTTCCTTGCCTGAGGTGTCACCTCCTTCGGCATCCCTCCAGTCTGATCCATCCTCTGAGCCGGCACCTCCCTCCTCGCCGCTATCCCCTGTTCTAGCCCCCTCACCACCACCTTCCCCGCCTCCTCCCGTATCTGACCTTGACCTTCCTATTGCCCTTCGCAAGGGCACTCGTCACTGCACGCAATACCCTATTGCCCATCATGTCTCTCCTGCCCGCCTTTCTCCTTCCTATCAGTCCTTTGCCCTTGCCGTTCTAACCGAGTCAATTCCCAAGTCGTATCTTGAGGCGTTGCAGGTACCGGCGTGGAAAGCGGCGATGGATGCGGAGTATGCGGCCTTCATCCAGCGGGAGACCTGGACGCTGGTTCCTCGGCCTCTTGATGCAAATGTTGTCTCCTGCAAGTGGGTGTACTCCCTCAAGTACAATCCTGATGGCTCCATTGCTCGCTACAAGGCGCGTCTCGTGGCCCGTGGCTTTTCTCAAGCCTATGGTCTTGACTATCATGAGACATTCTCGCTCGTGGCGCGCCTCGCTCCATCCGTGTCCTCTTTCTATCGCTCTCGGATCAGTCCTGGTCGCTTCATCAGCTGGACGTGTCCAATGCCTTCCTTTACGGAGACCTTGCTGAGGAGGTATTCATGGAGCAACCGCCTGGGTACGTTGCTCAGGGGGAGTCTTCTGAGGTGTGTCTCCTCAAGAAGGCTATCTATGGGCTGAAGCAAAGCCCGCGTGCGTGGTTCCACAAGTTCTCGCAACTGCTCTTCTCATATGGCTTCGTCTCTACTGTATCCGATCCGACCGTCATGCGGAAACGCACCCCGCATGGATGCGTTATCCTGGCTGTGTATGTGGACGACATCATCATCACTGGTAGTGACGACGCCGAGGTGGCTGCGACCAAGGCTTATCTGGCTCAGCACTTCGTGACACGAGACTTGTCTCCCCCCAGGTACTTTCTTGGACTTGAGATAGCTTATCGTCAGGGGCAGATGTCCATTTGTCAGCGGAAGTACGTGCTGGATTTATTGGAGGAAACAGGGATGATGGGGTGCAAGCCGGCCTCTTCACCCATGGAGCAGAATGTGGACTGGTGGGACAATGCTACTGCACTTCTCGAGGATGCAGGCCTTTACCGCCGACTTGTGGGGAAATTGATCTTCCTCACCGTGACTCGCCCGGACATCTCCTATGCGGTTAGTGTCTTGAGCCAGTTTATGCAGGCCCCTCGCAGTATCCATCTGGAGGGTGTCTATCGGATTCTGGCATACCTTAAGAGAGCTCCGGGGAAGGGCCTCTTGTATCGGCGACAGGGTCATCTACACATTGAGGCCTACTCTGACTCTGGATTCGCTGGTGACAAGGCGGATCGGAAGTCACATGGTGGATATGCCACCTATGTTGGAGGTAACCTAGTCACATGGCGCTCTCAGAAGCAATCTATCGTGTCCCGCTCTAGCGCCGAAGCCGAGTATCGAGCCATGGCAGATACTACGGCAGAAATGCTGTGGCTACGCCCTCTTCTCACCGAGCTTGGCTTCCCGCCAGAAGGGCCTATGCAGATGTACTGCGATAATATGGGTGCTACCTTTATCGCTAGTAATGCGACGTTCCATATGAGGACGAAGCATATTGAGATTGACTGCCACTTCATACGACAGTATGTCATGAATGGTACCATCTGTACCCCGCACGTCACTTCCGCACATCGCTGGCGACATCTTTACTAAGGCCCTACCCGGCCCTCGCATATGAGACTATCGGATCCAAGCTGGGCATGTTTGATCTCCACGCTCCAGCTTGAGGGGGAGTGTTAAAGCCCACCTATTTCCTTCCTTCTATTTGGGCTGAAAAGCCCTCTTTCTCTCTCCTCTCTTATCCTCTCTCCTATATATATCTCTCTCTTTTGCATGTATCCATCTAATCAGAAAACCTAGCCGTTTTTTTTGGCGTCGCTTCTCTCTCTCCTATCGATCGTTCTTCCTCTCTCTCTCCCCTATCAACAGGTTATAAATTATTTATCTTTAAATTATCATATTTAACCCTAATTTGAAGTATTTTGAGGTTATAATAACTTTTTCATGGAATGATAGATAAATACTCATAAATATGCTAACATGCATAGAAATAAAATCATTTATGCCTTAATATGCATCGATAATCATGTTTTATCATGTCTAATTAGCATGTTATCAATTCTCCTATTTTTTCCCACATCAACCACACCTTTGGATGTTCTAGGGGGTTGGATTATTCACCCTTGATTAGATGAGAGGAGGATCTCCGCCCTTGGATGCGTTGACCCTACAAAGCCCTACCAATAAAGCATGAATTGTCTCTCTCATAAATAGTTTTTTTAGACATCTCTTATTATCAAGCTACTAAAAGGAAAAGGAGAGGTCAAGGCCCAAACTTGGCATTGTTTGATGTTCAAGGTTTTTGTAAAGAAGAAGATCAAGTATAGATTTTGGAACATAATGGATCCACCATCACCTGGCCAAAGAAAATGGGGTTTGTGTGAGAATTATAATCATGTTTTTTCGTATAAATCCCTCCCATAAAGTGAATGATCTATTTCCCTTTTTAGATTTTAAATTTTCTCTCTTTTCTTCAAATAATCTCTCATTATTACATGTTTTTCCCGATGTCTCACCATTCTTCTATCTTCTTCCATTCCATCTCTCTCATCTCCTCATTCCATCCTTTCATTCTTAATCTTTATTCTTAAAATTTCTCAAAACATAAAACATACGTATCTATTTATAATTTCATTTTTACAATATACCATTTTTTCATCCTTCCATATTGCTTCAAAATCACTTCTACCATTGTTTTCCTTATAATAGTTTTCCTTCTCCCTAAAAAAATTAATCTCATTATCTTGGCTGCCTAAGAATTTGACCCTTAAACCTATATTGAGGAAAATATAAATATTTCCACATGAATTCAATCCACATAAGTGACTGAAGATATCCCACAATTGAGTTCATCACAAATAAATACTCAAAACATAGAAGAAGAGTTTATAGATTCAAAGAACACACTCAATTCAAGAACACTTGATATTGGTTTGAGGAAGTTTAGAGCACTTGATAGCATTCGATATCATTAGAGATGGATTTATGTACTAGAAAAAAAGTGCATTTATGAATCATGATATTAAGCATGATGCTTATTGGTATGACTAAAAAATGACCTAAAGATTCCTAAAATTGAGAAACTAGAAAGCAAAGATAATTTGATCTACATATATAATGACCATGAGGAAAATTCAAAGTCTAGAAATTGGATTTTTGATATCTTTTTGAGGCGTTGTCATGTTTTTACTTTTGAGATATCTCTTCTTGGAGACTGGAACTCCAGCTTTCTTTCCTTTTCCACATTTGTGCCACAAACTTATTCCAATAGAATCTTACTCTTATAACAATTTTTTACAATGAAATGTGCATATCTCTCTAATTTAATTGTTATATCCCTCTCTATCTCTCTATTCCATGATCTCTCTCTACACACTTCCATTGTTTCCTTATCAGTGCAAGAATGCATGAAATCATGTTCCCACCTCTCTCTCTACATGCTTATTTCTCTCTTCATGATTTCTAGAATTAATAATCCCTTAAAGTTATGCAAGATAATCTGAATAGATGAATCTTTGAAGGCTTGTAATTTTTTATCGACAAATATTGTTTGTAGATAGAAGATTTCATGAGGACTTTTTTATTTTTTGCAAGGATTGTATTGAAAGACTGATGAGATGGAGGCACATGAAATTGAAGGTTAAATTGACATCATATGCCAAGGAGGGAGAACAGAAGATTTATGGTTAGAAGATCAATGAGGGAAAAAGAAGAAACCTTTGATTCTCACTTCACCAATGAGGAGGAAGAAGGGCTTTGGGGGTTGATCGCATGTCAATAAGTTTCTAAAATATTTCAATCTCACATTGATTATTCACTTTTCTTGGATTAAAATTTATATAGAGAATAAGGGGAGGTTATCAAATGGGTTTTTTATGTTGAGAAGTGGTTACAAGGATACAAAGAATGAAAAATAGATCGCAATGGTAGTTTTGTAAATATCTTGAACTTAAAGAGATGGGATTCATGTCTCCTTGTAGAGGGAGGCCAATTGAATTTCCATGAAGGACCATTATGAGACTTTATCATAGAATATGTTGGCTAAATCTTAATCGGCTGAAATATACTCCTCATTTTTATTGATGACATTGACTCAACTAATCCCCTCAGAGGAGAGGGTTTAACTGCTAGTACTTGTATTTGTTGGACTTGTTATTTTATGACTGATGTGCCAATGATGATAAACCTTTTTCTAATATCCTTTGTTTTGACTTAGGGATTCATTTGAATTTTTGGGCAATAACCAAACCATTCTGCAGCACTGCATCAACACCCTTACACACTCCAGATGACACAACAATGATGTAAAAGACCCTTGGCATGGCATCTAACATCACCAACATTTTTTGCACCACCCCTGGCCATGCCGCCTCCAATGCAATCAACCTCTAGAGATGTCATCACCATTAACTACTTGTCCTCCAGTGATATGTGTCAATAGCACAACCGCCTTCATACACCATCACCCTCTTAATAGTTGAATCGCATCAGCACACGCTATGTCGGCCCCCAACCCTTGCATGTGAGAAGTAGCATACACATGTGATGAGAACCACACGATGATCCAATGTATAACAACAGATCACACATGTCTTGACATTAGCGTGCATTCTGGACACCGGCACCACTCTTGTCATATACCCACATGACCATCAAGCAAGCATTCCTTTTGTCTTTGTCGCCTCCTCCATGCATCTTCCACACATCATGGCACTATCCACATGTCAAACGGCACCTCAGGTCCACTCTAACCCACCTTAAAATCATGTGTTTCAATTTTATTTTTATTTCCTTGTGTGTTTCCACAGCCATCAGGTGTATTTGTGTAGGTTTGGGACTAGTTCCATCTTTTGGCTATGACTCCTTGTTTTCTAGCTAACTAAGATTTTGAAATATGGAGCTTCGTGGAATCTCAATGATTTTTAGAAAATCCTCCCACCCTTAGCCAAGGGATCGAGGGCTTCTTTCTCATTTCCTTAAATGGTTTTTTTAAAGGTTCAAATTTGTTTGCAGCATTGTTAGATTTGGAAATCAAAGTTAGTGCTCTCTATTCAGAATAGAGATGAAGAAAAAAATATATTGGGAGAATCTAGAGATCTCTATTCAGAATAGGGATGAAGATCTCATCGATACTTGGCCCCCAATGAAAGATAAACTTCATTAAAAGTACGTTCCCGTTGCTCACCTAGATAACCTTCAATATCATTGGTACACCATAAAACATAGCAACTGTCTAGTGATTGAATATATGCAGTAGTTTGAAGAATCTTATATGCAATTGATAATTTTCAAAAAATCATTTGAGTATGTAATAAGATAAGGTTTAGGTTTTGAATTTGGGAAGAGGTTGTATCAAGGGCCATTCACAGGTGTAGCTTTAGGTTTTGAAAGAATGGGCCTAAACTATGAACATCAATTTCTTGGCCTGCCAAGAGTGAGGATTAAGCAAGAGCAAGTATTTCCTTTGGAGGGGAATTGAGATTCCTATGGACTAGACATTGGAGACGTAGGTCATTGAACCAATATCATAAAAAATTTTGATTATGAGAGGAGTGACAAAGTGATAAATTCCTCAAATTTCAAACAAAAGTAGAAAAAACAAAAGGAGCATGAAGATGATTCTCCTCCCCTCTTAGTTTACAACCCACTCATGAATTTCAGGAAACATAAGAGTTTGGAGTTCATGGCCACAATGGGCATAGAATTCAACCATCATGTCATTCACATCATTCCACCTATTCTACTTTATTGCACCCCCAATTGAGCGATTTTAATCTGACGCTCGGTCTTCTAATGGGCCTTGGCCAGCTATTTGGCCCACGGCCCTTTAATGGCCTTCTTCACTAGTCACTTCCAATCTTCTGCTCATGTTAGTACCACAAAGTGGAGCCGGTACCGATTGTCTGTTTCTTGATTCTTCGACTAATGGCGCGCGTGGAGATTAATCGAGGACGAATTTCTAATCAACGTGGATAGCTGAGATGACCCTCGGATTCAAAACGAATCGGAGATGTTTCTGCGAGGTATATTTCATTTTCCCGCGTTGATTTAGTATCACCATATCCAAAACCTTATCTTGATTGTCTCGTTCTTCTGTAAAGCCTGCATCTCAATGTCTTCCAGGTTAGAAGTCACGGTAAAACTTCATTCTTCCAGGAATTCGCGGCGTTGGGTTTTTGTTGTTGAGGAATTTTAGGTTTTCTCGCTCTTTTTTGGTTGTGAATTCGAAGGCTATTAAATTTGGGAATGTGCGAGTGTGTTTATCTGAGTTCCCGACTTCTCCCTGGAGAATCTCCCATAAGGGTGTGGCAAGGAAAATCCTTTGGGAGGGTAAGACAGTATTATAAGAATGGTAATCAGATAGCAGGATCATTCTCCTTGGATAAGCATAGGTTTCTCCGAAGATTGACCTACGTCCAGACCAGGAACAACCAAGGAGCGACAAATAGCGCTTATCTTCGACCCATGAGCTTCCCTGAGGCTAACAGCGCCTCAGGTAGTTCAAATTTTGATGTTCTTCAATTGAAAAGGGAATTGGAGAAAGAGGAGCTCGCAGAAGAATTCACAGAGAAGGCAGCGGAGGAGAAGAATCTCGTGTCCCCTGGAAATCCAGAGAGTATGGGCTTCGAAGCTGGGCTAGAGAACAGACGTGATTCAATTCAGCGTTTACAACGCAAGAGGCAGATGCTGAGAAGATCAGGCTTGCTTGCTAAGCAAGTCATCAGCATTAGCTCTGCTCGCAGCCTGGGCTTCATCTCCCAAATCTGGGTTGACACCGTATCGGTAAGTTTTTGTGCTTTCTCCATAGCTCTGTCTTTCATCAGATAAAAAGAGCATCAAAATAGCATCATGATCACGGTAGAATTTCTCATAAACATGAGAATTATAAAAATCTTCTTGGCTCGTTAATGGATGAACTAGGTGCAACCTCTAGTGATTCAAGAATAAAATTTGATCCTCACAATGATCTTACGCAGTGGACTGTCCTAGTTGTGGAAGTGAGGCCACACTTGCTGTCTGGAGAAATAGACAGGCTTTTCCTGGAAGACCTCTACCAGGTGCATTGAAATCCCCTGTGGTTGACTTTAGGTGCTGTGCGTTGCCTTTTGATAATGCTATCTTATTTTCATGCTGGGTTGAAATGAAATTCTTGTTTTTATTATTGTTTCCTTCTAACTTTGGCGTATGTTAACTCTATAATGGGCAAAGTGGTTAACATTTGAAACGCCAACTACTCTGACTTTCTAATTTTCAATTCCATTAGTTTTCTAATGGTCATCTACTTCGATTTTCTAATGGTCTGCATCATTGACTTTTATTACAGGTTGGAGACGTGGTTCTTGTTCAGGATGAAAGTGTGACTGAAAATGAACTCAAAATGAATGGCCTTGATACCTTGGTATAATTTTTAATTACCAAGCTCACATGCCATTGACGAGGACAATTATATTTTGGTTGAATACTACTAGAAATAATAACATTTAGCTATGTGTTTTTATGTTTAAAATGATCGCCCCTTCCCTTTTCTAGGTTGGATACAACGTCATGACCTCTGCTCGTCGCAAGATCGGCAAGGTAATAATAGTGATGATGATGATGACGATGCTAATAATTAGACTCAAACTTAAAACAAGGTTTTCATGATTTCTGTACTCTTTGGCTCAGGTGAGAGGCTACAATTTCAACATCAACTCGGGGGTGGTGGAGTCTCTTGAACTGGATTCCATGGGCATGTCATTGATTCCTGCTAGCTTGGTCTGGGTTTTGAAGTTTTTACTTTCCTGTCTAGGTCAATTGGGGGGAGTTCCGCATTTACTGACAGATTTTCTCGCTAGGTGAGCACTTACTTGCTAATGGTGGAGGATGTGATCCAAGTGGCTGCTGACACTGTGGTGGTTCACCAAGATGCCGAGTCTCGAATGCAGAGGTTGACCAAGGTGGGTTGATTTCAAAATATACATAAACATACGCACGGTTTCTTTTTCATTAGGATGAAGTTTAGAAGTTAATTTTATGCCAGGGGTTGTTGGATAATCGAGCCACTGAGGCTTTGGGAAGTTTGGAGGATGATGATGAGTTTTTTGAGCCTGAGAATCGAGCAGACCGGTCAACTCGCCGCCGGAGAGCCCCATCACGTGATAGAACTGAAGAATATTGGGATATCCCTATGGACTTTTGAGAGAACTCAATGTCTTAAGTTCTGTCCTCTTACAAAAAGAGTTCTATAAGGGAGTGCTATCCCCAAGTCTGCTTACTTTTTACGATCACATACGACCATGTCATTGTAATTTTTTCATAAATTCAGTTTGGTAAAGATATTTTAAACACTTAGAAATTTATAGTTATTATTAAATTTGGGGCTTGCGATTGGTAGCTCACTAGTTTTATGGGGTCCAGAAATTGAGAAGATTGGGAATTGGCCCCAGAAATACGCATTCCCAGGAAAAAAAGAGAAAAGGATAGAGGTTCAAGAGCTGAAAATCATATTTGACTGAGTGAAGGAGGGTAACAATCATAATGCCATCTGTTGGATCCATTTGAACATCCTTGGATCATTAAGCCATCTTTTGGGATATACAGAATCACTTTGCTCGATAGTTGTACATCTCAGTGATTCATGAATGTCATTGACGGCCCAACTCAATCTGGACATCGATATAAATTACTCATCTCTACTATTGTTCATTTTCCTTCCACTTTTTGAAATATCCTAAGCTATTGATGGATCAAGTAATCATTTATTAGATCAAGTGTTGCATTCATGGGGTATCTTAGTCATGTATTAATTTGAGGTATATGGTATTCAAAGGCACTAGATGGAATCCAAGATGCATAGTGGAAAGAAATCAGACATCACTGCAATCGCGTGCAGGGAGAGAATACCATGATCACATCACAAGAAATGTGTGCAGAATCAGATCTGTGGCCCTTATTGGTTCCTTGAATGTGATGCTGCAAGGTGCACACATGTCTGACCTTTAGCAATATCCCTACGGATCTAGTCCCCAAGAATTTTTTTCCTTGCACATGATTTGACTCTCTTGACAACACAGCTTTGATTCATATTTGTCCCCACATCATCACCCGATGCATGGATATGAGTGAGAGAGAGGAGAAGACAAAGGGTAGCTCTACGGAATGGATTTTCATGGTTCCCATAAGCCTCAACCACGATATTAAACCTTGGCACCTTAAGGTTTTTATACATAGAGTTTTTGCATTTTTCGCCTAAACACAAAATAATAATCTATTTACCAAGTTATGAAAGAACCTTTTTCATGTGACCCTCTAGGACCATGTTTACATCTAATTAATAACTCTTTATATACATGTCAAGTTAATTAGTTTAATAACTAATTAACGGTGGATAGATTTAACCCAATCGATGTGTTGAGTTTATGAAATGTAAGGGGCCAAGCTACACCATGTGTCTTAGAAGGGTAAATGTGTTATATTACCTACATGTAGAACTTGTTTTTCAGAAATTATTGTACACATATAATCCCTTATCTATACAACACTCCTTGAATGACTTGTGGCATGGTCATCTAGAAAACCCTAATAAACCATTCTGGTTGGAAGTAGTACACCAACAAAAAAATTAGAAAATAAATATCACCTATACAATTGTAACATGAATGAAACTTGATTGATAATTAGGTACTATATCATTTAGGGATGATACGCGTAGATCAATTTAGTAAAACTCTTTCTCTAAAGGAGTACTCAATGCATCACCTTAGTATCTCCATACAAATGGTCACATGATCAACTCCCCTCATCATAAGAGCAAGAGTAGGCATTACTATTTTAGAATATTTGTTTAGAACAAGTATTTTGTGGATGGGTAGTTGTGTTTTGATTTTGATCTATTAGTTTCTTGTCATAAGTTTTCAAAAAATGAAAGCTTTGGGTACAATAATATTTCCATGAAGTTGATTTTTTATTCAAGATGGGATTGTTTGACCTTAGCACTGAGAGGTGACAAACTCTAGGAAAAATCACACTAGTAAAATAATGAACGTAAGGCTTACAATAAATGAATGAGATAAATAAAGTGAGATTGGCTTATAAGGCACTTATTGTTGGGCTTATATCTAGTGATATCAAATTTCCCATCCAATTGAAGAAAATGTCATCTAAGTAAAGACCATTGCACTCCTTGTCTCACATGCATACCCGAATAGTTAAAAATACAAAAATCTACTTAATTTATCATGAAATTAAACCAAAAATTTAAACATTAATATTAAAAAATACATAAATACAATGTAATAAATAGCTTTAAAAAGAAAGTGAATCCTAAATGCAAATAATTCATAAACATAAATGCTCAAAGGAAATCTTTAAGGTCTGGAGATATGTACATGAAGTCCCCAAGAAATATCAAGGAAAGCGCCTAAGTAAAGCATCAATGTATGATCCATAGTTTTGTAAATGGTGAATACATTCCAATTTAAATGACATAAAAAGTTCTTGAATTGACAAAGTGAAGTAAACTTACAACACATAATTCTTTAGCCAAAAAATAAAATGAAAATAAAGGCTAAACTAAAATACACAATTAACTACACATGTAAAATAACAAGCGACAAATCTTAAATGGAGAAAAATATATTTTATAAAACAAGGTGTGCACCTCTGTTCTGTGAAGTATTATTTGCTAGAAGAAGATGATACAAGTATGACCAGATTTCATATCCCAGTCACATAATTTAAGTAAAGACCATTGCACTCCTTGTCTCATTCCATATCCAACTATTTTAAAATACAAAAAACAACATAATTCATCAATCATAATCAAAACCTAAAACATTTATATTAAAAAATATGTAAATACAATTACATAAATAGCTTTTAAAGGAATGTGAATGCAAAACACAAAACAACTTGTAAACTGAAATGCTTAAAGAAAATCTCTAAGGTCTAGAGATGTGTACTTGAAGTCCCAAAAAAAAATCCAAGCAAGCCCCCTAAGTAAAGCATTGACTATGATACACAGATTTGTAAATAGTGACGACAATACAATTTAAATGGCATAAAAGAAAGTTCTCAAATAGAAAAATAAAGAAAACTTACATTACATAATTCTCGAGCCAGAAG
This sequence comes from Lemna minuta, assembly GCA_024174645.1. Classification (NCBI taxonomy): domain Eukaryota; kingdom Viridiplantae; phylum Streptophyta; class Magnoliopsida; order Alismatales; family Araceae; genus Lemna; species Lemna minuta. Next base: position 4,328,121 of record CM044111.1, on the reverse strand, counting down.
ATTAATTAAAAACATGGCTTAACTAAAATACAGAACTAACTACACATGTAAAATGAAAAGCTAAAAATCTTAAAGTGAGAAAATAAACAAATTATAATGATTAGAAGATTGTACCTTTTCTCTATGAAGTATTGTGTGCAAGAAGAAGATGACACAAATATAATCTCATTTCATATCCTAGTCTCCTAATATATCATTTATAAAAAGGCCTTGGCACCCCTTCTCTTATTACATACCCACATAGTTTAAATACAAAAATCTGCATAATTCATTAAAAATAAACAAAATATAAACATAATATTAGAAAATAAGTCAAGACACTAGAATATTTATCTAATAATGCATAGTGAATCCTAAACACAAAATAATTTTTTAACATAAATGCTTAAAGAAAATCTCTAGGGGTCTAGAGATGTGTACCTGTGATGTGTCGTTTTCGTGCGTCGTTAAATCACAAAGACGATGGTAAAATTTATAAAACCGAAACTCACAAAGATAATATATAAAAATCAAGTATTGTGTAAGTATCGGGTCGATCCATAGACAGCAGGGTTGACATTTAATTGCAGAGTTGACTTGGTCAAACTTAGGTTTAAAAGGGGTTTTAAAGAAATAGAAATAAGATAAAATGAGTGAAAGTGATATAAATAGACCTAATAAGAAGTTTTAAGAATTGAAATCTCGAATTTGATAGAGAAAAGTCAAAAGTCAAAGTCAAAGCATTGTCTTTGACCAACAGTAGGTGCACTGTAAAATCAGAGAACCAAAAAGGGTCAGAAGATTACGAAAATTATATATTTAAAAACTAGAGAGAAAATGGAATTTATTGTTATATAATTCGTGATTTTTGGATAAGAATTGGATTTACTATGAATTATTGAAAATCAAGTATCAGACAATCCTCGAAATGAACACCTCAGAGGAAGTCTTCAAATTGACCAGTCAAATGAAATCCAAATCTTGAAATTTATATGTCAATGGAAAGCTAAGAACCAGAGGAATCTAAAGAGACTAAAATTATCAAATTATGATTTGTAAATTGAAAGTAATTGACCCCAAAAGTCAACATTTGACTTCTGATGAAGGATGAACAGTCCTCGGTCAAACGTCAAATTGAAGGGTCAAATAAACTCATAATTTAATGAATTTTCTATCCACGGAAAGCTGATGAAAAGAGGTATCCAATGAAACCAAAATCAAATGATTTGGAATTATAATCAAAGAGATATCCTATTTTCAAAATCAGCAACTTTTCGGACTAAAAATTAGGAAAAATGAAGAACACTATGAACTACTTTGGGAAATTAAAGATCTAAACGTAATAAAGATACAAATTACCTCTTGATAATCGATCAAACCTCACTACTAACCCGAATGCCGCAAGAATGGGGCCTCAATTCTCGTGGATTGAAGCGAATTTGCTCGGATTCTTCCTCATGGACGTTCGGAATTCAAGGGGAAAATTCAATGAAATCAAAGAGATGAAATCGTGATTATCATGCTTCAATGGATGCGTCTCTACACACTTGGAAGCAGAGGATCACAACAACTTAAGACCTTCCTTGAAACTCGCTTAATTTCTTCACGAGTCGATCAAAAGTTGAAGAACCAAGAAGGGAAATACATACTTTTAAAGAGGGAAATTGGTTCGAAGATCGTGGCCAATTGAAGCGATCGTGGGGGCGGAATTAATGCGTCGTGGAGGCGGTTTCCCTTGGCAGAAGACGTAGCTTTCGGATTGGCTTGGAATCAGCCACAATTTTGCTTCAAAATAGCTTTCGATTGGCCACCATTTTCGCCACGATCGGGCAACGATCGCGCCACGATCTGGCGTCGATCGTGGTACTGGTGAGTAGTCAACCGCCGTCCGATCACGTGGCAACGATTCCACGCCGAAAATTTCCGCGATCGCGGCTCGATCGCACCGCGATCGCGGTTCGATCGGACCGTGATCGTGGAGTTCTTCCACGTGTCTTCGTAGCCGTCCGATAGCGCTTCAGGTGAGGGGACAGTCACGATCGTGCGATCTCGTAGGCTTTGATCGTAGGGAGCGTCCACCGTCAGCCGTCTCGATCGGTGTAGCTCGCGATGGAGATCTCGACCGTCCGATGAAGATCGGGTGATTGCACGCTGCTTCCACTTACAAAGAAAATCGCAGCCGTCCGATGCAGATCCGTGCTTCCTCGCTCTGCCACGTGTCGTCCATCTTGGGTATTACTTAAACCTTTTTTTAAGCACGTGCTTTGATGAAGATCGCGTGGACTCGGGTCCACGCGATCGACGTCCTCTCTGTGAGATCCAACGTGCGCCGTGTCTCCACGTCACTTGCAAAATAGAAACCGTGTGGGAACATAGTCCCACACGGAGGAAATACTGGGAGACGTTACGGTTAAATAGGGGAGCTCCCAACGTCATCATAGCGTTACCGTCCCCCAATGTTACCAGGGGCCCACTATACCCGTGGGCCGTCCACTTGCGAACCCTTCACACGCCACGTGGCGCCCCTCACGATCAGCCGCATGGACCCGTCCGTGTGGCCCCTGCCACGCGTCAGTGTCGCGTCGCACCTCGAGGTGGTCCCGCGCGCCACGTCAGCGCCCACCTCGCCACATTTGCACCTACACGTAAAAACCCCTTTTTTGCAATTTTTAAATAGGAAATACCTCTAAAAATCAAATAAAAATCAGATAAAATTCGGAAAAAGGGCCTAAAAGTTTCAGAAATTCATAATTTAAAAATATACAACTCCTTTTTAATCCAAAATTTTCTCCATTGGATCACAAATTCTTTTCCTTTTAATATCATGTCATTTAAAATATATTTAGAAAGAAGAAATCAAGATGAATTAAAATTTACTTAAATCATTTCTCATTAAACATTTTAAATCATAAATTCATCCTGAAATTATCTTTCCAAACATTTACTAAAGTCAATAATCATTCAATAATAGAGATTAACTTCTATTAATTTAAACAAAAGATTAATCATCTATTAAGCATGAAATTATCCCTAATTTATGCATAAATATCAACTTTAGTGAAATGACATGTCAATGGAGAAAATTCCTAAAAACGTATGATAACATGCATCATATTCACATAAAATAAGCATGAATATGAGTTAATTAGGGTCAGAATTCAAATTATAAATGCATGTTATCAACCTGCAGTCCCCAAGAATATCAAGCAAAGGGTGACGATCCTTTGTTTTGTAAAACATCAATGTATGCTCCACAAATTTTGTAAATGGTGACTGTAGTAAATGGTGATCAGATTTCGGACCCTAGTCTCATAGAATATCATTTTAAGTAAAGACCATTGCACTCCTTGTCTCATTGCATAGCCACATAGATAAAAATACAAAAATCCATTTAATTCATTAAGAAGAAACCAAAATGTAAACATTAATATTACAAAATATGTAAAGACAATGAACTAATACCTTCTAAAATAAAAGTGAATCCAAAATATACAAAATTCATAAACCAAAGTGGTTAAAGAAAATCTTTAGGGCCTAGAGATGTGTATTTGAAGCCCCAAAGCAATATCAAGCAAGCCACTGAGGTAAAGCATCAGTGTATAGTCCATAGTTTTGCAAATCATGAATACCATGCAGTTTAAAAGGTACAAAAGAAAGTTCTCAAATTAAAAAATGAAGAAATACATAAATACAAAAATCAACTAAAATTTTCTTGAAGAAACCAAAATCTAAACAATAATTTTAGAAATTATGTCAAGACACATAAATAAATATCTATTAAAGGAAAGTGAATCCTAAACACAAATAATTCATAAATATAAATAATTAAAGAAAATCTTTAAGATTTAGATATGTGTACTTGAAGTGCTTAAGCAATATCATGCAAAGCCCCACAATAAAGCATCAATATATGATCAACAGTTTTGTAAATGATCACTATAGTACAAGAAATTAGGCATAAATGAAAACTTTGGAATTGAAAATAGAAGAAGATTTACAATATGAACTTCTCTAGCTAAAAAATTTAAGAAAAAATTAGTTATAAACTAAAACATGCAACCAATAACACAATACAAATGAATATCTACAAATCTTAAAGGATGAAACTAAACAAAGGTATATAGAGTTGATGATGAGTATCTTTTCTCTATGAAGTTTCATTTGTAAACAAAAGATAACACAATTATGATCAGGTTTCATATCCCAATCTCATAAAGCATCATTTAGGAAAAGACCATTGCATTCCTTGTCTAATTGCATAGCCCAGTGGTTAAGAGAAAAATCTACTTAATTAAAAAATAAACCAAAATCTAAACATTAACTTTAGAACATAAGTCAAGACTTTGAAATAAACATATATTAAAGGAAAGTGAATCCTAAACACAAAGAATTCATAGACATAAATGCTTAAAGAAAATTTTGAAGGTATAGAGATGTGTATGTGAATTCCCATAGCAGTATCAAGAAAAACCCCTCAAGAAAGCATTAGTTTATGATGCATAGTTTTGTAAATCATGACGACAGTACAATTTATATGGCAGACAAGAAAGTTCTAGGATTGAAAAAATGAAGAAAACTTATAACACATAATTTTCTAGCTAAAATATTGAATAAAAGAAGTGGAAACTTAAATACAAAAGTAACTACACATGAAAAATGAAAATCAGTAAATCTTACAAGAAGAAAATAACCAAAAGTATATAGAGATGAAGGTGCGTACAATTGTTCAGTAAAGTTTTATTTGCAAATTGAGGAGGACACTAATATGATTAAATTTCATACCCCAATCTTATAAAGCATCATTTAGGATAAGACAATTTTACTCCTTGTCTTATTACATAGCCAAGTAGTTAAAAATAAAATCTACTTAATTTGTCAACAAGAAACCAAAATCTAAACCTAAGTTTTGAAAATAAGTCAAGACAATGAAATATATAGCTATTAAAGGAAAGTGAATCCGAAATGCAAAGAATTCGTAAACATAAATGCTTCAAGGAAATCTTTAAGATCTAGAGATGTGTACCTAAAGTCCCCAAGCAATACCAAGCAAAACCCCCTCAAGAAAGCTTCAACGTATGATCCATAGTTTTGTAAATGGTGGTTATAGTAAAATTTAAATGGTAGAAAATAAGCTCATAGGATTGAAAAATGATGAAAACTTACAACTCTGCATTTTCTAGCTAAAAATTAGATAAATAATTACAAAACTAAAATACACAACTATGTAGACATGAAAAATGAGAATCTACAAACCTTAATGGAGGAAAATAAATACAAGTATATCAAGTTGAAGGTTGCGTACCTTTGTTCTTTGATGTTTTATTTACAAGAAGAAGATGACACGCATATTATCAGATTTTATATGTCAATCACATAAAATAGCATTTAGGCGAAAACCATTGCACTAGTTTTTTTGTTCCATAGCCAAATACTCATAAAAACAAAAGTCTATGTAATTTTTACATATGAAATCAAAAGCTGAACATTAATTTTAGTAAACAAGTCAAGACAGTAAAATAAAAATCTATTAAAGGAAATTTAGATCCTGAACACAAAGATTATGTAAACACAAGTGCTAAAAGAAAATCTGTAATGTTTGGTACAATCATCAATCAATGATCCGTAGTTTTGTGCATGGTGACTCTAGTACAATTTAAATGGAAACAAAGAAAGTTCAATAATTGACAAATGAAAAACCTTAGAACACAAACTTTTAGCTAAAAAATTAAATAAAAGGAATTGGAAAACTAAAATACACAACCAAATCAACATGAAAAATGAAAATATAAAAATATTAATGGAGGAAAACAAGAAATATTAAATAGAGTTGAGGTGGGTATATTTCTTATATGAAGTTTTATTTGGAAATAGAAGAATTAAAAATATGATCGAATTTGATAACCCAATCTCATAAAATATCATTGATGGGAAGACTAGTGTCCTCGTCCTATTGAATAGCCAAGTGGTTAAAAATAAAGAAAACCACTTAGTTTATCAAGAAGAAACCAAAATTCAAATTTTAGTTGTTGGAAATAAGTCAAGACATTAAAATAAATATCGATTGAAGGAAAGTGAATCATAAACACAAATACTCGTAAACATAAATGCTTAAAGAAAAATTTTAAGGTCTAGACATGTGTACATGAAGTCCCATAGAAATATCAAGAAAACCCCCCAAGGAAAGCATCAATATATAATCCATAGTTGTGCAAATCATGACTATAGTACAATTTATTTGGCAGAAAAGAAAGTTCTAGGATTGAAAAATGAAGAAAACTTATAACACATAATTTTCTACCTAAAAATATTGCATCAAAAAAATTGGAAATGAAAATACACAAGTAACTACACATGAAAATGAAAATCTATAAATCTTAAACTGCGGAAAAGAAAGTTCTAGAACAGAAAAACAAGAAACCTTACAACGCATAATTTTCTAGCTAAAAAGTAAATAAAGACAATGGGAAAACTATAATACACAAATAACTCCACATGAAAAATAAAAATCTACAAATCTTAAAGGAGGAAAATAAACAAAAGTATTTAGAGTTGAAAGCGCATACCTTTGTTCTATGAACTTTCATTTGCAAATAGAAGATGCCACAAATATGATAAGGTTTCTCATCCCAATCTCATAAAATATCCTTCAAGAAAAGAACATTGCACTCCTTGTCTTATTGGAAAACAAAGTAGTTAAAAATAAATAGCAAATCTACTTAATTTATCAACAACAAACCCAAATCCAAACCTTAATTTTATAAAATAAGTCAAGACTTTGAAATAAATATCTATCAAAGGAAACTGAATCCTAAATGCAAAGAATTTGTAAACAAAAATGCTTAAATGAAATATTTAAGGTCTAGAGATTGTGTACTTAAAGTCGCAAAATAGTTTCAAGCAAAGCCCTTGAGTAAAGCATCAATGCACAATCCATAGTTTTGTGAACAGTGGCTTAAGTAAAATTTAAATGGGAAAAATAAAAAATCAAGGATTGAAAAATAAAGAAAACTTATGACACACTTCTCTAGCTAAAAAACCTTAGATAAAAATAAATTCTAAACTAAAATACACGACAAACTACACATGAAAAATGAAAATCTACAAATCTCGAAGGAAGAAAATTAAAAAAAGTATATATAGTTGAAGGTGCATACCTTTTTTTATGAAGTTTTATTTTCAAATTGAAGATGACACAAGTACGATAAGGTTTCATAACCCAATCTCATAAAATATCATTTAGCTGAAGACCATTGTACTCGTCGTATTGCGTATCCAAGAAATTAAAAAAATAAAAAAATCTACTTAATTTATCTACTAAAAACCAAAGTCTAAGCGTTGAGTTTATAAAATAAGTCAAGACATTGAAAATTCAAAATCTATTAAAGGAAAGTGAATCTTAAAAACAAGGAATTTGTAGACATGAATGCTTATAGAAAATCTTCAAGGTCTAGAGATGTGTACCTGAAGTCCCAAAGTAATATCAATCAAAATCTCTCATGACAGCAGCAATATACGATCCATAGTTTTGTAAATTGTGACTATAGTAAAACTTCAATGGCAAAAAATATTAAAGGATTGAAAATGGAAAAAAACTTACAACACATAATTTTCTTGCTAAAAGATTAAATAAAAATAACTGGAAATGAATAAGAAACCAATAAATAGACGTGAAAAATGAAAATCAACAAATCTTAAGAGGAAAAAAAACAAAACTATATAGACTTGAAGGTGCATACCTTTGATATAAGAAGTTTTATTTGTAAATAGAAGATGGCCCAAATATGATATGCTTTCATATCCCAATCTCATAAAGCAACATTTAGGTTAAGAGCATTGCACTCCTTATCTTATTGCACAACTAAGTAGCTAAAGTTCATAAGGAAATGTACTTAATTTATCAACATAAAAATAATCTAAACCCTAATTTTTGAAATTAAGTCAAGACAATCAAATAAATATTTATTAAAGGAAAGTTAATCCTAAATACAAAAATACATAAAAAAAAATACAAAGAATATCTGTAAGGTCTAGAGATGTGTACCTCAAGTCCCATAGAAATATGAAGTAAACAGCTAAGTAAAGCATCAGTGTCTGGTCCATAGTTTTGTAAATGGTGAGTGTATTACAATTTAAATGGCAAAAAGAAAGTTCTAGAATGAAAAAAATAAAGAAAACCTACAACACATAATTTTCTTCCTTAAAAACTTCAATAGAAATAAATTTGACACTAAAATACACAAGTAAGTACACGTGACAAATTAAAATCTACAAATATTAAAGAAACAAAAGAAACAAAAGTATATAAAACTTAAAAATTAAAAAATTAAATAAAAAGTATTGGAAAATAAAATACACGAGTAACTAAACATGATAAATGAAAATCTACAAATCTTAAAGGAAGAAAATAAAAAAAGTATATAGAGTTGAAGTTGTGTACCTTTGTTCTATGAAGTTTTATTGCAAGTAGAAGATGACACAAAAGCGATCAGGTTTCATATCTCCTTTCATAAAATATCACTTAGGTGAAGACCATTGCACTCCTTCTCTTATCACATAGCCAAGTAGTTAAAAATGAAAAATATCTACTCACTTTATCAACAAGAAACTCAAATCTAAACATCCTTTCAGAAAATAAACCAAAAGATAATTTCAAATAAACATTTATTAAACAAAAGTGAATCCTAAACACAAAATTCATAAGCATCAATGTTGAATGAAGATCTTTAATGTCTAGAGATATATACCTCAACTCGCAAGGCAATATCAAGTTAACCGATCTATAAAGCATCAATGTATGGTCCATAGTTTTGTAAAGGGTGACTATATTACGATTTAAATGACAAAAAATAAAGTTCTAGAACTGAAAAACAGACAAAAGCTACACCAAATACTTCTCTAGCTTAAAGTTTTAAAATGAAAATCAATTCTAAACAAAAGTACACAACTAACTACACATGAAAAATGAAAATCTACAAATCTTAAAGAAAGAAAAGATACAAAAGTATATAGAGTTGAAGATGCGTACCTTTGCTCTATGAAGTTTTATTTGTAAACACAAGATTACACAGACAATCAGGTTTCATATCCCAATCTCATAAAATATTATTTGGGTGAAGATGATTATTTTCAGTCCTTGCCATATTACATTGCCAAGTGGAAAAAAAAAATTACTTAATTTATAAAAAAAACCAAAATATAAACTTCTATTTTAAAACATCAGTCACGACTTTGAAATAAATATCTATTAAAGGAAAGTGAATCCTAAACACAAGGAATTTGTAGTTTTGTATGATCCTTAGGAAGGCATCAATGTATGATCCATAATTCTGTAAGTCGTGACTATAGGACAATTTAAATGAAAGTTTATATCAAAAATGAAAGTTCTAGGATTGAAAAATGAAGAAAACTGACAACACATAATTTTCTAGCTAAAAGATTAAATAAAAAGAATGGGAAAAAAATACACAAGTAACTACGCATGAAAAAAACTGAAAATCCTCAAATCTTAAAGCAAGAAAATAGATGAAAGTATATAGACTCGAAGGTGCACACTATTGTTCTATGGAATTATATTTGCAAATAGAAGATGACACAAATACGAACAAGTTTCATATCCCAGTATCATAAAATATTGTTTACGTGAAGAGTATTGCGCTCCTTGTCTTATTGCATAACCAAGTGATTGAAGATAAAAAAACATCTACTTAATTTATCAACAAGAAATCAAAATCTAAACATAGTTTCAGAAAATAAGTCAAGTCATTGAAATAAAGATCTATTAAGGGAAAGTGAATCCTAAACACAATGATCTCATAAACATATATGTCTAATGAATATCTTGAAGGTCTAGAGATGTGTGCCTAAAGTGATCATGCAATATCAAGAAAACTCCCTCAAGAAAGTATCAATGTATGATCCATAGTTTTGTAAGTGGGAACTATATAATAGTTTACATTGAAGAAAAGAAAGCTCTACGATCGAAAAATGAACAATAGTTATAACACATAGTTTTCTTAAAAACTTTAAAAGAAATAAATTCTAAACTAAAATACACAAGTTACTAAACATGCAAATAAAAATCTGTCTTAAATAAATAAAATAAACAAAAGTATATCGAGTTTAAGGTGCATACTTTAATCTATGAACTTCTATTTGCAAATAGAAAATGACACAAATGCAATCACATTTCATATCCCAGTCACATAAAATATCATTGAGCTGAAGCCCATTGCACTCCTTGTCATATTGCACACCCAAGTAGTTAAAAATAAAAAATCTACTTAATTTATTTACAGGAAACTGAAATCCAAAAAGTAATTTTAGAAAATAAGTCAAGACACTGAAATAAATGTCTATGAATGGAAATTTAATTCTAAAAATTGAATTCATAAACATAAATGCTTAACGAAGATCTTGAATGTCTAGAGATGTGTACCTAAAGTTCCCATGCAATATGAAGGAAACCCCCTCAAGAAAGCATCAATGTATAATCCATAGTTTTGTAAGTGGGGACTTTAATACAACTTTAACTACAAAAAAGAAAGTTCAAAGGTTAACAAATGAACAAAACTTATAAATTTTTTTTTTCCTAGTTAAAAGACTTCAATAGAAATAAATTCTAGACTAAAATACACAAGTGACTAAACATGAAAATTGAGAATCTACAAATCTTAAAGAAAAATAAACAAAAGTATGTCAAGTTGGAGGGGCATACTGATAAGAACATGAATAGTAGTTATAACCACCCATTTATTGTTCTTATTTAGCTTTATTAAACTCATGTATACACCATCCCCTCCATTATCTCTTGACTTGATGTGTAGACTATTAATGCATCAAAAAGATATTATGTTGCATGATCTTATTTTCAGGAACTATACAAAAGGAAGAGTAACAAGACCCTCCACAATAGAAGGCATAATGGGCTGTCCAAAGCAAGGAAATGAAGAATACAAGAGGATGGGCAGCAAGATCCTCCAAAATGGAAGTGCTTAATGGGCTGTCCAAGACAAGCAATTGCAAGCACAGTCAAACAGTGTGAGCCCAGCTGAAGAGATTCTAGAGAATAAAAGAGGGAAAAAGCACTTTCGGGAAGTTTCTTCTTCCTTTTGTTAGCTTCTCCCCGACTCTCCTTCCTCTCCCTTTTTCTTTTTAGGTTGTTCTTTCTCTCTCCTAGGTTTTAGATTTCCTTCGACATTCTTCCCGTCGGAATGTAGTGTAAACAGTTAACGAAGTCTTCCTTTAATTTTAATCTTGTTATCCTTCTTCATCTTCCTCTTCCTGGCATCGTTTCTTTCCTTGATCTCCGCTTCACATGCTCATTTTCCATTTCGCTTCCGCGCTTATTTTCTCCCTTCAGTGCAATTTCTCTTCTTCATCCTTTTGTTTTTCTTCTCAGTCTCTTCTTGTCTCCCTCTACCTTTCCAACTCTCGATCTTCCTCTCATCCGATTCCTCTTACGCTCCTTAAATTTCTTTTTTTTTTCGTATTCTCGGTCACCGACGCTTCATCGATTTCTTTCTTTCTTTTGTCTCTCTCTCTCTTCTTCATCCAAATTTCGGTTCTACATTCCTCTAACTTCAGCTCGCATCTCCCTCTACCTCTCCCGAAATCTCCCATTCTCTCTCGTTCTATCGTTCTCTCTGATTTTAGTTTTCTCTCCTCTCCTCTCCTCTCCTACTCTCCCATAATTTCTCTCTCGGTATTCTTTTTCTCTCTCACATTGTGACCTCGACCCCTCGTGCTCATCTTCCACAGTTCGCTCTCTCTCCCTATCTAACTCTCGTCGCATTCTCTTCTCCAGATAGCATTCTTGTATCCTCTCCATTTTCTCTTTCTCAACTTCTCTCATTTATTCCGTTCCGACCCCCGTCTCCATTTTATTTTCCTCCGAAATCATCACTTCGTATTCCATTTTATCTCTTCCAATTCCTCTCCCTAGTTCCGTCTTCTTTGTTTTCTCCCTTTTTTCTTCAGTTTCGATTTCATCTCCCTCTCCCGAAATTTCCTCAACCATCGTTCTATCGTACTCCTTCAATCCCGTTTCTTTTCCGTATCTTTTTCGTTCACAATCTATCTTCTTCTTCCTTTCTCTCTCTTCTATGCCCTCTCTTCTCCTCTCGAATTTCGTCTTCTTCCGATTGATTTTCCAGCTGAATCCCTTTCTATCTAACTCTCTCGCGATCTTTTCTCTCTCCTACATTTTCTTCTTCCCTCCCATCTCGTTCTCTCCTTTCCGTCCCATTTTTCTGCTAAATCTCTCTCTAATACCGGCTGTTTTGTTCTTCTCTCTCTCTCAGTTTTTCTCTCTCTCTCACGATCTCACTTCCGCTATCTCGTTTTCTATTTCTGTTTCTTTCTTTTCGCTTACAACCATTCAATTTCTCTTCCTCCTTTCACCTCTTCTGATTCTATCCTATTATCGTTCCCCAAAAAAATTACATTCACGCGTTCTCGCACTCTTACTTTTCTCTCTCTCACTGTGCGCACCCTCCTTCGCACACGTTTTCCAGGATCCGCATATCTCTCTCTCTCTCTCTCTCTCTCTCGCTTCTTTCGGTTTCCTCTTGCTCTCTCCGATTTTCTCTTTCCCTCTTCCTCTTTTCCGATTTCGTCAATTCCGTCACTTGCTTCTCTCTTTCTTATGCTTCTCTCCCTCTCTCTTGCAATCTCATTCTTTTTCGAATACCCCCTCACACACTCTCCGTCACTTGCTTCCTCTTTCTCCCTCTAAGTTTCTCTTCCTCTCTGATGTGGCGGGTCGTTCTCGTCTCCTTGTGGAATAACTCACCAGAGGTAGCTCGCTGGTACTAGACGAGGGAGGAGGGTGTTGGGAAATGATCTCCCGTAACGTCAGCTGCACGGAACTGGAGCAGCCAGAAGATAAAGCGACTTGACTTCTACCGGATTGTGAAGAGGCGTCAGTTTTTGTCAACGGACGCGCCGACTCCCATCGTAGCAGCTTTTCCTCTTCCCATTT